>CM077078.1:282854456-283454456 GCA_039513925.1 Platanthera zijinensis | reverse complement strand
AGAACAATTACCAAGTCTTTTATTTCCTTCTTTACATTATTCGATATATGATTATTACAGGAAAATAAATTAACACATACTAGATAGACTTATTACAATAAATACACGAAGGACCAGTACAACGAGCTCTGTGCCAATCCCGAGCTTCGATTATTGCTTGAGTCAGTTCAGTTGCTAGGCTCCTGTATTTTCCACTTGAGGTTGGTTCCGCTGTCTAAAAAAATAGGTCCGCAAAGGGTTAGTCATAAAATTATGACTAAGTGAGAAAAGTATTTCGTGAAACGTTATCCATGCAAACAAGGGAAAA
This sequence comes from Platanthera zijinensis, assembly GCA_039513925.1. NCBI lineage: Eukaryota > Viridiplantae > Streptophyta > Magnoliopsida > Asparagales > Orchidaceae > Platanthera > Platanthera zijinensis. The sequence goes on along the minus strand of CM077078.1, from coordinate 283,454,149 downwards.
TGATAACAATATGCATACAGTACAAGAACATAATCACTTGATTATTCTCAACACTAATCCTTAAATTACCCCTTAATTTTAGTTACATAAGATGGGAAATGCTCTGGTGATGTTGAATTGGGCCCCGCCCCCGAAGGACGTAATTGTAGGCTCACCCCTACTGGTGAATCCATCAGTGGATGCCTCCACATCATTGGATTCTAAACCATCACATTTTCCCATGCAGAGTTTTAAATGACTTTTATCTTGATGGTGATATTAAGAGTTTGAATAAAATAGATCCCCTCAGAAATATATCTATATCGCTTTTATGTTTTTCCCTCGCCCACATTTATTTCTTAGCGATATTTCATTAAGGTGAAATCCATATGCACAGGCACTTGTTTACTTCATAAAAATGCAGCAAAATAGGAAAGTAAGTGAGTAAACTAATTCAAGAAATAAGAAACTCACCACAGTTTTGCCTTTATTCTCGTTTCCGCCACGATTGTCTTGAGACGTCATCCTCTGATTTCGAGATCTTGGAACAACTGTACGTTGATTGGGTTGCGTCACAATTTACACGTAGCATAGAGCATAAAGGGTTTAACAAACATCGGAAAGCTAAAACAATAAACCAATCAGGCCAAATCCGTTTTATACTTTGCCGAACAACTACAATAATGCCTCAAAATGGCTAAAACCATCCCTCCAAATGGACTTCCCGTCCTCTTAAAATAATTGTCCGGCAATGCATAAAATACAAACTTGGCCCACAACATAATATCCCAAAATAAGAAATGAAAATCAAAAGTTAAATAGAGCACATAAACTAAACCAGTCAAAGGATAAAGTAGCAGGGTGGCGGCAGCTCGAGAGTGGCTACAAGAAGCGGCGGCAACCTTGCGGTGGCAGCAGCTACACTGGAGAAACTCAGGAGCAGCAGGAACCCTAGCTCAGGGGCAGAGACAGTAAGAGCAACAACTGAGAAAAAAAACAGAAGAGGTGGTACTCGGGTGCAGTAGTAGAAAACAAAGAAGAAGCAGAGGCATAGGTGGCCAGTGAAGAAGAAGAACCGAACGCAGTAGCAGAAGGAGATCGGCACCAACAACCTTACCAGAAGAAAAGAGAACCAGAGCAGCCCTAATCAAACCAGCAGAGTCGTCGGCGCACGAAACTCGACGACAGAGCAGCGTCGGCACGGCACACGCCAATCGGCGGCACGAGAAGCACAGCGCAGAGAAGGGGGTAAAGATGGAGGAAAAGGTGTCCCTGTAGAAATGAAGCAGTGGGAAGAAGAAGACGACGGAAAAACTCGCAGAAGCAGGAGATCGACGAAAACCGTGCGGGAGAAAGATAGCGGCCCGAGCTCGATTTATACTGTAAAAGCAGCGGCTAAGCGGCAATGTCCAGCCAAAGCACCGCTCCATCCATTAATTAACCGAACTCAATTATACACAAAATCAACACCTAGCACAGCCAGCTCTTCTAAAACAGCCAGCACATAAAACTCAGTCAGCACAACAATTTCATCACTTCACCAAACACAGCCAGCCATAATAAGCAAAGGCCCACTTCCAAAGGCCCAAAAGCAAGCCCATAAGTACAATAATCAAATCAGCCAATACATAATAAGCCCACTAGACCAGTAAAGACAGCACACTCAAGTTCAGCCTACTAAACCAGCAAGACAGCAAACCCAAAATCAACATATGCCAATCAAAATCAAACTATGTCGAAAATTAAATGTGTCTTTTTCATCATCGGGGAGATTCAAAATAAGAGTGCGAAAAATAAATATTTTATTTTGCGAATTTTTGGGTTGTCACAGTAAGCTCATCCATTTCACTATTACCGGACTAAACATCTCCTTCGTTATTGGAAAAAATAGTCATTTTATGCAGGTTCCCAAAGAAAGTCATCTGGAAGTTACATTAAAGGCAATCTGACAGAACATAAATACAAAAAAATTATGAGATTTATTGCGGAGAGTTCTTTGCACATCCAATGTCGTACTAAAGAACGAATTGAAAAATAAAATAAAAATACAATGACACCCTACAATAAACATTTCCAAGGTGTAACCACCATTTAATTGAGTTGACAATTTTCTCATTATTTGTCTTGAATGTCAAATGTATACATTTCAAAATATTCTTCAAAAAACGACAACAAATCATGTGTGAACATTCTAAAAAGCTACAAGGAATGCATCCAATTGAATTGCAGCATTGCCATAAAATAGCATTCAATGAACCTTAAGGATTAACAAAAAATAGAAGTATGAGTGGCCCATCATTATCAATTTCATCCTAAAAGCACAACCAGTGCAAGCGTTGCTGTCTAATAAACATCAGGACCAGTAAAGCAATCACCTGAGTACCCCAATCACCAACATGATTTCGTCGAAGAACTTTAACTTCTGAAAATTCCAACATCCGTGAGAGAGTATCTCCAATTATGGTAGACCTTAAGTGGCCAACATGCATTTCTTTGGCAATATTTGGTGAAGAGAAATCAACCACTACTCTCTCAACTGATAGAATTGGTGCCCATGCATTAATACCATTTAAGAGCATATTATGTATGTTCTGCAGTAAAATAGAGTATATCAGAATGAACGCAAATGCCAATGCATATTCAACAATACTTATAAGATCCAGGACCAGTAAAGCAAACCTGTGCCACCCATTTACTCGACAAAATTATGTTCACAAATCCAGGTCCTGCAACAGACGTAGACTCAACAATATCTGATGGAGGGAGATGTTTAGCAATGGCCTGCAAAACATATGATTCTATAACCATGTATATATAAAGTAAAATTAATGAAGAACCATGTTCTAATATCTTATAGGCTATCAATTTATCAGGTATTTAACCTGTACTGTACAAACATAAATTTCATAGCACCTGCCCGACTGAATTTGGGTTTTTATATTCAGTTGACCTTTCTTTGATCTTGGAGAAAATGCCCATTGCATTATTACTGCATTACAGAGAAGACAATTATGCAACATCAAATTGGTCCATAATATAAGAATTATATGGTAAAAAACATCATTACATAAAATAAGTACATAGTAGAGCAAGAGAATGTGTAAGCATAAGCATTGTACACCATAAATGATTGGGATATAGGGAACAAATCTAACCATTGGTAATCACCAAATTTAGCAGTGCAAACTGCAATTAATGGCTCCACTGATTCTTCGGGGAATGCTGCTTTAAGAGAGCCTTCAAACAATCTTGCTACTTGTTTCTTGACACTTCCAGTACGAGCTCCACCATGTTCTGACTGTGGATGAAACCAAATGAAGCAATGAGACCAAGCATTTACAGATGCCTTCTCCATAGACAATTGGTATATATCAAGTGATCAAGTATCATTAATAAACGGGAATGACAAACTATTAAAGTAAAATCTGATAAAATCCAATTCATAAACTGAACATAAAAATATATTTAACTTTATTTATGCATTTGCAGAGAAAAAAATAGATCTGCTACATAAATATGATAAATAAAATGAAGCGCCGAATTTCAGTTAACACGGATTGTTATGGTATTTCAAAACAGTATGAAACAACTATAAAATGTAAACCAGGAAGAGAGCATGTATTCTAGATCCAGTCTAACAAACTATAATTACACAGATGATTGAATGAACCAACTAGTAGCATCTAACTTGTTTCAGGATAATAAACTTTCATGCTAGTGGCCACCACTAAAATAATTATCGAAGAGAACTAGAAAAGAATGGAGGGTGTCCACTCATTACATGGTTTAATCTCAATTGAGATTTGTATGCATGACATAGAAGAAGATTGCCATAAGATAAAAAAAAATCCATAATTCAATGTAGGAGCAGAACCACAAATAGATAATAAATGAATGAAGTATTGCAGTGGAGTGTACCTTTTGTATGTTTTTCCTTCAATCCCATATGTGCGTGACCCGAGTATATGATGTTATGACTTATGAGCAGATTATATAATACAAAAGGTATGTGTTGTTGGAGAATAAAAAAGAAAACAAAAGTTGTAGTCTGTAAAAATATGAGATATGACTGGGTTTGTAACATGAGTGTCAGATCCTATTAAAGTCTCTCATATATGCCTGGGTTTGTAACACCCTAAAATTTGATCTAATTTGCCCTCAATCTCATTATTTAGTGAATAGCATTATGTAAAAAATATTAATTAGTTACTGGGAGAAATATTTATTTTATTATTTGGAGGAATTTGTGGCTGCCTTTAATATTAAAAAGGAGTGCCAGTTGGATGATTAGGACCTAGGCAGGGATTTTGCATCAATAAATAAACGCCTAAAGCTAGATCCATGCCATCTGATTCATAAATCATAACCCACCTGAATTCATCTCTATTCCTAGATTGATAGCCAACCACCTATTGGGAGAAGAGACATCGTCCATCACTAGAGACAAATCCTAGCTGTCAGATTCTAGAAAGAACCTTTGCGTTGAATTGTGCGGAAGAAGGAAAAGGCCATCACATTTCAAGAAGGCTGAGTGCTAGCCGGATACATTCTTAACAAGAAAAGATCTTGATTAAGTTCATGGCACCAAGACATCTTTTGGAGGTAACGGGTTCATCCCTTTTAAGTTTTGTATTATATTTTCATTGTGTATGCATTAATATGTGTAATTCACGGAAAAACTACTCTTAATTCCATACTTCTGTTGAATTATAGTTTTCAGGATTATCGTTCATGGAAAACTAAGCAATTGGCCATGAAACTCCTTGTTTGCCCTTGTCAACACCAATACAATTTGGTTCTTCAATCAAGTTTAAATCAACCTTGTTTGAATGACTGATTTAGAATGGCATCCACAAGAATAGTTTCATGCATGGCCCTATTCACATGAATTCCACGCATGGAGAAAATCAGTTGGCAATGTGATGGTTTAGGTAAGGTTTTGAACTATCGAACCCAAGGGCAAGAGAACATGATTGATGTGATCTAAACCTAGGGTTGTGATTTAAATGCGATCTTATATGGCACGGGAGGCATTCGCGGGCTATTTCTAACGAACTAAATGGTCGCTCGCGAGCGAACGCAAGGCTACCGCACAAACGTAATAGTGTCATGAAACATGATTCCACGGGCCGAAATACGAAATAGGAGTTAGACAGCAATGGAAAATAATGACAATTAGGGGATGAAATTAACTAGGGCAAGCTCTTTAATTAACTATTAGTTTAAATATTCGCACAACAAAATGAACACTGGATTGAGAGCAGGGGAAGGGCGAGGTATACCATGGGAGAAGTAGCAGCGGCTGGAGAACTTCCAGGACAACGGTGACTGGACTGGGGCCTGGCCGGAAAACAGGTGGCTGGCTGGAGACGCTGCGGGAGTGGAGCTCGGGAAGGTAGTCGGTGGTGATGGAGCAGAGCGAGATGCCGTCTGGAAGGAAAAAATGCCGGAGACTCTTCGACAATAGCCGGAGACGGCGTAGCAGGGGTTGCCGGAGCCCGGAAGGGGATCTGGAGCGGTCGCCGATGCTTGTCGAGGGCCGCACAGGGTCGCGTCGAAGAAACGACGCTCATGAAGGCGCGAGATCTGGAGGCGAGACTGGCCAGCGGGGCTCTGGCGCTGAGAGGAGGAGTCGCCGGCGACCTAGACCTTGGCACCGGCAGCACAGGTAAGAGAAGGGTGGGCTGGAGCACGGGTTCGGTCAGGCGGCGCTGGGAAAATCGAACGAGACCGAAAAGGTTTCGTTTTTTATACGGTGATTGTTAACCGCAAACTCGTGGCACTCTAAAATCTCGTATTTTTTTTTTTTATTTTTTTTATTTTTTTTTGCATATTTTCAAAATGTAATTTGTACATATATTTATAGGAAAAGTGCTCAGCACGAAAGTTGTAGATCTCGACTAGATCTACAACTTTTGTGTTGAGCACTTTTCCTGAAATTGTATGTAAAAGACGTAGTTTGAAAAGTCGTAAAAAGTTAACAGATTTTAGAGTGCCACTAGCCAATAACGAGTTGCAGTTAACAATCACCTTTTATAATAGGTGGGCGTCAGGGTTTGAAGAGTCTGGCTATTGGCAGCTTTTTAAAACAATCATAGACATATCATTTTAAAAGGGGTCATGGAAGAAGAAGTTGAGGAGAATTCGGCAACGGGTTGCGGCGTCGAAAAAATATACAAAAATAGTTAATAAAAATTTGTTTGCCCTAAATTATCCTATACTTAAATTATCGGACCTACACATTTAAGCCCTCGTTGGCCGGTCACGCCAACGAGCCAAACCAAAAACTTGTGCAAGTAGTGCGTGCATTACAAAATAACATCCAGAACGTTAATAATGTGAGCGACAGAACATAATATCTCAACTAAACGCGAAAACATGCGCGATAAGAGAAAAATACGGGTACAATAAATAAAAATAAAAAAATGCACTACGGGTTGCATCAATTCCCCCGGGGTTGAAAGAACTCGACCACGTCGAAAATGCAATGCAACCAATCACTATCAAGTCCAGGACGGTGGTCAGAGATAAGCTGCATAGGTGTCCTGTTGGCGCCGTATCTGCGACCTAAATCTGGAGGTAACCTTTCATTCCCAAACTGGGAATCCATTAGCCAAATTTTATGCAAAACATTTAAAGAAATAGTAATTATTAGAGCTTGTAGTGGATGACAGGGGCGGTGTGTGTAGTAAACAAGTGGTGGGAGGGAAAACATGAAAGAAATGGAAGCAAGCTGTGGAATCAGTAATTCATGACGCAACATCCTCTTGCTTGGTAGACACTTACGATCGTCCGCTAGACCAGGACCGTCCATCACTTTGATATCACCCGATAAAATCTCACTCGAGTCGCAACATTTTAAGCAGATCTCAAATCTATCGATTATAATCTTCCACAAAAACCCATGGAAACGAGCTTCCCGATGAGGAATATAAAATCTACGGGTCATCTCAACTCTCATCGTACGACTCGACCTAAGAATCACAAACATCTAACGATCGAAGTGAGGAGCCCCAATGTGCTCGACTGCCACCAAGGACAAACGATGCGGACTAAACGCGTGCTCATCAAATACGAAGTCAATAAAAGGTGGTGCTTCCAGAGCACCCAAAATAGATGACTCTCGAAAATCAGATGCCTCCCCCCTGAGCGAGGGTCCAGGACGAAGTGTAGCACTAAATAGGAGTGGTGTAGTAGAGACTAAAGACGATGATGTATATGCTAGTGAGGTCCTACCAGGTGCTCTAGGAACATGACCATTCTTCTGGGGAAGAAGAATAATCTTGCGTCCATAATGATCAAAAGAATGGGAGTTCCTCACACCATCATGCAGAACATGTCGGTCATACTGCTAGGATCATACTAGAAGTATGTGGCAAACATCGATAGGGGAGACATCACATAACACCGAATCACGATACACGTTCCCGATAGAGAACTCTACCTGACAATGATGAGTAATGGGTATAGTCAACAGACTACTAACCCTAGATAAATGGTACGGCTGCTCTAAGGGGCGCGTCAAAAGTCCTAACTTCTCCATCATTCGATGAGACACGTAGTTTTCCATACTGCCGCTATCAATAATGATGGAACAGAAAAGCTCTTGAATGCGGGCGGTAGTGCGGAAAATTTCCTTTCGTCGAGGATCCTGCCCAGTGGTCTCGCCAGAGGTAATCAAACTAGAGTGAAGAGCACAAACTAGCTAGGTGCTTGCTTGCTCTCCATTGACCTCGATAACACTATCAACCTCGGGCAGGGGCTCGGGCTGGGGGTCACTAAGGAAAACCCCATACTCGGGTTCACCCCCGGAGGTGGAATCAATCACAGCGACGAACTGGCGTTACGAGTACTCAAAAGACTTGTGCTCGGGCTCCATACACTTGAAGCATCGAAACACTCCAGTGTGGGGTCGGGATCCCATGGACTCCTTACCCCAAGATGGGACAGGGTGAAGAGTTGGGGCTCTAGTAATGGCAAGAGGTGGGGAATCAGTAGTAGCAAATGTGGGTGTAGTAGTGGTGGTGCTCGAAGTGGGTCTATCAGTGGACCTAGGTCCATCAGTAGACCTCTGACCAGATGTCCTCTTCTGGAGGGCCTCCACTCGACGTGCTTGGTTAGAGATCTCTCCAAGGTCCCAAAAATCATGAAGCTCTAACTGGTCTCGTATCGCGTGATGTAGCCCATTCAGATAACGGGTCACAACCATTTGGTCTTCCTCATTCAAATCTAAGCGTGACTTGAGGACTAAGAACTCATTCGTGTACTCATCGATAGTTTGTTTGTCTTGTCGTAGGTTATGATACCTACGATACAAGGTCTGCATGAAATCTGCGGGGGCGTACCTCCTCTCGAGTCAAGCTTTGAACTCAACCCAGACGGTGATAGGTGGTTGTCCCATAGTGTATCACATTCGTTCGACCTGCCTCCACCATGTGAGTGTGGGGGCCTTCAACTTCAAGGTAGCATACTCCACCTGCTGGTGGGCAGGTGTGCACTTCCAACTGAGGAATCGCTCAAGTCATTCGCACCAATCAAGACACACCTCATGCTCTAGTGTGCCCTCAAAATCCCCAACATCTAGTTTAATACCGGCATCCCACCTAGGGGGATTTCTATTATCTTGAGGTGCTAGTTGGGGTTCTGGTGGTGAAGGTGTAGGAGGTCGTGCAGGAGGAGTAGGGGGTTGTGCAGCGGAACCCCCTAAGTGATACTATGCTTCCAAATTATTAACCATAGTATGCAATCCTAACATGAGTTGGTTTGTGTCTCTCACTGAGATAGTAAGTGTGTTGACGATGATCATAATGTCTTCCATTCGCTTATCTATATCTCCTAAATTTCTCTCTAGGTTGTTGAAGCCAAAGACTGGGCTCAACGAGACTTCAGACCTTGGGGTGTAGCTAACACCTATTTCTCCCAAACCCTGACCCCTGACTGGTAACAAAGAACTAGAAACTGACCCTAAGCCTCAGCTGGGAGGTCCCTCCACTAACCCGGAAGATCTCTGAGCACTTCCCTTCCAAAGCTAATCGTTAGGCTAGGAGTACCTCAGAAAGCACTAGAGGATTTGAGAAATGATCAAAAACTTATCTTCCGAGGAACTCTGTGAATCTATTTATAAATTTTCAAAATCCGGCCTACTCTAAAATTACTGAAATACACTGGCCTAGTCTACCAACAGCCAAAACTCCGATGTTCTGAGGAGCTAAGTGCATACTTATGGGCATCCAAATAATTTCACCTTTAGGCCCTACCTGGTAGAAAATGCAGACCTAGGGCCATTCAGGTAATTTCACCTCTGGACCCTACCTGACAGGAGCCCTTCCGCTGATCTCCGTGGGCCTCCCGCTTATCTTGAGCGCGAACCTTCCCGCTGTGCTCCAGAACATTTGTTTATTATTGTTTAAACTGTTATTGTTTTAGGGCTCTCGCCCGGCGAGACCCCCTTGACACTTATTTATATGTTTTATTTTATCTATCCTGCCGAGTGCTTGGTTTTGACACCTTTTTGTGTTTTGTTAATGTGTGATGCATTGCTATTACCCGGGATGCTCTCGGAAACTCTTCGTCGTTTACAGGTGCGAGAGACGTTGATGAGGCGGGGTGGAATACGAAGAGTCAACTGTTCAAATCCGCCAAACGCCGCCCCAGAAGATCCCTAATAATTACTTCTCTTTCTATAAATAGGCAAGTCCACCAACCGCGTTTACTGATTTCTGATTCCGCAACCTTGTCTTCCTCTATACCCTGCTCGTGCTGACTTTTGCAACTCAGACCTTCTCACTAAACAACCCTTTCTCTTCCCTCATTTCATCAAGATGTCTGGAAAGACCGAGGGCCGCTCAAAGTGCGTGCAGACCTTCCTGGACCAAAACTTCCTGTCTTGCCGGCTCACCCAGGCGGAATACCTCACGATAACCGAGAACTACATCTCACCGGGGTTCGTCGCGCGAAACCCTGGGAGCGATGACAGGGTCAACCTCGCGCCAGAAGGGGAGCTCGTCATCCCCTTAGAACACTTCGAGGTAGGGTTCCGCTTACCCCTCTGGCTGGAAGTGCGCCATGCCCTGTGCTATTACGGGGTAGTGCCGGCCCAACTTAACTCCAACTCCGTCGCCATCTTGGTGTCTTTCGCCTGTTACATGCAGGCGAAAGGATCGAATTCAGCATGTCTGTTTTTCGGAATCTGTTCAACTTCCGGGCCAAGAAAAGGTCGGTTTTCCTTTCCGGGCAGTCGGTGAACATAGGTGGTCTCGCCAAAAAAATCATCCTTGGGCGTAGAGATCCGTCTTCGTCTCTGGGCCTTTCGACAACATTCCCCTCGTGCCCATTCAGTATGATGAGGCTACCTACAAGCCTCCCGCCTTTGGGGGCAAGAGAGCTACCTTGTCGAGTTCTTCGGGTCGAAGGCCTTCGACGTCCACTTTCTTCGGCGAGTCCTAGACTCTCTTCAGCCAGTTCCTCCCGGGCAAGGTACCTCTCCGACCCTCTTGTGCAATCCTTCGTCATAAATCATGAATTTTTAATCATTGAGGCTTTCGTAGGTGAACGGGAAATTCCTCTCCGCGCAACCCTTTGATGAGGCCAGGGATTTCGCCAGCACCCTGGCTCTCACCAAATCCGCCGCCCAAGTCTGCCGAAAGGAGCCCGACTCCTCATCCGTGCCGAGTGGCCGAAAACGGAAACCCAACTCCCCTCCTCCAGCTACTTCCAAGAAGATAAGTGCGGCGGACAAGGGCAAGTCTGTCGCCGAGACCCCGACCGAGATCCTTCCTGTTGCTGGCGAAGCGACTGCCGCGGGGGAAGTTGCCGAGACCCCCGCCGAGGTCCCCGACAAGCCAGTGCCCAAAGGGCATCAGAACTTCGGCATTGGCGGGAAGTTCCTTGATGAAGAGGGCCAGCCCATGCACCGATGGGACCCTGAAGCCAACCGGGTCTCAATCTCCTCAGTTCTCCCCAACTGGGCGGAGCAAAACACGGTCACCGGCGAGGTCTTCGCACTAGGCTTCGGGTTGTATAACCGAAAGGATGCCCACATGTTCGACCATGAGCTTGCATGATATCTCGCCTACCACACCGCCATAGCCCAGAAGCAGGAGTTCGTGCTCGCGCACAAGACTGCGTGTCGCGGCATCACCCTGGAGCGCAACTTCGTCGACGTGATCAAATCGAGGGAATCCGCTGTTGCAGAGACAGCCACCCTGAAGGCCGAACTGGCGGCTTCCCAGCGGCTTCTCTTCATGTGCCCGGCGGCTGAGGTATGTAAACCTTCAAAGGTCTTTCGCCTTACAGCAATCCCATGCTAATTCTAACCCCAAAATCCCCGCAGGACTCAGCCCAGGTCTAGTTTTGGTGCGCAAAGGTGGTCGCCCTTGAATTCGAGAACCAGCTACTGAAGACAGAGCTCAAGGTTGCGCAAGGAGTCAAGGTGCCAGTCCCGCCCTCCTTGGACGAGAGGCTCAAAAGCCGTCACTTCTCGAAATATGAGATCGAAGTGATGATGCAGGAGAACACGCAAAAGGCGTGTGTGATGGTGATCGAGGTGCTGCGGGAGTCAGGCATCTTGAACGAAGGTGGCGAGATCCTCACCATGCTCGGGGTTCTCCCCTGGCTGTTCGATCCCATCCCATAGCCTACCGGGGAGGAAGAACCTCAAGGTGGAGATGAGGCGCCGGATCTCGGCCAGACGGGTCCGGCGGTGAATCCCCCAGTGAGACTTCCGGCGAGAGCTCCAGCGGGACTTCCAGCGGGACCCCCTGCGGCTCCGCTTGACGGCCTCCACATTTTTGTTTTTACCTTGTAATTTTCTCTTTTTGTAAATTTATGCAAGGGGCGAGACCCCCCAGGCCAATGTTATTATTTTTATATTATATGAAAAGACCTGTCTTTTTGCCGGAATGGTTATTGTTTGTTAGAACCGAACAACAAAAAAACAAACTGCAAGTAGTATAACAGAAATTTTATTATCTGAAAAAGGTATCTATTACAAAGGTATGACCTCCCTTTTATAGAATGGAGGAGAGAAGAGAGATTACAAATAAGCAATGTGGGATTAATAATTACAAGAACCTGAAACTATACAAGCCGCATAAGCCGCATAAACCGCCAGACCGCCAGACAAGCCGGACAAGCCGCCAGACCTCCCGGTCTCATCCGACAGACCGCTCGGTACTGCCAAACCGCTCAGACCGCCAGACAAGCCGCCAGACTGCCCGGTCTCATCCGACAGACCGCTCGGTCTCAACACTCCCCCTCAAGCTGGAGCATAGATATCAATCATGCCCAGCTTGTCGCAAATATGAAACAAAGAAGCAGACACCGGCTTGGTGAAGACATCTGCCAACTCGTTGTCAGAAGTGACGAACGGAGTACAAATCTGTTTCTTCAAAATCTCTTCTCGAATAAAGTGGCAATCGACCTCTATGTGTTTTGTTCTCTCATGAAAGACCAGATTTTTGGAAATGTATATCGCAGCCTTGTTGTCGCAGAACATAGGAAGATGATAGTTGTAGACCTCTCCTAGGTCAAGCATGAGAGCTCGTAACAATTTTAACTCACATGTGGTTGATGTCATACTACGATATTCCGCTTCTGCACTAGACCTGAAGACCACAGACTGTTTCTTGCTCTTCCAGCTCACAAGATTTCCTCCAACAAATGTGCAAAAACCCGAAGTTGACTTTCGGTCTCCCTTATCATCAGCATAGCTTGAATCGGAATACGCTTCAATCCTCAAGTGACCATTCTTCTGAAAAAGGAGTCATTTCCCTGGAGCTGCTTTAACATACTCCAATATCCTCAGGGCAGACTGTAGATGACACTCCCTAGGAGCTTGCATGAATTGGCTAACCTTGCCTACAGCATAGGAGATATCGGGTCCGGTCACTGTGAGATAAATGAGGCGAATCATCTGTCCAAGTTTTGTCTTCCCCAATAGCCATGGGACATCTAGCAGGTTTATCACCAGTTAACCCTGTCTCTTTTAGCAGATCAAGAGCATACTTCCGTTGGGAGAGAACTAAAGAGTTGGATTTCCGAGAAATCTCAATCCCCAGAAAGTATTTGGGAGAACCCATATCCTTAGTGACCAGGTGTTGCCGAAGGTGTTTCTTTGTCAAAGCTACCCCAGCCTGGTCGTTGCCAGTCAGAAGAATATCATCCACATATACAAAAAGAACCACCATACCAGAGGAGGTTTTGCGAATGAATAAGGAGTGATCGGCTGAACTTCGTACAAAACCAATGACAGTAACAATGCCGCTGAACTTGTCAAACCAAGCCCGAGGGCTTTGCTTTAGGCCATATATGGCCTTCTTCAGATGACATACTCGTGTCTCCCCCTGAGCAACATACCCAGGAGGTTGCTCCATGTATACGGCTTCCTGAAGGTCACCATAGAGAAAGGCATTCTTGACATCGAGCTGAGAAATGGGCCAGTCCCGGTTGACAACCACAGAGAGAAGAACCCGAATGGTGCTGAGACGAGCAACGAGAGAGAAGGTGTCAAAGTAATCAACCCCATAAGTCTTTGTGAAGCCTTTGGCGACTAATCGGGCCTTGTATCGATCCACGCTGCCGTCTGGGCGGAACTTCACAATGAATACCCATTGACATCCAACCACATCAGTGCCCAAATGGGGGGGGACAAGGTTCCATGTACCCCTTTCAGTGAGGGTAGTAATTTCCTCATCCATGGCGGTCTTCCAATGAGGAATAGTAAGAGTCTCCTAGTAAGTGCGGGGAGTGTCAGTGGCAGATATAGCCAAGGCAAAGTCTTTGCGAGAAGGAGTTAGACGATCATATGAAACAACAGCAGCTAGAGGGTGTTGAGTACACATCCACACCCCTTTGCGAAGAGCAATGGGAATATCCAGGTCGTCATGTTCCTTAGTTTCTGGGACATCCGTAGAGGAGAGAGCTGGCCCGGGAGTAAAGAGAGGCGACTGTGGAGAAAAAGGAGATGCCTCAGGAGGAGGACACAGTGGAGGGGATGGTGGAGAGGGAGGGGGTGGCATAATCTCGGTAGGTGTAGAGGGAACGGAAGGGGTGGTAAGTGAAGTCGGAATATCAAGAGAGGAAGAGGAGTCAGGAGAGAAGTAGGAGGCATTTTCAAAGAAGGTGACGTCCACAGAGACAAACTGCTTGCGGGTAACTGGGTCAAAGCAACAATAGCCTTTCTGAGTGGTAGAGTAACTCAGAAAGACACACTTGGTGGCACGTGGTGAGAGTTTGTCACGGGTGGCAGAAGGAGAGTGCACAAAGGCTGTGCATCCAAAGATACGTAGGGGAAGAGGAAACGGATCCCTCCCAGGATATAGAATGGAAAATGGGGTTTTTCCGCGAAGAACGGTGGAGGGAAGGCGATTGATAAGATAGCAGAAGATGAGAACAGCATAGCCCCAATAGGAGCGAGGAACGTGCATTTGAGTCAACAGAGTGCGAGAGACATCAAGGAGGTGACGGTTTTTGCGTTCGGCCACCCCATTTTACTGTGAAGTATAGACACAACTAGTTTGATGAATAATCCCATTTTGCATGCAGAAGGTAGAAAAGTCATGATTGATATATTCTTTGGCATTATCAGATCGAAAGACTTTAATAGAAACATTAAACTGGGTTTTTATCATAAGATAGAAGGACGTCCATACGGAAAATAATTCGGAGCGATCTTTTAACAGATACACCCACGTATAGCGAGAGAAATCATCAATAAAGGTGACAAAATATGAACTCCCCTACCAACGGTGAGGGTAGGAGACGGACCCCAAACATCGGAGTGGACGAGATCAAACGGACGGGTAGATCAACGAACTTGCTTTGGAGGGAAGGACGAACGGTGATGCTTGCCAAGCTGACAGGCCTCACAGTTGAGGGGAGGACTTTGGGAAGGAAGGTAGGGCAGAAGCAAACAAAGAAGTCGTAGAGGAGCATGACTAAGGCGAAAATGCCATTGGAGAAGATCTGTGGAGGTGTTAGAAAAGGTGGATAGAGCTGAAATGTTGTCAAGGAAGTATAGGCCGCCATTCTCAGTCCCAGTAGCAATCGTCCGTCGGAAGTCCGGATCCTAAAAAGAACAAGAAGTAGAAGTAAATGTGACGAAACACCGTAACTGCTTGCATAGAGAGGTCACAGATAATAAGTTGCACGGAAAATTGAGCACGTAGAGAGTATCCGCCAAGAGAAGAGACGGAGTGACATGAACCACTCCTGTCCCATTGACCAGTGAAGGAGAGTCGTCAGCGAGAATAATCGGGGGCAACCGATCATGTGTTTCTAGGAGAGAAAAACACTGGGGATTGCCGGTCATATGATTGGTAGCACCGGTGTCAATCAGCCATTTTCCTTGAGGAACAACGTGGGCACTACCAGATGATGTGACCACGGATGTGAAAGCCATGAAGGGAGGAAAATAAACCGCGCGAGAAGACACAACAAGCCGCGCGAACAGCAGGAAGACGAGCAGCAAAGAAGGCCGCAGCGGACAGGGAGAGGAGTCTGGAGTGGTCACGGTGATAACACACCAGCGGCAAGGAAGTCCACGACCAAGATGCAGAGTAAGGCAAAGGGGAAGAAGTCGGGAGGCTAGAAGACAGGCCGCGCGAACAGAAAAGGGGGGGGGTGCTGGGAGGCGAAAGGCGAACAAGGCAAAAACAGGTCACGACGACAGGTCATGGCGACCGAAGAGGTGGAGGAGGGCGCGACGACTAGAACAGGTCGCAAGAAAAAAGCAAGCAAAAGAAATAGGCCGCGCGAACAGGGCGCAAGCAAACAGGCGGAAGAAACAGGCCGCGAAGAACAGGAAGCAAGCCGCGCGGACAGGTCGCGCGGTTAGAGGAGGCACAAAGAATCAGGAGGAGTAGATCGAGTCCTCTGATACCATGTTAGAACCGAACAACAAAAAAACAAACTGCAAGTAGTATAACATAAATTTTATTATCTGAAAAAGGTATCTATTACAAAGGTATGATCTCTTTTTTATAGAATGGAGGAGATAAGAGAGATTACAAATAAGCAATGTGGGACTAATAATTACAAAAACCTGAAACTATACAAGCCGCATAAGCCGCACAAACCGCCAGACCGCCAGACAAGCCGCCAGACCTCCCGGTCTCATCCGACAGACCGCTCGGTACTGCCAAACTGCTCAGACCGCCAGACAAGCCGCCAGACCGCCCGGTCTCATCCGACAGACCGCTCGGTCTCAACATTGTTTTTCGTACTTTTCTTTGCTTCTCGCGCTTTATTACCTGTTCATGAGTCTTTGCCTTTGCGTAACCCCTAGCCTCCTCAACGATGACCTCCGCCCATTTGAAAAATTGACTAAGTAAATTCTGCCGAGAGAGACATGCTGAAAGGGACGTGCCGGGAGCCCTGCCGAGAGGGACGTGACGGGAGCCCTGCTGAGAGGGACGTGTCGGGAGCCCTGCCGAGAGGGACTTGCCGGGAGCCGTGCCGAGAGAAACTTGCCGGGAGCCCTGCCGGGAGGGACCTGCCGGGAGCCCTGCCGGGAGGGACTTGCCGGGAGCCCTGCCGGGAGGGACTTGCCGGGAGCCCTGCCGGGAGGGACTTGCCGGGAGCCCTGCCGGGAGGGACTTGCCGGGAGCCCTGCCGGGAGGGACTTGCCGGGAGCCCTGCCGGGAGGGACTTGTCGGGAGCCCTGCCGAGAGGGGTCTGGATTACCGAACCCTTACTCAGGATAAGTGTCGACTACTTGAGAACTTCCTGATGAAGTACTTTGTAATGCTCGTCATAGGCCTGACTTCCCCGTCAGCTAGGTGAGAGTCTGACAACGGAAGTGGCTCCAGACCTGATTATCCTAAACATCTTGCATCGTGCCATTGAGCGGGCCTTTGAACCTGCAAACCCTTTTCCTTTCCCCCAAGCTAGCCTACGGTCCTGCCAGCTAGTTAGAGCCTAACAACGGGTCTACTCGAGGCCGAGTGCGCATTCCAGCCCTGCCAGCTAATGAGAGCCTGCGCAGCGGGATCTTCTCGGGGTCTTCCCTTACCCCCATGCGAGCATAAGGCCATGCTAGCTAGGGAGAGCCTGGACAGCGGGTCTACCCGGGGCCGAGTACGCCTTCCAGCCCTGCCAGCTAATGAGAGTCTGTACAGCGGGATCCTCTCGGGATCTTGCAAACTATCAACCTCTTTTCTTTTCCCCCAAGCGTGCCTACGACCCTGCCAGCTAGTGAGAGCCCAATAACGGGTTTACTCGGGGCCGAGTGCGCCTTCCAGCCCTGCCAACTAATGAGAGCCTGCGCAGTGGGATCCTCTCGGGGTCCTCCCTTACCTCCCATACGAGCCTACGACCCTATCAGCTAGTGATAGCCTTGACAGCAGGTCTACCCGGGGCCGAGTGCATCTTCCAGCCCTGCCAGCTAATGAGAGCCCGCGCAGCAGGATCCTCTCGGGGTCTTACAAATTATCAACCTCTTTTACTTTTCCCCCAAGCGAGCCTACGACCCTTCCATCTAGTGAGAGCCTGACAGCGGGTCTACTCGGGGCCGAGCGCGTCTTCCAGCCCTGCTGGCTAATGAGAGCCTGCGCAGCGGGATCCTCTCGGGGTCTTGCAAACTATCAACCCCTTTTCCTTTCCCCCCAAGCGAGCATACGACCCTGCCAGCTAGTGAGAGCCTGATAGCGGGTCTACTCGGGGCCGAGTGCGCCTTACAGCCCCGCCAGCTAATGAGAGTCTGTGCAGCGGGATCCTCTTGGGGTCTCGCAAACTATCAACCTTTTTTCCTTTCCCCCCAAGCGAGCCTACGACCCTGCCAGCTAGTGAGAGCCTAGCAACGGGTCTACTCGGGGCCGAGTGCGCCTTCCAGCCCTGCCAGCTAATGAGAGCCTTCGCAGCGGGATCCACTCGGGGTCTTCCCTTACCCCCCAGGCGAGCCTACGACCCTGCCAGCTAGTGAGAGTCTAGACAGCGGGTCTACCCAGGGCCGAGTGCGCCTTCCAACCCTGCCAGCTAATAAGAGCGTGGGATCCTCTCGGGGTCTTCCCTTACCCCCAAGCGAGCGTACGGTCCTGTCAGCTAGTGAGAGTCTAGACAGCGGGTCTACCCGGGGTCGAGTACGCCTTCCAGCCCTGCCAGCTAATGAGAGCCTGCGCAGCAGGATCCTCTCAGGGTATTGCAAGCTATCAATCTCTTTTCCTTGGCCACCGAGCGAGTCTTCGGCCTTGCCAGCTTGATGGGAGCCTGGATAGTGGGTATACTTGGTGTCATCAAAACCATAGATTCACCATAACCTGCGAGGAAACGATTCTGGAAATAACATATTATAATGGTTCATACAGGTTTACCCATCCTATGGGTAGAAGCGTTTCAGATCATCGTCGCTCCAAGCATGACTCATGGATACCCCTTCCACATTTTGGAGGTAGTATCCCCCTGACCCCAGGGCCTTTTCTACAATGTAGGGTCCTTCCCAATTGGGGTTGAGCTTACCAACGACAGCTGACCTCCCTGCGACGTCGACTTTTTTCAGGACTAGATCCTCTTCTTTGAACTGCTTTTTCTGACAAGCTTGTCGAAGTATTTGGCCATTCTTCGTTTAATTTCCTCCTGCCTGACGGCGTCTACATCGCGAAGCTCTTCCACCATATCTAGCGAGTGCCGCAACTGTCCCTCATTCTCTTCCCTCTATGTCTCGTTTCCTTTGTCGGCGACCGCAACTCGTGGGGACAGAACCTCACTCCAAGGGCAGGACCGCCTCACAACCGTGCGAGATCTTGAAAGGGGTCTCTCCAGTGGTCGTATTTGTGTTTGTCCGCAAGGCCCACAACACCGAGGGGAGCTGCTCCACCCAGCTCCCCCTCAAGTTCTCCACCTTCTTTTTGAGCAAGTTTACAATGATTTTGTTTGCCACCTCCACTTGGTCGTTGCTCCTTGGGTGGTGGACGGAGGCAAAACTGAGGTTTATCCCTAGCTGGATGCAAAAGTTGATGAACTCCTCACTGGCAAGCTGCGGCCCATTGTCCGTGACAATGGTCTGAGGCAATCCGTGCCTACAGATGATCTCTCCCCAAACGAAATTCCTGATGACCTGGGAGGTTACCTTGGCCAACGCCTTGACCTCTAGACATTTTGAAAAGTAGTCAATCATGACCAGGAGGAACCTCCTCTGCCCGCTGGCTGGAGGAAACGACTCGACTAGATCCATCCCCCAAATGGCAAAAGACTATGGCGTCGTGATGCTTCTGAGCCTTTGAGAGGGCAAGAGTTGGAGGAAGGCGTATAATTGACACTTTTGACACCTCCTCGCAAACTCCGTCACATCCTTCCTTAGGGAGGGCCAGAAGTATCCCTACCTAACCACCCTTGCTTCCAAAGTCCTTCCCCCTGAATGACTGCCGCACTCTCCTGAGTGCACTTCCTCCAAGATCCTTGGGATCTCTTCCTCCGCCACACATCAAGCCAAGAGCCCCGACAGCATCTTCCGATGTAACCCTCCTTCATGCATGAGGTAGTGTGTTGCTTTGTGTCGGAACCCTTTCGCTTCCTTGGTCCCATCAGGAAGGTTGCCTGTAGTGAAGAAGGCTATGAAGGTATCCACCAACGAGGGTCGCCGATCTACTTTCATCAACTCCCCCTCCTCAATCGTCAGATGAAACAACTTGGTCAAGGTTCCCCCCTCCTGGGTCCAAACTTGGCCAACCGATTGGTCGCTTCATTCTCCTCCATGGGGGCATGCTGGATTGAGAACGCTCGGAACCCACCAATAATCACTCTCACCTTGGATAAGTACTTCAGGAGGGTGGGCTCCCGAGCTTCATATTCACCTCTGATCTGTGATGTCACTACTAACGAGTCAGTAAATACTTCAATGTTATGAATCCCGAGCTCCTTAGCCAACCGCAACCCGGCTATGACAGCCTTATACTCTGCTTGATTGTTTGTGACCCGGGAGTACAACGCCACTGCCTGCTCTATGGTGACCCCTTGAGGGCTTATCAATACTACCCCTCCCCCCAGGGAGTGCTTCCCCGAGGCTCCATCAACGAACATCTTTCATGGCTCCTGCGGCGGTGTTTCCTCCCCCTCTAACTCCACGACGTAGTCGGCCAAAAAATCATCCACTGTATGTGATTTGATGGAGAGCCTTGGTACGAAAGAGACGTCAAACTCATTGAGCTCGATCGACCACTTGGCTAACCGTCCTGAGTGCTCCACCCCCTCAAATATCTTGCGCAACGGATGGTCCATCACCACCTTGATCGAATGAGCTTGGAAATATGGCCCGAGCTTCCTAGCCGAGATGATTAGAGAGAAAGCCAACTTATCCGGGATGGGGTAGCAGAGCTCCGCCTTCTTCAGGATCCTACCGACGTAATAGATTGGAAGCTATTTTTTCCCTTCTTCCCTCACCAAAACAGAACTTACAGCTTCTGCCCCTACCCCAAGATACAAGGCTAGTTCCTCCCCTTCCTTCGGGCTCTGAAGGAGCGATGCTTGGGATAATTGAGCCTTCAATGCCCAGAAGGCCTCCTCACATTCCTTTGTCCACTCAAACCTTTGGTTCCCCCGAAGCGTTTTAAAGAAGGGTGAACACTTCTCCCCGGCACGGGAGAGAAACCGACTCAACCCGGAGAGCTTGTCTGTCAAACGCCGAACCTCTTTGGCATTGCGAGGTGATTCCAACTGTACGATGGCCTTCACTTTATCCGGGTTAGGCTCTACCCCCGCTGGGGTCAGAAGGTGCCCAAGGAACTTGCCTCGGCTTGCCCCAAAGACACACTTCTGGGGATTCAGCCTCATTTTAAACTTCCGTAAGGTCGTGAATGTCTCCTATAGGTCAAGTAAGTGTGAACCCACATCCCCACTCTTCACCACGAGGTCATCAACATAGATCTCCAGGTTCCTCCCCCTTTGACTTTTGAACACTCGATCCATCATGCGTTGGTAGGTAACCCCTGCATTCTTCAGCCTAAAGAGCATCATCTTGTAGCTGAAACACCCCTCCCTTGTGATGAAGGAGACATCTTTGACGTCAGAGGGATGCATTCGAATATGGTGGTAACCTGAAAAAGCATCCAAAAAATCATAATAGAAAAACTGACGGCTGAATCAACCAGCGCGTCGATTCGAGCAGGGGGTAGCAAACCTTGGGGCATGATTTATTTAATAAAGAAAAGTCCACACACATACGCCACCTTCCATCCCTCTTTTTTACCATTACCACACTGGAGACTCAGCCTGGATACTGGATCTCCGAGATTAAACCTGTGCCGAGAAGCTTCTTAACCTTCTCACGGATGGGCTCATCCTGCTTGGTGGCGATGGTCCTCATCTTTTGGCGGGCGGAACGCATCTTGGGTTCTAGGTTCAGACGGTGGCAAGCCACATCCGCATCAATGCCCGACGTGTCTGCCGCGCTCCAGGCAAATACGTTGATGTTCTTCTGGATGCACTCTCGCCTCCTTACCTAGTCTTCAAGGCTCAGGCCGCCACTGACCCTTACCCTCTTTGCCTTTTCTGCCTTGGTGAAGACCTCCATCCCCACTACTTTCTCCGTCGGCTCCAGCCGGGACTGCTCCTTGTCGGCTCTCTTCTCCTTCTCCCCCGACTCTTTTTCTCCTCCTGCCTCCTCGACCTCCATTGCCTCCAACAGGATCTCCCCTGACCACTCCACTTCTCCACCTCCATGGGCGTCACCCCCAGCTTCTCCCTCTACCCTTTGCTCCCCCGCAGCCTGCTCTCTAGCCTCACCTAGGCTCATCGCTTCCTTCTTCACGACCTCCTCCACAGTCTCCTCTCCAGCCTCACCTAGGCTCAACCCTCCTTCCTCCGCAGCTTCCTCCTGCATCGCCATCTCCTTCACCAGCTCCTTTGCCTCCGCCATCTAGGAAATGGTGTTGACGGCAGTCACATAGCACTGCCTCGCCACTTTTGGATCCCCCCTGATCTTGACCTGCACTCCTCCACTACTGAACTTGAGACACTGATGAAACGAGGAGGGGACGTAACGAAAGGCGCTGATGAGAGGGTGCCCAAAGATTGCGTTGTAGCTGCTAGGAGCGTCAGCGATGGCGAACCGACAGTTCCTCGACCCCCCCCCCCCCCCCCCAGCGTCACATGCATCCCCACCTCTCCTTCAACTTCCTTCCTCTCCCCTAAGAACCCGAACAACGGTCCATCCGAGGCTGGACCCTCCGAGCCTCCACCTTCGTCTCATCAAAAGCTTTTTTGAAGATCACATTCACGGAGCTCCCATTGTCTACCAGAATCCTGGAGACTGTGAAATTTCTACCGCCGTCTGGATCACCAAGGCGTCATAGAACGGGTCTTCATAGTCAGACATGTCCTTTGCCGAGAAAGTGATTTTTTCTTCCTGGGGAGGAGTCTGGGAGGTCGAGGCGACGCTCCTATGGTTTGGAAGCCCAATTGTAATAGCAGCCTGACAAACCGATAATGACAGTCCATTGGCCTTATTTAAGGCCCGATTCATGCGGTTGTAACCGCTTGACCGGTGTAAATAAGTCCCCCCAAACGGAGCCTAAGCAAAACAAAAATAATGCAAGAGTCCAATGTTTTTTTAAAACACAAAATAGTTAAAATTCACGTCTTCGCGGCGACCGAATTAGCATGTCCCAAAATAAATTGCACCTGCACAATCCAATTAAGAACATATTGTAAATAGTATTTTATTATAACTCATGTCCGACATAGACATCCATTTCCCCGTGTGGAATCGCTACCCTCAGTAGTTCCAAGAGACATGCACAGGTTGCACATTGTAGTAAGAAGCAATTACCAAACTCATGTCCAGCGACATCCACTTCTCTACCAGTGTCGGAACTTCGGTGCAAAAATTCAACGACCTCCCCTACAGCGAAAGAGGAGCTACTTCCAAATGATGCCCTAGATCAGAAAGAGAGGAAATGGGATGTTAGTAAATATGCCAACCATATCAGCTATATACACAAGATATGGAATGATGCCTTATATCCGGAAGATATGGAAGATCAACGAAATGCAAGCATGTAGGTATACCGTCCAGCCAATACGGAGGAGCTCGTCGGGCCACACAGAGGAAATGGTGGAGGATTTTGCTGGACGAAACAAAGGACTTCGTCGGACACTACACAAGAGGTCGTCGGACCTTACCGAGGAGTTCGCGGAACCCTACAGAGGAGTTCGCGGAACCCTACAGAGGAGTTTGCCGAACAAAATCTCGACTCCACCGACGGTGTTCGACGGGAAATAGCAAGGGGAAGTGCGAGTCTTCACCGACGTCCAGTATCGTGCAGAGCGGCGGGGGTTCGGGAGGGGGGATCTTCACCGACGTTCTTCACTTCAAGGAGGCGGCGAGAGGCATTGGGAGACGAGCGATGGATCGGCTCCTGGAAGGAATGTTGGGGGTGTTCGGTCGACTCCAGAAAAGCCCTAGGCAGAAATAAAGGGATTCTGATCCTCTGGAGTTCGTACGGGAACTCCAGGGTGGAGTCCAATCCAACGGCGTGAAAACGCCCCACTCCATCAATCCAACGGCTGGACTTCTCGCGCGCTAAAAGAAAAAAAAAGTTAAAATAATAAAAAATGTAAAATACTCGCTCGTTGGATTTCAATCGGATGAGCGAGATTGCGCGAACTCCACCCTGGAGTTCCCGCACGAACTCCAGAGGATCCGGATTCGAAATTAAAGAGGGGGAAGGGGGCTTCCTTTAGCACGCTATATAATGATGTTTTTAAATTTTTTTTTTCTTCAAAAAATGGGGTTGCTAATAGCATATAGGGATTGTCAATATAAACATCCATAAATAAATATATATTATATTAATACCATGTGATCAGCATGAACACTCTTTCTCCCTCTATCTCTCTCTTTCCTTTTTTTTCTTTTTCACTTCACATGGGCTGCTGGCAGCTAGATAAGGATTATTTTAATAGGTACATGCATTTTTAGGAAAAGTATTTAACATGAAAGTTGTACATCTCGTCGATATCTACAACTTTCATGTTGAACACTTTTCCTAAAAATGCATTAAAGCAGGTGTATTTTTCAAAAGGCATGTTATACACGTGAGCCGCATTTTTCCCTAAACCCTATATACATATAACATTTGTATGGATCACGGGAGATTAAACAATTTCATACAACCATCAATTTGATATACGGGTAAAGCCTAGTGATTTTCTCCGCATCAGATGAAAACCACACCCCAATAGAACACACAATTTGGTGCAAATTGCACGTTAAATCTAATGTTACATTTGAGTTTGGACAAGAACACCACTATCATATAATTTATGCTTGGCATAACAAGGGTTATGACCGCCGTCAAGAAAAAAAAAAACTAGTTTTGAACATAAAAGCGGATGGGTTTCCTTGGTGAGGCCGGCTGTTCACGAAAGACATTTCCAAACACCGCATTCACAGCCGCCGCCGTGTGAATAGCGTAATGAGCTCAATTCCATCCTATAAAGTATAAAAGAAGAGTACTGATGAGCAGTGGTCAGTCACCAATAGTCCCCACAAGTGCAAACTCCATCCATGACATGATGAAATCTATTCCCATCCCTGATATCGATCTCTCTCCCGCTGATCTTCGACACAATCTTCACGAAACTATGGCAATCGCCGCAAATTCTCATGTTCTTCATGATCCGAATGGGCGCTTCCTTCGTCGTTCTCAGAAGAGCGTAAACGACGGCAAGCTTTTCGCTGTGGTAAAGAAGAGAGCTTTCCTTCTGCTCCTCCTCCACATCATGGAGATCAAAACTGGTGTCTGGGACATAACCTGCTCCTCTAATTCTGTCATGAAGATCCTTCAAACCTTCATAAATCTCCTTCATTTGATCATGATTTCGATCCCCTGTGATGAAACAGTGCATTTTGTTCTTAATCTGAATCCAGCTGCAGCCTGGCTGTTTTTTCGCTCCTCTCTCCTTCATCCATCTTCTTATTTCATGCGCTTCATCCCACATTCCTGTGGAAGAGTATAAATTTGACAGTAATATGTAGTTTCCACAGTCAGTTGGATCCAAATGAATCAGCTTTTCTGCAGTTCTTCTTCCAATTTCGACGTTTTTATGGATTCTGCAGGCGCCCAGGAGAGCGCGCCAGACGACGGAGTCTGGCTGGATGGGCATGCTGCGTATGAGCTCTTCGGCTTCGTTCAAACGGCCCGCTCGCCCGAGAAGATCCACCATGCATGAGTAATGCCCGTTCAACGGCTCGAGCCCGTAAACTCTGCTCATGGAGTCGAAATATCGTCTTCCCTCGCCGACCAATCCCGCGTGGCTCGAAGCGGATAACAGCGGCACAAACGAAGCGTGGTTCGGCGATATGCCCTCGGCTTCCATTCGGTCGAAAATCTCAATGGCTTCTCTGCCCAATCCATGCTGAGCGCAGCCGACCAGCATGGAGTTGAACGTCACCGTATCGCGCTCCTTCATTTCGCCAAACAGGCGAAACGGCTCGGTGACGCCGGATTTGAAATACATCGAAATCAAAGAGTTGGCGACGAAGAGTTCGATGTCCAAGCAGAGCTTGACGGCGAAGCCGTGCGCCTGCTGGCCGAGCGTTGCGGCGCACAGGCTTCCGCAGGCGGTGAGGAGGCTGGCGAGCGTATGAGACTCCGGCGAAACTCCTTCCCCCAGCATTCCGACGAAGAGTTTCAGCGCTTCGTTCTCATGCCCGGCTTGCACGCAGGCGGAAATCATGGCGGTCCAGGAGACGACATCGTGGAACGGCATTCTCTCGAAGACGATTCGGGCATCCTCGAGCATGTAGTTTTGAATCATGGCGCCAATCAGAGAGTTCCAGGAGACTGTATCCTTGGATTGCATCAATTTAAACACCTGATTCACATCTTCCATCTTCCTGCATTTGGCATACAGTGTGATTAAGCCATTGTTTATGTGCGTGTTAAATCTGCATCCGCATTTTATGGCAAGGGAATGGAGCTGTCTTCCTCGCTCGATATCCGCTATGTTAGCGCAGGCGGAGACGCCGCTTGTGAAACCAGA
Organism: Platanthera zijinensis; assembly: GCA_039513925.1. Taxonomy (NCBI): domain Eukaryota; kingdom Viridiplantae; phylum Streptophyta; class Magnoliopsida; order Asparagales; family Orchidaceae; genus Platanthera; species Platanthera zijinensis. The sequence goes on along the minus strand of CM077078.1, from coordinate 283,428,193 downwards.
AATGGTGGGCAACGGTCCAATTCTATGCTGTTTCGATAGAAGCTGCAGAGCTTCTTCGTCCTTCCCGTTCTGCGCGAAACCGGCGACTACCGCTGCCCATGTTATTGAATTCTTAACAGGCATCCGGTTGAACAGGTCCGCAGCTTCATCAATCATGCCGTTTTGGGCATATCCTGTGATCATCGCGTTGCAAGTCGCCACATTTGGATTAGGAATTTGATCAAATATGAACGCCGCATCGTCGATTCTACCATGGCGAGCGAATCCGGCGAGCAACGATGTTCTGGCGGCGACGAGTTTCTCGGGGTTTTTCTTGTAGAAAGAGAAGGCTTCTTCTAATTTCCCAACGCGGCAGAGAGACGAAATTATGGTGGACCAAGAGTAATCGTTCTTCTCCGGCATTTCGTGAAAGAATTTCACAGCTGTGTCCATGTTTTCGCCGTCCCTCGCATAAGCGTTCAGAATCGACGTGCCGACGACCACGTCTCCTTCTAAATTGGTTTTAATGGCGACTGAACGAACGTTGTCTAGCAGTTCTATGTCGTCGAGAGCAACCACCGCGGAGAGGAAGACGACCAAATTCGACTGGTCCGGCATTACGCCGGCGTTGCGCATGCGGTGGAACACCCGCAACGCCCCGCCGTGGTTTTTGATCCGAACATAGCCCGAAATCATCACCGTCCAAGAGATCAAATCTCTCTCCGGCATCAAGTCGAACAGTTTCTGCGCCTCGTCCATCCGATAGCTGCGGCAGTAGCCGGTGATGACGGAGTTCCACGACGCGACGTCTCTCAGAGGCATTCTGTCAAACAGTTGACGGGCCTCGTCGATGTTTTCGCTCTGCGCGTATCCGCTGATGATGGCGTTCCAGGAGACGATGTTGCGCTCCGGCATTGAGTCGAACAGTTGGCGGGCGTCTTCGATCCGGCCTTGCTTGGAGTAGCCGGAGATGAGGGCCGTCCATGTCCTCACGTTCCGGCCGGAGAAGGAATCGAAAAGAGAACGAGCCTCGTCGATCATGCCGTTCTCGGAGTAGCTGTTTATCATCAAGTTCCACGTAAAGGTGTCTCTGTGCGGCATTTGATCGAACAGTTGACGGGCTTCGCTCATGCTGCCGAGTTTGGCGAGATCTCGGATCCTGGAAGTGAGAACAAAATTCTCCACTCTTCCCGGGAACTGGAAAGTTTGAGAAGCGGAGCTGGAGAGAGATCGTAAAAGGTGACGAGCCATTGACGGAGAAGAGTAACCAACGATCTTCCTCCATCTGAGCGCGGGCACCATGGAAGTGCAAACAGAGGAGAAGAAGAAGCTTCATATTTTAAATCGTAACGGACTGGACAAATTTACAGAATAGTCCCAAAATTAATCAAAAGTATGCAAATAGCCCCTCTTTAATAGCCATTTCCAATGTAGCCCCTTTAGCAAATGAGGCAGAAACGTAGGCACGGGTTCAGCATTTGATCGGCTGTTTTAGGAAATAAAAGCTCCGTTTGGGAGGACTTATTTTCATCGGTCAAGCGATTACGATCCCATAAACCTAACCTTAATTATGATCGGGTTCATGCGGTCGTAACCGCTTGACCGATGAAAATAAGTCCAGCCAAACGGGGCCAAAGTGTACAATTTGGTGGCCGTTTTAACTAATGAGAAAATTAATAATTAATAATTTACGATTTTAATGAGAGATTCAGTGTACATTTTAAGTATCTTTTAGTCTCACACTGCTTTGTGCGATGTGTCTCACAAATTCAGAAAATTGAAGGTAATTTTTTTTTTACATTTTGTGTATAGATCATTTACTTGAATATTTGTAATTGTGTTTTCTTTTAGGCTTCATTCGGTTTAACGTTTTCGCCGGGCATTTCCCGCAAACGTCGCCTGGACAACGGGTTACCAAATTGCCTCTACGGGAGTTTGCCGTGTCTCCTCCCGCAGCAAGGAGGAAAAGCAACCGTCTTCCTCCGTTTCGATCCCCGCCACTCCCCCTCCATTTCGATCTCCGCTTCTCCACCCGTCGTCTCTGCCCGCCACCGCTGAGCTAAATAAACCCTTAATTTTTTCAGGCGTTAAGGAGGAATGCACTAGCCATAACAAAGAATGAATTGCTGACTCTTTTAAAATGTTTTGAGGACTTTTTTCAGACGTTTTGTTTTAACATGTGTTCGTTTTGTTTTTCAAGTTATTTTATTTATTTATAATAAGAATAAGTGAATGCACTAGCTGTTTATTGCAAAAATGGGGCATCAGTTATTTTGGGAATGCACTAGCTGTTTATTTTATTACTTTGAGAATGTTTATTGGATAAAATGTTCTGCTAATTTTGCTCATAAATTGCACGCCTCATTAATTTATACTTTCTTCAACATTGAGAATGGTTATTAAAGGAGGGCTATTTGTATACTTTTGATTAATTTCGGGACTATTTCTGAAATTTGTTCTAGGAGATTACAAATATTTAAATAATTATACAAGTCATCAGAAATTACTGAATTGCCCTTAATTTTGGGAGTTTTAGAAATGGGTGCTGTTATTAGCAAACTCACTTACGTTACTAGCAAATCAGAAAAAAGCAAATTCAGCCATTATTTGTATTTTTTTCTCTTCCCAAAAAATACTACTAGCAAACCAATCTTGCTTTTTTTATAATTTTTGCATTTTTGAATTTTGAGCCTCAAATAATTCTAATTTCAAAAAGTGATCAACATGAAAGTTGTAGATCTCGATGAGATCTTCAACTTTCATGTTGCCCATATTTTGATTTGAAACAGTTTAGCCCCCCAATTTACAACTTTCATCAAAAAGTGAGACATGAAAGTGTTCGACATGAAAGTTCTAAATTGCTTCAAATCAAAAAGTGTTCGACATGAAAGTTGTAGATCTCGTCGAGATTTAGACGAGATCTACAACTTTCATGTCGAACACTTCTCATAAAAATGTACGTATAAGACGCAGTTCAAAAAGACGCGTATATTTTTATACACACTTAACTCCTCTATACAAGACACCCTTATAGGAATTAGAAATCAAATATATTTCTAAACCGAGTGATATTTTGTTTAAAAATTTTGATGCAGATGATGATATTTTGTTGAAAATTGAGTTTTGGACATACTAAACAAAATTTTTAGGCATTTTGACTCATTTATAATATTAACTGATGAGCTTCACCATCATTTATAGGAGAAAAAGACACCCTCCCCCCCCATGATCTCCTCCAAAAGTGAATCATGAGTGGGTCATCCCCCATGAACTCTCATGATGAGAGAATCATGGGGGAGCGGGACCCGCTCCCTCCCCTCATGGGGGAAACCGCCACCGGGAGAACCGCCACCGGGAGAACCGCCGCCGGCCGGTCCCCCCTCCGCCACGGCCAACCCCAGCCACGGTCTCCCAGGCCGCGACCGGCCTCAGCCCGGCAAGGCCGTGGCCGGCCTTGCCGTGACCGGCCTTGCCGTGACCGGCCACGGCCGCCCCGGCCTCGCCGCGGCAAGGCCATGGCCGGCTACGGCCGTCCCGGCCTTGCCGTGGTCGACCATGGCCACCCCGGCCACGGCCGGCCGTGGCCTCCCTAGCCGCGGTCGGCCTTGCCGCGGCAAGGCCATGGCCAGCCACGGCCATCCCGGCCTCGCCGTGGCCGACCATGTCCGCCCCAGCCATGGCTGGCCGCGACCTCCCTAGCTACGGTCGGCCTCGCCGCGGCAAGGCCATGGCCAGCCACGGCCATCCCGGCCTTGCCGTGGCCGACCATGGCCGGCCTTGCCATGGCCGGCCACGACCGCCCCGGCCATGCTGCGGTAAGGCCATGGTCGGCCTCGCCGTGGCCGTCCGTGGCCTCCTTTGCCGCGGCCGGCCCGCCGGCGGGTCATCGCCGTGAGCCGCTTGGGCGGCCACTCCCGCCGCCGCCGCCGTCATGGCAGCTCGCCATCATGGGAAGCCTCCCCACCGTCCGATCAAGAGGGAGGCTCTCCTCGCCGTCCGATCAAATGAGTAACCACCCACTATCCCACCACTTTAGTTGTGGGGCTCGCCATAATCCTCCCCTGGAGGCTATAAAAGGACCCCCAGGGGTCCCTTATTTCTCACTTTTTCTCTTCTCGGGCTCTTCTTCTTCTTCCTCAGGTGAGAGCTCTCCCGCCTCCTCCATCAAGTCGGCCTCCACTCTCCGTGAACCGCCGCCAGCGGCCACCAACACCTACCAACGGCTATAAGCACCCCACTAGCACGTTGACAGCAAGGGGACGCCCAAGATCTCGAGGAAGCTGAAGGAAGAAGACGTCCGAATCCAGCAAGCGTGCGCCGCTTCGAGTGCGTGCACCAGAAGCATTTCGAACGTTCCCTCGCCTAAGTAACTTCCGCGGCGCGACTTGTTGCCCGCAGGAAACTACAATATCTCTCTCTCCCCTCAAGTTGTAACGGGAGCGGCCTGTCGCCCCAATTCACCAAGCATATTGTAATCACCGGAAGCTAGTGGAATTTGACCGGCACAGACCCGATCACGTGGTTTTTTACCCATTTAAGGTGTTTTCCACATCATCAAGATTTGTGTCCACTGTTCAACTTCATTGACTGTGTGCGCGCTCGACCGCTCCGCGAGCTAAGACGGCCTAAGTTAATCCGATCCGACCGGGACATCGAGTTAGTCCGCAATAGTTTGACGTCGTCTGTGGGAACACGAGTCCCAGCATCCTTCAAAGTGCAAGATCATAAGCACCGCCCCAGCCAAGTTCTGCCTTAATGGCAAAGAAAAGCGCACGTACTGCTGAAGTCTCCGCCCTTGGAAGAAACCCCGAGCCCGCACATTCACACTCTCTGGTGGACGTGTCACTAACTGCTGGAGCCGCTTTAGCTCCCGACATCGCCTTGGAAGAACGCATCTGCTAGATGGAAGAACAACAATTCAAATTGCTCACCTTGCTCCGAAGCTTGGGAGCACCGGTCGTACCCCAGCCTTCGTCAACTCACGTCCCAACGCAAGAATTTCTGCGGAAAGAAGAACAAATCCTCATGGGACAAGAAGAACCACGCCAAGATGGGCCACGCCAGTGTAACCCTTGCATAATTGGGGGGCAACACCAGCTCCAAGAATACTTCCCCCCGAGTATCACACATGTTAATGTAATGAATGCCATGCGGAATGATCCAAAATCCCTCAAGCCAAGGAATCCCCAGCCCTTCGAGCAAGCTGATTTGTTCCCACCAGAAGAAGTCTTCCCTCCGACCATACGTCGCATGCACAAGGAATACGATATAGAGAAGGAATTCTCGAGCACAAGCAGCTCCCCCGCACCCGCCGCATCACTTCAAGAAATGTACGATCATCACCCTGCCTGTCTACATTATGAAGAGAAGACGGGAAACATGACAAGCCCTGATTGTTGAAACCGGAAACCGGCCCCTGTGGAGTTCGACCCTTGGGGAAGGGGTGATCTCGCAATTACTTCGCTCCTGCAAGAGAAACAACAAGGGAGAGATAAACAAGGGACAGGACCAAGGGCCCGGCTCGGAGGTCCCACCACACACCCGGAAGATCTTAGAGCGCTTCCCCTCCTTAACCAGTTGCCGGGCTAAGGTACCTCAAAAAGCGCTATAAGACTTGAGAAACAAAAGCTTGCCTTCTGAAGTACCCCTTGGGTCCTATTTATAGATTACCTTGGACGGTCTGCGAATAACTCGCCTCTGGCGGTCTGAATTTACTAAAGAGCCCCTCGGAGTGGCCTGCCAACAGCCAAACCCCGCTATTCTGGCTGGTTATACGCACCTCTCGCCGGGTCACCCCCTGTCATCTAGAGGGAGGTGGACTGCAGCCGATCCGCCTGAGAGAGGCGGCTGGGGCCCGGCCCGCCTAGGAGAGGCGGCTGGGGCTGGCCCGCCTAGGAGAGGCGGCTGGGGCCCGGCCCGCCTAGGAGAGGCGGCTGGGGCCCGGCCCGCCTAGGAGAGGCGGCTGGGGCTGGCCCGCCTAGGAGAGGCGGCTGGGGCCCGGCCCGCCTAGGAGAGGCGGCTGGGGCTGGCCCGCCTGCTTGCTTGGGCCCCTTCGGCGGACACGGGGTTGTACACAATCCCCGATCTTTGCGTGCTTCGCAGAAGCTCGGAAAGAAATGTCCAACCCTCGTGTCCGGCGACGACCTTGCTGAGCTGGAGGGAATCTTTTGGTGGGACCCACCTTATAACTATAAATAAGCCACCGGGCCTTCGATGACTGGCCCTCTCCTCTTGCTCCCTGCGTGGTTTGAGGCCGGGAGATGCCTGCGTCTGAGGAGATACGTGCTCGGTTGGCTGCCGCAAGGGAGGAGAGTCGGGAGGAGGCCCTCGCGGCCGCCCCGTGGTTGGCGCCCAGATCATCCGGCCCGCAGTTTAAGCCGGCAAAGGGAAAGGTTGTCCGTCGTTCCACGCCGAGTGATGATCGGGGTTCCGGCGGCTCCGAGGTTGAAACTGGGTACGTGGTTTCGCCCTTCGACCTGTGCTTTCCACTAACTTTCCCCTTTGCAGGAGACGCCTTCTGAAGACGCGTTGGAAGGAGGCTCCGGGAACCTCGCGGATCTCGCCGTGGAGATGATCGACCTGGGCGTCAGTCCCCTTTCCCCAGCGTGCAGCCTTCCTGTGACTCCTCCCCCGCTAAGAGTCCAGGGTCTGGGGAAGCCGCTCGTCGCCCCGGGAGGGAAATCATTTCAAGGTCGGCCGGGTTCTTCTCGGCCAGCTGACGACGCGGGAGACGTGCAGACGCCGGGTAACCCCCTGAAACCAATCCGCTCGCCGCTCGTCTGTTTCTGACCTTGCTTCTGCAGGATATCGCGTCGTTTCTTCTGATGTCGAGATGAGCGAGGGATACTCGCCTCCCGTGGAGCCGGAAGACATTGTGGACTTCTTGGGCGACCCGCATGATAGCGAGAAGATGAAGGCGCAGGTGGCGCGAATGTTCCAGAAGCACACAATGCTGCTCAAAGAGGCCTTCGTGGGGATGGAGAGAGACAGGGTCAGGGCGGAGGAGCGACTCGCTGCTTTGGAGGGGGCAAGGGGCTCGGCTGAGGATGATGGGCCGGCATCTCCGGGCGCGCACATTACGCGAGCAGAGGAGCGGCTGACAAACATTTCGAAACAGGCCGATCAGACCAAGCGGGAGCTGGCGGCGGTTCGAGAGTACCATGACTCTCGCGTGCCGCCTCGAACCGGCTCGCAGAGGCGGGGTAGGTGGAAATGGATTGAGTACTAAGCCACCTGCCTCGCCCGCCCGTGCCCGCAGTTGCTCGCGGGGTCTGAATCGTCTCGATGCGATCCCTCCCAGTTTATCGGAGGCGGATATTATCTAAGAACAATTGCTTGTAATAATTCAGGGTCCTTCTCGCTCGTTCCAGGGCGCATGCCTTTTTATTATTTATTATTATTTTTGCTGGGTTCTCCGCTTCAACCTTGGAGAGCCTGCCTGGTTGAGCGGGTAAGCGTCGGCCCGCCTAGAAGAGGCGAGCGAGGGCCTGCCCGCCTAAGAGAGGCGAGCGAGGGCTGGCCCGCCTAAGAGAGGCGGGCGAGGGCCGACCCGCCTAAGAGAGGCGAGCGAGGGCCGGCCCGCCTAAGAGAGGCGGGCGGTTCGCCCGTTCCCCCTCGACTGGGCATTCCTCTCAAACTCTGCTCTGTGCGGGAGGGGGAATGGCTCGCGGCCGGGAGACTCTCGCGGCCGGCCGGCGATTCGACGCGGGCCCGGGCGGGGCTCGGGAATCGAAGCGTCGGGGCTGGCTCTGCTGTCAGTTCACTTTCCCGCCTTTCCCGATTTTTCCCGCTCTTTTCCCGGCCCTATAAATAGGCCCTTATTTATTACTTCACCTACCGTATCCAAGAGTCCTTCCGTCTTTACCTCGCGAGAACCCTCTTTTCTCTCTTTCCTCTCGCTCGGCTCGCTTATCAGTTCCGCGAGATGACGGGTGGCAGCGGCGAAGCGGACGGGAGGGGCAAGTGTGCTTGGGTCTTCGCCGACCACAGCTTCCCTCCCGCCGTTATTTCGGAGAAGGAATTCTTAGACACCGTCGGCAACTTCATCCCGCCGGGTTTCGTGGCGAGGCGGCCCGGGAAGGAGGAACGGATCAACGAGCTCTCGGGAGATGAGCTGGCTCTCCCGACGGCCCACTTTGAGGCGGGGCTCCGGCTACCCCTCTGGCCGGAAGTCCGCCAGGTCTTCAAGTACTATGGGGTTGTCCCAGGGCAGTTGACCCCGAACTCGATCGCCGTTGTCGTCGGGTTCGCCTGCTACCTTCGCGAGGAGAGGATTGAGTTCAGCCTTGCGGTCTTCCGCAAGCTGTTCTCCTTCCGCGCGAACAAGGACGAGACCGCGTGCTTCGCGAGCATGCACGCCAAGGTGCGGGAGACGGTCAACAAGAGCCACAACTGGCTCAAGAAGTTCGTCTTTGTCAAGGGCGACTTCGGCAACGTCCCTTTCTCGCCGGTTCAACTCGGCGAGGCGAGCTATCGGCCCCCTAGCCTGGGGGGCCATGAGGCGAAATTATACGAGTTCTTTGCCGGCAAGAACTTCGAGGTCGCATTCCTCCGCCGGAATCTGGATGACCTCGTCCCTGTCCCGCCCGGTGAAGGTAAGCGGCTCACTCGCCTCTGCTTGAATCGCACCTCGGATTCTCCTAACTCTTGTTTCTGCAGGCGAGCGCGACGTCCCCCTCCGCCCGCCTTACGAGAGCGCGCGGTCTACTTTGAGCGAGCTTGGCCGTGCGGAGGCGGCAGCCTTAGCTCACCGCGAGCTCTCGGCCCCCGCTGGCCAGAAGCGATCCGGAGGTGAACTGACCCAGGGCCCTCCCCTTTCTAAGAAGCCGAGTAAAGCGGGGGGTCAGGCTCCTTCAGTCGGCGACAAGGGCAAGGCCCCCGCGGATCGTCCATCCTCTGCTCCCGCCCCTGCGGCTCCCTCGACCGCCGATCCCGCCAGCGGGGCGGCAGGGTCATCGCAGCCGCTCGCGGAGACTCGGCCCGCCGAGAAGCCGGTCCCCCGAGGTCATCCCAACTTTGGCTATGGCGAGGGGCCCACGGACAGATCTGGTGCCCCGTTAATTCAGTGGGATAAGGAGGCCAACCGCGTCTCGGTGTCCTCGCTGCTGCCCAGTTGGGCGGAGCAGGATACCGCCTCCAGGGACGCCTTCAATCTCTCCTTCGGCATGTACGGGCGGGAGGATGCCTCTTCCTACGGCGAGGAGGCCACGCGGGTGCTCATTTATGAGAGCGCGCGGGCGCAATTTCAAAGCCTCGCCTTGGCCCACATGGTCGGCCGGCGATGCCTCCGGCTGGACAGGGACGTCCCCTCGCTCAACAAGTTGATTGACGAGAAGGAGGAGGCCCGCAAGCTCGCCCAAGAGGAGGCGGACGACCTGCGAAAGCGGCTCGAAGCGGCTGACGCCGCCCTTGCGCAATATCAGGGGGGCGCGGTAAGCCATCTGACTCGCTTCCGCCTCTGTCCCGCAACTCGTTCTGATAAATCTCTTTGCAGGATGCGGCGACCGCCAGCCGACTTGGTACCGAGATCGCCACCCTCCAGCTGGAGAACCAGACCCTGCAGGCGCGGGTGGGTGCGCTCGAGGCTGCTGCCGCCGCCCCGCCGGCGTCTTCGAGCGGCTGTCAACTCGTCCATCACAGCGAGTACGACCTGGCGGTTCTGATGCAACAGAACGGGGCCGACGCGGTGACGTACCTCTTCAAGACGCTGCAGCGGGCCAGGCTCCTCAAGGACGAGTGTTCTGGCTTGCGGGTGACCGACGTGGTACCGGAGCTGTTCCTCCCAGTACCCAAGTCAGGCGAGTACCACCGCATCTGAAGGGCCCGCCGCCTTGAGACTTTTATATTTTTTTTTTTGACATGTATTTTGTATTTATTTTTGTGTAACCGCACCGTGGGCCGCAGCCATACTTTTGTAAAAGATTTTATTTGACAACATATTCACCGCATTCACTTTCTTGATTGTCCATTCTTTCCTGTCTCGCAATCGCTATTGTGCATTGTCCTGTTAATTCTGATTTTTCGTTGCTGCGAGCGAGCGAGTACGGCCGCCCGCCTGTTTGAGGTTCGGGACGTAGATATAGGTCGAGACACTAAAGTTGGCGCGACGCGAGTGGCGAGTCGCACCTTCCGCGACGCGAGTGGGCTGGGCCCGTCTTCCGTACGTAAAGACTTCGTGCGGGCCGGCCTCTCGGGGGGGGGGGGTCTTGGCGCTTCCGAGCCTTTGCCTCTAATTCACCCTGTGACCCGCCGGGTGGTAGGTTGGGGCCGGCGTTGCGGCCTCATAGGGTCATCTTGACCGGCTCGCCCACCTTATCTCTGGCGACGTGAGTCTAATCTCTCCACTCGCACCCCCTGTTTAGGACTCGCCCCTTTATGCGCCGGGGCCGGCCTTCTTGGCTCGCCGTCTTGCCTGGGCATCTTGGCCGGTCCGCTCGCTCAATCTTTTGCGCCGTGAGAGCCTAACCCCTTCCCTCGCGCGTTGCGCTCAAGGCTCGTCCCTTTATGCGCCGGGGCAAACCTTCTTGGCTCGCCGTCTTGCCCGGGCATTCCTTGGGGATGGTATCCAATTCCTGGTTGCTCGGCGAGAAGTCGCCAGCCCAACCCTGCCCAGAGTCTGGGGTAGACCCCTCCGAGTGACATCCAGCCCTGCCAGCTCGGTGAGAGCCTGACAGCGGGATCTGCTCGGGGTCCGAGGCGGACTCCTCCGAGTGACATCCAGCCCTGCCAGCTTGGTGAGAGCCTGGCAGCGGGATCTGCTCGGGGTCCGAGGCAGACTCCTCCGAGTGACATCCAGCCCTGCCAGCTTGGTGAGAGCCTGGCAGCGGGATCGGCTCGGGGTCCGAGGCAGACTCCTCCGAGTGACATCCAGCCCTGCCAGCTTGGTGAGAGCCTGGCAGCGGGATCTGCTCGGGGTCTGAGGCAGACTCCTCCGAGTGACATCCAGCCCTGCCAGCTTGGTGAGGGCCTGGCAGCGGGATCTGCTCGGGGTCTGAGGCAGACTCCTCCGAGTGACATCCAGCCCTGCCAGCTTGGTGAGAGCCTGGCAGCGGGATCTGCTCGGGGTCTGAGGCAGACTCCTCCGAGTGACCTCCAGCCCTGCCAGCTTGGTGAGAGCCTGACAGCGGGATCTGCTCGGGGTCTGAGGCAGACTCCTCCGAGTGACATCCAGCCCTGCCAGCTTGGTGAGAGCCTGGCAGCGGGATCTGCTCGGGGTCCGAGGCAGACTCCTCCGAGTGACATCCAGCCCTGCCAGCTTGGTGAGGGCCTGGCAGCGGGATCTGCTCGGGGTCTGAGGCAGATTCCTCCGAGTGACATCCAGCCCTGCCAGCTTGGTGAGAGCCTGGCAGCGGGATCTGCTCGGGGTCTGAGGCAATGGCATTCATCTCTCATCGGGGGGGGGGGGGGGAACAAGTTTATCGCAAGAAATTCCATTAGAGATTGAACACGGTTTACATAATTTTTAGGGAAAGAAACGCTTCAAATCGTCTCCACTCCAAGTGAGACTTAGGGTCTCGCCCTCCACATTCCGGAGGCGGTACCCCCCCGAATTCAATGCCTCCTGCACGATGAATGGCCCCTCCCAATTGGGGTGGAGCTTTCCCACTGCGGCTGATCTCCCTGCCGCGTCCACCTTCCTCAAGACCAAGTCTCCTTCGGTGAACTGCTTGACTCTGACGTGCTTGTCGAAATACTTGGCCATTCTTCTCTTTATCTCCTCCTGCCTCACGGCTGAAAGGTCCCGCAGTTTCTCGACCATGTCGAGAGAGAGCCGCAACTCTTCTTCATTATTGGCTCTCCATTCCTCTTTGTGCTCTCCGGCCCCTATTACCCGAGGTGTCCGGACTTCAAACTCCACCGGAAGTACTGCCTTGCACCCGTGGGAGAGTTTGAAAGGCGTCTCCCCTGTCGCTGTGTTGGGTGTGGTTCGAAGGGCCCAGAGAACCGAGGGGAGTTGCTCCACCCAGCTTCCTCTCAAGTTCTCCACCTTTTTCTTGAGGAGGTTCACGATAATCTTGTTTGCCGCTTCCACTTGCCCATTGCTTCGGGGGTGATGAACTGAGGCAAACCTGAGATCGATCCCGAGCTGCTCGCAGAAGCTGGTGAATTCGGCACTGGCGAATTGGGGGCAATTGTCTGTGACAATGGCCTGGGGCAACCCGTGGCGACAGATGATCTCCCCCCATACAAAGTTTCTGACGACCTGGGAGGTCACCTTGGCCAGCGCCTTAACTTCTAGCCACTTGGAGAAGTAGTCAATCATCACGAGCAGGAACCTCCTCTGGCCGCTGGCTTGGGGAAAGGGCCCGACCAAGTCCATTCCCCAGATGGCGAATGGCCAGGGAGCGGTGATACTCCTGAGGCGTTGGGCTGGTTGCAGCTGGAGGGGAGTGAATAGCTGGCACTTATGACACTCCTTTGTGAATTTTGCCGCGTCGAGACCCAGAGTCGGCCAGAAGTATCCTTGCCTGATGATCCGGCCTTCTAAGGTTCGACTTCCGGAGTGACTCCCACACTCCCCGGAGTGGACCTCTTCTAAAATCTTTGGGACCTCCCTCTCGTTCACACAACGCGCCAGCATCCCTGAGAGAGTTTTCCGGTATAACTGGCCATCTCGCATAAGGTAGTATGCCGATTTGTACTTGAGTTTCTTTCCGTCCATCCCCTGGGGATATTCTCCGATGGTCAGGAAAGTGATGAATGGGTCCATCCAGGAGGGGCGCTGTTCCACCTCCATCAGCTCCCCCTCCTCGATGGATGGGTAAAAGAGGTCTGTGATGGTACCCCCCGCCCGGGGTCCACGCTTTGCTAGCTGATCTACCTGCTCGTTATCCTCCCGAGGCACGTGCCGGATGGAGAAAGTCTGGAAGGTGCCGATGACTCCCTTTACCTTCGCCAAGTAACGCTGCAGGGTGGGTTCCCTTGCCTCGAATTCCCCGTTGATCTGGGAGGCCACCACCAGGGAGTCAGTGAGGACCTCCACATCATGCACCCCCAGTTCCCTGGCCAGACGTAGACCCGCAATCACGGCTTCATACTCGGCCTGATTGTTGGTGATGGGAAAATGCACCACCACTGTTTGCTCGATCCTCGCCCCCTGGGGGCTTTCCAAGATGACCCCAGCCCCCAGGGAGTGTCTTCCTGACGCACCATCCACCATGACCTTCCAGGGAACTGGGCGAGTGAGTTCCTCCTCCGCCACCTCGACCACATAGTCAGCCAGGAAATCGGCCATGGCTTGGGCCTTGATCGAGAGGCGAGGTACGAAGGAGATGTCGAACTCGCTCAGCTCCACCGACCACTTGGCCAACCTGCCGGAATGCTCCACCCCCTCGAAGATGTTGCGGAGAGGGTGGTCAGTCACCACTCGGATCGAGTGTGCCTGGAAATAGGGCCGGAGCCTCCGGGCCGAGATGATGAGGGCGAAGGCCAGCTTCTCTAGGATGGGGTACCGGAGCTCGGCCTTCCTCAAGACCCGACTTACATAGTAAACCGGGAGTTGTCTCTTCCCTTCCTCCCGAACTAAAACAGAGCTCAGGGCCTCGGCCCCAGCCCCTAGGTACAGGAATAAGTCCTCCCCCTCCTTTGGCCCTTGGAGCAGGGGGACCTGAGTCAACTGCTTCTTTAGGGCCTGGAATGCCTCCTCGCACTCCGAGGTCCACTCGAATTTTTTGCCTCCTCTCAAGCTTTTAAAGAACGGAGAGCACTTCTCCCCGGCCCGTGAGAGGAACCTGCTCAGTCCCGCCAGCCTCCCAGTTAATCGCTGCACTTCCTTCGCATTCCGCGGGGACTCCAACTCCAGGATTGCCCTCACCTTGTCGGGGTTGGTCTCTACGCCGGCAGGGGTGAGGAGATGCCCCAGGAATTTTCCTTTGCCTGACCCGAAGGTGCATTTGAGGGGGTTCAACCTCATCTTGCACCCGCGGAGAGTGGCAAAGGTCTCTTCTAGGTCCCGGAGGTGGGAGTCGAGGTCCGGACTCTTGACCATGAGATCGTCTACATATACTTCCAGGTTCCTTCCCCTCTGCCCTTGAAAGACCCTGTCCATCATTCTCTGGTAGGTCGCCCCTGCATTTTTCAGCCCGAAGGGCATCATTTTATAACAATAGCACCCATCTCCTGTGATGAATGATACGTCTTTGACGTCGGGAGGGTGCATCCTGATTTGGTGATAACCTGAGAAGGCATCCAGAAAACTCATCAAAGGGAAACCGACGGCTGAGTCAACCAGCGCGTCGATCCGAGGCAAGGGGTAACAATCTTTAGGACATGCTTTATTAAGAAGAGAAAAATCGATACACATCCTCCACCGGCCGTCTCCTTTTTTAACCATTACAACATTGGAGACCCAGCCGGGGTATTGGATTTCGGATACAAAGCCGGTCTTGAGGAGCTTTGCTACCTCCTCCCTGATGGGCTCGGCGAGCTTGTCCGCAACGGGCCTCTTCTTTTGTCGGATGGGGGGAGCCGTCGGGTCTAGGTTGAGGCGGTGGCAGGCGATGTTGGAATCGACCCCGGGCATCTCCGCGGCACTCCATGCGAAGATGTCCACGTTCTTCTGGACGCACTCCAGCATCCTGCCTTGAGCCTCCGGGGTCAATCCTCCGCTGATGCGGATCTTCTCCACCCTGCCTCCGGTGGTTAGAACCTCCATCTCCGCCACCTCCTCTGCCGCCTCCAGGCGGGACTGTGCCTCCCACTCCTCAGCCTCCCCCTCATCGAAGGCGAGGACCTCCTCCTCAGCTTCTGCTACGGCCATCGCCTCAGCCGGCTCTTGAATCTCCTCAGCGACCTTCTCCTGGGCGCGACTCTCCTCCACCTCCATCTCATCCCTGCCCGCTTCCGGCTCCACCTCCTTCAGCTTCCGCCCCATCTCCTCGGCTCCCTCCAGCCAAGAGATGGAGTTCACCGCCGTGACATAGCACTCTCTCGCTTCTTTGGGATCTCCGCGGACCCGGACCTGGACCCCATCGACGTTGAACTTTAAGCACTGGTGGAAGGATGAGGGTACGCAGCGGAAGGCACTGATGAGAGGCCTCCCGAAGATGGCGCTGTAGCTGCTGGGGGCGTCCACGATAACGAACTTGCAGTTGCGGGACTGCCCCCCCAGAACGACATGGAGTCCCACTCCTCCCTCAACCTCCTTCCTCTCCCCTGAGAAGCCGAACAGGGGTCCGTCCGAGGCCAACACCCTTCGGGCCTCCACCTTCATTGCATCGAACGCCTTCTTGAAGATGACGTTGACCGAGCTCCCGTTGTCGACGAGGATCCGGGGAACGGTAAAGTCCTCGATGGCTGTCTGGATGACCAGCGCATCGCAGAAGGGGTCCTCGTGACCCGGCATATCCTCCCTGGAAAAGGTGATTTTCTCGTCCGGGGGCGGGGACTGGGACGTGGAGCCAACGCTCCTGCGGTACATAGTGTGGAGGCTCGACTTGCGGGAAGCCTCGACCCCAGCCCCCCCGTGGATCGCTCTGATCCTTCCTCGGGAGCCCACATCTACCCGGTCTTCGCACCGACCCTCCTCCGCCCGAGGCCGGATCTCCTCAATCCGCACTTCCGGACGC
This sequence comes from Platanthera zijinensis, assembly GCA_039513925.1. Taxonomy (NCBI): domain Eukaryota; kingdom Viridiplantae; phylum Streptophyta; class Magnoliopsida; order Asparagales; family Orchidaceae; genus Platanthera; species Platanthera zijinensis. The sequence goes on along the minus strand of CM077078.1, from coordinate 283,412,648 downwards.
TGTTGTGGTTGTTGCTGCTCCCGGTTGCCTCTCATCTCGAGGAACTCCGGACACGTGGCTGTGGCGTGCCCCTCCTCTTGATGGAAGTCGCAGTAAGGCAACTCCACCCTCACTTCCCTTCTCCTTCTCCGTATCGCTCTTCTCCTCTCCCCCAGTGCTATGGCCATAGCCTGCTCCTGGTCGGGAAGGGCCGGCCTCTGGCCCTGCATCCCGCCTGGAGGGTAAAACTGGCCCTGTCCTCCTTGACGGTAGTCCCCTCCACGGAACCCTCTCCTTGCCCCGGGCTCCTGCCACTCGGGTCTCCACCCCAGCCGGAAGTTCGGCTCGTGTCGCCCCTGCCTGGGCTGCTGCTGATGCTGCTGCGGCGGCGGCTGTTCCCTCTGCCGGAGCTCAGCCCTCCTCTCTTCCTGCCCTCGGCCACCCCTTGGCCTCTCTTCCTCCACGGCCCACCTGGCCAACCTTCGGGCAAACTCCGGATGCGCCGCCTCCATATCGGCCTCCCTAGCCGCCCTCTCGAGGAGCGCCTCAAAAGATACTGGGGGGGACCTCTTGAGTTCCATTGCAAAGAACCCGGATTGGAGACCTAGGGTGAAGGCCACCATCATGGTGTGCCCTGGCATCTCCTGCACTTGGGACAACTCCTCTTGGAATCTGTCCAGGTAACTCCCCAGGGTCTCTCCCACCCTCTGCTTGACACGGAACAAGGACTCCACCTCCTTCTTCCTCTTCTTGGAAGTGGTGAATCTCAACATGAACCCCCGACGCAGGTCCTCGAAGCAGTAGATGGACCCGGTCGGGAGCTGGTGGAACCATTCTCTCGCCTTCTCTCGGAGGGTGATGGCGAAGAGTCGGCACTTGAAGCCGTCGGACATCTGTCGAATAGAGACCATGTCCTCAAACCACTGGATGTGGTGGACGGGGTCTCCCTTCCCGGAGTAGTAGGTCATCTCCGGCTCACGAAACCCCTCTGGAACTGGGGCGGAGGAGACGAACTCGCTGAAGGGGCTTCCTCCCTCAACGGGGCGAGAGGGGAACTCTCTTCCCGCCGTCTCGCCAAAATGGTATTCTGCGGCCGAGCCGGGGAACAGAACTCGCCCCTGCAACTCGCGCTCGCCTCTCTCGGCGGGTTCCTTCCCAGGTCGCCTGAGCGGCGCGTCGTCGCCGAGTGCGGGAGCGGCGACTACTGGAACTACCGGTGTCGCACTCTCCGCTCGCATGCCGAGGGCGGTCCTAACGAGCTCGAGGATCTCCTCCCTAAGCTCCGCCGACACGCTCGCCGCTGGGGGTGGGGGAGGGGGTGGCGAGCTGCCCCTGCCTGATCCTTGTCCTTCTTCTCCAGTCATCGAGCCTGCTGAAGGTTTTCCTTGCTGACCACGCTCCACGCTCACCGCACCAAAATGTTGAAACCGGAAACCGGCCCCTGTGGAGTTCGACCCTTGGGGAAGGGGTGATCTCGCAATTACTTCGCTCCTGCAAGAGAAACAATAAGGGAGAGATAAACAAGGGACAGGACCAAGGGCCCGGCTCGGAGGTCCCACCACACACCCGGAAGATCTTAGAGCGCTTCCCCTCCTTAACCAGTTGCCGGGCTAAGGTACCTCAGAAAGCGCTATAAGACTTGAGAAACAAAAGCTTGCCTTCTGAAGTACCCCTTGGGTCCTATTTATAGATTACCTTGGACGGTCTGCGAATAACCCGCCTCTGGCGGTCTGAATTTACTAAAGAGCCCCTCGGAGTGGCCTGCCAACAGCCAAACCCCGCTATTCTGGCTGGTTATACGCACCTCTCGCCGGGTCACCCCCTGTCATCTAGAGGGAGGTGGACTGCAGCCGATCCGCCTGAGAGAGGCGGCTGGGGCCCGGCCCGCCTAGGAGAGGCGGCTGGGGCTGGCCCGCCTAGGAGAGGCGGCTGGGGCCCGGCCCGCCTAGGAGAGGCGGCTGGGGCCCGGCCCGCCTAGGAGAGGCGGCTGGGGCTGGCCCGCCTAGGAGAGGCGGCTGGGGCCCGGCCCGCCTAGGAGAGGCGGCTGGGGCCCGGCCCGCCTAGGAGAGGCGGCTGGGGCTGGCCCGCCTGCTTGCTTGGGCCCCTTCGGCGGACACGGGGTTGTACACTGATGCCTCGACCACAAAGCAAAGACTAAATGAATATCTACCCAACTACAACTCACTAGACTCCCCGACAGCCCCAGGCTCGGAGGATGGCCCCGAAATCCGTAGTTTCAGCGAAACAGGCGATCCACTGACACACTTAGAGTATTTCGAAACAATCATGCGCACTCGCAACGCTTCAGATCAACTCATGGTCCAGGCATTCCTGACAACACTAAAAGGCAGAGCTCGAGCTTGGTTACACTCCCTACAAAGAGAAAAGATTGACGGCTACCTCGAACTCGCCGCCCTCTTCATAAGAAGATTCATAAGCCCTCACCAGAAAATCCAGGACCAAGCGGAAGGCAGAAAAGGAAGAAAGAGGAGGAACCAAAACAAGAAGAACGACATCAAAGCAGGCATCGTCGCGATAATCACCAACGTAACCCTCCAAGGAGTGGGGGGCAACACTTACTTCAGGAATACACCCCCCTGAATACCACCCGCACCAATGCGATGTATGCAGTTCAAAATGATCCGGAATTCCAACGACCAAGAGCACCGCGGCCAAACCCCAAGGCTGACCAGACAAGATACCGCGAGTATCACCGGGGTCATGGCCACATCACCAACGAATGCAATGAACTAAAGGAGGAAATCCAACGACTAGTCAGCCTAGGAACAGTTGATCAATTTCTATCAAGAAGAAGACCACCTACCAATCAGAGTGTAAGATGCACAACAGTCAAAATTAGCGAACCATCTACCGAGTTGAATCAAGTTCTAGTTGACAAAGAGGTTACTGTCAACATACTATTTTTAACAACACTGCTTCAGCTCAAGCTAATCATCGGGCACCTCAAGCTAATGTCTGCAAACGCACACGTTCCGGGGAACCACCCGGTACCAGTCATCGGCACCATCACACTCCCAGTCACTCTCAAAGACACACACCGACAGACATCTTATGACGTACAGTTCGCCGTCATCCAAGCTGATTTCGACTACACAACAATACTCTAACAGTCACTCTTGGATGTCTTCCAATCCCGCTCTCACCACCTCCATCCTTAAGTTGTTTCATTTGCTTGTTTATTTTGTTTACTGAATATTGTAAAAACCACAAGCTCAGGCTTGTGAAGTGTACAACCCCGTATTCGCAGAGTAGGGTCCTTTCGGCAGGCGTAGAGCCAGTTTTAAGTTTTTAAGCTTTTTAGAGATTTTGGACTCTTGGTGGCCCATTTTGGTTTGGACTTGGAAATATACTAGTAGGGGGAGGAAAAATCTACCCCCCCGGAGCTTCCTATGAGCGAGGTAAAAGCGGTACTCCGGGCGGAGGCCAAGACCTCACCCCCCTCCTACACCCCTGCCCTTTGGGCGAGCTCGGCCGGCGGCCTGGAGCTCGCCCGGGCGCCCAGCCCCTTGGGCGAGCTCGGCCGGCGGCCTGGAGCTCGCCCGGGCGCCCAGCCCCTTGGGCGAGCTCGGCCGGCGGCCTGGAGCTCGCTCGGGCGCCCAGCCCCTTGGGCGAGCTCGGCCGGCGGCCTGGAGCTCGCCTGGGCGGCCAGCCTTTGGGCGAGTTCGCTTCGGATGTCCGAAGTGGGGTAAGGGGAGGAGCATGGTTCAGCCTCCACCTCCCCCCCCTTTTGGACCTCCTGTTGCCATGTATTTCCCCTAAGGGCATTTTGGACTTTTCAAACTCAGGACTTGGAAAAACTATAAATAGACCCCCTGGGGTACCTTTGGAGGGGCATTGGCTTTTGGCTTCCTCCTCCCTAGCTTTTCTCTTGGTAGAGTTGAGAGAACTCTCCAAGGTACCCAGCTCTCATTGGTAAGGGAGGGGAAGTGTTCTTGTGACCTTCCGGGTGTGTGGTGGGACCTCCGCGCTAGAGCCGAGGGTCTGTTCCTAGTTTCCCAAGTCTTTGGTCTGTGACATTCTTCCAAGTGTAGTAGGTGTGAGGTCACCCCTTCCCCAAGGGTCGGACTCCACAAAGACCAAGTTTTTGGTTTCAACATTTTGGTGCGGTGAGCGTGGAGAGTGACCAGCACAGAAGATCTCGGGAGAGTGTCATGGCTGGAGATCAGGGAGGTAGTGATGACCTCGGCGGTCTCCCCAACCCAGGACCCTTCGTAGGAAGGGAAGAGTTCATGGCTTCCATCTCTGGCATCATGGAGATGTTGCGAAGCATTGCTCCTCGGGCTGGCAGCTCAGCTCCCACCCCCCAGGGACCGGCTCCCGGGGATCTCAGTGAGCTGCCCCCCAGAGATCTAAGCGAGATCACCCCAGCAGAGGGAGAAGGAAGTGCCCCAGGGAGGCGACCTGGGAAGGAGAGGATGGGAGAGGGGGTCGAGCGAGACCTCCCCGGCCGGGAGCTGTTCCCCAGCCCGTCGAGTGCTCGCCCCCCAGGCGAGCAGGTCGCGCGAGTGGAGGTGGCGAGAGCTCCCCTTAGGGGGTCACCCTTTAGTGAGTTGATCATCTCAGCTCCCGTTCCCGAGGGGTTCAGAGAGCCAGACATGGCTTACTATACCGGGAAAGATGATCCCGTCCAGCACCTGCAGTGGTTCGAGGATGCCGTCTCCATCAGGCCGATGACGGATGCCTTCAAGTGTCGCCTCTTTGCGATCACATTGAAGGAGAAGGCAAGGGACTGGTTTCATCAACTCCCCCCGAGGTCGATCTATGGGTTCGAGGACTTGAGCCGAAGCTTTCAGCTCCGCTTCTCCACCTCCAAGAAGAGGAAGAAGAGTCCCGAGTCCATCTTTCTGATAAGGCAGAGGGCCGAGGAATCGCTGGCTCACTACGTTGACAGGTTCCAAGAGGAGATCCTGGATATCCAGGAGATGGCGGGGTATGCTCTCCAGATGGCCTTCACTGTTGGACTGAAGGAGGGCTTCTTCAAGATGAGCTTGACCCGGAAGACCCCCCTTTCCTTCGAGGAGCTGATGGAAAGGGTGGCAGAGGAGATAGCCATGGAGGCAGCCAACCCGACCTTCGTGAAGAAGTTGGCAAAGTTGACAGAGGTGGAGTCAAAAGAGCAAGGTGGCTCAAGGCATCAAGAAGGAAGAAGGAGAGAGGAGCCGAGAACTCAGGGGTTCCAAGGACGGGAGGGTCCGGAGCTAGGTTGGAGGCACCAGGGAGGACCTGCCCAGGGTCCAGGAAGAGCTCTCATCCAGGGTGGTGAGGACTTTCAAGGAGGCCAAGGAAGATACAACTTCCAAAGGCAAGCCCCTAGACAGCTCCTACCCCCACTACAGCAAGCGATGGCGATCGGTCGAAGGGAGAGGAGGAACCGCACGGGAAGAGGAAGAGTAAGAGTAGAGTTACCCTACTGTGAGTTTCACCAGGAGGAGGGCCGTGCAACAACTACTTGCCCCGAGTTCCAGGAATTGAGAAGGACAAGAGCTCCGGCACCACAACCTCAACAACCGCAAGATCCGGTACGGATTGAAGAAGTCCAGCCCGAGACAGCAAGGGAGAGGTGTGAGGATCGGGTCGACGTGGGAACACGAGGGAAGATATGAGCGACTCACGGTGAAGTGGAGATCGTGCCCGGGTCCTCTGAAGAAGCCTCGCCCCAGTAGAGTCATGTACTTTTCTTATGATGTAATGAGTCCATCCCCCGACCGGTAGAGTCGGGGGGGGGGGGGTCATGTAACCCATCACTTTTTTCCCCTTTTGAGGATGTTGAATTTTGGCAGAGTTCAGGTAGCATGCCCCGTCCCCAAGACCCTTAGCTCCGAGATGATTCCGTTGCCAGGCTCTCACTAGCTGGTGGGTTCAGGTTGATCTCTCGTGGGAGCTAAGTCCTTTTGCTCCGAGATGATTCTGCTGCCAGGCTCTCACTAGCTGGTGGGTTCAGGTTGATCTCTCGTGGGAGCTAAGTCCTTTTGCTCCGAGATGATTCCGCTGCCAGGCTCTCACTAGCTGGTGGGTTCAGGTTGATCTCTCGTGGGAGCCAAGACCCTTAGCTCCGAGATGATTCCGCTGCCAGGCTCTCACTAGCTGGTGGGTTCAGGTTGATCTCTCGTGGGAGCTAAGTCCTTTTGCTCCGAGATGATTCCGCTGCCAGACTCTCACTAGCTGGCAGGGCAGGTTGATCTCTCGTGGAGGCTAAGTATTTTTGCTCCGAGATGATTCCGCTGCCAGGCTCTCACTAGCTGGTGGGTTCAGGTTAATCTCTCGTGGAGGCTAAGTCTTTTAGCTCCGGGATGATTCTGCTGACCAGGCTCTCACTAGCTGGCGGGGTAGGTTGATCTCTCGTGGAGGCTAAGTATTTTTGCTCCGAGATGATTCCGCTGCCAGGCTCTCACTAGCTGGTGGGTTCAGGTTGATCTCTCGTGGAGGCTAAGTCTTTTAGCTCCGGGATGATTCCGCTGACCAGGCTCTCACTAGCTGGCGGGGCAGGTTGATCTCTCGTGGAGGCTAAGTATTTTAGCTCCGGGATGATTCCGCTGCCAGGCTCTCACTAGCTGGCAGGGCAGGTTGATCTCTCGTGGAGGCTAAGTATTTTTGCTCCGAGATGATTCCGCTGCCAGGCTCTCACTAGCTGGTGGGTTCAGGTTGATCTCTCGTGGAGGCTAAGTCTTTTAGCTCCGGGATGATTCTGCTGACCAGGCTCTCACTAGCTGGCGGGGCAGGTTGATCTCTCGTGGAGGCTAAGTATTTTAGCTCCGGGATGATTCCGCTAACCAGGCTCTCACTAGCTGGCGGGGCAGGTTGATCTCTCGTGGAGGCTAAGTATTTTAGCTCCGGGATGATTCCGCTGACCAGGCTCTCACTAGCTGGCAGGGCAGGTTGATCTCTCGTGGAGGCTAAGTCTTTTAGCTCCGGGATGATTCCGCTGACCAGGCTCTCACTAGCTGGCAGGGCAGGTTGATCTCTCGTGGAGGCTAAGTATTTTGGCTCCGGGATGATTCCGCTGACCAGGCTCTCACTAGTTGACAGGGCAGGTTGATCTCTCGTGGGAGCTAAGTCCTTTTGCTATGAGATGATTCCGCTGTCAGGCTCTCACTAGCTGGCAGGGCAGGTTGATCTCTCGTGGAGGCTAAGTATTTTTGCTCCAAGATGATTCCGCTGCCAGGCTCTCACTAGCTGGTGGGTTCAGGTTGATCTCTCGTGGAGGCTAAGTCTTTTAGCTCCGGGATGATTCCGCTGACCAGGCTCTCACTAGCAGGCGGGGCAGGTTGATCTCTCGTGGAGGCTAAGTATTTTAGCTCCGGGATGATTCCGCTGACCAGGCTCTCACTAGCTGGCAGGGCAGGTTGATCTCTCATGGAGGCTAAGTCTTTTAGCTCTGGGATGATTCCGCTGACCAGGCTCTCACTAGCTGGCGGGGCAGGTTGATCTCTCGTGGAGGCTAAGTCTTTTAGCTCCGGGATGATTCCGCTGACCAGGCTCTCACTAGCTGGCAGGGCAGGTTGATCTCTCGTGGAGGCTAAGTATTTTGGCTCCGGGATGATTCCGCTGACCAGGCTCTCACTAGCTGGCAGGGCAGGTTGATCTCTCGTGGGAGCTAAGTCCTTTTGCTCCGGGATGATTCCGCTGTCAGGCTCTCACTAGCTGGCAGGGCAGGTTGATCTCTCGTGGAGGCTAAGTATTTTAGCTCCGGGGTGATTCTGCTGACCAGGCTCTCACTAGCTGGCAGGGCAGGTTAATCTCTCGTGGAGGCTAAGTCTTTTAGCTCCGGGATGATTCAGCTGACCAGGCTCTCACTAGCTGGCGGGGCAGGTTGATCTCTCGTGGAGGCTAAGTATTTTAGCTCCGGGATGATTCCGCTGACCAGGCTCTCACTAGCTGGCAGGGCAGGTTGATCTCTCATGGAGGCTAAGTCTTTTAGCTTCGGGATGATTCCGCTGACCAGGCTATCACTAGCTGGCGGGGCAGGTTGATCTCTCATGGAGGCTAAGTCTTTTAGCTCCGGGATGATTCCGCTGACCAGGCTCTCACTAGCTGGCGGGGAGTTTGATCTCTCGTGGAGGCTAAGTATTTTAGCTCCGGGATGATTCCGCTGACCAGGCTCTCACTAGCTGGCAGGGCAGGTTGATCTCTCGTGGAGGCTAAGTCTTTTAGCTCCGGGATGATCCCGCTGACCAGGCTCTCACTAGCTGGCAGGGCAGGTTGATCTCTCGTGGAGGCTAAGTCTTTTAGCTCCGGGATGATTCCGCTGACCAGGCTCTCACTAGCTGGCGGGGCAGGTTGATCTCTCGTGGAGGCTAAGTATTTTAGCTCCGGGATGATTCCGCTGACCAGGCTCTCACTAGCTGGCAGGGCAGGTTGATCTCTCATGGAGGCTAAGTATTTTAGCTCCGGGATGATTCCGCTGACCAGGCTCTCACTAGCTGGCGTGGCAGGTTGATCTCTCGTGGAGGCTAAGTATTTTAGCTCCGGGATGATTCCGCTGACCAGGCTCTCACTAGCTGGCAGGGCAGGTTGATCTCTCATGGAGGCTAAGTCTTTTAGATTCTGCTGACTAGGCTCTCACTAGCTGGCATGACAGGTTGACCCCTCGGGAGGCTAAGTGTTTTCACCCCGAGGCTGCCTCGTCACCCAGGCTCCCATTAGCTGGCATGACAGGCTGACTCAGCGAATACGTTGGGTTGGATGTTTCTTTCCGAGCTTGTGCCAACCTCGAAAAGAGCGGGGATTGTGTACAACCCCGTATTCGCAGAGTAGGGTCCTTTCGGCAGGCGCAGAGCCAGTTTTAAGTTTTTAAGCTTTTTAGAGATTTTGGACTCTTGGTGGCCCATTTTGGTTTGGACTTGGAAATATACTAGTAGGGGGAGGAAAAATCTACCCCCCCGGAGCTTCCTATGAGCGAGGTAAAAGCGGTACTCCGGGCGGAGGCCAAGACCTCACCCCCCTCCTGCACCCCTGCCCTTTGGGCGAGCTCGACCGGCGGCCTGGAGCTCGCCCGGGCGCCCAGCCCCTTGGGCGAGCTCGGCCGGCGGCCTGGAGCTCGCCCGGGCGCCCAGCCCCTTGGGCGAGCTCGGCCGGCGGCCTGGAGCTCGCTCGGGCACCCAGCCCCTTGGGCGAGCTCGGCCGGAGACCTGGAGCTCGCCCGGGCGCCCAGCCTTTGGGCGAGTTCGCTTCGGATGTCCGAAGTGGGGTAAGGGGAGGAGCATGGTTCAGCCTCCACCTCCCCCCCCTTTTGGACCTCCTGTTGCCATGTATTTCCCCTAAGGGCATTTTGGACTTTTCAAACTCAGGACTTGGAAAAACTATAAATAGACCCCCTGGGGTACCTTTGGAGGGGCATTGGCTTTTGGCTTCCTCCTCCCTAGCTTTTCTCTTGGTAGAGTTGAGAGAACTCTCCAAGGTACCCAGCTCTCATTGGTAAGGGAGGGGAAGTGTTCTTGTGACCTTCCGGGTGTGTGGTGGGACCTCCGCGCTAGAGCCGAGGGTCTGTTCCTAGTTTCCCAAGTCTTTGGTCTGTGACATTCTTCCAAGTGTAGTAGGTGTGAGGTCACCCCTTCCCCAAGGGTCGGACTCCACAGAGACCAAGTTTTTGGTTTCAACATGAAGACTATCTTCTCCTCATTTACCTTGGCAGTATGAGAATCAAGAAATGACTTTTCCACGCTAGGTCACACAATCAGATCAAACACATGGCGTTAATCAAAGCACCACCGTGGGGGCCTGCCCCCCTTATGAAGAAGCAGCGAGCATCCCTCGCACAACTTAAGCCACGAGCAACCCTCGCGCACCACCGTGGGGGCCTGCCCCCTCACGAAGAAGCCGCGAGCATCCCTCGCGCAACTTAAGCCGCGAGCAACCCTCGCGCACCACCGCGGGGGCCTGCCCCCCTCACGAAGAAGTCGCGAGCATCCCTCGCGCAACTTAAGCAGCGAGCAACCCTCGCGCACCACCGTGGGGGCCTGCCCCCCTCACGAAGAAGCCGCGAGCATCCCTCGCGCAACTTAAGCTGCGAGCAACCCTCGCGCACCACCGTGGGGGCCTGCCCCCCTCACGAAGAAGCCGCGAGCATCCCTCGCACAACTTAAGCCGCGAGCAACCCTCGCGCACCACCGTGTGGACCTTCCCCCTCACGAAGAAGCCGCGAGCATACCTCGCGCAACTCAAGCCGCGAGCAACCCTCGCGTACTACCGTGGGGGAATACCCCCCTCACGAAGAAGCCGCGAGCATCCCTCACACAACTCAAGCGGCGTGCAACCCTCGTGCACTACCGTGGGGTCCTGCCCCCCTCACGAAGAAGCCGCGAGCATCCCTCGCGCAACTCAAGCCGCGAGCAACCCTCGCGCACTACCGTGGAAGCCTGCCCCCCTCACGAAGAAGCCGCGAGCATCCCTCGCGCAACTTAAGCCGCGAGCAACCCTCGCGCACTACTGTGGGGGCCTACCCCCTCACGAGGAAGCCATGAGTATCCCTCACGCAAACTAAGCCGTGAACACTCCTCGCGCAACTCAACCCGCGAGCAACCCTCGCGCACCACCTTGGGGGCCTACCCCCTCACGAGGAAGCCGTGAGTATCCCTCACGCCAGCTAAGCCGTGAACATCCCTCGCTCCAACTAAGCCACGAGTATCCCTCGTACTGGAAAAAGAAGGGGCGCAAGTACCTTCCACAAAAAATCAAAAGTCGTAAATACCATACGCGCAAACTAAACATCCCACGCCCGGTCAAAGCCGCGCAATCAATGCCAATCAAACACAAACAAGCGTTCGAAGAAATATGGAGGGACAACAATGTCATAACAAAGCAAAGCTCAAAACAAAACAAGTACAACCGGTGCTTAAAGCCAGGACGCTACATGCACAATAAAATAACAAAACACACAACAACATGTAAACACTACAGCTACTCTCCCTCGACATCTGAGTCAGAGCGCTCGTCCTCAGAAACGTCTGCAGAACTAAAACAAGATGTGTCGCATCCCAGGCTCTTGCCAACAAAGCGAAAGGCCTTCAAGACACCACGTCGGAGTGCCAACTCACGAATGTCATCCATCTGAGGATCCACCTCCTTGAACCATATATCATCACGAACCTCCTCCGCAATCAGGCTACGATCCCGTATGTAGTCTAATTACTCCAGGTACTTCGCAAGCCCTGCAGCTTTCAACTCTGATGCATGATCATCAGAAGACAACATCTCCACCCGCGCCTTCGCCGCTCGAAGCCGAGTCTCAAGGCCTGAGACCTCCTCCCGTGCTGCCTGCAGCTGGGTACCCAGGCCGGAAGTCTCCTCCTTCGAATGCTTCAACATCTGAGTGGTCCTCTCCACCAGAGTCTTCTCCACTTCTAAAGCCGCGCGTGCATCCTCCAGCTTGGACCTCAGCTCCGACCTAGCTCGGCGGAACCGCGCGATATTCCGGTCATGTTCTTCCTTCGAGGAAGCAAGCAAACTCATCGTCGACCGAAGCTTCTCCTGAGGAGTAAGATACCCGTCCTTCAGGCTCACGTAATGATCATTCCAGGTCACTGCAATCTGTGCCTAAGTCTCTATCTGCAAAAATAAAAAAACGGAATCAGGCCCTATCAACAAGAAAAGGCAAAAGAAAAAAGAAAGGTCAAACACTTACCGCATCGCTTATCGCCCTCATGGAAGAGGATATCCGCGGAGCCGCTGTACTGGCAGGCACCTGAGGAACGGAGGAAGCAGGTATCTGCACCTCTGGGGCTGAATCGTTAGAAGCTACCACCACAACATCAAGATCATCAGCATGGGCCATCACCGCTTTCCTCTTACGGCCCCCTCCTTGAGAAGTCGCCACCACCTGAACTGTGCCCGCCGAGATACCGCATCCCAGCAGCCGCTTTTCCTCCACATAAACATAGATATTGAAGAGACGGTTGGCCAACTCGCGATGCTAAGAAAATCCGAGCACTGGGGAAAAATCTCGCTCCTTTTCTTTCACACGATGGCAACGGTCGGGAAGCGCATTCCACACCTCAGGAAGACCCCAGGAATTCCTCACATATCCTAACAAAGTGCTGTCATGACGACGATCTTTACGAGCTTCAAATTCCAACCAATCCTTGTTGCTACACACCTCCATCCGCTCGCCACCATCAGAGCGCACGTCGCACCAATCTCGAAACTGGTCTAAAGAAAACTGGCTCTCATGCTCGCGGAAGAAGGCAACCAAGCTCATAATTTGGGCGATCCCAGCCGGAACAAACTGAGAGATAGGCACTCCGCAGAACTTCAAAATCTCAATCACCTCCTCGTTGGGCGGAAAGCGGAAGCCAGATCTCAGGGAAACTTCGCAAATCGTCAACCAGCCACGAGGAGGATTCTGAACCCGCACCTCAGGTCGCGGGATCCTCACTTCCAAATCAGCAGGAAGCTCGTACTTCGCCCTCCAAATGTCAACGCCATCTCCAGTCAAAGAGGAGCGCAGACACATCGGACCAGAAGAACGCTTCGAAACCTGTGCACGACAGAAATAAAAAAGTCAGCGCAAAGATGAAAAACCGCATTACCAATCACCAAAAGCATGCACGACATGCAAAAAAGGCACCTATGCAAACACACACGCAATAGGGAAGCACACGACCGCGCGACGCGAATCGCGTCGGCGCACACGACTCGCGGTCTGCACGCACGCACGGCCGGCGCACGCGTTGCCGACGCGCACGCACAAAACCCGCGCACGCGCACGGCCCGAGAGCCCGCACGCGCGCGGCCTGCCGCGCGCGCGGCCTGCGCGCGGCCTGCGAGCGCGGCCTGCGGCGCGCGCACGCACACCGCCCACGCGCGCGCACGGCCCGTGCGCGCACGCGCGCACGGCCCGGGCATGCCCGCGCGCGGCCTGCGCGCGCGCGCCGCCTGCGTGCCCGCGGCAGGCGTCCACGACCCTTCCTCGCACGCGCTGCTTGTGCGCGTACGACTTGATGAGATGCGCACTCCGCCGACACCAGTGGTCTTCGCACACACCCGACACACGCTCGCCAAACTTCCGCGTGCTATCATACCTTGTAAGCACTAGCCCCCATCGCTGCCTCAGCCTTCTCACCAAAAACCGCCATGACAACAGGAAGAAGGAAAAATCTCTCCTCTCACGTTCACTTCGCTCTCGGACAACAAAGATTTGGGGGGAAATTGATGAGCTTCACCATCATTTATAGGAGAAAAATACCCCCCCCCCCCCATGATCTCCTCCAAAATTGGATCATGAGTAGGCCATCCTCCATGAACTCCCATGATGAGAGAATCATGGGGGAGCGGGACCTGCTCCCTCCCCTCATGGGGGAAACCGCCACCGGGAGAACTGCCGCCGGCAAGTGGCCTAGCCACCGTCGGCGGCCAGTCTCCCCTCTGCCACGGCCAACCCCGGCCGCGGTCTCCCCGGCCGCGGCCGGCCGCGGCCGGCCCCGACCGCCCCGGCCTCGCCGCGGCAAGGCGATGGCCGGCCACGACCGTCCCAGCGTTGCCGTGGCCGACCATGGCCGCCCCGGCCATGGCCGGCCGCGGTCTCCCTTGCCGCGGTCGGCCTCGCCGCGGCAAGGCCTTGGCCGGCCACGGCTGTCCCGGCCTCGCCGTGTCCGACCATGGCCGCCCCGGCCACGGCCGGCCGCGGCCTCCTTAGCCACGGTTGGCCTCGCCGCGACAAGGCCATGGCCGGCCCGGCCTTGCCGTGTCTGACCATGGCCGGCCTTGCCATGGCCGGCCGCGGCCGCCCCGGCCATGCCGCGGTAAGTCCCTGGCCGGCCTCGCCGTGACTGTGTGCGCGCTCGACCGCTTCGCGAGCTAAGACGGTCCAAGTTAATCCGATCCGACCGGGGCATCGAGTTAGTCCGCAACACTAACATAAGTGGTTGAATGAATACATTTGAAATCATTCGTAATGTCATTATATGTAGTAGGTTATTTTGAAAGAATGAATGTTTTAAATAAATTTTTTTTTTTTTTTAAGTTTTACGTTGGTTTGCTAGTAACATGGTTTTCAAATAGCTATTTTGAAAAAATAAGGATTTGTTAATAGTAATGATTTGCTAGAAATCAAATTAGATTTGCTAGTAACAACACCCTTAAAAAATTTGTTGAAGACACTGCAGTTTTGTTATTAGCAGAATATCAAAAATAGCAGCCATATGTAATCTGAGTCATTGACCTTATTTTTTGGGGAGTAATTTTAAGTTTAAAATAGAATAAATTACAATTTTGGTAAATTTATTCCAGGTGACTGAAACTTTGGATAGAAGGGGGGGCACCGTCTCTTTTAAAATGGGAGGTTGTTTTCTTAAGAGAATGGCGAAGAAGCTTATCCCCCATGATGCTCATGCTCTCAGTAGGTTTGCTGCCAGCGGGAAAATCGCTCTTCTTCTGCCGGGGGAACCCACCGACGGTCCCTTTTTGCTGCTCGAGCGTGCCGGAGGTGGAGAAACTACTCTCCGACGGCGATCTGAAAACGGGGTCGGCCGCTGGACGCCGCAATTCCCCGAAATTCGGGCGGCGAAGAGAGTGGTTCTGGTTAGGCATGGGCAGAGCACGTGGAACGAGGAGGGGAGGATCCAAGGGAGCTCCGACCACTCGGTGCTCACGGCCAAGGGGGTGTTGCAGGCGGAGACGTCCCGTCAGATGCTTCTCGGCGATTCCTTCGACGTATGCTTCACCAGGTATTAATGCTTTGTTTGGTTCAGCCGGAGGAGACGGGGCGGGAGATGGAAAAGCTGGGAGGAGGCCGTGTTGGGTGTGACCCGCCATCGAGGTGTTGGATGGGGTGCCTCCCGGGCGCACCCGGGTTGGCTCCTGGCATGGGTGCAGGGGAGCTCCATGGTACGGTTTAGTGCAAGGGAGTCGGGTTGGCTCCGGACATGAGTACAGGGGAATTCTGGGCACGGTTTAAGTGTGAGGGAGGCATGCGAATAGTTTGACCGGTTCTGCTAAAATAATATAAATGAATTGGTAGCGCCATTCCTAACACTCCGGGATTTTGGGAGGCGCCATTCCTAATAGGCCGCCCTTCGAAAAGCTCATTTTTTCGCCTTTCTTCAAGGAGAGGCGGGGATACACAGCAAACGCCGCCAGAGAGCGTTTGTTTACCCGCCCTCTTGCGGCGTTTGCCCCAAACAGCCGGCGAAAACGCCGCGCCAAAGGAAGCCTTCATTTGAACATTTTCGGTACCAACTCGTTCGACATTTACAATACAGTTGTTACATTTGTTGAAATTAGTGAAGTGAAAGTGAGTGGCCAGACAGTCCGGGCGACCTGGGCGGACTGACCGCGCGGACTGGTATCTAGTCCGGCGGGTTGGTGGTTGGCGACCTGCGTAGTTTGCTGCTGTCTGGTTTTGCGGACTGCGCGGACTGGTTTAGTCCGGCAGTGAGCTGAGCTCTGCAAGGTGGTGTGCGCAGCCTGTGCGGACTGGGCTTGGAGTCCGCGCACCTTCTTTGGAGTTGCGGTGAGCAGTGGTCTGGCCTTGGAGCTGGCGGACTTGCTTGGTATCCGCCGAGCTCGCGCTTTCTTTTCTGGACTTGCACTTCTGTGAAGTTCAGAGTTTCCGCAGTGTCCGCTGTGACCGGGCGTTTGTGCCTGTGGTCGTGGACAGTGCGAGGTGGAGTTGTATCCGCAGTGTCCGCTGTGACCGGGCGGTTTTCCTGTGGTCGTGGACATTGCGAGCTGGGTTGGTATCCGCAGAGTCCGCTGTGACGGGCGGTTTGCCTGTGGTCGTGGACTGGTGGTGTTTGCGGACAGATGCAGTGTCGTCTCTTCGTCGGACTGGCATTGTACTCGGCTAGTGGCTCATGCGTCTCGGCTAGTCCTGCATTGTTTCTGTGGACTGGACGGACTGCCTTGAGCAGTTCGCCATCTCGCCGGGACTTGACGGTTTGGTTGGCCCCGTGTGGGCGGACTCAGCGGTATGACATTGTTAGCTGCGACCAAGGGGTGGTGACTCTATCTCATAGGGTGGTGACCACACTCCTCACTCGGCCTATAAATAGGACCCCCCCGGCACGTTATTTAACAACAGAGTGAACAGTAAGTTGAGCTTGAGTTTAGGCTGCGGACTCGATTTGTATATCCGCACAGGTTGTTGCTTAACCGGGTTATGTGTGCAGGTGGCGCGACTAGCAGTGTCAAACCAGGAGTTTGGTTCTGACCTCTGTGGAGTTAGCGGGCTGCATTCGGCGGTTTCCAGCATCAGCATTTTCTCTCAAGTTCATTCCTGTCCGCGCGACCTCGCGGTCTCGGCGGGTAGGCAGTTTGTTCCTCTGTTCAGCAGCAGTTCGGCGAATAACGGCTTGTCCGCGCAACCTCGCGGTCTCGGCGGACTCCGTGTTCAGTTTGGTTCCAGCTTGGTTCGGGCGGTCTCAGCGACCTCAGCGGTCTCGGCGGTCTCTGTGGTCTATCCGCCCGAGTTGTTTAGTGTCTATTTTGTTTCATGTACTGGCGAAATCATGTCTCGCCATGTATACCTCGCCCTGTAAAGAAGATGAATGAAATTTTGATCTGTTTGCTTCTGTTTGTGTTTTTGGTTATCTAAGTTGCTTCCTGCTTTCCGCAAGTTCAAGTTGTGATCTGGGTAGCTCCGAAGATATTGATTTGGTGTTTGGACTATCTTGCTGATCAACTTGAGAAAATTCAACATGGTATCAGAGGAAGGTTCAGTTGCTTGAGCGGTGATCAACAAGCTTTGTTGTTTCTCTGTGTGCTTCTGAAAGGATAACCAAGTTAGTGCAGTGGACGGTGGGTTTGCAAGAGGTCTGAGAATTGAGCTTCTGACGCCGACTAACTTCAAGAAGTGGAAGTCGTGCATGAAGAGCTATCTTCTGGGCGAGGAGCTATGAGAGGTCGTCGGTGGCGATGATCAAGTAGAAATCTCTTCTGAGTTTGGAACAGCCGAGCAGGTGAGAGTATGGAGGAAGACAAATGCCAAAGCTTAGTTTGCTCTCAAGCGGGCGGTGTCACCTGAGCTCTTCGATCACAACTTAGGATGTGAGTCTGCTGCTGAGATTTGGACCTCCCTTGATGGGTTGTTCAATAGGAAGAATGTAGCAAGGCTACAGTTCTTGGAGAATGAGTTGGCTAAGGCAACTCAAGGAGATCTTTCCATTTCAAAATTCTTCTTGAAGATGAAGAGCTTATGTGCTGAGCTTTCAGCTCTTGATCCTGATGAACCGATCTCCGAGGCCAAGCTGAAGAGGCACATAATCCGCGGTCTGCGGAAGGAGTATGTGACCTTCGTTACTTCTGTTCAAGGCTGGGCTACTCAGCCTTCTCTTTTGGAGCTGGAGAACCTGCTTGCTTCGCAGGAGAGCTTGACAAGACAGATGGCCGGGGTGACTGTCTCTGAAGGAGCTAGTGATGCTCTCTTCACTGAGAAGAAGAAGAAGAAGAGATGGGAAGGGAAGAAAAAGCAGGCTGCGGCTGGAGATGAACCTTCATCTTCTAAACAGCAGGAGGGGAGCCTTGCTCCTAAGAATGACTGGAAGAAGAATCTGAAATGCTACAGGTGTCATCAACCAGGTCACTTCAAGCGAGACTGCAAGGTCAAGCTGCAGCCTGGAAGGATGAAGCTTTCTCTAGCAAGGAGGAGGTCGGTTGGGGTGGGGCATTCATGACGGGCACTTGTGTCCGAGCTTTGTCCACCGTTGACATGGAGGACGATTGGATCGTTGACTCCGGGTGTGGTCATCACCTCACTGGAGATATGTCAAAGTTCTCCAATCTGCAGGCATACTCAGGTAACGAAGCTATTATAACTGCTGATAATACTGTTCATGCAGTAGAGAAGGAGGGTATAGTAACGTTGGGTAGTGATAAGGGGCCGCTCACGTCAAGGAGTGTTTATCACGTACCGGGCATGAAGAAGAACCTCTTCTCTGTGACCAATGCTGTCGACGCCGGCTATCACGTTCTGTTTGGGCCAACAGAAGTAAAGTTCCTCCGCAACGTATCAGCGGTTAAGGCTGATGTTGCTCACATTGGAAGGAGAGTGAAGGACTTGTTTGTTTTATCAACAAGCTCCTATGTTGATCACATGATGGCCAATGATAGCGCTGCTATGTGACATGAGAGGTTGGGGCATGTTGGGATGGATAAGCTGAAGGTTATGACAAATAGGAGTCTGGTGAGAGGTTTGCCTAAGCTATCATCCTTCGGTGATGGTCATGTTTGTGCTGGATGTCAGTATGAGAAGTCTCATCGTCTTCCATTTGATAAGTCACAAACAAGAAGCAAAGCACCACTGGAGGTTATCCATGGTGATCTGATGGGACCAACCGTTACTGCTAGCCTTGGCGGGAGCAGGTACATGCTAGTCTTGATTGATGACTACTCAAGATACACTTGGGTGTATTTCTTGAAAGAGAAGTCTGAAACCTTCCGTTTGTTCGTGAAGTTCAAGGAGCTGGTGGAGGGCCGGCTTAACCTGCGGATCAAAAAATTTAGAACTGATAACGACGGAGAGTTTGTCTCCTCCGAGTTTTCTGTTTTTTCCAGGAAGTACGAGATCCAGAGAGAGCTTACTTGTGCTCATACTCCACAACAAAATGGAGTTGCAGAAAGGAAGATCCGTCATCTGACGGAGACTTGCAAATGTTGGCTTCATGCCAAAAGTATCCCAAGGTCCTTCTTGGCGGAGGGAATGCCTTGTGCAGCTTATGTCATCAATCAGATGCCTCTCAGTCCGATCAACATGAAGTCTCCCTTCGAGATGTTGCTGAAGGAGAAGCCAAGTGTTGAATACTTCCGGGTGTTTAGATCAACTTACTATGTGCATATTCCTGATGCTCTGAGGACTAAGCTTGATGCAAAAGCAAGGAAGCTTGTCTTTGTTGGCTATGATGAGCGGAAGAAGGGATGGAGATGCATGGATCCGGTGACGAAGAAGTTCGTGGTGTCAAGAGATGTTGTCTTTGACGAACTGACGTCATATGGAGGAAGCTCGGTTGAGCTACCGGAGAGCAAGGTCGATGAAGGTCAGGAGATGACTGTGGTTGTTGATCAAGAGGAGCTGGCTATGTCACCAGCAGCTCCTGTTGCTTCAAGTTCTGGGGAAGAAACTTCTGGGTCAGGAAGCAGGGGGAGCATTGCTCCAAGCTTGCCAGAGAGCAGAGGTGAACCAGAAGAAACAGCGGAGGTGGTGAGCAAGAAGCAGCCTCTTCGGAGATCAAAGAGGGTTATCAAGCCTCCAGCTCGCTACTGCGAAGGAAACACCGTGAGCTATGTCTCATGTTTCTTTGCAGGTCCTCTTGATGAGCGGGAGCCTGCTAGCTTCAATGAGGCCACTGGAGTCAAGGAGTGGGAAGATGCCATGAGAGAGGAGATGAATACTCTCAAGAAGAATGAAACTTGGGATCTTGTGCCCAGAGTTGATGGCATTACTCCGGTGACTTGCAAGTGGGTGTTTAAGTTGAAGAAGAAGGCTGATGGGAGCATTGAGAGATACAAGGCTCGCCTGGTTGCTCGGGGTTTCTCTCAGCAGTATGGAGAAGACTATGAGGAGACGTTTAGTCCAGTTGCAAAGATGACTTCAGTTCGGATAGTGATTGCTTTGGATGCTTGCCAAAGTTCGAGGATGTGACAGCTTGATGTAAAGAACGTCTTTCTTTACGGAGAGATTGACAAGGACATCTTCATGGATCAGCCACTTGGATTCGTTTCTGAAGTTCATCCAGACTACGTCTGCAAGCTCAGGAAGGCTCTCTACGGGTTGAAGCAAACTCCAAGAGCTTGGTATGGGAAGATAGCAGAATACCTCCAATTCTGCGGATACCTGGCTTCAAACTCGGACTCTAGCTTTTTTATCAAGAAGAAGGGGGAGCTTCGGGTCTTGGTCCTGCTGTATGTTGATGATATGATCATCACCGGGAATTCTGAGGAGGAGGTAGCTAGGCTCAGAGCTGAGCTAGCTATTCGCTTCGAGATGAAAGACCTGGGAGAGCTTCATCACTTTCTTGGTCTCGAAGTGGAGAGGAAGGAGAGTGGGTTACTCATCTGCTAGAAGGGATATGCTGAACGCATTGTGAACCGGTTTGGCTTGATTGAAGGGAAGACTTGCTCTACTCCTCTGGATCAAGGACTAAAACTTCGACGAGATGAAAGAAGGATTCTTCCTGATCCCTTGGTGTTCAGAGCTCTTGTTGGGAGCTTGATCTATCTGACGATTACTAGACCTGATATAGCTTATGGTGTTGGTCGAGTAAGTCGGTTTATGGCAGAGTCAAGGAAGTCTCATCTTGTAGCGGCAAATAACATTCTGAAGTATGTCAAGACAACTTCTGACATGGGACTTCTTTACAGAAGGGATGCGAGGTTCTCTTTGCTAGGTTACACGGATGCTGATTATGGTGGTGACTCGGATGACCGAAGGTCAACTTCTGGTTATGTGTTCACTTGTGGATCAGCGGGCATTTCATGGTGTAGCAAGAAGCAGGACTCGGTATCCGTCTCTACTACGGAAGCAGAGTACAAGGCTTCGGCCTTGGCAGCTCGGGAAGCCATTTGGCTAAGGAGGCTAGTAGAGGACGTCCATGAGGAAGTGCAAGGTCCAACTTTGCTCCGAGGGGATAATGAAAGTGCACTCAAGCTGGTGAACAATCCAGTTTGTCATGCCAGGACCAAACATATTGAGATCGATCACCACTTCATAAGGGAGAAGATGTTGGAAGGATCTCTTGTGGTCGGTCATGTTCGGAGTGAAGATAACCTTGCTGACATCTTCACCAAGCCGCTGTCGAAGGGGCCTTTTCAGCGGCTATGAGGTCTACTTGGCTTGATCACCACTTCTCACTTCAAGAGGGAGTGTTGAAATTAGTGAAGTGAAAGTGGGTGGTCGGACAGTCCGGGCGACTTGAGCGGACTGACCGCGCGGACTGGTATCTAGTCCGGCGGGTTGGTGGTTGACGACCTGCGTAGTTTGCTGCGGTCTGGTTTTGCGGACTGCGCGGACTGGTTTAGTCCGGCAGTGAGCTGAGCTCTGTAAGGTGGTGTGCGCAGCCTGTGGGATGTCCCAGCCTGTGCGGACTGGGCTTGGAGTCCGCACATCTTCTTTGGAGTTGCGGTGAGTAGCGGTCTGGCCTTGGAGCTGGCGGACTGGCTTGGTATCCGCCGAGCTCGCGCTTTCTTTTCTGGACTTACACTTCTGTGAAGTTCAGGGTTTCCGCAGTGTCCGCTGTGACCGGGCGTTTGTGCCTGTGGTCGTGGACAGTGCGAGGTGGAGTTGTATCCGCAGTGTTCGCTGTGGCCGGGCGGTTTGCCTGTGGTCGTGGACATTGCGAGCTGGGTTGGTATCCACAGAGTCCGCTGTGACCGGACGGTTTGCCTGTGGTCGTGGACTGGTGTTTGCGGACAGATGCGGTGTCGTCTCTTCGGCGGACTGGCATTGTACTCGGCTAGTGGCTCATGCGTCTCGGCTAGTCCTGCATTGTTTCTGCGGACTGGGCGGACTGCCTTGAGCAGTTCGCCATCTCGCCGGGACTTGGCGGTTTGGTTGGCCCCGTGTGGGCGGACTCAGCGGTATGACATTGTTAGCTGCGACCAAGGGGTAGTGACTCTATCTCATAGGGTGGTGACCACACTTCTCACTCGGCCTATAAATAGGACCCCCCGACAAGTTATTTAACAACAGAGTGAACAGTAAGTTGAGCTTGAGTTTAGGCTGCAGACTCGATTTGTGTATCCGCACAGGTTGTTGCTTAACCGGGTTATGTGTGCAGGTGGCGCGTCTAGCAGTGTCAAACCAGGAGTTTGGTTCTGACCTCTGTGGAGTTAGCGGCCTGCATTCGGCGGTTTCCAACATCAGCATTTTCTCTCAAGTTCATTCCTGTCCGCGCGACCTCGCGGTCTCGGCGGGTAGGCAGTTTGTTCCTCTGTTCAGCAGCAGTTCGGCGAATAACGGCGTGTCCGCGCGACCTCGCGGTCTCGGCGGACTCCGTGTTCAGTTTGGTTCCAGCTCGGTTCGGGCGGTCTCAGCGACCTCAGCGGTCTCGGCGATCTCGGCGGTCTCTGTGGTCTATCCGCCCGAGTTGTTTAGTGTCTATTTTGTTTCATGTACTTGCGAAATCATGTCTCGCCATGTATACCTCGCCCCTTAAAGAAGATGAATGAAATTTTGATCTGCTTGCTTCTGTTTGTGTTTTTGGTTATCTAAGTTGCTTCCTGCTTTCCGCAAGTTCAAGTTGTGATCTGGGTAGCTCCGAAGATATTGATTTGGTGTTTGGACTATCTTGCTGATCAACTTGAGAAAATTCAACAACATTTATGCCCTTCCCGACTAAACGACGTCCTTGTCATTTGATTCCACTAGGGTCAAAAACCCAAATGATGTGCGGGATGTATATGAGAACAAAGTCTGCGCCCAAAAATTTGGTTATTGGCGGCTCCAATTGTGTTGAATTTATCGAAATAGTACATCCTCCGGGATTAAAAACAAATTTGTTTTCGAGTAGATGTCAGAGCTGAATAGGGAAGCAAAAATATCACAATCAATGACGAAACTATTAAGAACGATGTCTTTTGCCTCCATGAAACCCATAGAAGGCTCTGAATGAGCAGTTTTAAGCTCGGTATTGCAAATCTTCATGGATGTTGCTATCAGCTCGTCTCCATGAAAATTGATAAGTGCAAAAAAGCGTTGAAGGGCTTGGCTAATTTTGAGCATTGCATCCTTTAAATGATCGGAATGTTGATTGATTTCCATTTGAAATGAAGTAAACCGTGCAACCAACTCATGGAAACTGCAGGTGAAATTAGAATAGGCCATTGAAAGGTGAATGTGGAGATCTTTCATCTCCGTTTTTATTTGGAAGGAGAAATGTATTGGTCTTTCATCGATGTTTTCATTAGGATGGCCCGCAACATCGGGAAATACATGAAGCATCGACGATGCAGTTCCATGACTTGCTAAAGCTCTCTTTAGTGCTCTATTCGTGGGGCTGGTTGCAGATAAAAAGCATGCTATTGAAAACCTGGGCCCAAGGAAGATGTGGGAGATGATTCAGATGTCCCAGAGGTGGTGGTCCACATTGGAAAGTGTTGAAACCGAAATTCGGTTCCACCTAGAGTTCGGACCTAGGGGGCGGCTCATACCTACTTCTCCCAAGCTGTCCCTTGGCGAGAGACTTGAATTTGGGAACTGACCCTTGGCTCTAGCGTGGAGGTCCCACCTCACACCCAGAAGACCTTGGTGATCTCCCCCTCCCTAGCCAATGCTGAGCTAGGTGGCTTGGAGGATGAAGAAAGAGGATGAAGAGGGTGAAGAAGTCATCTTCCTCCAAAGCACCCCCAAGGGTCTATTTATATTTTTTTGGGAATAGCCTGCAAATAGCGCAATACTGCTGCTCTAAAATTACTGAAAAACCCTGACTGGTCTACCAACAGCCAAACTCCGCTGTTTTGAACAGCTATTCGCAGCCCATCAAGGGCAATATAGCAGACCCTCAAGCTGGGC
The DNA here is from genome assembly GCA_039513925.1 of Platanthera zijinensis. Classification (NCBI taxonomy): domain Eukaryota; kingdom Viridiplantae; phylum Streptophyta; class Magnoliopsida; order Asparagales; family Orchidaceae; genus Platanthera; species Platanthera zijinensis. Next base: position 283,389,211 of record CM077078.1, on the reverse strand, counting down.
GAGACCCTCAAGCCAGGCGAGAACTCCAGGGGTGAGTACTCGAGGGGCGAGTACTTCTAGGGGCAAGTATAACAGGGGGAGTACTCCCAGGGGCGAGTACTGCAGGGGGCGAGTACTCCAGGGGGTGAGTACTCCAGGAACGAGTACTCCCAGGGGCGAGTACTCCAGGGGGCGAGTACTCTAGGGTGAGTACTCCAAGGGCGAACACTCCAAGGCGAGTACTCCCAGGGGCGTGTACTCCCAGGGGCGAGTACTCCCAGGGGTAAGTACTCCAGGGGCGAGTACTCCCAGGGACGAGTACTCCAAGGGTGAGTACTCCCAGGGTGAGTACTCCAAGGGCGAGTACTCCAAGGGCGAGTACTCCACGGGTGAGTACTCCCAGGGGCGAGCACTCCCAAGGGTGAGTACTCCCAGGGGCGAATGCTCTAGGGGCGAGTACTCCAGAGACGAGTACTCCCAGAGGCGAGCACTCCAGGGGCGAGTACTCCTAGAGGCGAGCACTCCAGGGGCGAGTACTCCAAGGGCGAGTACTCCCAGGGGCGAGTACTCCCAAGGGTGGGTACTCCCAGGGGCGAGTACTCCCAGGGGCGAGTACTCCAAGGATGAGTTGGGTGGGTGCTGACATCCCGCCGCACCCACCCCCTGAAGAGTACACCAAACACTTAGTAAGACAGACAAATTTTTCTTCCCCCTACTAGTATATTATGTAGGTTAACCATAAATTGGCCCTCAAGAGTGCAAAACCCTCAAAAGCTTAAAACTGCGTAGCAATTCTTGCGTATTCTTAGGGATCCCAATCCGTGAATACGGGGTTGTAAATAATCTCCGCTCTTTTCGAGCGAGTTCCATGCTCGGAAAGAAACATCCAACCCAACGTATTCGCTGAGTGTAGTATCCTTGGAACAAAAAATACTTGGCCTCTCCGAGGGGTCAGCCCGCCATGTCAGCTAATGGGAGCCTGAGTGACGAGACGACCTCAGGGTAAAAAATATTTGGCCTCATCGAGGGGTCAACCTGTCATGCCAGCTAATGAGAGCATGGTCAGCGGAATCATCTCGGGGTAATGCCTACTCCCCCCTCCGAGAGATCAGCCTGCCTTGCCAGCTAGTGGGAGCCTGGTCAGCGGAATCATCTCGGGGCAAGACCTACTCCCCCTCCGAGAGATCAACCTGCCCTGCCAGCTAGTGGGAGCCTGGTCAGCGGAATCATCTCGGGATAAGGCCTACTCACCCCTCCGAGAGATCAACCTGCCCTGCCAGCTAGTGGGAGCCTGGTCAGCGGAATCATCTCGGGATAAGGCTTACTCCCCTCTCCGAGAGATCAACCTGCCCTGCCAGCTAGTGGGAGCCTAGTCAGCGGAATCATCTCGGGGTAAGGCCTACTCACCCCTCCGAGAGATCAACCTGTCCTGCCAGCTAGTGAGAGCTTGGTCAGCCGAATCATCTCGGGGTAAGGTCTACTCCCCTCTCCAAGCGATCAACCTGCCCTGCCAGCTAGTGGGTGCCTGGTCAGCGGAATCATCTCGGAGTAAGGCCTACTCACCCCTCCAAGAGATCAACCTGCCCTGCTAGCTAGTGGAAGCCTGGTAGCGAAATCATCTCGGGGCTTTTCATGGATCACAACTGTTTTCCAGCGGTCTCTTTCATCAATCATAGTTGATACAATGCAAGCAAAGTTCATTACAAGAGATGATCCACTTCTTCCCTACCTCCTTATTTGCTCGTGCATTATCGGATCCCTCCCCGGGTGCCCACATCAACCCTGTTCTCACACCTCTCCCCTGTCGCCTCGGGTTGGACTTCTTCAATCCGCACTGGATCTTGCGATTGTTGAGGCTGTGGTGTCGGAGCTCTTGTCCTTCTCAACTCCAAAAATTCGGGGCAAATAGCTGTTGCATGACCCTCCTCATGGTGGAACTCACAGTAGGGTAACTATACTCCGACTCTTCCTCTTCCCGCGCGGTTCCTCCTCTCCCTTCGACCAATCACCATCGCTTGCTGTGGTGGGGGTAGGAGCTGCCTAGGGGATTACCTTTGGAAGTTGAACCTCCCTTGACCTCCATGAAAATCCCCCCACCCTGGACGAGACCTCTCCCTGGACCCTGAACGGGTCTTCCCTGTTGCCTCCAACCTGGCTCTGGACCTTCCTGAGGTCCCTGGAACCCCTGAGCTCTCTGCTCCTTCTCCCCTCCGATGCTTCGAGCCATCTTGCTCCTTCGACTCTGCCTCTGTTAACCTTGCCAACTTCTTGACAAATGCCGGGTTGGCCGCCTCAGTTGCTATCTCCTATGCCGCCTTTTCCATCAGCTCCTCGGAGGATAAGGGGTCTTTCGGGTCAGCCTCATCTTGAAGAACCCATCACGCAATCGCACTGTAAACGCCATCTGGAGGGCATACCCCGGCATCTCTTGGATGTCCAGGATCTCTTCTTGAAACCTGTCCGCATACTGGGCCAGCGACTTCTCCGCCCTCTGTCTTATCAGGAAGATGGACTCGAGACTCTTCTTCCTCTTCTTAGAGGTGGAGAAGCGAAGCTGAAAGCTCCGGGTCAAGTCCTCGAACCCGTAAATTGATCTCGCTAGGAGTTGATGGAACCAGTCCCTTGCCTTGTCTTTCAACGTGATCGCGAAGAGGCGACTTGAATGCATCCGTCATCGGCCTGATAGAGACCGCATCTTCGAACCACTGCAGGTGCTGGACGGGATCGCCCTTCCCGGTGTAGTAGGTCATGTCAGGTTCTCTGAACCCCTCGGGAACGGGAGCTGAGACAATCAGCTCGCTGAAGGGGGACCCCCTACTCAGCGGTCTCGCGTGCTCTACTCACGCGAGCTGCTCGCCTGGGAGGCTACTACTCGCCGGGTTGGGGAATAACTCCCGGCCGGTGAGGTCTCGCTCGACCCCCTCTCCCATCCTTTCCTTCCCGGGCCGTCTTCCCAGTGCACTTTCTTCTGCCCCTCGCGGGGTCATCTCGCCTAGACCCCTGGGGGATGTATCGCCGACACCACTGAGAGCTAAGTTATGAAGGGTGAGAGTTGAGCAGTTACCTCGAGGAGCAATACTTCGCAGCATCTCCATGATGCCTTAGATGGACGCCATGAACTCTTCCCTCCCTACGAAAGGTGACGGGTTGGGGAGCTCGCCGAGGTTGTCACCTCCTCCATGATCTCCCGTCATGGAACTTGCTCAGGAACTTCTGTATGAGCCGCGGTCCACGTTCACCGCACCAAAATGTTGAAACCGAAATTCGATTCCACCTAGAGTTCGGACCTAGGGGGCGGCTCACACCTACTTCTCCCAAGCTGTCCCTTGACGAGAGACTTGAATTTGGGAACTGACCCTTGGCTCTAACGTGGAGGTCCTACCTCATACCCGAAAGACCTTGGTGATCTCCCCCTCCCTAGCCAATGCTGAGCTAGGTGCCTTGGAGGATGAAGAAAGAGGATGAAGAGGGTGAAGAAGTCATCCCCCTCCAAAGCACCCCCAAGGGTCTATTTATAGTTTTTTGGGAACGGCCTGCAAATAGCGCAATACTGCTGCTCTAAAATTACTAAAAAACCTTGGCTGGTCTGCCAACAGCCAAACTCCGCTGTTTTGAACAGCTATTCGCAGCCCACCTGGGGCAATATAGCAGACCCTCAAGCCGGGCGAGACCCTCATGCCAGGCGAGAACTCCAGGGACGAGTACTCGAGGGGCGAGTACTCACAGGGGCAAATACTCTAGGGGGAGTACTCCAGGGGGGAGTACTCCCAGGGGCGAGTACTCCCAGGGGCGAGTACTCCAGGGGGCGAGTACTCCAGGGGCGAGTACTCCAGGGGGCGAGTACTCCAGGGCGAGCACTCCAGGGGCGAGCACTCCAGGGGCGAGCACTCCAGGGGCGAGTATTCCCAGGGGCGAGTACTCCCGGGGGCACTCCCAGGGGGGAGTACTCCAAGGGTGAGTACTCCCAGGGTAAGTACTCCAGGGGCGAGTACTCCCAGGGGCGAGTACTCCCAGGGGCGAGCACTTCAGGGGGGAGCACTCCCAGGGGCGAGTACTCCCAGGGGCGAGTACTCCCAGGGGCGAGTACTCCCAGGGGCGAATACTCCAGGGGGCGAGTACTCCAGGGGGCGAGTACTCCAGGGGCGAGTACTCCAGGGGCGAGTACTCCCAGGGCGAGTACTCCCAGGGGCGAGTACTCCCAGGGGCGAGTACTCCCAGGGGCGAGTACTCCCAGGGGCGAGTACTCCAAGGATGAGTTGGGTGGGTGCCGGTCTCCCGCCGCACCCACCCCCTGAAGAGTACACCAAACACTTAGTAAGGTAGTCAAAGTTTTCTTCCCCCTACTAGTATATTATGCAGGTTAACCATAAATTGGCCCCCAAGAGTGCAAAACCCTCAAAAGCTTAAAACTGCGTAGCAAGCCTTGCGCCTTCTTGGGGACCCCAATCCGCGAATACGGGGTTTTACAGAAAGAACTTGGAGTGGCGGCGCCGTATGAGCTTGGAGCGGTAGTGGCACTGTATGAGCATGGAGCGACGGTGGCGCCGTATGAGTTTCGAGCGACGGTGGCGCCGTATGAGTTTTGAGCGACGGTGGCGCCGTATGAGTTTCGAGCGTCGGTGGCACCGTATGAGCTTGGAGCGACAGTGACGCTATATGAACCTTGAGCGACGGCGGCACCATGTGAACTTGGAGTGTTGGCGCCGTTTGAGCTTGGAGCGACAGTGGCGCCATATGAGCCTGGAGTGACGGTGGCGCCGTATGAGCTTGGAGTGACGGTGGCGCCGTATGAGCTCGGAGTGATGGTGGTGCCGTATGAGCTTGGAGCGACGGTGGCGCCATATGAATCTTGAGCGACGGCGGCGCCGCCGCATGAACTTGGAGTGGCGGCGTTGCTGCATGAACTTGGAGCGACGGTAGCGTCGTATGAGCTTAGAGTCACGGTGACGCCATATGATCCTTGAGCGACTGCAGTTCTGTATGAATTTTGAGTGGCGGCGCCGTAAAAACTTGGAGCGGCGGCGTCTTATAAAAACTTCAAGCCACAACGGCATGCGGCCAAGAAACTCCCGAGACAGAGGATGACAAGTTTGCATATTGAAGATGATAACCACCACCTCTTCTGTCATTTCAATAGTTCATCTCTTCTGTCATTTCAATAGTTCATCTCTTCTGTCATTTCAGTAGTTCATCTGGTTAATATAGCCATTGGTATCCCGAATTCTGACTTGACGTGGTTGTTGATAGGAAGCATAGTTTGCTTGTTGTGGGTGACTGATAGTTAATTTGATATTGCATGTTTCCATGTCTATAAGAATATGCAGAATTTGGGTATTGTGCATAAGCTTTCCACCCCATCTTGGCAGCGTTTCAAACCCCCAACTCTTCTTCCTCGCAGCATTTTTCCAACTCTCTCAGAATAGTGTAGCCTTTCTATCACAGCTCTATCTTCAAGAACCTGCTGTTCAACAACAAAGCCTTGAGGAGAAGAGTTTGCCATTCTTGTTGGTGTCCGCCATTTGAAAGATGAATGCAAGCCAATGAATCGTTGCTCCTTTCTTGATCTTTCCAAGTTGTAGACCACTGTGTTCCAACCAAATGCCCGGAGGTGACGCGGAAGAAGACTCTCACAACGAGATGAAGCTGTTAACCAGGGGAGGCGGAGCTGTACACAGAGATGATGGGACGAGCTCTCAATGAGAAATAATGTTAGTAATGGCGCTCTGATTTGACACGTAGTGGCTAATAATTCTTGAGGAGTAAAGGGCGATGGCTGTTCCGGCAAGGATCTTGAGCGGAAGAAGAACACCATCGGCTAGAAAAGAAGACCTCCGATGATGTTCTTGAATTGCGGAGATGGATGTTCCGGCGAGGAAGCAACTGGTTGGCGGGGAGGAGCTGGAGGGGAGGAAGCACTGGTTGGGGGGGGGGGATCTCCGACGATGTTCTTGAATTGCAGAGATGGATGTTCTGGCGAGGAAGTATCTCAACCAGAGATGGGGCTGATCTGTAGAAGGGATTGATTCGTAGGAGATGAGACTGATCCGTAGGAGGGTCGCCGTTCTTGACCATCAGTTTGAGGGAATTAAAAATCAAAGCGCCGGGCAAGGTATGCTGGTGTCTTCTTCCAAAATCGATTTCACTGGAGATAATTGGAGAATCCTTCTCCTATCAGCAGTTGGTCCAAGCTACATCAGATTTCAGCTGCACAAATCTTCTAAAACGCGCACTATGGCAATCTTATGAGTTGTATTTTTTTCCAGAAGCAGTTGAATCAGAAATTGAAGAAGCTGGTCCGTTTTTTTTCACTGGCGACGTTCTTGATCATGTGCGATGTTCTTGAGGTAGCCGGAGAGTCAACGAGCGTTGATGGCTATTCCAACGAGATGGCTCGAGATGACGAGAGAACTCTCTCAATGAGAGCACCAATGTAACAGTCTAGACAGTTATGGATTCACCGGCGCGATCACCGACGCCGGAAGGGATGGACGTGTCCTTCGTTGTCTAATTTCTAAGCTGCTCCTACCTCACACAAACAAAAGACAATAACATTTTCATTTCTTCTAAACTATTATAGATGAGGTCCTTTTATAGGGATCTTGATCCTCTCCATTTGTAATGAAATGGAGGGGATCCATTTCAAGATCCTGTGGTTGAGAAAAACTGCAATACATCCAAAGGCTATCATTCTTTTGCTTAAAAAGAAAATATAAAAGCCAAGAAAAATTGAAGCCATCAGATCTTCACCCACACAATCTGAACCGTGAAATGGATCATCTCCATTTCTGACGAAATGGAGAGGATCCTGATATCTTTTATAGAGCCATTCCAATTACAGTAGCCATTAACGGCTTGCCACGTGGCAATACAGTCGTTATAGATTTACACCTCTAAAATCGCCCAACTTCCTATCCATACCATCACACTCATCAACTATTCTCCCCTCACCTCTAGATTCTTCTTTCTAATGTTGCATGACCACAATTAGTGTAAAATCCTTATTCGTCATGGAGGGACCCAGTGACGATTCTTGTAATGAAGCGTGGAGAGGAGCACATCGCCTACTGTCCTTGTGATTTCGCGTTTTATCCGAGGGAGGTCCTCCGGGACGATACAGATCTTCTTCCCGATACCGAAAGTGCTCGCCTTCGGTTGGCTTCTCGCCGCCTCCCGCGTCTCCAGCTCGGCGACTCGAACCTGGGATGCCTCTAGCGCCGCCTGGCTCTCCGCAAGCCGCTGCTCCAACTCCGAGATTCGTTGAGCGACGACTAGCTCGGCCTCCTGCAAGGAAGAGAAGCTCGTTATTTCTTTAAAAAGCTGACGGGCGTGGACGCAAAAGCAAAAAGTTCTTTATCTAACCAAGATCACCTCGTAAGCTTTGCACTCGGCGACTTCCGCCACAGCTTACGCAATGATCCCTCGAGCCCGCCAATCTTCGCCCGGGACTCGTTCTGTGCGCGCAAGAGCTTGTCGGTCCGATTGCCCTGCACGTCAGACTGATCGTCCGACGTGATGAGGTTTCTCACCAGCTGGTGGGTAAGCTCGAGAGAGCGCAACAGGGACCTCGAGGCCTGGTTGGCGAGGAAGGATGTGCTGGACTCAGGCAGCATCGCGGTATCCTCGCGCCCGTATAGCGCGAAGGCGACGTTGTACGCCCCGCCCTCATCGTCCTAGTCCTCCGACCACAAATGGAGGTTGGTGCTTAGGCGGATCTCGTGAGTCCGTTCCTCCCAGGTCACTAAGGGGCGACCAAAGTGGTCCGCCCCTTCGGTGCCAAAGCCTAAGTTAGGATGCGAGATGGGCTCGTCGGCTTTGTCCTCCTCAGCGACCTCCTTCTTGGAGGCGAACTCCTGTCGAGGCCTCTTCCTCGATGGCTCGCCGCGCTCGGGCTTCCTGGAAAGATTGACGGTGGCGGGCCGCGCGAATGGATCGGCGACCATCGCCTCCTCTAGGATCGATGACATTGAGCCGCGGATATTTGGCGATGACTCCACCGTGCTGCCCTGAGATTCCGTGCCGGCGGTGGAAGAACTTCTTTAGCGACCGAGAGAGGCTCCCGTGGGACGGTGCGGGCGGCTGCAAGATCAAAAGCCGCGTCAATAACAAGTTTTTTCAGCTAGTTCGGGAATGCTTTTGGTTCTTGTCAGGCTTACCAGTCCCCAGATAGATATAAGGCAGGTTGGCGCCGTCGCGTCGCCAGTAGGCGACATCGAACCTCCGGCCGCTGAAGGCTGCCCGCAGATCTCGGGCCGGCCCCTCCCGGGTGGGGGTGGGAAAGACGCTGTCTGGCGGCTGCAGGGGGGCAAGGAGAATATCGCCTATGGGTCCGCCGACGACCACAAACCGCTCGGTCTAGCGGTGCACCTTGTTGACCATACCCACGATGGTACAAGTATGGCTGGAGAAGAAGACGACTCCATCCTTGGTCCAATGGTGAAGATCCTTTTGAAGAACGATAGGTCGAAGAAGATCTCCGACCTGAGATAGGCGAGATACCCAACGATGATCGCCACATCGTTGGGGTTGATTTTGGCCGGTATCAGCCCGAAGTGCCGGAGGATCTCGCAGGACTCCGACCACAGAAGGAGGTAGAGGCCGACCTCGAAGTGGCGAATCGATAACACGTCTCGATACGAGAAGAATGTTTTAATGCGCTCAGAAGGACGGGGTACCCTCACGCAAATGCCCTCTTCCGTTTGCAGGAAGAAGCGCTCCTTAAAAACCTCGAGATCAGCGCTGTCGGTGATCATCTTCTTGAACGTCGCGTTGGTAAACACCGTCGCACGGTTGACCTTGCGAGCATGAGCATCCTCAGCTGAAACCATCCTGGGAGACGAGTAGCGAGTAGCGGGTGGCGAGAAAAGAGCAGACGGGCAAAAGGGGTTTCCGAAAAAACAACGCCGTTTTGCCCCCTCCCCTCCTATTTATAGAAAAAAGCAACTGGGGGGGGGCCTTCGCAACGATAGATGGCACGCCGCTTGTCGCCCGTCGCTTGGAGAACCTGACCCTGCGCGATTATCACGACCTGTATACTCGCCGAAAGCATAGAAGAGATTAGCGAAATCGGAAAGCGTGACAAGAAATTAAGTATACTCACAAGCACTCGAAGACATAGGTGCAACGTCACAGAACACATCATCGCGAGCTACGAAACTCAAAGAACAAAACACCGCAATATATACTCGCCACCCCGGTGTCCACCGGGGGTCCACCATGGAGTCCACGAAGGGGCCTTATCAGGGCCGCGGCCCGTACACCCCAACCTATCCCCAGCCCCACAACAGAGCCGATAGGTTGTTGAGGCCGGGGCTAGATCCCTCGACCTCCTTGATAAAGAGTTCTCCTTGCGGATCATTTGGTGATGGGAGGTCTAGCTCTTGCTCCCTAGAGCGATGAATCAGTGCCTAGCTCGCAGGAGAGCTCTTTATCAAGGAGGTCAGAGGATCTAGCCCCGGCCTCAACAACCTATCGACTTTGTTGTGGGGCCGGGGATGAGTTGGGGTGTACGGGCCGCGGCCCTGATAAGGCTCCTTGGTGGACTCCAAGGTGGACCCCCGGTGGACTCCGGGGTGGCGGGTAGGTGGACTCCTGGTCCCGCATCACAATCACCTTGTACCCTATAAATTCCGTCATAAAAATCCGAACAATCTATCTAAAAATATCTCCTTCAGTAAATATTAAAGATTCATTTTTTTTGAAACATTCCCAGAATCCAAATCCAGAAACTGGCCCCATATCCAAATCTAAAGTCTGGGCCATTCAGAGATGCTGTCACATGGCAATTTTGCTTGCCCAAATGGAGGGGATTCATTTTGTTGTCCAGACCCGCCCTCAGTTATCCAATGGTGTGAAGTATTTTGTCTATTGGGATAATAGAAAATGATAGGATTACTCAACCCACCAGATAAAGAAAGGGCCGATATGAACCTTAAAATGACCAAATGGAGAGGATACACATTATCTTTGGGAGAGGATTCAGAAGGTTTCCCTCAAGTTTGTGTGGCTGTTTTTATTTTATTATTTTAGTGTCATCATCTTTCATCTTCTTCACCTTCTTCTTCCTCTCCATATCTCCACTATTCCAACATACCACAAGATCTCCAAGCATCTAGGAATTAAGACTCTTTTCGGAGTAATATGTATACAATTAGGAAAGAAATTGGTTCTCTATGCATTGGTTAATTAATTCAGTAGTCACATTGTTTTACAAAGCCAATCACCTTGTAGGACCCTATAAATTCTGTCATAGAAATCCTAATTAACATTCTATCTTAAAAATATCTCCTTAGTAATTATTGAAGATTCATTTGTTTATTCCCCAATAAATTTGTGATTCAAATCTGGCTTCCTTAACAAAAGCTTTAAACACCAATATAACCTTGTTCAGATATAAAACCTTGTAGTTTGGATTTTTGTGCAAATAGTTGAAAATGGAAGGACTAATTTGTATCAGTTTGTCAATTAATCTCATTAAGTAGCTTATGATAGAGTAGTCTTTTTTCAATTTTCCAGTCCCTTGATTCGATCAAAGCAAACGGCTGAGATTATATGGGATTCTCGCAAAGAAGCAGTCATAACAATACCAGACTTGAGGGAGATTGATCTATATTCTTTTCAAGTTAGTTTATGTTTTTAACATAAATTCTTTATTTGTAAACTTTTTTCTCAAGCTGTATGGATGTCTCTTCTTTAATGGATACTACTTAGGGACTTTTAAAGCATGAGGGGAAGGAGAAATTTGGTATTGCATATCTCCAGTGGCAGAAGGATGCCTCAAACTTCCAAATTGACGGACATTATCCGGTGAGAGAATTGTGGGACCGAGCTGAGTGCTCCTGGAACACAATTTTGGCTCACAAGGGGAAGTCTGTGCTAGTAGTTGCTCATAATGCAGTCAATCAAGCTCTTGTGGCCACAGCAATTGGTGTTTCTCTCTTCCCTTGTATAATTCAAGTTATTTGTAATCTAATGGATAGACTTCACTTTATGTTTACATGTTTGTGAAGGATTAGGAACAAAATACTTTAGGAATCTCCTACAGAGCAACTGCGGCGTGAGTGTGCTGGACTTCATCCCAGGATTTGGAGGTGGCTCTCCACATATAAGCCTTAATCGTTTGAATCAGGTGCATGCTCTATAAGTTATGAAGTAGTTATTTGAAGTTTGTGAATTTATGCTGGAAAAATTCTCCAATGTATTCCACGCATACATGCTTGTCTTTGTTTCTGCTCTATAAATTCTCCAATGTATTCCAATGTATTTCCGCTTCTCTCTTACAACTTGACTGCCCTCTCCTGTCGATGTGTCGGTTTATGTCAGCATCCTCTTTTACATCCTTGCCACGCTCCTAGTAATTCTCAAGATGGCAGGCTCTTCATATTTCACCTCAATGCAAAGTCACTCTAGCAAATTTGCCGCGAAAAAGGAACATATTGTTCAGGCAAGATGTCAGTGATGCTTGTCGAGATTTTGAAAGTTTTTCAAATATTCATGCTTGTGTCGGGCTAGAGATTGAGACACCTGGGCGAGCTGCGTCTTGTTGGTGGCACGAAAGAGGGTGAGGGGGTTTTACTAGAGAGAGGAGGGAGCTACAATGCATATGGATTGCAAATAATTAGATTAATTTCAGCGTTCTTCGGTCTCAAACAACCCTTTGTATAAAGGCATGAGTCCACAAATTAAAGTGCAATGCATAGGCTAAACCAACTCTAACTAAAATGAATGCAACATAATTAAAATGACAAAATGCGCAGAAACTAATAAACCTTGTAATCAAATAAAGGTCGTGACATGTCTATGCCCCTGTCTCATGTTGTCTTGCTATAATAGCGCCCTATGACTGTGTCTGACATTCAATGTCGTTTGAAAATGTCTGATGCCATGTTTGGTTGTTCCCACTCCAGTTAGTTGAACTACAACTGGGTTGTGCCCATGGAGTGGTAAGACACCACTCCATTCCATCCATGGAATACATTGCCTTGCGAAGTACTAATCACATTGCATGAGCCTGAACCACAAGGTTGGGTCATAGAGAAGATTACACCCTCCCTTCTTAGAGCGGGTGTATTTGGAAAGAACGATCGTGGAGGAGAGCACTATGTGTAGCAAGAGAGGGGGAACGACGACATCAGAGCCAGATTCGATGACAGTCACGCACTGCAACTTGGTGCAATGTTTGACATGCCATACACCGAAATGAAATTTACAATTCAAAGCTGCCTCGATTTAGTAATGCAAGGGTCCATTAGTTCATATACCCTACTTACCAAAATTACACACAAGTCCACGTTCTCATAAATCTATCGCAAATATTATAAAGCCAGAACAAAATAAGATAATTATAAAGCTTAGATCAATAAAATAAGATACTTCAACTAATACTGCCACGTCTTCAGCGTGCGTCCATTCTCTTTATGCCTTCTCGCCGATCCCGTAATGAATTGAAATCACGAATATGATATCCAAGTTATGAGATACATTCTTAGTGAATGCACAATAGTTTTGGATGGCTGCGACTAAAATATGTTAATACTCCTTCGCAAACAAAGGGAACATGGACAACTTGAGTATGGAGATCAAAGGAGGCCCGAGCAATGAACCTGAACATACAACTTGGAGGTCGATGAGGTAGAGGCGAACAATATATAGGTGGAGGTTGGTAGCTTGTGTTTAGAGAATGGTGAAGATGAAATCTAACCATGATACACCACCACTAATGAATGATGATTAACCCAATCACTTGAGACAGGATTGGAGGAGTCAACACAAGTTGGCTGGTTGACTTAGCTCTAGACATAAGGTTCACCAACGTCAAGAGATAGTGTGAACGTGATCAAGAACCATGGAGAGCATTTATTTTGTGGTCATGAAATAGTTCCCGGTGGACCAACATTGGCACATGTACCCTTGCTTAGACACTATCAACAGTTCAACACTACATTATCCCAATTATGGGTACATCCTCACTACAATTTAGTCTTGCAATAGCAATGCCACAAATGTTTTGCATTGTATATTCTTGATTTTTGATTTGAAGCTCTGCATGAATATGAAACTGAATTAAGTTCACGCACGTGGATGAATACTCTCATAATGAATTTATTTTTTATGAATTGTCTTTGAGTTATTTTTATGTATTTTCCTATGCCATTTTTGTAATATTAGGGAAGCTTGTTATTCCACTCTCTATATAAAGGAGTGAGTAGAGAGTCTTAGAGGATCTTGTATACTTGTAGTCTTCTCTCTTTTCAGTGTAAGCCTGTAAGGATCCTATTGGGAAGCAGCCCTCAGGAGTTTGGCACGGGTATAACTCGCGGGTTTGTATGATACGACAGCCGCCTCGCCAAGTGTTGTAATTGTAGTCTTGCTCATGTCTATGGTCTATGTAGCCGTAAGTGCATATCTATAATTTCATTGTATGCCCACTCCCGCATATATAAAGGAGCGGAGGAGAGTCATTTAAGTATTTTTGAATATATTCTTCTCTATACTCTCATAGGAGAGAAGGGCTCTTAGAGGGATCCTGCCTTCAAGAGTTGAGTATCGAATATACCTCAATATATTGTATCCCGCATCACATTAATCTACTGGATTCGATTTGATGATAACAAATATGTATCTTTGTATCCTTGTTAAATGTTTTACTGTAATCATTCATCTCGTTAGTTCTTGTTTGTAACATAATGCTGCCATGTTTTTGCCTCTTGCTGCAGACACCAAATTCACCCGTCGCTCTTGGAAGCTCTGGTGAAAGGAAATCTAATGCGCGAATCATTTTAGTATGTCATGGGGCCACAAAGAGTACTCAAGTATGATAAGCTGCTTACTTTACTCTTAACAAACTTCTTTTATTCAAGATAATGTTATTTGCACACTGTTGCTTCGTGCTTCATTTTAACTTTTAAAATATTTCCAGTTTTTCTTACTACAATGATATGTAGTACATCCATGCCACCTTAAAAACTATACCCCATTTGTTACATAGTGCTTATTATTCAAAGTTGCAGCTGAGTGTATCCTAACCAATTGAAGGAACTGTTCTCTTCAGAATTGTTAGAGATGAAGTTGTTCCACCAATTTTAGTGCGAACGAAGTAGAGAATGTGTGTCGATCTGCACTCATATAAAATGAGAACTCCATTTGATTTAATATAGCAAAATTGAAGATTTACATTCTTCCGAATCCGGCACATCTTTCTGTTATTCTCCTGATCTTTGTTTATAGCTAATGCTCATTTTCAAATGTTTTACAAGTGTACCTTTGCCTTTATGTTTCTAGGCTGCATTTTCAGATATGGGCTACGAGCCCTTAAACATGCTTGGGATTATACAGGTTTTACCCCTTTTTTTAGCATGATCTAGGTCTGTTCAATTGAATTTTCATCATCCATCTAAATATCCTATTTTTAACTGCAGTCTCAAAAAACTGCAGAGCTACTTCTAGACTTGAAGGTGAATTGTGTAGTATGCAGCCCAAGCATATCTTCTGCTGACACGGGCATGGCCATCTGTGAGGTGAATATTGGTAACGTTTCACAAAGAGATCGTTGTGTACTGAATGTGTTTGTTAATGAGAAATTCTTTCATACATCCTGAAAATGTGTATTTAATTCAACTTCCACAGTTGTGATTGTAGGTTCAAGAAGCAGCTGACTGTTTGGGTGCTGGCCGTGTTCCTCGGCACGTGGAGATGAAGAAAATGCTGGAAATTGAAGTCGAACCTATTCTTCGGGAAGCACGGAAGGTATTTTTTTCATCCACATCAATTCAACATCAATATGGAGAAACCTTATGATGCAGTGGTAGACTGGCTAAAATTAAAGGATTCTGAAATGCGAACTAATGAGTATGAGACCAATGTACCGTGCACGTGCAAACATGAGAGCAACCCAAGTAGATCAAATAGCAAGTGATAAAATTTTAATAAAAAGGTTAAGAGCACGACATCCACAGTTATGAACAACAATTAATCGTAAGAGACTATTATAATTTGCCAACGAGCGAGACGCGATTCGATTAAGCGCGCCGGTAAAGATCCAACAAGTCAAACAACATATAATACGGTAGCATATATTGATTCCACAACCACAACAATAGTTCAAAACCTAGCATCCAAATAAGAGAAATAAAACGCCATATACTTGATTAGCTCATGCATGCGGCGACTCGGCTTCGGGATAGAGGGCTGTGGGCGGGGGTGCTTCCGCTGTGCCAGAGGGTCCTTGGAGGGCTGCAGGTAGTAGAGGGAAGGGTGGATTTGGGCTATTGGGGGAAGTGGAAGGTTGGCCGGGGAGGGGTGTTTGTGGCTGGGTGAGGGCGGCGAAGGGCTGCAAGAGGAGGAAGGGATGTTTGTGGCTAGATGAGGGCGGCGAGGGGCTGGGTTGCCGGAGGAGGCCCGAATCTGGACGGGGAGAGTGGCAGGCTGCAAGAGGAGGAAGATGTTTGCGGCTGGATGAGGGCGGCGAGTGGCTGGGTTGCCGGAGGAGGTCCGGATCTGGATGGGGAGAGTGGAAGACTGCGAGAGGAGGAGGAGGCGGGCCAAACCTGGGAGGGGAAGGGATGGACGGAGGTGGCGGACTGGGCAGAAGCGGAACAGTGGAGCGCGCTCTTCGGAATCCACTGAGAGGAAGACTGGTAGGTTGCAGCACAAGCAACTTCCCTTCAACCGGCCTCTAATAAGCATATATATATGAGAGCACAGCTAAAGCAAAACTAGGGCTCCCGATCGGACGGCTATAAATGTTCGGCCCGATCTGGGGCTAAATACATCAAAATATAAAAAGCTAATATGTCAAATTGGCTCGGAACGATCCTCCGGGCGCATCCGCGGACTCGGATCGCCCAACCGGGTCGTCGATCACCGCCTCCTGCGGGAATAGTCACGTGCGTGTCGTCGATCGCCATCAACTCCCCCCGACTTGAAAACGCTCATATCCGGTGAGTGAAGATGATCGTACTCTCGGCGCAAGTCCTGGGCGAGCCTCTCGAGCTCCTCAACAGCAATCTAAGTGTCGTCTGAAGTCGGGCGGGCTGACCAATGGACCAAGTACCGCAGGACCGTCGAACCGCCCATCGTCGTGAAATCATGGCCAACGATCTGTAGTGTATCTCCGGTAGGCGACTGTCGTAGCAATGTATCTCTGTCAGAACGCGGTGCCACTGGAACTGTCGGCTGTAGCGTGGGATCCACCTGAGCGGTGCACAATCGTTCGCGACTGCCTGAGCGAGGTGGGCGTAGGGGCACTAGAGGGGTGAAGGTCAGGCTGGGGCTCAGGGGCAGGTGGAGATAACGGATCCGCGTACACTCGCTCCTCATAGTATGGGGTCAGATCCACTCTACATTGAACACCCGGTGAATCCCCTATTGCTGGCGGTATGTCAACTTCATACGCTTTCGTACTAATCCGTCGAGTGGACAATGTAGGGGCCCATCCGACGAGCACTTGACTTTTTCGCATCCCCCTGGGGGGACCTCTCAGGACGAAGGCGTATCATAACCTGCTCCCCGACATCAAATGTTTGCTCTCTCCTGTGCAGATCGGCCTGAGCCTTGTAGTTTTCATTACTGGACCGCAATCTTCCTTTGGACTGTCTCATGTAGTGTGTGTATATGCTGGATGAACGGCTCGACAGACTCACTAGGTCGGGCTCCTAACGGGACGTCCACTAGGTCAACGGGTTTCCTAGGCTCGTAACCTAATATGAAATGGAAGGGACTCAGACCCGTGGTCCTATTGACTGAACTATTGAATGCAAACTCCGCAATAGGCAAGACCGAGTCCCAGGTGGCCGGACCATCCCGAACTAGACAACGCAATAGGGTTGCAAGGCTTCGGTTGACAACTTCAGTCTGTCCATCCGTCTGTGGGTGGTAGGCGGTGGAGAACTTTAGTGTCGTGTCGGTCTTCTTCCACAATGTCTTCCAAAAATAACTCGTGAAGCGAACATCACGATCGGAGACAATAGTAGTGGGCAGCCCGTGGTACTTGAATACCTCCCTGAAAAACAGGGCTGCCACATGGGGGGCATCATACGTCCTATGACTAGGAATGAAGTGAGCCATTTTCGAGAAGCGGCCCACGCCGAGATGAGGTTTCCTAAAGTGTCTTCCTTAGGTATTTCTGATCTCGATGAATTACAGATTATACAAGGGTGGTGAATAATATAGTGGAGTCAGAACTGCTGTTGCCTAGGTGGGATGTGCTCGGGTGGTGAAAGCTACCACAATCTCATTAAGGAGATGAGGAATAAATAACTTCTTGCTTTGTCATTCAACTAACCCAATAGGCCCCTTAAATAAGAGATAGGAGGGTATATACATAATTAAAGCCACATTATAATAAAATCTAATGAAACCTAAAGACACTTAGACTATGACGTTAGAGATAATAAACCTAACGAACGATGCAACATAGTAATTAAAGACACATCATAATAACTGGGCACGAAGCCCATAACATCTTGTTCGTCTTTTAAATCAAGTTTGTCCTCAAGCTCGAACGAGCCTTGCGTGATCATTTGGTTCCTCAATTTTATCATCAGAATAGTTCCCGTTAGCTAGTATCTCTAGCAGATACCACAACGAGTGGTAGGTTGTCATTGCATAATGGCTGGGGGCGGTCACCGGCAGGGAATGGCCCCAGAGGGCCGGCGAAGACACGGAATAGGAGTCTGTGGGCAGAGCGGAGGATGCTGGCAGAACGAATGGCACGGGGATCGAAATGCAATGAAATCCGCGGCTTCGAAAGCGACAATTGGGGCTGGAGGAGGCTCACTGGAGTCTGCGGCGGCATGGGTGGCTGTGGAATTATCAACAAGTTTGATGGTGGTGCAGAGATCGGAAGTCGAGCTAGCAATTATTTATGTTTGTGCGCAACAATCAGGTCAGCTCTTGCACAAACGACAAGCTATATCCTCAATCACAATCCCCTTAAAGCTCCGAGAGAAGATCCTCTTCAGAGCAAGAGAAATCTCCACGCTCCACTGCTGGGTTTGTACAACAATCCGCAGCTTTTATCATTTCAAGAAGATCGATGGACACATTTTCTCTAAGAGAGCTATACTCATTTGTAGAAAAATTCAATCTAGCAAAAAGTTTTTTGGGCACCTACGATCGTACCACACGACGCTTTTACAAATAATTTCCTACTTGATAGAGCCCTTGTCGACCGCTTTTAGCGTGTAAGAACACAACCAACCGTCATAGCCGAGCGTGACGATTTATGCCTGGAGAAGAGGTTTGCAAAAAATTTCAAATCAAGCGCGAGGGCTTTTACTTGGGCCCACTTATGGCCTCCGAGAGAGATGGTTCTTCTCTTGACCAGCATACCCAGTTGGTTGCTCCATATAATACGTCTCTCCTAGATTTCTATGGAGAATGACGCTGCTCGCATTCATTTGCATCATAAATCATCCTAGATTATTGGATAAATAGAGGAGAATCATAATTTGAGTAATTTGTTTTAACTTTTTCATCCATGCAATTATTGATTAATTAATTTTGATTAAAAATGCTATGAAACACACAGTAACATCTCACCCTACAAAATGATTATTAAGAACTTTAAAAATAAAGTAAAATAAAGTTCAAGTTAATTACTATCTCCTGATTTTTCCCTTCATGCAGTCTCAATTTGATTCAAATGATTTGTTAATCACTCACCCCCATATTTTTTTGTAACACCATATTGTCTTTCGACATTGTTCTTCCCTTCGGCAGAATTTGAGGAATCCGTCGAATATTCGACGTGGTTGGTTCGATGGTCTCGAAGATACGACAATGGCGGAGTTATGGGCTGGATCGAGGAATGCCTGGCGGAAGCCTTCTGGAAGAACTGTCAAATGAATCGGAATCCGGAAAGAAACGTCGTGGTGGTTGCGCACCCTGCCGTTCATATTGCTCTCATTGCCCAGTGCCTGAGGCTAACGGCCGAATGGCTGGGATCTATCCATCTCGATACCGGGAGCATCAGCATCATCGATTTTCCCGACGGACCGGCCGGTATAGGTGTGATCCGATGCACGAATTATACTGCGCACCTCGGCAGATGGTCGGTCCCCGTGACGAGATCTCCCGCAAAGGACGAGAAGTTTTAGGCGGGTGTTCGCAGCTGCCGAACCATGGATCTGCTTTGCCCGTGTTAGAGGTTGATGAACAAATCATTGGGGATAAACCATGCAAGCATTTGCTATTTTAGATGTGACATACTGACACGTGTAGAGCTCTGTTTCGGCGGCGCACGACCGCTTTCTTTTGTTGAAATTCTGCCGCTCATACCTAGAAAACCGCTCCGAACAGACCTTAAGAATTTGACGCACATTTTGTCGGCGCGGCGGGGCATTCACTAAGGCTCCGTTTGGCAGGGTGGTGGCCGTCATGAACATGGGGGCTAAATTGTCATTTGTTAATGCCCACTTAAGGAATTTCTTCCACTTTTATGTTCAAACGGATGATGTTTGTTAGGTGATCCTCAACGAATGATGGTTTAACCCGCACGTTTACGGCAGCCGCCACCGTGCCAAACGTAGACCTAGACTTTATTTTTACCCGTTTGAATAGCCTCAATTCGAAAACAACGATCCCCAAGGACAGTGTTTTTTGCCTATCTCTAATCTGAGGGAGAGAGCTTTATTTAGGCTTCATTTGGTTCGGCGTTTCGCCGCCTCCGTTTGGAGCAAATGTTGCAAGACGGCGAGTAAACAAACTGTCGCTGACGACGTTTGCTCCGTTTGCACCCGCAGCAAAGAGGAAATGACTCCAATCCGTTCCGTTTCGACCCCCACATCTCCCTCTCCGGTTTCAAAATGACGTTTCCATCCAACGGATGCACCCGCCACTGCCGAACCAAATATAGCCTAAAGCTCATCGTTGGCCTAAATTTTGAGGTTGGGTGTTTGTGAACTCGAATTAAGGTTAACAATAATAATTTAATGTACAATTTTTGTTGATTATTGTGTGTTATAGACTCTCTTCTGTAGTAATCAAACCCAAGTGATTTTTAATGCCTTAATTGTTTGGCTTAATGATGCTTCACATTGTGTGATGTTCATATCATGTGGATATTAGTGCGCGCACGCGCACAAATCTTTGGGTGCGTGCGTGGGTAGGTGCGTCTGCGACGAACATTGAACACAAGGCACTTGTTAACATTTTGATATAAAAAAATGTTATGATCCTTGAATCATAGAGGCTAATTCCAGTTTAAACATCTCTTCCCGTTTGACATTATGTTTTTGCTCTATGACAAGTTACAAAGACAAGGTGCGTAGAATGCACTACATAAGCCTTTAGTCGAAGACTTCAGGGTGCTCAAACTGCAATTCTCCTCACTGTAGTAAACAAAAGAATTGGCTCTAAGAGTGGTGGTCTGTCACCCTTCAAGCCCAGTACTCTCTCTCTTCTCCCCTAATAATTGTAACAAAAAGCGGTTTGTCACTCTTGTATTCTTTGAAAAAGACATTTAATAATATCAGAATTAGTGGTCGGCACAGTCCTGGACACGTGATTTTTCACCAAGTTGATGAATTTTTCACGTTTAAAAACTGTCTCGTCACTTGACTCAATTTTTGTGGCTGTTTGCACGCTCGACCGCTTCTAGGCTAAAATAGTGCAATTTAGATCGGTTTATAAGAGCTTCGAGTGAGACGCAACACGGCTATTTCCAGTTTTAGCATCTCGGCTTCATTTGACATTTTGTTTTTGCTTTATGACGCCGCCAAGAAGAAAAAAACTTATTTTGAACATAAAAGTATATGGAGTTCCTTAGGTGAGATCGGGTGTTTACGAGTGACGGCCATAACTACCGCGTTTATGAACGTATCATCAATCGATCTTCAAATGTCGACAAAAGAAACATCTATTGTCGATCCCAATCTGAACTTGAATCTAGCAAGCCCAATCCGAATCATCAAAGCTCAATCTAGCCTTTCAGATTGAACTACATCGTTGTTGTGAAAATTTCTCGAAAGCTGAGTAAAGCCGCAGGAACACTCAACCAAATCAAAGGTAAGTAGTAATCAGTAACAACAAAAACACACGAGCCGCTATAAAATTAACAATTTTTTTACAGAGTGAGGTATACATTGCGAGACATGATTCACAATGAACTTGATGGAAGCAAAAAATACAAACAAGAGTGATGAGGGCCAAGTCCCTTTTATAATATATTTGGGGTGCAATTAGCTCATTCTCCATGATCCCACCATCTAAATGAGCATCATGGGGAAACCGTCGGGCGCGCGATCGGCGCCCGCGATCGCGCTCGCGGGATCGCCTTCCTCGAACCGGTCGAGGGTTGACTAATGGAATTAGCCCCTCTATCCCGCCGTCGGCGGGCGGGCTTAAGTTGACCCGATTTCCGACAGGGCGGGAGCCGCACCTTGCGGCCGCAAGGAGCAACGCTCCCGCCGACAACCCCGGCCCGCGAGGGGCCTTCCCTCCCGCGGCCGCCGCGGGAGGCGTTGAACGCGGCCGACTGCGCCCCACCCCTTAGATGGGAGGGCTCGGTCGGCTGCCCCCTCTTGAGCCGGCTCCGTCTGACCACGCCTTGTGGCCGGTCGGTGCCGCGCCTTGCAGCCGGTCGGTGCCTCGCCTTGCGGCCGATTGACCGCCGCACCCGGTAGCAGGCCGGCGCTAGGGCCGCGTTCGACGACCGCCGCTGTGGCCGCTCCCGGGTGTGCCGTCCGGCCCTCGCCGGCCGCCGGCCACGCCTAGGACGGTGCCGCGCCGACGGCTTGCCGTCTTCGGCGGGGCCGACCACCCGTGAGGTGGTGGTTGGCCGCTTCTCCCGCCACTCTTGGGTGCCTTTCTCGCCGTCCGATCATCTCACCTCGATCATTGTCGTGCACTTCAAGCGTAACCACCCACTAACTACCATGGTTAGTGGTGGTGGTGGGGGGGGGGGGGGTGCAATTAATTAAGAATAATGGGTCTATGTTTAACATAATATCATGCGAATAATATTCGCATAGCACTATGCTTAAGATTATAATGTTGGTGGTTACGGTGTGCGGATAGCCGCATAACACCGTAACCATCTCCCGGAGACTATAAAAGGCCCCCCAGACCTTCTTATCTCTCACATTTTCGCTTCACTGCTTTCTTCCTCCTCATGCCAGAGGTCTGCCGGATTCCTCCTACGAGCCACCTTCAAGCTATTTTCAAGTCATTTTCAAGCCATCTTCAAGCTCTCTTTGAGCCACTCGTAAGCCATCATCTTACCACCAAAATCTGCCCAAGTCCACGAACGAGCGACAAGAGAGAAATTCCTACTACAGCAAGCGCCCCGTTCGCCCACAATTCCCCAGCAAACACTCTCGCGCGGGGCATCCTGTTGCCCACCGTATGCCTAAGTAACTCTCTCTCACCTCTAAAGTGTAACGAGGAGTGGCTTGTCACCCTCGATTCTCCAAAGAAGTTGTAATCACAATCAGATAGTGGATTTCGACCGACACAAACCCGGTCGCATGGTTTTTGACCCAATTAAGGAGTTTTAAAACGTCAAAACTTTGTGTATACAATTTCTCTCTTATTGACTATGTGGGCGCTCGACCTCCCCGAGAGCTAAGGCGGTCCAAATTATTCCGGTCTGACCGAGACGTCGAGTTTGGTCGCAACAAAGAGGAAAACTGGCGGACTGACAATAGTAACCGCCCAAGTTGCTAACCGCTATACATATCCGCCGAAACCGCCAAGCTGCCAGACCGCAACTCAAGCCGTGCAAACTGACTGGTTATTGAATGCTGATAAACTGAGAAAACAGTCTACCCGCTGAGACCGAGCGAACTACTTGATTTATTCGCAACCCCGAGGAAGAAAATTGTTGGCCGTACTAACCACAACCTGCTGTATACTACAGATAGCTATCCGCAAACTGTTCTACACTGAGCTTCCCAACTAGTTGCCTAGTCGCCTGGTGCTAGCCACGCAACCTACACAACACAAGTCAACTTCACTTAGTCGCCATGTTAGAAAAATCTAACCGCAAGTTCAAAGCGCGAGCTGAGTTCTCACTGTTCCCGTTATATATGACGAGCTGATGACCCCTATTTATAGGCGACAAGGGCAGTGCAGTTACCGCCCATAGCGATAGGGTTACCGTCCATCAACCTGTGGCTAGCACCATCTATTCGCGCATGAGTGCGGATATGAGAACCAGACCACGTGCGGTAACATGTCTAACCGCTCACACGATAAGAACAACCAGTTCGCATAGATAAGCAAACAACAATCCACAGTCTGCGTGGACTTGGGCAATCAAGCTGACAACCACGCGTCCTGAGCCAAACCAAGTCATGACGAACTGCGATCTCCACGAACTCCACAACTAGACCGCGCAACCAGCGATCTCTGCGGCTAGGCAACACCATGGACTTGTCACATCATCATGACCAAGTCAACATACACCAGCGAACTCTGGTTCCAAACCGCGCAAGCAGATCACAATGAAATGTGCGGTTAGCCTTCGCTATCCGAGCTAACCATCTGCCTCAACGCAAGCCAGAGAACCTGCCAGCTCCAACCAGACTCCGCCGTTTCTCAATCCAGGCCGCGACAACCACGGTTAGCCAATGCTAACCGCCTGGTTACCTCCCAGGGTGTTTGCTGAACTAGACCGTAGAACAAAAGGCAAAAGTCAGAACCCTGCTATCCTCCACACCTAGCCGCCTAACCGACGGCTGACTCTGCGGTCTGTGCGGTCTACCCAATCAGACCGTCCACTTATACTTCAACAATTTCAACAGATATTACCTGCTAATCGACACCATTCCGGGCAAGCATGTTATTTTCGCCGCATATTAATCCGCCCAATGACATTAAATTCATCACATTATAGTTAGAAAATTGTATATTTTACTCATCATAGCTTGAAAACCACCTGTTGATGAAGGGGGAAATAAAAAAAAAATTTTTTAGTTTTGGACTCATTAAACATTATGTAGTCGAAAAACAAACTGTTTGGCAAAACTCTTTTCTCCATTTTTAACGCTTTAAGGATCCGTTTGGGAGAACTTATTTTCACGGTCAAGCGGTTACGACCGCATGAATCAGACCATAATTAATGTCCAATTCATGCGGTCGTAACCGCTTGACCGGTGAAAATAAATCCCCCAAACGGAGCCTAAAACATCATATTTGATATTTTACGTCAGTCATTCCCACCGCTCTCATTCTTAGCGCTCCAAAGCGGCGCTACCGCAGAAACAAACAGAGCCATACTCAAATTTTTATATCATACCCAAGTGATTGTAGTAGGTATCCCCCATAAAGGATGAGTGGTTGATTTCTTGTACATTGATGTAGGGTGTGGGGGCACATGCAGGTGGTCATCACCACCATTACTAGAATACAGTTCATCATAAAGCCAGCCAATAAGTTGTGTGTACATATGATAAATTTTTCAATTTTCATTTTCGTCTTTATCGGAGACTAGGGCTGTTCGCAAATCAAATAGGCAAATAGTTCGTGAATTATTCGGGAATCGATTCATGAAGATGATTAAGATTCGTTTTTTTAGAATTAGAATTCATATTCGAATCCAAATTCGGATTGAGTGGTATTCGAATATGAATCTGAATAATATTATCTCTATTGGCAAGATTCATGAATAATATGCAAATAATAGCAATATATATTTAAATAAATTTATATAATTAAATTTGTATTTGAATCTAGCCTGAATCCAAATTCAAATTTGAATTTGATTCTAGAATTTCAGGATGAATCCGAATTCGAATCTAAATTCAATATTCACAGCGTGACATTATGATTCAATGCTCCAAATATTTAACTCTTGTATTTATTTTTTTATAACAAAAATTCAATGATTATCCTCTGATTTTGCAATGTATGAGTATTAGGATGCTCTGATAAGTTCTAAAGTAATTTAGGAAAAAATAATACATTATTGAATGTTGCTATTATTTTAGAGTAAATTTTTTTGGTACGTATATGCACCTAGTATTGTTTCGTGTGAGATCAAATCCGGCCGTATAATCCGTGATTTCAATGGCTCAGATCTTCCGTTAAAATACGATTGTATTTTCTTTAATATGATCATATTGAAAAGTGATCAAATACCGTTGATTTTACGATCTTACGATCGAATTTTCTCCAACAGGTACATATACATACCAAAAAATTTCTCTACTTTAGATGCTCAAAAATAGAAGTGCTTGATGAAGCTCCTATCCTATGTTCAAAAAAGTATATTACAAGTGTTCCTCACTAGATTCAAGTCCCAATAAGCAAGCTCCATGTCCTTATAAAATGTGCAGGCGCGACGTATATTGGTCTAGCCAGACCAACCTCTACACACTGCACCTAATCAAAGCACCTTAATAAGTTAGCTCATATTTAAGAACCAAACCAAAGCCTTGAGCAGAACAGTGACCAAAACCAAAACTTTGAGCAGAACATATCGCAAGAGCGCCGCTCGGCACGTGCGGCAAAAGTGTGTAATGCCCCGGTCTATTGTGGGTGGGCTATAGATCTGCAGATCAGTGATCCTAAACCATCTCCACAAATCTGATTGGCCAGAACCCTTAATTTCAATAACGAGTTGTTGAGGTTGGACCTTGAACCTCAGTCCTCTTAGATAAGAAAGCTCTAAACTGGTCATCATCACCAACTGAGCCGATAGCTCCCTTATCTAGACGATCTGGGATTCAAGCCCCAGCCTCAACAATCCGTCATTGGAATTAGCGATTGCGGCCAATCAGATTTGTGGAGATGGGTTGGGGTCACTGGTCTGCAGATCTATAGCCCAACCACAATAGACCGGGGCGTTACAAAGAGAAGGTGATATGCTCGACGAAGATGGCGAGATCCGTGCGACTGTTGCTGCAGGAAAGATTAATGGAGGCGATGGTCAATTGATCGAGGAAGCGTAGGTTGATCGAGGACGCGCATGTCGATCTAGGAATTGGGTAGAAATGGAACGGAAAAGGCACAAATCGCCGCCAGACGATGGGGATCCAACGGAAACGTTGATCGAGCGAAGAGTAAGACCAATGAAGCGTGATTGAACCTTGAAGTCAACGACGCTGAGGGACTTACCGCTGAAGATGATTTTCTCTCCTAAGTCCTATCTCTGGCAGGAGATGATTTTCTCTCTTTCCTCCCACCGAAGATGATTAGGGCTGAAATGAGGAGGTTTCTCCGCCAAAAGGGAGCTCAATCTCCTCAACTCCAATTAAATTTTTTTTTGTGCAAGGGTAAAGACCGTAATATGGAAAATTCTTAGAAAGACAATTATGTAGTGAAAATTCAGAATTTTTTTTAGAGTTTTTAAATAAAAACCGACACTTAATGAGGTAGGATTGATAAAATTAACAAGAAATTTGAGCACTTTCCAACATGTAGGAGAGAAATACAACATATTCTACATACAAATGTAATATGTCCCTAATACATAGTATAGTTTATACTTTATACATTATTAATACCCGGTCCGGTAGCAGACGGTTTAACTCGGAGCAGTAGCAGACGGCCGGCCGCCGGCTTAACCCGGCCGGCAATTTAATTCTACCGTCCAACCGTTTGTTTGCGGGCTATTTTAACACAATCAAACCCATTTCTTCTTCAATTCGCTCCAATCCTATTCTCCCATGGCCGTCCTCCGCCACCTCTTCGCCGCCGTCGCCCTCCCCGTCACCCTCCTCCTCCTCCTGTTCCTCTTCCGCCGCCACCACCAGAAAAAACCCCACCTCCCTCCCGGCCCCCCTGGCTGGCCCATCGTCGGAAACCTCTTCCAAGTCGCCTTCTCCGGCAAGCAATTCACCCAATACGTCAGCGACCTCATCCCCATCCACGGCGATCTCTTCACAGTCCGCATGGGCGTCCGAACCCTCATCTTCATCGCCGGCGCCAATCTCGCCCGCGAGGCCCTCGTCGAAAAATCCCTCCTTTTTGTCAACCGCCCCGCCGAGAACCCCACCCGCAGCGTCTTCAGCTGCAACAAGCTCACCGTCAACTCCGCCCTGTACGGCCCCGAGTGGCGCTCCCTCCGCCGCAACATGGTCTCCGGCATGCTCAGCACCTCCCGCCTCAGAGAATTTTCCGACGTCCGCCGCGCCGCCATGGACCGCTTCATCGACCGCATCCGCGCCGAGGCGGCTTCCGCCGGCGGCGCCGGCGCCGTCTGGGTTCTCCAAAACGCCCGCTTTGCGGTCTTCTGTATTCTTCTCAAAATGTGCTTCGGGCTGGAGCTCGACGAGGAGACCGTCGTTCTCGTCGACGCTCTCATGAAGAAAGTTCTGAACACCATCAGCCCTCGGCTCGACGAGTTCCTGCCGCTTCTCCGGCCGTTTTTCTCCGGCAAGCGGGCGGAGGCCATGGAAGTTCGCCGGGAGCAGATTGAAACCGTCGTCTCCCTCATCGAGAAGCGCCGCGAGATTCTAAAAAGCCCCCGCGACTACCCCGGCGCCGCCGCATTCTCGTACCTCGACTCTCTCCTCGATTTCCAGATTGAGGGCCGGAACACGGCGATCACCGACGTCGAGCTGGTGACGCTCTGCTCGGAGCTGCTGAACGGAGGGACGGACACGACGGCGACGGCCGTCGAGTGGGGAGTCGCGCAGCTCATTGACAAGCCGCACTTACAGCAAAGATTGTTCGAAGAAATAAACGCCGTCGTCGGAGACGACGACCCCCGGCCGGTGACGGAGAAGGAGACGGAAAAGATGGTTTTTTTACAGGCGTTTGTGAAGGAGCTTTTGCGGAAGCACCCGCCGACGTATTTCTCGTTGACGCACGCGGCGGTGAAGCCGGAGAAGCTGGGAGGGTACGACATCCCGCCGGACGCCAATTTGGAGATCTACTTTCCGGCGATCTCGGAGGACCCGAGGCTGTGGAGTAAGCCGGAGGAGTTTGACCCGGAGAGATTTTTGACCGGAGGGGAGAGCGCCGACATCACCGGAGTTAAGGAGATAAAGATGATACCTTTCGGGGCGGGGAGGAGGGTGTGCCCGGGGCTGGCGATGGGGACGACCCACATTACCCTCATGCTGGCGAGAATGGTGCAGGCGTTCGAGTGGCGGCCGTCGCCGGAGGCGGCCAAGGTGAATTTCGGTAGTAAGCTAGAGTTCACCGTCGTAATGAGCCCGCCGCTGCGGGCCACGGTGGTTCCCCGGAAGTAGCCGAATTCGTGGACGAGGAGGGATCCGGATTCTCTTCATTTGGGTGAGATGAATAGTATCCGTTTCATGATGTGAATGTGTTCTCACTTGATCTAACGGTAGAGAATTTTTTGATTAAAAAGAAAATTAAATAAAGAATGAGATTACTGAACCCGACAGATCTGTCGCAAAATATTTTTGAATCATGAAATGAATATTATCCATTACAGTCCAAATGAAAAGTATCTCAGTAGAGGTACATTATTTGGGTACTCTCCATTTCTGACGAATTGGATAATATTCATTTCGCGATCTAGATGTATTTCAGGATGATCTGACGAGTTAAGTAATCTTATACATTTATATTTTTCTTTTAATCAAAAAAGTTGGAACCATTCGATATATTTCAGGATGGTCTTGTTCATTAGATGGACTAATAGATACTGTTCATTTCGTCAGAAATGAAGAGCATTTAGATCCCAAAATCACGAGCTTTGCTTTAATTGTTTTTTGTTTTCATTCCTATATTTCGGACTTTTGATGAGTAGGGTATGGGGGTGTGGCCGTTGACCTTGATTAGTCAAACTAATTTGATATAATAAAAATAAAATCAAAAATATATTATGAGATCATTTTATAACTAGCACAAATGAGAAATGACTCCATGTTAAATAATTTATTATCTTCTTTGTTTTTTTTAATATTATTTAATTAATACGTTGGGATGTTGGATTAAAATAGTAGTGTGGATTGACTTATTTTCATATGGGATAGATTCTTTTTTTTTTTGTGGACATAATGCACTAGAAATTAAGAAAAAATAATTTAAAAAATACATATAAAAAATTTAAAAATGGACTAAATTAAGGCACGTTTGGGGATCAGTAGCACTACTTTTTCAAAACGCCACATCAAACAGTTTTAAAGGTGGCCCAAAATTTTTGAATCGCGGAATTCTTTTGCGGCTCAAAAAACGAAGCAACGCTGCGACCTTTTGGCTGCAGCGTTGTTGTCTTTTTTTTTTAATATTAAACTATTATTATTAATATTAAGTTATAACTTATTAAGTTATATATATTATTAATATTATTTTAATATTATAAGTTATATACATTATTATTAATATAGTTATATATTATTGCATTATATATTATAAGTTATATATTATTATTAATATTGATATAATGTATATAAATGTTATAAATGTATATAAATGTTATATGAGTTGTATATTTATAATCTTTTCATCTCATCTGTTTGAACATAGTATGAGAACATGTTATCATTCAACTGTTTTTCTTGTAATATGTTAAGCAAGCTAGTTGCGTCGCTGCTTTCAATTAAAGTTGCTCTTTGACACTGAATATAGTTAAACACATCTGTCTTGCAAAAACCAATAGTTTCAGGACCTTCAGCTTCATCCAACATAAAGTTGTATGCATCAACAGGTTTAATACCTGCACCTGTCATGTTTTTCATGAGATTATCATGCATTTCAGATATAGAACATCGAGATCTCAATGAATGACTCTTTCTCTGTTGTCAGCGGGTGGTTGTGTTATTCAATAAATTTTGTTACTTTTCAATTCTTGTCAACTGAAACCTCAAAACTATATTAATGACAAAATTTAGCAAGAGATGAAGAATTACAGTTGTTTCCGAAGACAATAGAGAATCGCTTCTTGTTTCATTTTAAGACTTTCTCCAATCCCCTGCACATTTACGTTACACGAATTAAAAAATAGAGTGTATGTAGTGAAGCGTAATGGGAAGACTAAAAGAAAAATCCTAAGCCGCACGTGGGTCAATGGAGAGATCAAGAAGGGAGAACTTGTATTTATCGAAGGCAGATCGAGGTAGGCGCACGGGGGCGATACTGAAGAAACACGGTCTTCTCCAATAGGACAAGGAGCATCTAGGTTGTCACCTACGACCGGGGAAGAGATGTCATCGCAAAGGAATTTTTGTGTTTTCCGACATGAGCGCGAGCAGCTAGGTCGTCGCCTGCTGCCGAAAAGAGTTGCGATGCAGAAGAAACACACTGTTTTCCTTCCCGGATCGAGAGGGAGTAGCTAGGTCGTCACCTCCGGCGAATAGTTGCGAGGCGGAGCGTTTTTGGGAGAAGTGTTTTCCGCCAAATGCTAGAGAAGTGCAAAAATAAGATTAGGAGAATGCCCTATTTATTTAGGGGTCATAACTTAACGCTACACGTATACAAAATTTTCGCCTTTCATGGCCTTCATGAACAGTAGCGTTAGGAGGTCTACGCTTTTTTTTTTATTGATATAAATATTTGACGACAACTGTTTTATCAATTCGCGGCCGAATTTGCTATATATAATAATAATAATAATAATAATAAATGCACTCACATTATCAGCACTATAGTTCCCAACATTTATATTGCACTCTTATCTTCACACTTTTTAAGCTGGATTCTTAAAGTTCAAAGGGCCACCACAATGAAAATATCATTAAATTTATGTAAATAAAAATAACATTTACAATTAAACATGCACACAAACATTCGTGCATGCGATAACACCGAGCCCAACAACGAGAGTACACCCGCCCGTGATGGCGCTCGTGCGAGACATTTTTTTCAGGGAAGACAAACCAATATAAATGAAGGAGGGACGAAGATGAGCTTCACTTTTGTTGTGAATAAGTAGAGAAATGAATAAGGCTTTTAACATGAAAAACATGTAAATTGGGTAAAAAATCACGTAATCGGTTCGGTGGAAGTCAAATTCCACTATCAACGATAATTTATAAGGTGTCAGGGAAATTGAGAATGACGTGTCGCTACTCGTTACAACTTAGGAAAGAGCTAGAAAAATCACAGGTGTGCTCGGAGGGCGGCAGACTGCCACTCACAAGGCTCAAAAACTGGCACTATCTGTTGGTGGCGGACGCTCTCGGATGTTGGCAGGACGCAACTGGATGTAGCGGCGCGCGTAGGAGGTTTGCTGAGGAGGACTCGTGGAAAGCGTGACATGTAGGAGAATCTTTGGAGAGGCCGGCAGATCGTCTTTCTCTCCGGAGTGTCGTGGATTTAGACGCATTCTCAAACTTCTCGAATGGAGGTGGCTCATAAGAGCATTTTGACAGAGCTCCGGCCTGCAGGAGGAGAAGACTGAGAAGAGAATGTTTAAAATGAGGGGGTCTAGAGTTCTTTTTATAGGCTCAGGGGGTGGTTACAGTAGTTATACGGTTATCCGCAAACAGTAACCACTCAAGTTATTATGTGCAGATCGATCATATTTAATATAGTTTTAAATGCGTATCATTTTATAATATTACTATACACAAGCCATAACTATTTTATTTATTTTTCCCTCACTCTTGAGGGTGGTTACTCTGGTGATCACGTTGTGGTTACCCGCGTAACAAATGATGGTGATCGTCGGAGGATGATCAGACGGCGCCAGTTAAAAAGAGGTCGACCGAAAAAAGCCGGCCGGAGAAGACCGATCGGGCGGCCGATTGGGGGGAGGCGACGGACGACCGCCGGCCTAAAGGAGGTCGGCCGGGAGAGGCGGCCCAAGGACGGTCAACTGGGCGGCGTCGGTCCCACGGAGGCCGGCCCGACGAGAGCCGGCCGGCTCCTGCCTTGGCAATTTAAAAATAGAAATCACAATTTAAAAGTCAATGTTTCATTAAATGTAAAAAAATTTGTTTGGGGGACCACATAATAGTTGTGGGACAGGAGAGTGAGCGCGAGCGTACAGTCACTTCAGTACTCTGCTCACCGCTCATATTTATATATATATACGAGCATCTTCGCACGGGCTCCGCCCGTGCTCGATGCTCTCGGGCGGCCTTCGGCCGCATCGGGCGGCCTTCGGCCGCATCGGGCGGCCTTCGGCCGCATCGGGCGGCCTTCGGCCGCATCGGGCGGCCTTCGGCCGCATCGGCCGGCCTTCGGCCGCATCGGCCGCCCTTCGGCCGCATCGGCCGCCCTTCGGCCGCATCGGCCGCCCTTCGGCCGCATCGGCCGCCCTTCGGCCGCATCGGCCGCCCTTCGGCCGCATCGGCCGGCCTTCGGCCGCATCGGCCGCATCGGCCGGCCTTCGGCCGCATCGGCCGGCCTGCGGCCGCATCGGCCGCATCGGCCGGCCTTCGGCCGCATCGGCCGGCCTGCGGCCGCATCGGCCGGCCTGCGGCCGCATCGGCCGGCCTTCGGCCGCATCGGCCGGCCTTCGGACGCATCGGCCGGGCTTTGGGCGCATCGGGCGGCTTTCTGAGGCATCGTGCAGTGTTCGGCTGCAGCGGGAGGCCTTCGGCCGCATCGGGCTTTGCATCTCCACTAACCAAACTAACTTCATGTAATCATAAAGGAATACATAGCATACATGCATATATTCATGAACATACAAATATGAGAAGAGGATGAAGAGAAAAGATTATATCGTACATTGTTCGAAATAATAAAATGTTTTACACATATTTAAACAGTAAATATTTCATGTAGAGTTATGTAAATAAGGAGCATTTAAAACGCAGTGGAAGTGGAAATGATAGATATTTGCAGTAATGTCTGTGTTTGAGGAGATATGGTATTTAGCGGTCTTGAGAGACTCTGCAATGGTAAAACATGTAGAGTGATATGAGTTATTAAAAAGTTGATTGAGGTATGCTAGTAGTATTTGATATGTAGTACATTTAAGTCTGTGTATGTTACCTTGTAATCATTGTGAATATGTAGTGTCACTCTTGTTCGACCGTTAGACCTGGTGGTACAGTTGGGATCGGTAGTCTTAATCCCTGAAATTCAGTTCGTGGAAGATTTGACCACGTGATTGTGTTTGGTGGGTAAAGCTCATCGTAGTAGTTGTAATCCGAGTCGGTTGCATTAATGTTGTTTACAGGTTTAGCTGCGAAAGAAAATATAAAATTAAAATTTTAAACTTTTTTGATAGTAATAAAAAGTAGATGTGAACATTATGAATTACTTACCGGGTTCATTGTTGGAATGCATATGTAATTGTAGTTGTTGATCTGATGTTTGATTGTTTGTCATATGCATATTTTTGATATTGATAAAGAACTAAGCAATGTCAGTAAGAATATGGAGTTTCTTAAAAACTTTATCAGAAAATAGTTGTACTGAATGCATACCTCAGTGTGAAATTCTGTGCTGATGTTGTAGTTGTCTGAAGATTTCTTTGTACACAACATTTGCTGTATAGATACCTGTATGATTATCTAGTTTGCCATTTTGGACTAACACATTTGTGTTGTCTCGGGAGGTGCCTCGTGACAGAGCTACATACAGTTGATCATGACTGAATACATTATTTGGTAAGTATATTCCGACATGTTGGAATGTTTGTCCTTGAGACTTATTTATTGTAAGTCCAAAGCTTAATCATACCGGGAACTGTTTCCGTGTTAACTGGAATGACAATTTGATATCTTCTGCAGTATTCAAAGGGATTCGTGGTAAGAAAACAGAGTTTCCCGCAAAATGAC
Source organism: Platanthera zijinensis (assembly GCA_039513925.1). Classification (NCBI taxonomy): domain Eukaryota; kingdom Viridiplantae; phylum Streptophyta; class Magnoliopsida; order Asparagales; family Orchidaceae; genus Platanthera; species Platanthera zijinensis. The sequence continues at coordinate 283,355,642 of CM077078.1, read as the reverse complement.
CTGTTAAAATATCTGCCTCAATTACATTTCTGCTAAATCTACGACATATAAGTCTTGTTCCATTACACAGACCAATTTTTGGATCAATATTTCTGAGTAACATAATTGGTGCCCCAATTTTTAGCTTTAGCTTATGAGGCGGTAAGTTTCCTGGTGTTAATGTATTGAGAAATTCTGGTTGATAAAAATTTCTTGTATCATCTGGAACAGAATCATATGAGTAGTATATAACTTCTTCTCCTGGGAGTTGTAGTACAGTGATATCGTTCAACATGTTTACGTGCTGATTTAGAGGTGTTAGTATAGCTCTATCACGCATATAGTTCTTGTCTCCAACATGTGAATCCAAATTTGGGAATGTAACATTTATCAAAGCTGTAATTGACTGCTCACCTTCCCATAACATGCCTATTGGGTCTGGAATTCTAATCATTTCATCTGCTGTGGTTGTCTCTGTACCATTTCCAACTCGTAGTAAATATTCAGAGAAATTAATATCATGTTTTGCACGCATATTGTCTGTTAAACTTATTATTCTTACATGATTCCATAAATATGAGTGGACAATACTTGCATTAATAATTTGAGCTTTTGTTCCATTTATAACAACAGGTAGGACCTGTCGAAAGTCACCGCCCAAAATAATAATCTTTCCTCCGAATGGTCTGTTAATGTTAGTTGCATCACGGAATGAACGATCAACTGCTTCGAGTGCTTTTTTATCAGCCATTGGGGCCTCATCCCATATGATTGCTGATGATTTTCTGATAAGTTCAGCTAAATTTGATTGTTTTGTAAAGCCACAGTATGACTGGGCATGCAATTTAATAGGTATACGGAATTTTGAATGTGTAGTTCGACCACCTGGTAATAGAGTTGCAGCAATTCCTGAGGTTGCTGTAGCTAATATGATGCAGCCTGAATTTTGAAATGTTGCGAGAATTGCACGGTAGAGATATGTTTTTCCAGTTCCACCAGGTCCATCAATGAAAAAAACCTGCTCTGATTTGTTTCTGATTGCGTCACTTATTGCGTTGAACGCATGTAGCTGACCTGTATTAAGTGATGTAACGCTATTAAGGGCATCTGTGGTAATAGGTAATGATAACTCTGTCTCAATAAGACTTGAGATGTTTTCGAAATGTTCGAAAGATGAATTTATTGTGGGTATGTCAAACTCTGTAATCGAACGTTTATGTTGCTGAAGAATATCATTCAGTTCGTGTAACAGTTTATTGGTAATATAACTGTTGTTAGAGGCACTGGAACTTGGGTAGTCCTCTATCATGCTTGCGTAATTTTCAGACCAAAGAGTTCTGACATCAGCTGGTTCACAAAAGATCAAGATAGTAGCAAATAGTCTTCGCAACGCAGGCGGCATTCTGAAAGCTCTAGCCTCGGTTAGGCATTCTCGAATACTGTTATCTTGCTCAAGCAAACCGTAGTTTTGTGCAGCTTCCTTAAAAGTGGTAAATTTAATGTTGTTCACAGTCAGTAAATCCTCAAATGATGTAGGACCCGGAACATGATTTAGTAACATACGTAGATAGTATCTTTCATTATCAGCAAGTGGAACAGAGTAAATCCTACCAATAACTTTTCGTCTTCGGATTCGTTTTCTCCAGTACTTTTGTTGTTTGAACCAACGATAATATTTAGGGAAATCTCTATATAAATATAGAGTTGGTTCTTGATGTTCTCTGTAAATAGTGAAAAATTCCGTCAACATTATTTTTGCGTTGCGATTGTTTGTTAAAATTGAAGAAATCAACTGATCAGTATGGAATTGTATCTGATGCTGATTTGGTAGATGGATTTGTAACTGTTCAACTGATGGATAAATTTGGCTCATCTGAAACTTGAACAGTCTCCACAGTGCCTCAGGTGGACATAGCCATCTGCCGTTAATGTAATTATTGATTTCATCGTGATGAGTATCAGGTTGTAGCTGAAAAGATATTTGATCTGGTCTTTTGTATACATACTTGTATAAATATTTTATACTGTTTATACTGTTGCAGATTTCAACATTTAGATGACAGTTGTATTTTAAAAGTAACCACGGATTGTATGGAACAAACCATCTGTTGTCAACGTTGAAATTTGTGTTTCTGCCTAATGTTATGTACCGGTTTGTGGTTCTTCTTCTATATATTGGATATGCATCATTGCCTTGAAGTGTTGTCTCTGAATACTGTTTAGGAAAACATTTGCTACAAATCTTATTATGCATACATTTAGCATTTGGATTGTAAGCACCGCAGGGACCATGGATCATGTGTTTTAGTACAGCCTGATATAATACAGGTTCATGGTGTGCATATGGTATTTCGGCTCGTACGATTGAATCATAATCGTCAGGAGAGCTGAATTTGTAAGCTGATTCTAGTAGCACTAACATATGTACATGTGGTAATCCTCGCTTTTGAAACTCGATGACGTGCACATGTGCAACAACCTTACCCAAGACACCTCGTTGGAATATATCCTTTTTAAGTTCTTCGTATTTTGAACGGAATATTCTAGTTAATATATCCGGGCGCTCATATGGAGATTGTCCTTCCATTAGGTGGTCAGTAATTTCTTTCCAATCTGGATTACACGTCATTGTTATAAACAAATCCGGTTTCCCACTGTGTTGAACAATTGTCATCGCATGTTGGTATCGTTGATATAGATCTCGTGGGCTGCCTATAAATGATGATGGCAATATTATTTTTCGCCCAACGCTACCTAATAAAAAATATTATATGTCACGGCAAAACATAACTGAGTAGGTAAATACTGTAATTATTTAAATTACGTAATTGTATGTACCAGCATTATTTTCATCAGCATTAAAGCAATCTTGTAAACCTGAGTATAGTTCTGCACGTAGATCGCTTTGGTGTGATCTAATAAAACGTAGCTTTTGTGTTTCAACCTTAATATAGTTGTCGACAACGTATTGCTGCAGTAATCTTCCGCTGCGTAGGAGAATTGAATTAGATGCCTCTCGGATCTGCAAAATGGTAATTACAACTATATCTAAGGGAACCAATAATTGCGTACATAAAATTATAGTAGTGAGTTATTACCTGCAATATGTATGCGTAATAATCACAACATGTGATTTTTGTGTTGTGTAATGACTGTAAGTTGCAAGACCAGCCAAAAGTGCCATATGGTAATAGCAGTGGATACTGAAGTGGATCGTAGAAGCCTGAGTATTCAGGTATATTCAAAAGTTCATCTCCAGTTGTGTGAATGATGATATCTCTTTCGTGTGTCTGACAACTGTCTGTTTCTCCAACTAATATAGCAGCAACTTGAGACGCAGTAGGTAAATTGTACTGAAGCATAGTAGATGGTTGTTCTTTTATGAGTAGCCTGCATTGTTGTATATCCGGTCGACGTGCCACTTGACGGAACATATGTACATAGGGGTTGCATATATCTAATATGCGTGTTAATTGTTGAAGTAGTTGAAAATTCAGTTCAGTATTTTCTTGTAAGCGATTTGATGTTTCGTGTTCAGTATCATAGATGAATAATTGAAGGTACCGTGGCCTTACACCGTTAGGAGGTGTAAGACTGCCAATACGATGGTAAATTGTTCCATATGCTCGGAAACTATAAATACCTTGCTGAAATGATGGTATGGGATCGTCCATTGTAATACCAAATGATGTGAAAGCAAAGACATGGTTGTATGAGCGCAAGTTTTGCCTAAAGTGTTTGGCTTCAGCGCTTTGTTCAATGAATAGATTCAGGAGTTCAGTTGGTGTTTGGATCTCAGGAAGTGCAATTCTGCCTCGATTACAACACAGTGTATTTGTTTCACGATGGAATAATTTAGCCTGACAGAAGGAACAAATGGTCGGCATCGGTAATTCAAAGTTAGTCTGAAAATGAGCTGGATAGAAATTTCTTGCACAATTAGATTGAATATATGATCTACTGCCCAAATCAATAATGTGCGCAACGTCGTCGTTGTCATTGTCTGATTCCGAGGTAGAAATGTCATTATTTGATGTAACTGCAAGGTAGATGAAGTAAATTTGTAAACGTGTAGATTCGAAAAAGTAAATGTAATTGTATTTGTACTGAACCTGATGTTGTAATTGGATGAGCTGATGCTGAACTTTCGCCAAGGTGATAAGTTGAGGGCGTGTTTAGGTGGACGGTCAATGGCGTTGTTTGTTGTTCGCGAAGGTGTCGCTTCTCCCGCCTTATCATGTTGACTGCAGCACGTTGTTGTGGAGCCATTCTATTTCTTCGCATGCGTGCTGAGGTACGATTTAGTAGTCGTCGACGACTTTCTGTTATGTGTACGCGTTTTTTAAGTAGGTTATGTTGAGTAATGATATCAGTTGTTTATGAGAGGGTGTGTTTGTAGATTGTACAACCTGGGCTTAGAAGATTTTGAAGTAGCTCCTCATCCGACGCATGCTGCATTTTTATGTAGTTGATGTACCTAGTATTATTTGAGAGTGTGAAAATTTACAATATCATTGAAATTCTGCGTAAAACAATTGAGTATTAAACAGTGAAGAAGCACAGAGATGGTTATATGTAATTTGAGTATATAGTTGAGCAGATGGTAATACACAGTTGTTGAATGTTGAAGTGGTAAAAGATACAGTAGCATAACATGTGAAAGTTGATACATGGTTGGCACATACTAAGTAGAAGTGCGGGTGTGTAAACTTTGTGTATTTATATATACATTCTTGTACAGTGGAATCTAATTACTTTGTTGCTGATAGTATTCTGGCTTAATATCAAAAAGGCGTAGCTCTTCGGCAAAGACAGATCTGCCATTAATTATTTGGCCGTGTATTATAATTGTGCCATCCGCCATCGAAGCTTCGTCAGCAAATATTACTTCTCCTGTCCCAGTTGGGTTGCCTGCTATGTCGACGTTAACCTTCATTTATAAATGGTAAGTACGTTTCAATTTAAAAACATATTGTTGCAACTATGTTTTTGCAGTGTTGAGTAAGAGTAAGTACGCTGGCATGTAGATATCCTGGAATATTTTGAAAGAGTGATCTTAACTCATCATTCGTTGTATGATGATTAAGGTTGCTAAGAAGTACAGCAAAGTAATAATATTCCCACATATCTGGCGGCACATTGCTGTAGTAGTCAGCAACCTGGACTGTGGATCCGACGTCATTCTCAAGAGGCATGTTTGCTGACGATGTGTGCCGTGTCATTCTGAAAGTGGACAGGCGGTATCTCTATAGGTGTATTCTATTAAATGAACATAAGATATATAATATGAGTACAGTATAATTGGATTAACATGCACAACATTAAATGTGCACAACAGTAAATGTGTGCACAACTTACTCTCATGAAATCATGGGCCTTTCTAATCTAACACTGCAACAACAACAATCAGTTGCAAACTGCAGTAAATCCAGGGAAGAGTTGAGAAATAGTGGAAAATAGTGGAAAATAAAATATAAGAAATGATGTTGGCGACAAATTTTTTAAGAATCTGCTGCACAGAATTGTTAGCACAGCACTGAATAGAAAATGTTAGAACCAATATATCGATGGTCGTTGTGTGTTGAATCTATTATTGTCCTAGATAACAGTCATTAAAAAATATTCAGGCTATGTAGAAAATATTCAATCTCAATTTGGGTAATTTAGAAGGCAATAAATATCACAATTAGTGCATACTGGTCATTTCGAACGGGGCTCGCACGCAATTATAACTTTGTAAAACAAAAGATTTTGAGAGAGTAATAGAAATCAATCTCAAAGCAATATACAAAATCAGAGGCTCGAAAGATTGGGAAGAAGACGCAACATGAAATCTAAAGCAACTGGGAAAAACTCATAGAGAATGAAGTATTGTCATGCTCACATGCAGTAGTCCTTGGGTGGAAAGCTTTGGAGAGGCCTACTGTAAGACCCCAACCTCGGAGATGATCGCGGGGCGATCAAACGGCGCTTTTGGAGGTCTGAACAGGGGCACACGACCGTGTGCCTACCTGTGTTCAGGGATTTATTGTGTTTTTGTGCTGTCTCGAGTCAGAGAGGTACACGACCTGAGACACACGGCCGTGTCTCAAGCCGTGTGTGGGGCACACGGCCTCGAACACAGCCTTGTTCGAAGCCGTGTTCTGGAAGCCCGACGATCGTCCTGAAGCTCCAGGTAACACGGCCCGTGGCACACGGCCGTGTCAGGAGCCGTGTCGATCGGCGAATGAGCTACACGGCCAGACACACGGCCGTGTGTCAAGCCGTGTTCGGCCCAGTTTTTGGGATTTTGGATCTAATCTCGACCGTTCGTTCTCTTGGATCTGGATCCGACGGTGGGGGCTGCTCCTGGGGGGTTATTAGCCGGGATTAGGGTTTTGAATGCTCATTTTCTTTGGTCCACTCTCTCTCTAAGTGTTTAGAGAGAAGGGAGAGCAAGAGGAAGGAGGAGCCCAAGATCCGGCCGCCGGAGGAGCTCCGGAGCCCCGAATCGCGATCCGAGTCCAGACCCGCGGAGGTGACGCCGTTGCGGTGCTTTCCAACCGCATAGTTTTCGATGGCGCCGCGGAAATCTTCGAGGGTAACGATCCTCTTCATAGGGCATGTGTAGTCGCCCTTCTTTCTATGCATGGGGAAAATCCCCCTCTCGCGAGTGAGCGTTGAGGCGCGGAATCCCTTCGGGTAGATATGTAAAGTCCCCGTTGTTAGAGCCCGGAATCGGAGTACGGGCGTAGGCATTGTGTGTGAAGCCTATTCGGGTTTAACCCGGATCGGTGATGTTTGCATTGCATGGCCGGAGAAGACTCCGCGCCGGTGAATTTAGTTTTCCGAAAATTCTACGCGGTAGATTGCATACAGGGATCCTTGGGGGTTAACCTCGAGGCGCACCCGGAAAGCTTGGGCGGAATCGCATTGCCGCCACGATGTTGCCTTGGAGGGCAAATCGGTACATAACGGGGTTATGTGCGTGTTTTGATCGATTGTGGGAATGAGGAGAAACTTGGCCCGCACCGATGGCTAAATGGCCGTGGTGAAGTGAGCAACGGGCGGGTGGAACTCTACCCATTCCAAGTGGTCTCGGTAGAAGCGACCTAAAGTACGTGGGACTTCCCGGGGGTCTGGAAACGGGCCTAGGCTTCGGCTGAAAGGGCTAAATGCTCACGAGTGTTGCCATCCGAGGGATGGTGGTGGAATCGCGGTGTCGGACTGGGTCCGGACCGGGTTCACCGATTAGTGCCCTGAGAGCACGGAGTGTGCGGCCGTGCGTGCCGACACTTGTGGCGAATAGAATACCTTATAGAATTGTTATGGTAGTTTTATATGCAGGGAAGGAGCACCGCCGTCCCGAGAAACGGGACGGGGTCGTTATAATTTGGTCAGCTTTGCTGACCGTTGCCCTTTTGTATTGCCACCTCTTGGGTGGATTGCTTTCTACAGGTGCTGCTGCGGAGCCAAGCGGCAAATAGCGGGCTAAAGCCCAAGTTGCAGCGCCAGCCCTCGAAGGCTTAGTTATTAGCTTTTCATATTCATGTATGGCCGGCCTGCGTGCCGATGTATGAAAGACGCTATTTTGTTAAGCGAACACTTCTGTAAGGCCTTAAGGCCGTGTACTCTTTTGTGTATGTACTCATTCCTGGGTAGTAGTGGACATTCATGCTCTGTGGCTGGGTTCTTATCTTTTGCAACTTAATTAAATTACTTCCGCTAGGTGTTGTGTAGGACGCTCTGATTGGTTGTGTGGTTTCAACGCGTAACCAACCGGTCTGTCCGTAGTATATGGCGTCGGGCCCCGGCCGGACCTACTGCTATATGCTATGTGACGGATATGGGTGTTACACCTACAGAAAGTGCAGTAGAAGTAATGGTAATACCTGACTGGTAGGTGTATTGAGAAGAAAGCAGTCAAAGTGTCAGTAAATACTTGCAGTAATATGTAGCGGTAGTGAAGAGTAGCATTCGAAGAAGACCGAGGTGGAGCAAACATAGTTTTGATAACATTTTTATTGTACAGAACATCATATACGAACGGGCGAAAAAACATAGCGCGCGGGGGAGAAAATTGCGGCGGCCCGACAACAATAGTTGACCCAAAATATATCGGCTGTCAAAGTATTGTGGCATATATTGAAACAGAGAAGAACAAATGCCAGTGGTACAATTCAATTATGTGGTGAACAATATATGAAGTTTGATACAGTTGCGGGGAAACAGTATTTTAAATGTAGAGCAGTGCAGAATTTACAGGATTATTAGGGAAGTGAACTTGTACTGTAACAGATGGAAGTGTGGCATACCGTGAGGCGGAGGAGGAGGTGAGGGGAGCAGAGGCGGCGGTCGGAAAATCAGCAGGGAAATACCGATGTCGACGGTGGAGCAGCGGCGCTGCAGAGATGCGGAAGCAGAGCAGGAGATCATTTTAGTAAATGAAGCATGGGCAAAGTAGTTGAGGCACAACTGCGCTGGTTCGGAGAGCAGTGAAAGGGAGTGCAGAAATCGTGGGGAGGGCTTACCGTGCGGCGGAGGAGGAGGTGCGGGAAGCAGAGGCGGCAGTCGGAGAGTCAGAAGCTGGTAAATGCTGCCGAACGTGGAGCAGAGAGCGAGAGCGTGTGCAGGAGGATTTACGGAAGGGGAAAAGCAGGGGAAGGGAGCGATGGGCGGTTATGCCTGCAGAGAGCGACAGCGGGGCGACACGCGGAGGGAGAAATGGAGTACAGGGCCGTGAGTAGCGAGACGCAGGAGGTTGGAGAGGACCGGATGAGGACGGCGTGGAGACGATGGAGGGCAGGGGGTTTTGCGGGATTTTGACGACGTGGAAGGACGCGGCGGGAGTACAGGAGCGGCGCGGAGGGCAGAACTGGGATTGCGAATGTTGCAGACACGCATACGGGCAGCCGTCGGGCAAGGCAGCGGAGTAGGCGCAGTAGCGGCGGTGGCTCTTCTCCGTTGCAGACACGCGTGAGGGCAGGCGTCGGAGCGGGGAATGCAGTGTGCATAGAGAAACTATTGAGCGATCGGACGGATTGCAACCTGTTAGGGGATCAGACGGTGTGCGGCAGTTTGATGGTAAGAGCAAGAATCATATATTCCTTTATATATAATAGAGATATATATATAGTAACTCTAGTGCGGACGTACGAGCGTACGGATAAGGGTCAAGGAGGCTTCAAATCGAAAAGTGATCAACATGAAAGTTGTAGATCTCGACGAGACAAACACCTCTCATGTTAATAACTTTTTGATTTAGAGACCCCTTGGACCTCGATTTGGGCCCTGAAATCTGGGGCGGCGGAACTGCTACAGTAAAGCGTCCGCCGCCCCAGATTTCGGGGCCCAAATCGAGGTCCAAGATTGCTCCAAATCAAAAAATGATCAACATAAAAGTTTTTCGTCTCGCCGAGATCTACAACTTTCATGTTGATCACTTTTCGATTTGAAACCATCTTGACGCCCAAAAAGATTTGCCCGTACGCCCGCACTGCAGCCCGCCCGCACTGCAGCCCGCCCGCATTTGAGATTTATCCATATATATATGAGTTTGGAATATATAAGCTCAAGTTTTTTTAAGCTTAAAAAAACTTGAGTTGGTTCTCCCACAATACAAGACAAATAATATATGCATTTTATAGCCAAAAACGAGATCTACAACTTTCATGTTGAATATTTTTCCAAAATTTGCACGGTTTAACCGGAATAAGACTCGAAAGATTGCTTACTCGAATTTTGAAATTTATTATTATTATATTAATTTTGAGCCAGCATCCATTCAGGCGAGATTCCGGCCAAACCATGCAAATTTTGAGCAAATGTTCAACATGAAAGTTGTAGATCTCGTTCTTGTCTACAAAATTCATTTATAATTTACCTAATTCTAACATGTATTGTGGGAGAAGCAGCTCAAGCTTTTTTAGGCTTAAAAAAGCTTGAGCTTATATACATATATATATGTATATATACATATATACATATATATGTATACATACTAGCATCTTCGCACGGCCTGCTGGTCGTGCTCGATGCTTCTTGTTGCCTTGAGGGCTCATGGGCTTTGCCCATTCGCACTTAAGGAGGATTTGCCAGTTTGATGCTCTTGAGCAGCCTTCGTTCGCCACCAGGCGGGCATCGCCCGTATAAAGCTTGTGTTCCGATCATTCTCCGAGTTGCCTCAGGTCAAAACCACCAAAGCTTGTGAGTTAGCGACAAAAATAATTTTTAGATAAAGAGAAAGAATTGCTCAAATAAATACCTTCAATGTTTCAAGCATGTTTGCGAGAAATAAAATTTGATTTCTCGCAAACACAAACTGTGGGGGTGGCATGTACAACCCCATATTCGCTGGGAGGGACCCAAAGGCTTCAATGGTCAGGATTGGGCTAGTCTCAGGCTAGCCTCGGGTTAACCCTAAGGCATACTTGGGGAGTTCTCGCCCTATAGGAGCTCTCGCCAAGGACAGGCAAAAGCTGAGGAAACCAAGACAGATAGTCGAGCTCTCGGCAGGAGAGATCGTCGACCGACCAAGGCAGATAGTCGAGTTCTCGGCAGGAGAGATCGTCGACCGATCAAGGCAGATAGTCGAGCTCTCGGCAGGAGAGGTCGTCGACCGACCAAGGCAGATAGTCGAGCCCTCGGCAGGAGAGATCGTCGACCGACCAAGGCAGATAGTCGAGCTCTCGGCAGGAGAGATCGTCGACCGACCAAGGCAGGTAGTCGAGCTCTCGGCAGGAGAGATCGACGACCGACCGAAGCAGAGGGTCTGACTACGGAAGCTCCCGCCTTAGGGGGAGCTCCCGCCCAGGGCAGGCGAGAAGGCCTTAGGTCAACCTTCTTTCGCATTAACATCATGACTACCTAGCGCGAGAACCTTCCTGGCAGGAGCTCTCGCCAAATGGGCCCACGGGGTGGGACCCGGAGTCCAGAGGAGGTTATTTTATTATTATCCCGGTGTAAAATTACCCAAATGCCCTTGGGAGAACAGCGGGATTTGGCTATTGGTAGACCCCTTAGGGGTATTTCAGTATTTTCAGGTCAAAGGAAGACTATAAAAAGACCCATAGGGGCTCTTTGGAAGGCAGGCTTATCATTTTTTCCTCCCACTCTAGTGCCTTCTGAAGAGCTCCCAGCCCAGCATTTGGCCTTGGAGGGGAAGCTCTCAGAGATCTTCCGGGTGTGTGGTGGGACCTCCCAGCTGAGGCTTTGGGTCTGTGTTAGGGCCTTAGCAGCCTGTCAGGGGTCGAGGTTTGAGAGAAGTAGGCATTGACTGCACTTTGGTTCGTGAACATTTGTTGAGGTTATTTTTGGCTTCAACATGGCAGTAGATCCAATGAAAGTAGAAGCCATCAGAGATTGGCCAGTATTGAGGACCATGACGGAAGTCCGGAGTTTTCTTGAACTAGCTGGGTACTATCGAAGGTTCGTGGAAAACTTTTCGCGGATAGCCCTATCGAAGAGGCAATCCTGTTTGTCACTAGAGAATGAGCGACGCCTTCCCGTCGCCATGTTCGAGCAGGAAGACGAGCGAATGTCCGAAAAGTGAACATGTAAAAATGGAACCAAGCGTTGAAATAACTAGGGCTTTTGCATCGAAATTTTTTGCGGACATCAAATATTGTTGAATTCGCAGAAGACATACACAATTTCAAATCTGGGGCTCCAAATGCTTGAGAGCACGGTAGCGTGGAGGCCGCAACAATATGGAGACGGTGGCTAAAAATTTTGGAGGAGACACGTGTCTCTAAAATGTATTTCTTTAAGCAATGGGCAAAAAGCCCGGGCCCGAAAAAAGCCCGGCTATGCCCAACCCGGGAAAAGCCCGACGAACTAATGGGTATACACGGATCTACCCGTCGGGAGAACCACATCCACGTGTCCGTGGAGTGTCTACACTCTAATGCCAAAAGAAAGAACTTCACATGTCCAAGGAAAAAGATCGTTACCCTTAAAGTCCTCTTTGGCGCCATGGGAGAAATCTAGACGGTTGAAATCGACCGCTCCGACCTTGCCTCCGTAGATCCGATCTCGCTTTGCGAATCCGAACTCCGAATCTCAAACGATAGTGTGAACTCTCCTTTTTGGCGCTGCTCCTCCTCCTCCAGAAATCCAGGCCAAGTTCTCAACTCCAAGGGGAATGAAGTAAAACGGCCAAACCAGAGCTTTAAACCAAGCTACTGCCGCGCGGTACCTAACTACCGACGCGCGATTTCGTTATTCAACGCCTCGTTTCGAATGCAACAACCCAAACCCTCCAATCGCAGGCCGACACGTGGTCACACAGTCACAGAATCTCTAACGCAACGCGATAGGTAAATACCGCGAAGCGGTACTCGACGTCGGTTACGAAGCGATCACTCACACTAGTGCCGCGCTAGCTGCTACCGTCGTGCGGTAACCTTCCGAGAGCTCTGTCAATTTAATTGGCCCTGCTACTGCCAGCAATAATACTATCGTCGGACAGTAGCTCAACTCAGTGCTTTCGACGCCTGCTATCGCCACGCGATAACCCGCTACCGCCGCGCGATAGCACTCGACGCCAGTTGAGTCCACTCAACTCTCTCGACGCCTGACATTACCGCCGCGTGGTATCAGTCTACCGCCCCGCGGTAACCTTTTTCCTGCCTAAAGAACTTTAGGGTGTTACACGCTGACCGTCCTCCTCCATGTGAGATGGGAGTTGAAAAAAAATTAAAACCGTAGCCACCGCCACCGGGGAAGACGACAGCGCCACTGGACCGAGGGGAGGCGAAGAAAGATTTTGCGTCATGGATACCCTGCGATGCGTCGTACTCCTCGATCGTCGGCGTCTCGTCCCAAAAGTTTTAAGAAGCTTCGCCGTCGTTGCAGGTGGCCTCCATTTTTCGCTGCGGAAAGAGGAGAAGCTTCCCAATTTTCTGTCTTCCTCCACTCTCAGGCAAGGTTAGGTGAGATTGAAGCCACAAACCCCTGCACCAGGTTATCGGGACGACGGTGACGCGACTGCCGTTGTCGGTGTATGCGGCTCTACGGGAGGGGTTTGTGGCGGTGGCGAAGACCCCCAATTTTTTTTGTTTTTAAACACCGGGGTCTTAGGCCCAGATCCGCCCCTTTGCGGTGACACCTTCACGCCCCAGAAGGCCGTCACTACCAAGTGCCGATCCTGCCGGCCAAATCGATCATAACCGTAGCAAGGAAATAGAGAACAACCAGTCCACAGAGATCACATATATAGAAACAAAAGTATCCACGAAGGGAGTGTCCACAGAATAATATATCAGAGTACTAAAATACGGGCTTATGCCCGGTACATCATGTCCTCACTACATAGTCACTCAAGCGGAAGCAAAATAAAACACTACTAGAATCAGGGACTCACAGTCCCAGCTGTCTAAACTCTTGAGCTAGACTGCCCTATCTCCAAACAGGCCGACCTCCGGGGCTGCTCTTCCATGCTGGGCTCCACGATCCCCTAAATGATGTGGTCTGAAAACTGTTAGTCTATAAGACTAAGTCCTATCATCCCCTCATCCCTTCCCCCATGGCCCTTAGGCACCGAACAGAGAGGAAAAAGGGGAGGACATGAAGGTAGAGATTAAATCAAAAGAAATAGGTGGCAGCGGAACTAATCTAGCAATTCTATGGCAATAAGACGGAATATGGAAAGTAACCTTCACTTATGTGAGAACACATAAGTCATGGGGTCTTCTGCAAGGCTCTCATCGTATAAAAAGTCTCATACCAATTTATACATTGGGGTGCCGGTTATCAAACAACAGATTATATATATCAAAATTGACCTTAATTTATAAACTTGCCCACACAAGCTTATAGATCAAGGGGTCGTTTTGCAAGTCCTAATGTATAAGCGCCCCATTCCACTTATACCTTAGGTGTCAGGGGTTAAATGAATCGATTATGTTATGACATGCTAGTGGGTATGATGGAACATGCAAGTGCAACTCACACACCCGATTCTGTGCACAGACCTTTAGTTTCCCCTTTCTGGAGCAATAACTTCCCAGGATACCTCCGTAGTGGCAGACGGAAGCGGTGGGTTGGGCCTCGCCCACCTCTAAACCAGTAAATCACTACCGGTCAGACCTATCGTACGCCTCAACGCTTGGTGCACGAAGCGGACTCCTACGTGCTCTTGCCGGCTGGCGCACCGGACTTCTGTTGGCGAAGTGCTAACCACATTTGCCGAGTCAGCGTATTGGCGTCGGCGCATCGACCTTCCAATACCGAAGACCCACCACTTTTATTTTCTTTCCTTTTATGCACATGCAAATTTAACGTATCAAATCAATCGAGCCGAAGCTCCCCGGACCATTCCGTCCGTCTCTTAACTAATCGAGCCAAAGCTCTCCGGACCAAACTATCCGTCTGAAAACTAATCGAGCCGAGGCTCCCCAGACCAAACTGTCCGTCTCAAAACTAACCGAGTTGAAGTTCCCAACAAACTTCCTGTGCTAACAGTGTTTGTGAAATGTGAGATCCTAATTACTAGGTTACTCTTTTCAGTTTGTTAATACAGTTTACGTTAACCCGGGACTGCCCCCGGTATTCTCTGTGAAGGGCTCTCAAGGGGCACTAGGAACTATAATGGGATTACGCCCATCGTTCCCTTTCGCAAGGTACTTATTATTATTGATTGATTTCCTTACCCATTACTTCCTCGTGTTACGATAGACTAACCTAGTGTGATTTTTAACCTTCCTCTCTCCGGGAAAGACGATCTTTCGTCGAACCCGAGCACCTCTACACTCTAGCCAAACCACTTCTCACTACCCCTCCCATCCTTCTATGGTGAAATCATCCACATCTATCCGACCCAGCAAAATGACTAACTCCAACAACTATCCCAAATCATATCCTATTGTAACTTTAATGATTTGCTAAGTGCAGACCAACCTAGGCTATACGTCAGACCAGATAGAAGATAGTCTAAATAATCATCCAAATGCCCTAAATTATTTACTGGAGACTTATCATGACACAAATAGACTAAATCCAGAAGATTATAATTTTCCTAATTATTATGATATTTAATTAATTTTCTTAAGGGTTCCAAGAGCTACCAATTGAACATAAAGTGCACGTTTTGGATATGCATAAAGCTTCATAAAATCATGATAATTTTTAAACAACAATTTATCAGTAAGTACAAGATATAATAATTTTTCCAGTACTTTAACGACTCTAATTTAATTTTGAGAATAAATCTTTTTTCCTTTCATTAATGAAGTAAGTGCAATAAATAATCATCCAAAAATTCTTTATTAATCTTATAGAGCAGATACTGTCCTAAACACATCAGTGGCCAAATTTCATAATTCTTCAATTGAGAATTGAGCTCTAGAATAAATAATTACCAAAATCTCAAAAAGTTATGTTTGTAAAACAAGTATTATAAATATTCTCCCAAAAATCATGAATAAAATCTTACAACTAAATATTGATCTTGAAACATCAGTGGTCAGGTTTGATAATTTTACAGTAGGTAATTTGCTCTAAATGATTTATTGACCATAATTGCCCTTTTTGAACTTGTGAAGGAAGTACTAAATATAATCAACTAAAAATTGGTAACAAAATTCAGGGATATTCATTTAGAGCTAAATCATCTGCTGGCCAAGTTTCATTAGATTCAAATGAACAGAGTAATCAAAATAAACACCAGTTTGGGCAAATTGATACTTAACAAATAAAGTACTAGAAATATAACCCACAAAATTCTAATAAAATTAGTAAGAGTTCTACCTAGACTAAAACTTACTATACCCAAGTTTCACAACTTTTAACTAAGATTTTGTAACTGTGTTTCCATAATTGAGCTTCTATCCTAAAACTAGGGTTAGGGTTTTGAGGTGTCTACCTATCTCCAAATCCTCTAAGATTCCTACCAGATGACTTAGATTTTACTACCTTCAACTCCACTGAGTTACAAGGTCACACAATGTCATTTGCCCCTATGCCCTTCACAATACCCAAGGGCCCTTCCTTAGGGTTTGAGTTTGAACCCTAGGGTAAACCAATCCTAAATTACACCATTCTCCTTAAGAAGGCGGCATTGGCTATACCAAGTCAGTGACAAAAACCCTAGCCTCTTTTGAGGTGAGATGACCACTCAAAATCCAAAGTGCACCTTTATTCAAAAGCACCTCTTTAAGGCCTAACTAGGGCTTGGTGATTCCCTAACCAAAACTCATAGAAACAAGTTGAAATTTTGTGCAGAGCTAGGTACTATTGCCAGGGACCACTCACCAAAATTTGGGAGGGTTTGGAGATCATTTGACTACTTAATTTAATTACCCTAGCATTATTAAATAAAAGTAAAAACTTTAGGCAAAGTGTCTCCAAAAATTCCCATTTTTGGTCAGACCCTAGATATGGTTAAGATTGGTCCCCTGTCCAAATTTCACTCCATTTGGACAAGGGATGAAGGGTGGGCACCCATTTGAACATCAGATTTGCCCTAGGTATAGGCCCCACAAAAATGGGTTTTGTGGTCAAACCACTTACCCAAATGGGTTCAAACAAATTTTAAATTAAACTAGACTTCACTGGTTACAACTTTAATGTTGACCACTTTCTAAGGTTTAGCCCCTGAGGGCCTTAGTTTTCTGTTCTAAAATGATGTACAGTACAAGATATTAAATTCACTAAACTATACAATAATTATTATAATAAATTTATGATGAACACTGTTCATCTTCCTCATCTACCCGAACAGCAAATATAAAATGCATAACCTGTAGCTTTGCGTGAGCCACCACCGGCCATCCGGCCACTTCCCCGGCCAGCCACCGCCACCACCACCTCCGTCGAGGTGGTGGCTAACGCCCGACGGTGGTTTGGCCGCCGGAGGTGGTGGTTTCTGGCGAACCCGCCACCATGATTTTTTTGGAATTCTCCATTTTTTTCACTTGGATCGGCTCGTTTGAGCTTAATTCTTATCTCTAAAGATTCCTAAGATCTAACCATAGAAGAAGAGGAAGGGGAGGACCTTGCTTGCAGCCTGAAGACATGTCGATCGCCGGGAAGCCATTGGTGGTGGTGGTGGTCGGATTTCTGCAATAGCACAATGAAACTCCTTAGCTCCTTCTGGAAAAGTGTGGAATTGAATCCTTGGAGTTCAGCTCAGTTTTTGAAGATGAAGAGAAGGGGTGTTAGGTGGCTATAAGAGCTTGGCCATTCTAGTCAAAGTTGGCGACCATGGTAGGTAGGGGGTGAAAGCACGATAAGCATAGCTCAAACCAGTCAAATACCAGCTGGCTGAAGCCCCTTTGTCTTAGTGAATTGAATGGGGGTTGTTGGGGAGGGGAAAGATGAGTCACAAAGTCTTTCCTTTCTCTCTCTTAGTTGCTGTCATGGCCGGGGGAGGTGATTCTAGCAAGAGAGTGGGCCCTTAGCCTCCTAGGCCATGCATGGCATAAACTCCTTACTTTCTCTCTCTTCATTAACAGGGAATAGTGCTGACACGGGCGTGTCAATTGGTGTCACGGGCGTGTCAGCCGAACCAGCAAACAGGATGGAATTCGCCAGAATTTTTCTAAGTACAATGGCGTCGAGTGAGCTCAGCTAACTCAGCTCACTCGAAGCCATTCAGTTTATGGCCATACGGTGTTGAGTGAGCTGAGCTCACTCGACGGACGCTATTTAGTCTATGGCATTGAGTGAGCTCAGCTCACTCAACGCCATACAAACTATGGAAGACGGCGTCGAGTGAGCTGAGCTCACTCGACGCTTTTTAGTCTATGGTGTTGAGTGAGCTGAGCTCACTCAACGCCATACAATTTATGTCAAGACGGCGTTGAGTGAGCTGAGCTCACTCAACGCCATTCACCCTATGGCATTGAGTGAGCTCAACTCACTCAACGCCATTCACCCTATGGCGTTGAGTGAGCTCAACTCACTCAACGCCATACCGTATATGGCAAGACGGCTTTGAGTGAGCTGAGCAGTGAATGGCGTTGAGTGAGCTCAGCTCACTCAACGCCATATCTTATATGACACGACGGCGTTGAGTGAGCTGAGCTCACTCAACGCCATACCGTATATGACACGACGACGTTGAGTGAGCTCAGTTCACTCAACGCCATTCACTCTATGGCGTTGAGTGATCTGAGCTCACTCAACGCCATACCGTATATGACACGAAGGCGTTGAGTGAGCTGTGCTCACTCAACGCCATTCACTCTATGGCGTTGAGTGAGCTCAGCTCACTCAACGCCCTTCGCTCTCTAGCGTTGAGTGAGCTCAGCTCACTCAACGACATTCACTCTAAGGCGTTGAGTGAGCTCAGCTCACTCAATGCCATGTTGTATATGTCAAGACGGCGTTGAGTTGGCCGTTGGAGGTCATTTGACCCTTAACTAGGGCACTTTGACCACCTTGGGGCTAGAGTTGACTTTGGTCAACTTAGCCCCCCTTTTTTTGATTGACCCCAATGGGTCCATGGTGACCCATTGACCTCTCACTAGGGTTAGGAAGGTATGTGTTGGGTCCACTTGACTTAGGTAGGGTCAATTAACCCTGTGCAGGCCAGTTTGACCCATTTAGGGTTAGGGTTGACCTTGGTCAATTATGGCTCTAGGGTTGGCCCTAATGAGTCCTTAGGACCTTAACATGGGTTTGAGAGATCTTGGTGAGATCTTGGAGTCATGGTGAGGGCCCCTGGTTGCCCTAGACAAAGGTTTTGGAATTTACTATTTGCAGACCATAGTCCCCTATCCACATCACCAGGCCCACTCGACTTTTTATTGGGCTTCCTAGGGTTTTGTCATGAAAAAACCACTCTTATGGGTCTAGTTGGAAATGAGATGTTACACGGCGCATGAGACGGTAGGAGCGGTCGGGAATGGAAAGAGGAAGTGGATTGTCGAGTTGTGGGTGGTGGCAACCATTCCATTTTTACTGCTACTGTTCCCGGGGGTGTGCAAAAATAACCGAAAATCCGAAAATCGAACCGGAACTGAACTGAACCGAATGGTTTGGGTCGGTTCCAAATAGCTTCAGTTCGTGTCTGGTTCCCATAATATTAGAACCGACAATTCAGTTCGGTTCTTGGTTCCAAGGGTCGGGTACCCAGAACCGACCCGAGAGCCGAAAATCATTGCTAAAAAAAATATTTCATCGATTATAGTCGTATGATCAAATACGCGAAAAATAATTAAGAATATAGTTTTATGTCTAAAACAATATTTATTGTACTTGTGAAGTTGTATGATTTCAATATGATATAAAGTCTTGATTCAACTATTTTGAGATATTGAAATTTATATTACAATGAATCATGAGTTGGAAAAACCATTTTAAAATTTATTAGATATAGGTAGAACCGAGAACCGAACCGAAACAAATGGTTCAGATCCAGTTCTATACAATATGACCGTGGGTTGGTTTCGGTTCCAAAAGTTTTGAACCGAACCTATATGGGTCGGTTTTTGGTTTTGGGTGGAACCGAACCGAACCGATCCGAATTGCACCCAAAAATGTTCGGGCAAAATAGATATAAATTTTGTTATAATTTTATTATTATTACTGTTTGAAAATTATTATTATTATAATTATAATTTATTATTATTTGATTATTATTATTATTATCTAAGTATATTATATACGAGCTTCTTCGCACGGGCTACGTCTGTGCTCGAAGCTCTCGGGCGGGATTCGCCCTCGCTTGACGCTCCGGGCGGCCTTCGACCGCATAGAAGCGGATCCCGCTTCCACGCAATTCACCGATTTGGCGCCGCAACCGCCATACGCGCCCCCCCGGAGTCCTATAATTGTTTGATTTTGCATACACGCTCTAGGTGGGGGGGGGGGGGAGTGGCTGTTGCAGCGCCTAGCCGGTGAATTGCGTGGAAGCGGGACCCACTTCTATGCGGTCGAAGGCCGCCCAGAGCATCAAGCGAGGGCGAATCCCGTGCGTAGGCGGGCGAAACCCGCCTGGATGGGGCCGAAGCCCGCCTGGATGGGGGCGAAGCCCGCCTGGATGGGGGCGAAGCCCGCCTGGATGCGGCCGAAGCCCGCCTGGATGCGGCCGAAGCCCGCCTGGATGCATCCGAAGCCCGCCTGGATGCGGCCGAAGCCCGCCTGGATGCGGCCGAAGCCCGCCTGGATGCGGCCGAAGCCCGCCTGGATGCGGCCGAAGCACGCCTGGATGCGGCCGAAGCACGTCTATGCGGCCGAAGGCCGCTCAAGAGCTTCGAGCACGGGCGTAGCCCGTGCGAAAAAGCTCATATATATATATGATGAAACTTTATGCCGGTTATTTGCAACGATGATAAATGCATGTCAAATTAAAAAAATTATGGGAAGCTGTGTGCATGAATAGGCTTTGACCGTTATGAATTCAGAGATTTAACGAGTTTGATTCGAATACCGAGATATCTGATACCCGTATTAAACCTAGGGTTTGCCTATAAAACCCAAGCCAGGGACAACAAGAGATAGTTCTTCTTTGACCACTACCCGGGATGCTTCGAGCGACCTAACAGGTACGTGACCATAGAGATAAATGGTTACAAAACACGATAAGTGAGAAATAATAGTTGGGCATCAGACATACGACAAACACAGCAAGTGACGCCGAGAACTACTACTTATATAGAGAAGAATGGTAGGGAAATCCATTGATGTCAAGTAGCTCTGCCATGGTTTTCAAAAGAAGAACACTCACACTGCTTATTTTCCTTGCGCTCTTTCTTCCATTAATTCCACCTCAATGTTGAAAGGGTCCGGGTGCGGCCCACTCACATGAGTATCACGGGCCATTCCCTTTCAGATCACAATTTGCTTGCCTCAATCCCTCTCCGCAACTGCGTGCAACCCATCCCCTCCCCGGGCTCACCGGTCTTACCTTAAACTTTCTTGTGGCGAGTTGTTGATGTCGTGCGCCGAACTGCCGACCTCCTTTATAAGAGAGTGGGGTTCTCCCCACTGAAGGAGTGGGGTTGCCCATTTGTCCTCGATGGGTGGGGTGCAATTGGCATTCCAACGTCTGTTTGAAACACCAAATTGACTCGGGATAGTGCGGAGATGAGCCCGTTGGAATATTATCGGCAAGCTTGTCGAGTTCGTGATAAAAGTGATCAAAAATTTCCCATTTGACTAAATTGCCCTCGGAGATCCCATCAAAGATTAATTTGTATTTGTAGCCTACATATTCCAAATGTGATCTACATATAACAATACTCTCTCTCTCAATGCAATTATTTCTTTTTTAAAAAAATAAAAAAATTTGAGGTCAAGGAAGACTTCATATATACCAGCTCAACTCATCTTCCAATAATGCCCTCGACATTCTTCTATAATCACGAGACAAGGACCCAAACGCCTCTTTAAATACACCATCTCCCACCGCTTCTCATCACACACAAAAAAATGGCGAGTCTTCAATCAATCCTCTTGTTTCCTCATAAAATTTCATTAGACTTTTCATTTTCTCAGCTTTCTAACTCACTTGTTTCCCGGTTTATATTGACCGCAGGGTAGCCGTTGGGGCGGCGGCGGTTGGGGCGGCGGCGGCGGATCTGGAGAGGCGGAGATCACTATCACCGTTAAAGCACGGGGGAGTGGCCAAGGAAGCGGCGGCGGCGGCGGCGGAGAAAAATCGTATAATTTACGAGTCCCGACGGGGGGACAGATTCGAGTTAACCATGAAGAATCTGACACCGAGTCGGTGGATACTGATTTTAGCGACGGCGACGATAGCGATGAGGGCGTTGGCGGCAGGGGTGGTCGGAGGGGGTGGCAGAGCAAGAAAAACATGGGAGACTATGAGAACAGCTTAAAGAATACCGACGATGACGACGACGAATACAGTTTGGGGAGTTCTTATGGCAGCGGCGAGGATTCCGATGGCGGCGGGGGAGGAAACGGAGTTCCCGACGTGTGGAGGCGCCGCCGTTGAAATAGTAGAGCTCGACGGAAGCTTTCTAAAATAACGCCGGCGGTGGTTTGCCAAATAACTTTGAACTGTTATTAGTAGTCCTACAACTGCTATTCGCAGTTATAAGAATATCTAAAACAAGTATTCGCAGTCTTAAAAACTGTTAAATTTATTGGACTACGAATATAAATGAACTGCGTTTAGCAATTATAAACTGCTTATATGATCGTTCTTTTTTAATGATTATTAGCTCTTGTGTTATTCCAATCAAGTAGTCTTGGATAAAACTGATGTGGATTGATATCCCGTGCGACAAATTATTGCGAAAACTCGTGTAGAACAATCAAACAAGCAGAAAATCACAGCACAGAGATGGATTTTACATGGTTCGCTCTAACATGGTCTATGTACACTGGCTTCAGCAGACTGTTAAGTTTTTCGCTAAATATAGACGGTTACAGAAAGTAGACGGATTTTCAATTCTCTGAATGATCCAAACACTAGAACTAGGACAAGTTTATAAGTGCATCGGGCCTCACCCATACCCAACTAAGGCTCTATTTGTTTGGGAGTTTTGATACTCTGTTTTGGGCAAACGCCGCCGGAAGGAGGGTAAACAAATGAACCTCCGACGGCGTTTGCTTCGTTTCCACCCGCCCGCCTTGAGAAACGCCCAAAAAAGCTCCGTTTGGAGCAGCCACCTCCCCCCTCTGATTCGAACACTCCGTTTCCACCCGCCGGATCGATCCGCCACCGCCGAACCAAATGAAGCCTAAGGTGCATAGTGCACCAAATTTGTGGCAAATCATAGTGAATAAAGTAGATTAAAAATAAATAAAATGAAAGAGATATTTTTCTTATAGATAATCTCTCCCATACTTAGGCTTCGTTGACCGTCGTGAACATGGGGGCTAAATTGTCATTCGTTAACGCCTACTTAAAGAATTTCATCCACTTTTATGTTTAAACTTTAAAGGGATGAAATTCTTTAGGTGAATGTTAACAAATGACAGTTTAACTCATATGTTTACGACCGCCACCACGTGCAAACGGAGCCATGCCAAACGGATGGCTCCGTTTGACACGGTGGTGGTCGTCGTAAACGTATGGGTTAAAACGTCATTCGTTAAGAATCACCTAACAAACATCATCCGTTTGAAAATAAGAGCGGATGAAATTCCTTAGGTGGGTGTTAACAAATGACAATTTAACCCATATGCTTACAACCGCCACCATCATGTCAAATGAAGTCTTAGGCTGCGTTTGGCACGGCTTATCGCAACTTATTTGCACCGGTGAGGTTGGACAAAATTGTCATTATATGTTTGGTTTGACAAACATTACTACCGTTATCAAAAAAAAGAAACTAGTTTGGGGCATAAGATTTTGATATGACAATAACATTTTTGTCCAACCTCACGGCAACAAATAAGCTGCGATAAGCCCCGTCAAACACAGCCTAAGTGAAACTAGGATTTTAATTTCACCCGAGCATAGTCCTGCACAAAAGATTGTCGGGCCGGTCCGGGACCGGTCTTTTAAAAGATCGGTCTTTTGGCCAACCGGTCCCGGACTGGTCCCGCTGAAACCAGTCCCGGTGCGGGACCGGTATTCCTCCTCTGGAGGAGGACCGGCTGGGACCGGAGGACCGGTCCTAATCGGTCCCGGACCGGTCTTTTTTACAGATCTTTTATCCGATCTCTTACTAAAATGAGTAAAAATGATCGGTCTCTTACTAAAATGATTAAAATGACCGGTCTTTTACCAATCTTTTGATCGGTCCCGGTCCGGGACCGGTCCCAGTCTGGGAACGGTCTTTGATGAAAAAATGGAACCCCTTGGGACCCCTGGGACCGGTTCTAACCGGAACCAGTCCCAACCGGACCGATTAGGACCGGTTTTTTTGTGCACCCCTACCAGAGCATCAAGTAAAAATTAACATATTGTGACCTGATTAAAGTTCTCAAGGGCAATTGTTAAATATTTCATTATATTATGACATTCCCTTAAGTTAGAGGGTGCACCATAAGCATCTAGACATTTGAAATTTCTTCGAGTCTATAACCGAGGTGCAAGTTTTTTCTGTGGAAGTTGCTCGAAGCATTCGGATGGGGATCTAGGTGGAATCCCCTATCCGTTTCCCCTAGGTGGGTATAAATAGAGAAATCCAAGGAGTTTCTACGGGTATGGGTTAACCGTGTACCCGACACGACCCGCTATGCCTCCGAACCCGTTAATTTGCCCAAATATACACTAACATTTTCAACATTAAATATTTATTGTAGTATGGGATAAAGCTACGACCTTTGCCTCACTGAAAAATTCTAATGAGTTTGGGGCCAACTGAAGGCTTCCTTTTGTCGTGTGTAAATTTTTGTCCAGCCTAAAGTCGAACTATAGGCTACGTTTATAAAAAAATTTGATCTCAAGCCTAGGATTGAGCTGCAGGCTCTCATACAAAATTTCTGTGTGCGCCTGTTATTCGAGAGACCAAATTTTACATGCATGGAATCGAACAAGGTACTCGAATGGCTTACGAACATATATTCAGATTTTAAATTTTTTCAAAATTCCAAATTTTGATTCACCGTCAATATCCTTAAAATTTTCTTTCACTTAATGCTCTTTAGAGACACGTGAGGGTGTAAATGCAAAACTTGAATTTTGATGAGACACTTTAAAGAAGAAGGGTGTTTTAGGTTGAGCAGGGCAAACACGGAGTATATGGAGCTTAAATTTAACAGTGTAAGAGAACTTTGACTCGTCCTCAGTGAGGTGATGATGACACCCCGGGTCCACGATCCAGTCCTCTTGATAGTTGACAGAGGCAAGCGCACGGACACAAGTGTCTGTCATGAACACACTCCCCCATTCTCCTTCCTCAACTCTAGATTCATCCTCTCCGCCTGATTTCTCACTGGCTGGATCATCCTGCGACACCTATTCCCTTGCTGGGCAATGACTATCGCCTCCTCACGAGCTCTTCCCTGCCTCCTCCTCGGCTGGTTGTCGTTCCTTCTCTCCTGATTCTGGTATTGAGGTCTTCCTGGTGGCCTCCACTGGGGCCGGTTCACGGGATATTGGAATCGTCGTGTCTCCTCCCTTCTTTTTGGAGCCTCTACGAGCCTCCCCTCCTCTTGCCTGTGAGGCCTCTCTGCATCCTTTGCTCCTCCACCCTCCCTGGATCTTCCCTTCACCTTCATTCTTCATGCCTCCCTGGCACTACTCTGACCCTTACTTTTGAAGGTCCTCCTCTTTCCCTGCATCCCAGGCTCTCCCCATCCAGCCTTGCCAAGAAGTCGGGATTCTTCTCCTCCCCTTGCACAAATTTGTTCGCCCTTTCGATCATCTCCTCAAAAGATCTCGAAACTTAGAGCCGATCTCCAGGCTGAAGAGATTCTGCTTCAGTCCAAACTTCAGGGCCAGCATCAGGTTGAATCCATCCACTTCCTCCACATCCAAAACCTCCTCCTGGAAACAATCGATGTAGTGTCCAAGGCTCTCATGCTTCCCTTGCTTGATCTTGAAGAGAGTGGTTGCCTCCTTCTTCCATTCCCCTTGAAAGTGATGAAGAAAAATCTGCACTTGAATGCATAGGTCATGTTGCGGATTGACACCACGTTCTCGAACCATTAGAGATGCCTGATCGGATCATCTCTGCAGGAGTAGTTGTTCAAGAAGGGCTCTCGGAAGCCTTGGGAACTAGGGAGGCTAGGACTTCATCACAGAAGGGGCTCCTCCCTCCCTGGTGATGATGGGATTCACACTCGCGAGTATCTTCCTCATACTCGCTATCCAACCGAGTATCATGGAACCTTGTCGGCTGCTTCGCGTCTCTGAACTTGATTCCCTGACCGCTCGTCGGACAGTACTACAATTGCATTGGTTACTCCTGCTCCCCTCTTGCTCGCTCCTTCCCTGGACGCCTAGGTGGCACCCCTTCCTCTGACAATGTCACGCGACGAGGCGAGGTCGTCGTGACATCGGGCGAGGAGGGAACCCTGCTAGGACGCTCCTCTCAATCCTCCTCACGAATTCCTCAAACACTGTGTAAGACCCCATTTTTTTTTCGATTCAAAACTCGGGGTCTTATGCCCAGAACCGCCGCTTTGCGGTGACACCTTCGCACCCGGGAAGGTCGTCACTACAACGCGCCAATTCTGCCGGCCTTTTCGATCACAATCAAGTAGCAAGTAGAACAGTAAAGAGAATTGCAGTCCACAATATAAACCACATATATGTAAACTCCACGAAGGGAGTGTCCACAGTATAACATCAGAGTAAAAATAGAGTACTGAAAGGAAGAGGGCTTAAGTCCGGTACAACAACACCTCACTACATAGTCACTCAAACGGAAGCTGAAAAACAAACTGCTACTAAGGAACGGAACTCACGGTCCCGGCTGTCTGAACTCCTGAGCTAGACTGCCCTGTCTCCAAGCGCACCGGCCTCCTGGGCTGCTCCTCCGGGTTGGGCTCCACGATTCCCTAAAATGATGTGGTTCGAAAACCGTTAGTCTATAAGACTAAGCCCTATCATCCCCCACCCCTTCCCTCATGCCCTAAGGCACCGAGCGAAGAGGAAGAAAGGGAAGGACATGAAGGTGGAGAGTAGTCAAAAGCAGATGACGGTGGAACTAACTAGCAAGTTATGACATGGGAGCAATATAAGTGTTGTAATAGGTAAAATAGAAAGGTAAGTAAGTAAGAAATTAAACCTCCACTTATGTGAGTACACATAAGCCAAGGGATCTTCAACAAGGCTCCCATCGTATAAATGTCCCATTCCACTTATACGTTGGGGTGTCGGTTAACAAACAGCAGCATATATATATATTGAAATTAACCTTTGATTTATAAACTTGCCCACACAAGCTTATAGACCAAGGGGTCGTTTTGCAAGTCCTAAAGTATAAGCGTCCCATTCCACTTATACTTTAGGTGTCAAGGTTGTTATGAATGATTATGGCATGCAGCTATATGGTGGGTATGATGATCAAGCAGTGCAACTCACACACCCAACTTTGTGTACACAAACCTTTAGTTCCCCCTTTCAGAGCCGTTACCTCCCAGGATACCTCCGTAGTGGCAGACGGAAGCGGTGGGTTGGGCCTCGCCCACCTCAAAACCAGTAAAAGCACCACTGGTCTGACCTATCGTACGCCCTCAACGCTTGGTGCACAAAGCAGACTCCTGCGTACTCTTGCCGACTGGACCGCCGGACTTAACCTTGGCTAAGTGCTAGTCACCTTGCTGAGTCAACGATATCGGTGTCGGTGCAATCGAACTCCCCGATATCGAGAACCCACCACCTTAATCTTTCCTATTTTTATGCACATGCAGCAGTTAATATAAGAAGTCAAGAGTAAAGCTCCCGGACCAAACCGTCCGGCTCAACCATAAACCGAGACTAAGCTCCCCGGACTAAACCGTCCGGCACAATTCCAAACCTCATCCCTTGAGCACCGCGGGATGGCGCCCCTTTGAACACCTCGGGATGACTTAACCATTACCAACCCTAACTAATGAGTGTGTGCAATGTGAATCCCTATTAGGCTAATTACTATTTCGTTTGTTTTAAGATTTACGTTAGCCCAGGACTGCCCCCGGCATACCCCGTGAAGGGCTCTCAAAGGGCACTAGGAACCAAGACGGCGGCATTACGGCCTGAAGTTCCCTTTCGCAAGGCACTTATTATTATTGGTTGTTTTTCCCTTCCCCGTTCCCTCTATAAATTGCATCAAACTAAACCTACGGTGGATTTGACTCTTCACTCTTACGGGGACGGCGATCTTTCGTCGGATCCGTGCTCCTTCTACCACAACCACCCACTTCACGTCACTCCTTAGAACCTTCCATGACAACCTATCTAAATCCATCCCAATCAGCACATTGAGAAACTCTAACATTGCCCTAAGTCGTCTCCAAATGCGATCTTTTACGAAAACGCTAAATGCAGACCAGCCTACACTATATGATGACCTTGATAGAATGTCCTTTGTGTTTTCTTCCATACGGCCTAAGTTAATTTCTGGGGGCCTATCATGACATTATTGAATCGATTTTTCTGATAATAACAATTTTTCCAATTAACCTAATAATTAATTAATTTTTATTAAATCCAAGGTCTTCCAAATTTGTACAAGGATCATACTTTTCAGTCATGTATAAATCATAATAAATTTAAGACAAATATTAGTGTATCTAAAAATAACATATCCAAGGTTTGACAATTTTCCCTATGGTCTAAGGGGCCTAAACTTAATTTTGCAATAATCCATTTTCTTCATGTCTAATGAATAAACTACATCAAATACTCTTCCAAATAGTTTAGATTAATTACAGGGTACTAGAAATACTATGAAAACAGTACTATAAAGGTTTCATAATTTTCTTGCTAGAAATTAATTTATAATAAATCATTTACCAAAAACCCTAGTCCAGCATACTTGTAAATCAAGTACTATATCCATAACTCCAAAAATCCATAGAAAAATCCCACTGATTCATAATGATTTAAAAACACTATTTACCAACTTTCATAATTTTCCAGAGAATATTTATGCCATAAAATATTTTTAAAACATAGAGCCCTTTAATAATACTTGTGAAGGAACTATTCTATTTATTCAACATAAAATTGAACTAAAATTCATGGGCATTTCTACTGGCCAAAAACATTTAATTCCAGAGTTTCAAGGGGGCCTTATTTGGATTAAAAATCTTTAATAAATAAAACATCAAAAAGGGCTATACCCACATTCATGAATAAAGTACTGGAAATACCTATCCAAAAATTCTAGCAAAATTATCCAAGGGTCCTAACTACCCTGGAAACACACTATCCCAATTTCATGGCTTTTAAAAGAGTTTAAGATACTGTTTTGACCTAAAATCCCTTCTACCCTAAAACTAGGGTTTAAGTTTTGAGGTAGCTACCTACATTAAAATTATCTGACATTACAACCAGAGAGTTACAAACTCATTAACAACCTTTCCACCAAATCTCAAGGCCATACAAGGGCATTTGCCCCTATGTCCTTCACAAATCCCCAAAGTCCACCTTTAGGGTTTTAACCTGGGCCCTAGGGTAAACTTACCCTAAATCATCCCATATTCCCTAAGGATAATCTTATGACAAAAATAAACCAGTGGTAAAAATCTCAACCTCTGTTGAGGTGAGATGATCATACCAGAGTGCAAGGAACCTTCTCACTAACCTTCCTTCTACTAGGTCAAAACTAGGGTTTAGAGGATTCCTAATCAAAACTCAACCAAATGAGTTGAAATTTGAACCAGACCTATATACCTATACCAGGGACACCTCACCAAAATTTGGGAGGGTTTAGAGGTCATTTGACCCTTCAACTACCTTACCCTAGCTTTTCTAGGTTTAGGGTAGAACCCTAAGTTACACTATCCCAAATGGTCTCCAATTTTTACAGGAGTTAGGTCTAGGTGATGTTGAGTCCCTGTCCAAATTTCAAAGCATTTGGACCAAGGATTAGGTGTGGGGAATTTTTCAAAGATCTGCCCTATTTGTAGGACCTACCCTAGAATAATGGCCCTATAGGTCAAAATACTTGTCCTAAAATTTTCCATAACCTATCAAACTGTAGATAATTAAAAATCCTACAACATTCATGTTGATCAAATTTGATGGACAAGCCTCTAAAGGGCCTAAATAATTTTTAGAATAAAACTACCCTAGTTGTAGGACATACCCTTACTAAAAAGGCTCTACAGGGCAGTACCCTCATCCAATTTTTCACCACTACATATCAAATTGTAGGTATTAAAAATACCTACAACTTTCATGTTATGACCTTTTTCAGTAGGTGTCCATAAGGGGCCTAAATTTCATTTACAGTAAAACTGTTTTATTAAATACAGAAAATCCGAAAAATATGAGTTTATAAGTATTTATTTTGATCCTGCACGAATCTTAAAGCGATCGGACGGCAGCTGTACTTCGTCTTCTCCAAATGGACTGAACCAGAACCCGTGAAAATGACTTTCACGGGCCTTTTTCCGGCCACCATGGGCGGCGCCACCACCGGGAAACAACTCCTACATGTTCCCGGTGGTGGGGGCTAACCTTACCGGCGGCTAGGGCGGCCGGAGGTGGCGGCGCCGCCCTACCCGAGAGCTTCAAAAACTCCATAAAAAATGGAAATTTCTGAAATTTTAAGCTTTTGCTCCGGTTCGTTTGAGCATGAACTCAACTCCTAAACAATCCTAGGATCTAAACATGAGAGAAAAGGTGAGGGAGGACCTGATTTCGGGCTTGGATGCGAGTTGAATGGCGGGATGCCATGGTGGCGGCGGTGGCGGCGGTGGCGGCGTTTCTCTCCTTGGTGGCTCCGGCAAGGGTTCACCCCTCCTTCTCTGATTTCGAAAATGGTCTCCCCTCTCTCCTAAGTGAGTATATAAAGAGGAGAGGGGGAGAGGGGCGGTTTTCTCCAAGAGGCAAAACACCTCTTCATGTGGGGGGTGGTTAGAGGAGAGAGAGGGTGGAAACACCTCTTGATGGCCGGAAAAAGGGTGGGGGGAGGAGGTGTCAACCTCTAGGTGGCTGTTGGCCCCTCTTTGGCCGAACACATGCCTCCTCCCTCTTCAAAACACCTCTTCACCTCTCCACCACCTTTTCTCTCTCCTCTATATAACCAAATACTTATTTTTTTCTCTCTCCTAGTCATCCTCACGAATTTTCTTCCCCTAGAAGCCTAAAGGCAGCCCATAAAATTAATATTAAAACCTTAAATGCCATATGAGAGGGGGGGCTCACCATTCTACCATGAAAATACCCTTAATTCACACTTTCTCTCTCCTATATTTAGCCTATTTCTCTCTTCTTTCTCTCTCCCAGTCAACATGTTGGCTAGCCTAGGGTTTAGGCTATAGGCAGCCATAATAACTCCTAATAAAACCCTATGAGTCTACATGAGGCGGCTTGAGCTTGAGTTAACCCAATTGAGCTAGGTTTGACTTGATTTGGGTTTAGGGTTGACTTGGTCAATTTGACCTTCCGAGTCAACATCAATAGACCCCTAGGGACCCATTGACCTCCCCTAAGGCCTAGGTATGGTTAGGTAGGGTAGACTTGGGATAAAGAGGGTGAGTTGATCCAGGGCAGGGTTACTTTGGCCTAACTAGGGCTTAAGTTGACTTGGGTCAACTTAGCCATTAGGTTTGCACCCAATGGGTCCTTGGTGACCCATTGATCTCATATTAGGTCTAGGAATGCCTTGGAGTCAGATTGAACCCACTAGGCCACCAAAATCAGGGTTTTAAGATTTTACTATTTGCAGCCCAAGTGAGTCTCAACTAACTAGTTGGGTCAATTGACCTCCTAGGTTCAACCTAGGCCTTGTTATGACGTAGGTATGTTCAAGTCAATCCTAAGGGGGGGGGGGGTCTATTTGAAAATGGGATGTTACACACTGCCACATTCGCAAAGCCCCCTCCTCTGGTCTAGTTGTCGACTCCTGTCGAGTTGCGGGCTATCTCCTCATTCTCGCCTCCATTCACCATCTCGTCTACTCGCGAAACTTTCCTCCTCGGCTCCGGTCCACGCTCATCGCACCAAAGTGTTGAAGCCGGGAAAATTCCGTACTCCAAAATTCGGATCAGTGAATATAAGGTTACTTGTTTGACGAACGAACTTGACGGGCTAACAGGCAAGAATTAGGAGATTAGCTAGAAGCAAAAAAGACCCCAGGTGCTGCGGCAGGGAGGTCTCACCACGTACCCGGATGCTTGGAAGAAGCTTCCCCTCCACAACCAAAGATGACCAAGCAGAGTACAAGGTAGACTCAAACTGGCGACCACGTCAAGGCGGCGACTAAAAGGGATAATTGCTAGCTCGGAACTTGTCTCTTTGAATAAAGGATCCAAAGGCTCAACTCGATGTCTAGGAAATAAGATGGTCAAGATCTTTTGCGAGATTCCGAAGTCCTTAACCTTGGACCTATGAGGTCTTATTTATAGGCAAATCCATGGGGGGTCTTATTTATAGCCCCATCCCACGGTGACTTGGTGACTTCTGAGGGAGCTCGCTCGGCTGCAGGCGAGCAACTACCCTAGTTGCCTCCTGACGAGCATGCAATGGGAGCTCGTCATACTCGCCCAAATCTTCTATTATCTCGAATGCCAACTCTGATCTCTGTCTTAACCTGTTGACTTTGATTTC
Source organism: Platanthera zijinensis (assembly GCA_039513925.1). NCBI lineage: Eukaryota > Viridiplantae > Streptophyta > Magnoliopsida > Asparagales > Orchidaceae > Platanthera > Platanthera zijinensis. The sequence goes on along the minus strand of CM077078.1, from coordinate 283,323,610 downwards.
TTGCTGACTTGACTATGGGAGGTCCACTCTCGACGAATATGAGTTGTATATTTTTGATGTTGATTAATAATATTATCTTAATTGTAGATCACCCAACACCAATTTTTTAGAGCTCTCCCTCCCAAACCTAATTGTAAGAGCTAGCCAGTATTCTTAGAGAAAGACAGTCGGTGGTAACGGTCGTCATGTTGCAGGACTTGTTCCATGAACTCGACAGCAAAATCCGAACTTCACTTTCTCGGATTTATAGCAGAGATGTTGGGACCGAGATGACTCTGTTTCGCTTGAATACTTTAGCACGTCATTTTTCCAAGCTTGAACCGATCTTCGGCTGCGATTCGACCGTCCGCAATTTGATTTTGAGGGAAGCGGCGGAGGAAGAGATTTCAAAGAGGTTGAGACACTTCAAGATGAGTGATGGAACGAAAAACATCGTTGACTCACATACATTTTGATTGTATTAGCATCATTTTCTTTCATTTATTTCTCCATTTCTTCAGTTTGATATTTTCTAAATCTTTTTTTGCGGATAACAATTTGTCTGCAAATAAAAAGTTGCGGATAGCAAAAAAAAGTCTTGCGAATAATAGGAATTATGGGCACAGCACAGCATAAATACGCAGAAGTCTTTGTTTAACATTTATTTGACTTTAAGTAATTTTAATAATATTTATTTGACTTGACTTTAGTAGATTTATATTCTCTTCACCTATTTATTTCAAGAATCCGTTTGTGGTACGCTTAAGCGCCTATTTTCTGCCCTATATTGCAGATTTCAAAGACGCAAATTATTTTCTGTAAAATACAGTCGTATTTTTCGAATACGATCATATCCAAAAATGATCGTAATATGATCACTTTAAATCTACGTCATTAATCTTGAGAAGTATATGATCAAATCTACTCGCGCACTAATATAAAGTACGCATATATACCAAATTATAGAGTTTATTTCAAAAGTCTAGACCTAGCAGGATTATAAGAACAGCATAAATACACCGAAGTCATTGTTTAATATTTGTTTGACTTTTATTTTAGTAAATTGATTTATGCTGCCAAGAAATAAATAAATAAGTTATTTATATTAGCAGCCCGAGATATTGACATCCCTGATCCCACTAAAATTACAAATAAAACATAAAACTCTATATTATTCTCCTCTAATCGCAGCCCTCACCTTTCTTTTCGTCCCACGCATGCCTGCCTGATATCCTTAGGCTAGTGGCGGATTTTTTTGAATGCGTCACTGAGTTCTAAAAATTTTAATATGGTAGATCAGCCATCAACTTCCTTAAAAAAAGAAAATTGAACGTTTCAATCTTAACGGAACTATTTCTCCCTTATCTGGTCACTGTTTTTAATGTATAAGTAGTCAAAATTCATTGAGTCGACGAGAGAAATCCAAATACACTAATAATTTTGAAAAATAATGGAGGTACCAGTATCCCTCAAACTCCCCTCTAAATCCGCCCCTGGGCCTTATCGCTTTATGTATGCCCACACGGTTCGCTTTGTTTTCTTTAAAGCTCTGTTTGGCGGGGATTCATCAATGCGGCGGCATGCTCCTTCTGCATTGCCAAAGAGGCAACGTTATTGAGAATATTTATAATATATTCTCAAAATAATATATATATATATATATTATATAATTTTAAAATAGAAAGGTTACATCTTGTGAAATGTGAAACTTTAAAATTGTCAATTTTACTTTTTTGCAGAATGGTGAGAAAATTTGTACAATTGTTGGAAAGTGCAGACTTCCCAACATTTTTCAGAAATAGAAAATTATTTCAATCGTTTGGAATAAATAGCGGCGGAAAAAGTTGCTAATAGATCTGTAAAAAAATGTAAAAAACATATCCTATAAAATATATACACAAATTGTGCTAATAGATCTTTAAAAAATCCCAAAAACCTATGCACAAAAAGGCCATAAAAAGATCTGTACATTTTCAATCGTTTTAATAGATTCGGCAAAATGTATAAAAAAGGTGAATATAGGGGAATGGAAACAAGATCTCTGCACAAGATCAAAGCTTCTAATACTAATTCCAGTGTTCTGAAATCTTGCTGTAATGTCGAACCCTAGGATTTGAGATCATGGAAAGAGAAGCACCAAGAAAAAATAGATAGCAAGATCATGGATTCAGATTTTCTTTTCGACCGAGTACTGCGAATGCAAGGTGATATGATCGCCAACGTTCTGATACTGCGTCAGCGAGAGAGGAGAGGGATGCGGGGCGAGGGGGGAGGAGCACAACGCGCGGGGCCTGCTCTGTCGCGGAAACCCTTACAGCGGAGCGGGAGGGGAGAAATCACGAAATGGAAAAGCTGGAAATCTATTTTCGATCGCGGGATACTAGGCGCGACTGGAAAAGAAGGAAAACAACGTCTAAAATGATAAATCTATTTAGCCACCGCCATACAAATTTTGTTGTTTGGTGGAACTTATTTAAAAACAGTTGTCCGCTACGTATAAAACGTGGAGTCAAACGGAGTCATAGTCACATTGTTTTCATCTAATTATTTAATATATATTATAATTTTTGCGATCTAACTCGACGTCTCAGTCGGACCGGAATAACCTGAACTGTCTTAGCTCTCGGAATGGTCGAGCGCGCATTGTGAAACCGAGAATCGGTCTCTTGTGGAGTTCACCCTTGGGGAAGGGGTGGTCGCGCACCTACTTCGCTCATGCAAGAAAATAACAAGGAAAAAAGAGCAAAGGACTAGACCAAGGGCCCGGCGCGGAGGTCCCACCACACACCAGGAAGATCACTGAGCGCTTCCTCTCCTTAGCCAAATGTCGGGCTAAGGTATCTCAGAAAGCGCTAGAGGACTGGGAGATGAGTAAGCATGCCTTTCTGAGGTACCCCTTGGGTCCTATTTATAGGATTCTGAAGGTAATCTGTAAATAACTAAAATTTGTTGTCCTGAAATTACTAAAAGCTCCTCGGGCTGGTCTGTCAACAACCAAACTCCGATTTTCTGAACAGCTATATGCAGCCCACCTAGGTCTGTCAACAGCGAGACTCCGCTGTTTTGACTGGCTAAGGACAGGCCAACGGGGCAAAATGGTAAGAAATCCCCCCACGGATGACTGGGCGAGTAACCCTTCAATGCCCCTACTCGGCGGGAGGCGCGGGCCGGGGCTGGCTCGCCTAGGGTACGCAGGTTAAAGACGGCCCGTCTGGGAAGGCGCGAGCCGACCCGCCTAGGAGAGGCGGGCAGGGCTTACCCGCCAAAATAGGTGCGGGCCGGAGGCTGACCAGCCTGGGGGGGTGCGGGCCAGAGGGTGGACCGCCTAGGAGGGTGCGGGCCGACCCGCCTAGGAGAGACAGGTAGGGCTAGCCCGCCGAATAGGCGGGGATCGGGGATTGACCCGCCTGGGAGGGTGCGGGCCAGGCTGGCCCGCCGCTTGGGCAATCCTTAGATGCGCGAGCCGGGGGCGACCCGCCTGAGTCCCTTCGACGAACACGGGGTTGTACAAGATCCCCGCTCTTTGCGAGCTTTGCAAAAGGCTCGGAAAGAAACATCCAACCCTCACGTGTTCGGCGAAAACCCTGCTGAGCTGGAGGAAATCTTTTGGTGGGGCCCACCTTCTCGCTATAAATAAGCTGTTGGGCCTCTAGGATAACTCCTCTTCTTTGCCCCCTTTCGCGATCTGTAGTCGGGAGATGCCTATGTCCGAGTAGATGCGGGCTCTTTTTGCGGTTGCGAGGGAGGGTGCCCGGGATGCGGCTCGCGAAGCCGCCCCGTGGCTGGCGCGCGGGTCGCCTGGCCCCCTTTTCAAGCCAAAGAAAGCAAAGGTCGTCCGACGGTCTTTAGGGCGTGATGACCCCGCCTCCAGCTCGGCCGGTGGTGTCGAGGTCATCCCTGAGGTATATACGTTTCTCCTACTTGATTCGCCGCCCTACTTCTTGACTTTCCTTTCCTTTCCTTTTGGTAGGAGATACCTCGGGGAGATAGGGCAGATGAGGGAGATCCCGGGCGCTCTTCCCTGGTGGCGGCCGATTGGGTCGCTAGTCCTTTGCCACAGGAGCCTATCCCTCCTGCGGAGCCTCCGTCGTCAAGGTCACACGGTCTGGGGAAACCCTTCGTTACTCTTGGAGGAGAACCCTTCCAGGGTCGGCCGGGCACCTCTCGGCCTGCTGAGGGTGCGGGCGACGTGCCGACACCAAAAGCCCGGACTGTTGGAGAGGGCGCTACTTAATTTTTTATATAAGTAGCAGAGCGCCACGGGTCAAGTGAAGGAACGCCGGACCCAACAAGGTGAATCCTCTGGCTTTAGCCCGCTTACTGCGGAACATTTCAAATGTTCCGTGTGATTTTTTTCGAGGGCCTAAAAGGCTTCAAATCAAAAAGTGTTCAACATTAAAGTTGTAGATATCGTCGAGATCTACAACTTTCATGTTAAACACTTCTCCCGAAAATGCACCTAAAAGACGCAGTTCAAAAAGACGCGTATTTTTTTAATTTTTTTTTTAATAAAAATAAGGCCCGGGCTAAGCCTGGACCCGGCCCGGCCCGGCCGTGGGGGCCTTAGCAGCCCCCTCCCGGAGCCAGAAGCACAGCCCGGCTGCAATCAAGGCCCTGGCTCGGGCCCGGTTGGGGAAGGCCCGGGCCTGGGAGGCCCGGTTTATGTCCTGGCCCGGGAGGCTTTTTGAACACGACTAGTGGGTGGTTACACGCGAATCGGACGACGATGAGCGCTCCGAGAAGATCGGACGGCGGGGACGGGCTCCCTCGGGCGGACGGCGAACTCGTCGGCGAGGAGGGAGACCGCCGCCAATGGCCGGGAGAGCGGGCGGCGGCCATGCGGCGGCTGAAAGTGAGGAGCAGGCGGCGGTGGCGACATCTAAGGAAAAGAAGACGGCGGCGGCGGACGCGGTAGAAAGGAACGACGGCGGAGGCGGCCGCGGAGTCGGGAAATAACGGTGGCGGCGACCGCGGCATTGGGAGACGACGACGGCGGCGGTGGCCGTGAAGTCCGGAGTTAATGGCGACGTTTGAAGACGACGGCGGCGACGACCGTGGAAGAGAGGAGTGACGGCGGTGGCGACTGCGGGAGAAAGGAGCGGCTGCGGCCTTGGCGTTGGGAGACGACGGCGGCGGCCACGGAAGGGAGGGGAACACGCGGCCTTTCCATGACCGACGTCCCCCTCCGGCAACAGCCGCACCACCTCATTTGGGGTAGGGGCAGCAGTTAGCTGCCACGTCTCCTTGATGGGGAGTGCACAACACTCCCCAAAAGGTAGATCGTGCAGGGTGTTGGGCGCTGACTTGGTCGACGCCCCTGCCAGCCAATGGGGAAAATCCCCAATGGCTGGTGGGATTATTCCCACGTGGGATAATTTTTACACGCCCTCCGTGCGGGAGGATTTTCCCTTACTCCTTGCACGGGTCTCGTGCACGGTGGTTTGTTTGCGCCCTTGTTGGTTGTGCTGGTCGGGTCAGGATCACCCTTCGGTTTGACTGAACCATTCTTAGGAGAAACCCTATCAATAATCAATTTCAAAGAATATATATATACACAATACTTACATCTTATCGACAAACTAAAATTAATAATGAAAATTCATAAAATTGATTTTTTTTTTTTCATAACTCATACATATAATATAATGTGTTGTTATTAGCCATGTCAATTTTTTTTAAATTGATTTGAAAAAATAATCAATCAATTTGATTTGAAAAAATAATGACGAAAATTTATTGATATATGAATCACAAATTAACGTCTAAGATTTATTTTTTTAAAAAATAATGTATATAATTATTCTCCGGATTAATTAATTAATAATAGTCATGAACAAATAGTCCGGGACTGGAAATCCCGCACGGGCCCGGCCCGGCTTGGGGCCCTTACCGGGCCCCTATTTTTGCCGGTTGCCTAGCCCAGGACGGTCCGGGCAAAGCCCGGGCGCCGGGCTAGCCTGAGCCCGGCACCAGGCCAAGGAAAAAATCCAACCAGGCAGGATTAAAATTCCACCTGGTCAGGCGGGATTAGCCTTTTGAATTCAGGCCGGCCTGAAGGGCCTAACCGGGCTCCCCCTTTGAGAGGGAGCCCGGCCCGGCCCGGTTTAAACTGGGCCCGGGCCGAGCCAGATTGGGAAAAAGCCCGGGCCCGACCTAATTAATAGTGTGTTTAATTAATTAATTTGTAGGGGCGGGGCCTATCGCCGTCGGAAATACTATCACGGTTGGGATACCGTCACTGTTGGTCGTAGGAGCGGAGCACCGGGTATACAGAAATAATAAGAAATCGGAATAATATATAATTTAGAATCAGGTCCGGGCAAGGAGTATGATCACAGTCATAAAGAAGTTGCACCACCCTCCGAGATAGGATTTTCACCGATGCTCACTACTGCAAGATACAACACCTGATTAGATCTCATAACTCTGATTATGCGGACACCGAAAAAACAAAACGTCTGAACTCCGACTTGATAAAGCGAAAGTCAAGAAAGCAAAACCACGAGCAGCAGAAATCATTTTAGAAATGAGAGAGCGCATGAAAAAAGAGAGAGAATATTTCGTAATCAATACCAACCTCAAATTAACTCGAGCTCAAGCTAACCATTTCGAGATCGAGATCAACGAGATAATTTCGCCAGGCTCGAGCTCAAACATACTTTTGGAGCTCGAGCTGCTCACGAGATTTTCACCTCACCAGCCTTATTTTCTTCATATTTTAATTATTTTATTTGAGAATCGCACAAATAAAAAACTCGTGAGCTGAACCACAGAAATACCAATATGTGAGCTCAAGCTCTACAAATTCGAGCTCAAGTTAAGTTTTTTTCTTCCTTTCTCCCCAAACTTATGATCCTCCTCAACTCAACTTACACCCCTATATTATGCTTATAGTAAAAAATATATATTTTTACTCTCCAAAAATTGATTCTTATGTTTTTCCCTTAATATATATATGGACTATTGGACGCATTAATTTACTCATAAAAAATTGGAGTAGAGAAAGAAATAAATGAAGCACAACGTGCTCCTCACCTTCTACTTGTCGGTTTATTCAGAGAATTAAAATTTGACAGATAAGTGTTGTTCCCCTGCTTGCTGCACTTCTGTAGTGGTGGGGGGTGTGCTAGCAATAATTTTCACCCCCTACTCATTAAAATCTGAATAAATGACTGAGAGTCTCGGCTTAGTTTGGGGGACCAGTGCCCCTAGATCTGCCAATGTAGCGGTAGAAGATTAAAGCTGAGACGACTATTGTTAATGTATATTCGAATATATAATGGATTCAGAGGCTTAATCAGTCGGTTCGGATACATGGATATCCGATATCCGTAGATACATCTGTGGTTTGTGTATATAAACCTAAGGTAGGGGAGACGAGGAGTTGGTTCCACTTTAACAATCACCGTAGATGCTTCGAGCAACGTACAATTTCGAAGTTGCCCTAGATGCTCGTCTCTCCCGTGTGAGTTTGCTCTGCAGGAATCTCTCTTCAAAAAATTAAACGTCGTCGCCCTCGCGTCTTCTCCTATCCCGGCGCCAGATCGGGACAGTGAAAAATCTATCGCGCCGCTTTGAACGGGAACAAGGAATAATCCCCCCGCCGTTGTGTGTTTAGGACGGAAAGGAAAAATCGTGCTCGTCGACGTTCGATCTGGAGTGTAGACCTTCGCCGCCGCCGCCTGACTCCGTCGTCGCTGTCTAGATTTGGACAAGGGAAAGCCTCTCCCTGTCGAATCTCGTCCTCTTCTTGACAGATCTCGTCAGATCTGCTCCGCCGCTGTGCATCTGTCGACGGAGGTCGCTCCCTATCAAGATCGAGAATGAGGTCTCCCGCCTCCATGTTTTTCTGTCTCCGCTGGGAAGCACTTCTGGTGAACAAGAGGAAGTTCCTGTTGAAATCGCAGTTTTGTGGAAAAGAAGCCTCTTCTTTGTGTTCTCAGTGTTCAGGAAAGGTACAAAGAGTTCCCGACGAATCCGTTTGTTCGTCGTGTCCTCTCGACAAATTACAGAGACTTTTCAGGACATCCCGACGAACCGTGGAGACACTTTCTGAGTTCCCGACGATTCCCAACTCGACAAATTCGGTGAGTCTTAGCGAGACCACTCGACGAATTTGGCAAGTCTTAGTGAGACCACTCAACGAATTTGGTGAGTCTTAGCGAGGCCACTCAACGAATTCAGTGAGTCTTAGAGAGACCATTCGACGAATTCAGTGAGTCTTAGAGAGACTACTCGACGAATTCAGTGAGGGGCGGCGGCCAGAATGGGTGGCAAAATTGCCCCCCGTTCTGGGCAAAACGCGGGCCTCCCCTGAGAGGGGCGGCGACCAAAACCGGAGGCAAAGTTGCCGCTCGTTCTTGGCGAAACACGGGCCGCCGTTGTAAGGGGCGGCGGCTAGAACGGGCGGCAAAGTTGTCGCCCGTTCTGGGCGAAACGTGGGTCGCCCCTGTGAGGGGCGACCACCATAACGGGCGGCAAAGTTTCCACTCGTTCTGGGCGAAACACAGGCCACCCCTGCTAGGGGCGCCGGCTCTGACGGGCGGTCGGCGGCGGCCCGCCTCCTGCGGCAGAGGGCTAGATGGCCGAGGGAAGGCCTCACACCGCGCGTGGCCTGGTTCTGCGCGCGCAGGTGCGCGCTTCCCAGAGCGCGCACTAGTGCGTGCTGCCCAGGACGCGCGCGACCTGGCTCTGGGCGCGTAGGCGCGCGATTCTCAGAGCGCGCACAGGTGCACGCTGCCCAGGACGCGCGCTTCCCAGGGCGCGTGCCTCCCAAGGCGCGCGCCTTAATGCGGGCCGGGGAGCGTAGCCTTTACGGCCGAATGGTTGTTTGCCTACACCCTTAGGGGTTGCGTTGGTCGGGTCGGGTTGGTCCTCGGGCTTGATTGAACAACTCTTAGGGGGAAACCTCATCAATTACGCCGCCTATAATCATTTGATTTTGTATCAAACACCTATGCTCCGACTCGCACACACACATGAACGCTAAAGTTAAACTAAAACAACAAATTGGCTATTATGGTTCCGTTTGGCGCGCCGGCAATGGTACTGAAGACTGTGATTACAAATCAATGTTCGTGAACGCACGACCTCACCTAAGAAACTCTGACAATTTTTATGCTCAAAACTAGTTTTTTCCGACCGTTGACATGCCAAACAAACATTCTGTGAGAACCAAATGTCGCTACTGCGAGAACTGTTTTTGCTTTTTTTTCCTTATAGTTCGCGGGGTTGTGTTATATATTGAAAGTATCTAGCGTCTACCTAAATCAGCTAGAGGGGTGTGAATAAGTGATGTCTGTGTTTTTTCGTGGAATAAAATTACTTAAAAATTTAAGCACACAAACACCGAGATTTATAGTGGTTCTCCGAGTTGGATACATCCATTTTTCCGACTCACCTATCTACCATGAAGGACTAGATTCGGCTACTTCACCAAACTCAGATTTCTTGAAATCTTACACCTCGGATCCGCAACTCCTACAACTCGGAGACAAACCTCCTACCATTCAGAGAACAATCTCTCTTACAACTCGATCCATAAACTGATCTGCGACTTGATCCACAAACAGATCTACAACTCAGAGAAAAATCTACTACAATATGTAAAGGAATATTACAATATAATAAAGATTACAAGTCTTCACTTCGACGTTCTTCGAAAAGGTAGATCTTGAAAATTCTGGAGAACTTGAAAAGTAGAAATTCTTGGAAGACCTTGAATCTTGAATTTTCAATCGATTAGACCTGGAGGAATAGAAATCTTCAGAAAGTAGCAATTCAGTCGTAGAGATCGATGAAGATTGAATCGTGTTGCGTTTGTAGTTGTCGGCCGAACGAAGATGTCACGTATCGCACAGAGGCCGACGATTTTTTTTCTTATTTGGAAAGATTTTTGATTTGAAAAATTAGAGCAATAAAACAATTAATCCATCCTAAATATATATAGACCTCTTTCAATAGCAACGACTATAAAGAAATTTCCAAAAACGAGACCTAGAAAATACTGTGCATAGCCGCCACAACCCGAGCCTGGTTTTGAAATATTGTCAGAAAAATGACCTAAGTCAAATTCGTCTAGTATCGTCGAGTATCGCTAGTATACTCGCCAAATAGTTATTGATATATGACGAAAATGACTTAGAGAAATCCAGCTCAGGCTAGCCAGCCACTCAACATCAAGGCTGAAGTCATACTCGACGAATTCGTCGAGTATCAGCTAGTATACTCGACGAATTCGACGAGTATAGGCTAACATACTCGACGCACTCAACGTTGTCGACGCTCTCGACGCCATCCATGCACTCAACGCACTCGACGCCATCGCAGTCGACGCACTCGACGCCAAGATATACGACGAATTTGCCTTAAGAAAAATCAGAAAAGTAGCGTTGAGATGATTCGACGAATTCGGCGTGTATCGAGAAGTATATTCGACGAATTCGACAAGTATTGTTAGATACATTCGACGAATTCGACCAGAATACTTGATGATACTCGCCGAATTTTACTTAACTATTTTTCTAATTATTTCAGAAATTTTACACAAGTATATATGATGAATTCGACGAGTGATAGTAAGTATATACGATGATTTCAACCAATATCAATGATACTCGACGAATACGACGAATAACCCTTACAATACTCGGCGAATTTTACTTGGGTAAACTTTCCGTTTTTCTGAAATGAAGCTCTTCTTCTTCCTTGAACCTCCTCAGGTACTTGACAAAGAAGTACACCCCAATAGAGAGATTACACGTGAGTCAACACGATGACCTACACAATGAAAGATTACATTGTATAGTCCCGTGTTTACTGACCCACAGTAACCTGACATTGGTGTGTACTTAGCATTGTAAACCTGCAAGTATATAATTACAAAACAATATCAAATACAGTCACAATTCATCTTAACTTAATTGGACCATTCTTCAAATTAGGGTTATTGTGGGTACAATACCCAACATATATGTATCTATCTTACTTTTTCTCACATACACGCGCGCACATACACACAATCATTTGTGTAAGGGGTTACCCTGGGTCATGACAGGATTCAGGGGAGGTAAAGTGCACTCACTGCACTTTACCGTAAAGTATAGGCATCCAATGACCTGTGTTTTATGCCCGCACACATTTCAAAGCAAGCTGAGATGTACTCGCTTTGAGATATGTGCTGGCATCCACACGGGCCGTTGGAAGCCCGCATTTCACCGTAAAATACAGGAGTGCACTTTACACCCCCGAATCCGTCCCAACTGATTTGTACATCTGTCAAATCTTTTCATTAATGTTTAAATTTGTGCAGACATTAATTACATATTTGCATGCATTATTTAATAATAAACATGATTAATTATGCTAAATAATCTATATTTTTATTGCTATTTAATAAAATTAGGGCAATGTTAATAGCACCTCTCTATTGACTAATATCATCTCAAAAAAGAACAAAATAACACATTGAAATGATTACTAATAGCGACTTGAATGCTATTAGCATTGTCATGTGGTGTTGATGGTCTTGAACACAATGGTCTCAAACATCGCATTCATGACCGCCACTACTGTGTCGAACATTTTTTTTATCACTATTTCCTAACAATCCACACTAATTTAATGAAAACTATTTTCACATTTTCTTAAGGGGGCGCCTCCTGTATGGGCTGGCTTAGGTGCGGGCATGCGGGCGTGCAAGAACAGCCGCCGGATCCAGCGATGAGGACGATCCAGCGGCTTTGGGCTCAGCCGCGAGTTCCTTCAAGGATCCACCTCCTCCCTCCCTCCCTCAACGATGCATGCTCGCCGGCGAATCCAGCATCTGAACGCCGGTGAGCACCACAACGATGAGGACGATCCTGCATCTGAACGCCGGCGAGCCCGCAGTGCAAAAAAGAGAGCACGCCCCCGTGTTCATGACCGCCACCATCGTTCATGACGCAACTGTCGTGCAAATTTTTTTACAGGGGCAGTGGCCGGGGGCTGCGGGCTCGCCCGCTACCGCCCCTGTAAGCCCACACCCCTGGATAATGGACGCCGATTAATCAATCGTGGCGGGCGATTGATTAATCGGGCGGCATAGTTAATTGTGCCGGTGCGCCCGCAAATAAATGTGCCCGCATATGAGATAAATCCTTTTCTTAAAATCAATAAAATCGGTATGTATATATATATACAATTATGAATTATTATACTCCTTTATAAATAATATTAAAAAATGACTTTGGTACCTTTCGTAGTTTCGTCCTTATAAGTGAATATCTACGGAAATAATTGATGTAGTTCTGTCCCACCGTTGCAAGTTGTCCCACGTTCATATCCATAAATTTGACTTAGATTCTATTTGAGAGGACTTGTTTTCACCAGTAAAGCGGTTACGATCGCAGGAATCGGATATGTGCTTGTAAACGCTTGACCGGTTAAAATATGTCCCCCCAAACAGAGCCTTAGACTGTTATCGCAGTTTGTTTGCTCCGGTGAGATTGGACAAAAATGCTATTGTCATAAAATGTATGTTTGATATCACACATGTTACAAAAAAAGAAATCAGTTTGAAATATATGATTTTGGTATGACAATGACATTTTTGTCCAACCTCACCGGAGCAAATAAGTCACGATAAGCCGCGCCAAATGCAGCCTTAGGCTCCCTTGGACACGGTGGTGGGGGTCATGAACATGAGGTTAAAATTGTCATTCGTTAACGCCCAACTTAAGAAACTTCATTCACTTTTATGTTTAAACAGATGATTTTTGTTTAGGAGATAATGACGGTTTAATCTATGCGTTTATGACCGCCACCATGCCAAATGGAGCTTTTTAGGCTTCTTTTAGCACAGCTTATTTGCTCCGTTGAGTTTGGCCAAAAACATTATTTGCAAAGAATGTATGTTTGACAAGACAACGGTTATAACCGCTATCAAGAAAATAAACTAATTTTGAGCGTAAAATGCGTACATTTTCTTAAGTGAGGTCTGGTGTTCACGAACGGCGGTTTATGTCCACCGCGTTCACGAAGCCCATCACCGTGCCAAACGAAGCCTTAAGAAGGTTAGATGCTGAAGAGGCTAAACAAGTTTAAGAGATGAACAATGCTTACATAAAACCCCTCCAAAAATACTCTGTGCAATGCAAAACCAAAACAGAGCAAATTTTACATTCAACATTAACACTTTTTGTTTACTTAAATATTTCATAGTAATGATTTTTTGTTTGTGTTTTGGATTAATTCATAATTGATAGGGTTCCCCTAAATATTTCCGAGTCAAATCGAAAGGCTCCCAACCAAAGCTCTAAAGCAAGACGGACCGACCAAGTAAACCGTGCTCGCTCGAGGAGTACGGCCTATTCCCAAGGGGGAGGCAAAAAAGTGAGCGCAAAGGCGCTACACAAGACTCGCAAACGCAACACGCGCACGGCCCTGCTCGCGAGCTCCCCTGCCTCCGACCGCCGTCGGTCAACCTGTCCAGGCCGCTCGGGGGGACTTTTGTCATTTCGCTAAAATTGATGATCCGAGTGACCGAACCAGAGCGACGCTACTCGCAAGCACAAATTCCTCCCTGCGATAATTACCCGCATATCTTTTCAGAAAACTATAAATATGCTCACAGGTCTTCATTTGAAGACAAACAACTTCAGAGGCTAAATGAGAGCTCTAAGTTTTTCCGGCGAGAATGTGGGTCTTAGATCGTGTCTCCGCACGGAACTCGCTCCGCTCCCTATCTAGTGTGGAAGCATCTCATGGCTTCCGAGGCACAACATTCTTCTTCACAAGAGCGCTCTCCTCAAGGCTCCGACTCAACATGAGCGCTTCAATCAAAACTTCGAGAACTTGCCGATTTTCCCCACTGGAACGCTCCCATCCAGAATTCAAATACTTAGTTTTTTCCCACTCCTTTCATGTTTAATACTTGTAGCGGAGAGGTGGTCTGTCACCCTCCGATAAATTATCTTAACTCTTGTAAACCCAACGAAATTGTGGATTTTGCCCCGACAGATTAAATCACGTGGTTTTACACCATTTCCAGATTTTCCCCGTAAAAAAAAGGCTTTTGTCATTTGTTATTATTTTTTATTGGTTGTTTGCGCTTACAGTCCAATTCCAAATTAAGACTGTTCAATTTTCTGGACCCGAGAAAACTGGGTCACCTGCAACAATAATCAGTACATTATAATAATAATTTACTAAACAATAAGCATGAAAACGCTTGCATACGAATAGTCAAAATGGGTGACTGTCAAAACCGCGGATTATTGCACATCAATTTCAAGCGAGCTGATATTCCCGAAATGCCCTCGCAGATTTTTGCTTTTCACGAAACGCGGACCAAACGCGCTTTAAATAAACCGCGGACCCTCGTAGCTTCTTCCGAAACACTGAAGAACTGAAAATGGCAAGTCTTTCACTCTTTCCTCTCACTCTCTCCCTGTGGGTTTTGGGAGTGTAGAAATAGTTTTGTTCTAAAATCAAAATTTATATAATTTGTTCTTTTTCTTTTGTGCCGTGTGTTCTGGTCCAATTAAAATCCTAGTTCCGTCATTGATTTTAATCTTATCTGCTCTGCTAACTTATTTATGTCGACTCCAGGGCGGCCATCGTGATGGTGAGGGAGGAGGTGGTGGTGGTGGAGGCGGCGGAGGCGGCTCCGCCGAGACGGAAATCACGATTACAATCAAAGCGCGGGGGAGTGGGCAAGGAAGCGGCGGCGGAGGCGGAGAAAATTCATACACTATTCGCGGCGACGACGAAGACGACGACGAGGAATTTGACAGTTTGCAGGATAATGAATCCGCCGATGGAAGTGAAGATGATGTCGATGATAACGACGATGAATATGGAGAAGAAGATTTCGCTAGCGGAGGAAGCCAAGGAGGCCCGGATGCGTGGAGCCGCCGCGGTTGAAACAGGGGGAGATGCAAAGAGGCTTTCTGAAACGCGTTCGCGTTTGTTTTCAGCGTTTTCATTTTAGCGCCTATATAATTATTTTCGTTTGTTAGTCTTGCAGCTTATAGTTGTTTGAGACTGA
This sequence comes from Platanthera zijinensis, assembly GCA_039513925.1. NCBI lineage: Eukaryota > Viridiplantae > Streptophyta > Magnoliopsida > Asparagales > Orchidaceae > Platanthera > Platanthera zijinensis. The sequence continues at coordinate 283,308,603 of CM077078.1, read as the reverse complement.
GAGTGTGGTAAAAAATGTTAGTAAAAATGAAAATATATGTGAGTGTGATTAGTTAGCTGCTTTATTATTATTATTATTATTAGTTTTTTATTTATTTTTCGATGGGCGGTGTTCAACGACTTGGGAGGTGGCCGGCGGCCGGCGATCGGGACAGCGACAAAATATATTTTTATCGGACGGTCAAGATCATCTTCATATGTAATAGATATTGCTATTCTTCACAAACTATTCACGAATCTTGGCAAAAAAAGACAATATTATCTAGATTCAAATTTCACTTGAATTCGAATTCGAAATTGATGGGTTCCACCTTAATTTATAAGGATATGGAGACCCCCATGATCCCCACCAATGGAGATCATGGGTGGGCCCCCCTAACCCCCATGATCTCTCATGGAGATCATGGGGGTGGGCCCCCATTTTCCCACCTTCCGCGGAGGGAACCGCCGCCGGCGGTTCCCCTCCAGCCGGCCACGGCCATGACCCGCGGTCATGGCCGGCCGCGGCCATGGCCGGCGGCGGCCATGGCCGGCCGCGGCCAGGTCCGGCCACCTCCTCGCCGTCGGCGTCATCCGGGCGGCCCCGCCTCGGGGTGGCCTCCCCGCCGTCCGATCGAGGGAGAGGCCCCTCCAGCCGTCCGATCGAGGGATAGGCCCCTCCAGCCGTCCGATCAGGACAAAACCACCCACTAACCCACTATGTTAGTGGGGGGGGCCCGTCGTAACTTCCCCCTGGAGCCTATAAAAGGACCTCAGGGGCTCCTCATTTAATCATCTTCTTCTCCTACACTTCCCCCTCCTTTTTCTTCCTCAGGTGGGAGCTCTCCCGTTTTCTCCGCCGGCGACCACCTCTCGCCGCCAACCATCAGCAACCTCCCACAACCTTCAGCGGCCATCAACGGCTATCGACACCCACCAAGGACTATCAGTACTCGTCGAAGGCCACCAGCGTCTGCCATCGGCTATTGGCACCCCACCAGCGCTCAGTTAGAAAGGAGCACTCCAAGGACAGAGAAAGACGAGCAAGGGAGGTAGCGACAACCCTTGAATACGCGCCGCCTCTGAGCGCACACGCCTAAAGCATCCCGCGCATTCCACCGTCCAAGTCCCCTTGGCGCGGTAGTCTGTTGCCCACCAACGGTCGCATACACTCTCTCTCCCTTCAAGATTGTAACGGGAGCGGCCTGTCGCCCCGATTCCCCCATCAAATTGTAACCACCAGCAATCTAGTGGATTTTGACCGGCACCGACCCGGTCACGTGGTTTTTCACCCGGTTGAAGGATTTTCCACGCTAAAACTCCTTGTGTTCATTCCCCCTTTTCAATTGACTGTGTGCGCGCTCGACCGCTCCGCGAGCTAAGGCGGTCCGAGATTATCCGGTCTGACCGGGGCCTCGAGTTAGTCCGCAACAGTTTGGCGCCGTCTGTGGGAAACATTCCCAGTATCCTTCGCAGAGCAAGTTCATCGTCTCTACTACGGCAATGGCAAAGAGGAGTGCTCGCATAGCCGAAGGACCCGCACTTGGCGGACACACTGAGCCTGCACGATCTCACTCTCTGGTAGACGTGCCGCTAACCACGGGAGCAGCCCTAGCTCCCGCGCCTGCCTTGGAAGGACGTATCCGCCAGATGGAAGAGCTACAAACCGAAATGTTCACCTTGCTCCGAAACTTGGGGCACCAGTCATTCTCTCATTACTGAACCCGACGCCAGAATCTCGGCAAAGAAAAGATCAAACTATTACGGGACAAGAAGAGCAGCGTCAGCCTGCGCCTCGACGGCAAGACCCTTCAGGGACTGGGGGGAAGCATCTACCTCAAGGATACTCCCCTCCCAGCACCATCCACGTAGATGCAACCCATGCGGCACGGAATAAGAAGACATTCCACCACCTAAAGACTCCTCAGCCATTCGAACAAGTTGTTTTACTGCCATCAGAAGAACTCCCTGCCCCCACCAGGCCTGGCCTACACCGAGAATACGACATAGAAAAGGAATTCTCAAGCACAAATAGCTCCCCCGTACCTGCAACATCACTCCAAGAGATGTATGACCACTACCTCACACGTCCTCATCATGAAGAGAGCACTGGAAACACAATAGCTCCTGGCACTTCTACCACAAAGCAAGAACCAGATGAATACCTACCTAACAATAATTCACCTAGCTCCTGGGCAGCCACGGACACAGAAATCCGTAGTTTCAGTGGGACAGGCAACCCACTGGCACACCTAGAGTATTTTGAAGCCATCATGCACGCTCGCAACGCCTCAGATCAACTCATTATCCGAATATTTTCAACAACACTAATTGGAGAAGCTCAGACCTGGCTTCAATCCCTACAAAGAGAAGATACCGACAGCTACATCGAACTCGCCGCCCTCTTCATCAAAAGGTTCATGACGGTTGAAAAGCCCTCACCAGAAAATCCGAGACCAAGCAGAAGATAGAAGAGAAAGAAAGAAGATGAACCAACCCATACAATGCGAAAAGAACGATGCCAGAATCGGAGTCGCCTCGATGGTAGTCAGCACAGCCCTCCGAGAAACGGGGGGCAACATTCACTCCAGGAATACATCCCTCTGAATACTACCTGCACTAATGTGATGTATGCAATTCAGAATAATCCATCATTTCAACGACCAAGAGCGCCACGGCCAAACCCCAAGGCAGACCAAACAAGATACTGCGAATATCACCGAGGTCACGGCCACAACACGAACGAATGCAATGGACTAAAAGAAGAAATCCAACGACTAGCCAGCTTAGGAGCAGTTGATCAATTCATATCAAGAAAAAGACCACCTAACAACCAAAACATAAGATGCACGACGGTCAAGATCGGCGAACCACCCACCAAACTGAATCAAGTTCTAGTAGACAAGGAAGTCACCACCAATATACTATTTTTATCAACTCTGCTTCAGCTCAAGATCACCGCCGGATATCTCAAACTAACATCTGCAAGCGCTCGTGTTCTCGGGGATCACCCGGTACCAATCATCGACACCATCACTCTCCCAGTCACTCTCAAAGATGCACACCGACAGACATCCTACAATGTACAGTTCGTCGTCGTCCAAGCTGATTCCGACTACAGAGCAATACTCCAGCGGTCACTCTGGGATGTCTTCCAATCCTGCTCAAGCCACCTCCGTCCTTAAGTCGTTTCCTTCATTTGATTATTGTGTTTATTAAAAATCCGCCTGTCTGAGCTATTAAAAACTATCCAAATGGCCTATATCTCGCTTTAAACTATTTAAACCGTAGGACCAACCCCGGACATGTTACCACCGTTCTTAAATTACTTCATTCATTTTATATTATTCTTCTCTTTACTTATCTGAACAGTACAAGAATCGAGAAAATGACTCGCCCGCATGGAGATCATACAATCATATGAAACATATGGCGCTAATCAGAGCAACACCGTGGGGGCCTGCCCCCCTCACGAAGAAGCCGCGAGCCCGTCTCGCGCGAAAAGCCGTGGACCTGTTCCACGCGATACCGTGGGGGCCTGCCCCCCTCACGAAGAAGCCGCGAGCCTGTCTCGCGCGAAAAGCCGTGGACCTGTTCCACGCGACACCGTGGGGGCCTGCCCCCCTCACGAAGAAGCCGCGAGCCTGTCTCGCGCGAAAAGCCATGGACCTGTTCCACGCAACACCGTGGGGGCATGCCCCCCTCACGAAGAAGCCGCGAGCCTGTCTCGCGCGAAAAGCCGTGGACCTGTTCCACGCGACACCGTGGGGGCCTGCCCCCCTCACGAAGAAGCCGCGAGCCTGTCTCGCGCGAAAAGCCGTGGACCTGTTCCGCGCGACACCGTGAGGGCCTGCCCCCCTCACGAAGAAGCCGCGAGCCTGTCTCGCGCGAAAAGCCATGGACCTGTTCCACGCGACACCGTGGGGTCCTGCCCCCCTCACGAAGAAGCCGCGAGCCTGTCTCGCGTGAAAAGCCGTGGACCTGTTCCACGCGACACCGTGGGGGCCTGCCCCCCTCACGAAGAAGCCACGAGCCTGTCTCGCGCGAAAAGTCGTGGACCTGTTCCACGCGACACCGTGGGGGCCTGCCCCCCTCACGAAGAAGCCGCGAGCCCGTCTCGCGCGATAAGCCGTGGACCAATTCCACGCAACACCATGAGAACTTGCCCCCCTCACGAAGAAGCCCTCATACAAACTAGGCCGCAAGACAGGCCCACGCACTAAGCCATGGATCACTCCCATACTAATACATCATGACAAAGGTCAACTCCCACCAACAACCATTTCGTGACAAAAGGCATCTATGCAAAAGACATGACAACGACATACAAGTAAGGATATCATAGGAAACAATGAATTGGAGCCCTAACGACGACAATCTCAAAGGCTATAACAGAAGCAAATGACTATAAATAAAGGACGAGACATGCAACAACAGATAAGCACTACAGCTACTCATCATCAGCATCCGAGCTAGAACGCTCATCATCTGAAACATCCGCAAAGCTGAAACTGGAAGTATCACACCCAAGATGCTTCTCTATGAAGCGAAAGGCCTTCGAAACACCACGACGAAGCGCTAACTGGCGTATGTCATCCATCTGAGGCTCTACTTCCTTGGACCAAATGTCATCACGAACCTCCTCCGCAATCAGGCTACGATCCCGCATATAGTCCAAGGACTCCAGGTACTCCGCAAGACCTGCGGCCTTCAGTTCTGATGTATGGTCATCCGAAGATAACACCTCTACCTGCGCCTAGCGGCGTGTAACACCCCCTATCCGTTGCATAGCATATAGCAGTAGGTCCGGCCGGGGCCCGACGCCATATACTACGGACAGACCGGAAGGTTACGAATATGGACAACCATTCCAACCAATTTATCAACAACGTCCTACACAACGCATTCTAACGGAAGCATTTTAAAGTTAAACAAAGAACCCATATAGGCATGAATGTCCACTAGTAATAAAATACCACAAAGGAATGACGAACATGAAAATACACAAAAGATAAGAAATAGCCTTAAGGCTTTACAAGAGTTGCTTAAATACAAGTGTCTTCCAAACCTCGGCACGCAGGCCGGCCACACATGAGTACAAGAGGTAAAACACTCAAAACAAGGCCTTCGAGGGCCAGCACAGCAACTTGGGCTTTAGCCCGCTAATTACCTCTCAGCTCCGTAGCACCTGCAAGCAACAACCCACCGCACGGTGGTAAACAAAGGCAACGGTCAGCAATGCTGACCAAATTATAACGATTCCGCCCCCAAACCGGGGCGGCAAAGCTTCTTCCCTGCACTTGTTAGCAAAACACGCAACACAGCCAAACAAGCATCTCAACATAGGTGCACGCTCTCACGGCCGTACACCCCGTGCTCTCAGGGCACTTACTCGGCGAAGCCAGTCCGAACCCCGTCCGGTCCTCGACTCCACCACCACCCCCAGGATGGCAATCTTTGTGAGCATTTAGTCTTCTCAGCCGCAGCCTAGACTCGATCTCCAAATCTCGGTAAGTCCCACGTAAACTTTAGGTCGCTTTAACCGAGCAGGTGGAGCGGGTAGAGGGCTACTAGTCCGTTGCTCACTCCGCCACTGCCATTCGGCCCTTTGGCGCGGACTAAGCTTTCCCCAGTCCCAATTAACGATCAAACACGGTACATAGCCCCGCTATGTACCCGGTTGGCTCCCAGGCCACCGTTATGACAGAACTACATTTCCGTCCAAGATTTCCGGGTGCACCTCGGGTTTCATCCCCAAGGCTCCCTGTTGCAATCCAATCATGATACATAGCCCCGCTATGTTCCCGGCTGGCACCCAGGCCACCGAGATGGCAGAACTTCGTTTCCGCCCAGATTTCCGGGTGCACCTCGGGGTTAATCCCCAAGATTCCCTGATGCATTCTACCGCATAGCAACCCGAAAACAACCACAACGCTCGGAGTCTTCTCCGGCTAAAATATGCATAGCAAAACATCACCGATCCGGAACACGCGTCCGGGTAGGCTTCCCACAACATGCCTATGTCCGTACTACGATTCCGGACTCTAACAAGGGGGACTTTACATATCTACCCCAAGGAATACCACGATCTCGCCGCACACTCGCGGGAGAGGGGTTTTCCCATGCAAAGGAAGAAGAGCTTCACATGCTCAAGAAGAGAATCGTTACCCTAGCGTTCTTCCTCGGTGCCATGGAAATCTACGCAGTTGGAAAGCACCGCAACGGCGTCGCCTTCGCGGATCTGGACTCGGATCGAGAATCGGAGCTCTGAAGCTCCACCGGCGGCCGGAGTTGACCTCCTTCTTCTTCCTCCTTGCTCTCCCTTCTCTCTAGCCTTTAGAAAGAGAAAGCTCCAAAGAAATGAGGGTTTAAACCCCCCAATCCCGGATATAACCTACCAGCATCAGCCCTGAGCCGTCGGATCCCAAATCAAGAAATCGAACGGCTGCGATTTAGCCCGAAATTACAAAATCTGGGCCGAACACGGGTTGCAACACGGCCGTGTGCATGGCCGTGTCACCCATTCGTCGTCACTCCGCAATCCCGACCAGAACACGGCTTGTGACACGGCCTCCGACACGCCCGTGTCACATGTGACACGGCCGTGTCAGTACCCGTGTCACTGCCCGTGTCATTTGACACACCTGTGTCAGTACCCGTGTCACTACCCGTGTCACCTGACACACCCGTGTCAGTACCCATGTCACTACCCGTGTCACCTGACACACCCGTGTCAGTACCCGTGTCACTACCCGTGTCACCTGACACACCCGTGTCAGTACCCGTGTCACTACCCGTGTGCCCAAATGACACAATACCGGAAGATACATGAGAAAGACACGGCCATGTGACACGTCCGTGTCATACGCCGTGTGCTCGGCACGTCTTCGGACACGCCCGTTGTCCCTGGTCGTGTAGCTCTCACAGCACAAAATGCAAATTGCCCGAGCGCGACACGCCCTCGGACACGCCCGTGTCCCAGGCCGTGTGCCTTCACCCGACGATCGGTGACCGCCAAAACGTCGACCATGCAACTCGTATCCGAACACGCCCCTGACACGGTCTTGGACACGCCCGTGTCCCAGGCCGTGTGACCGGTTCCAAATCTCAGACATGGCTCAAACGTCACCCGTCCCTCTTTTGAGTTTCGGGGTGTTACAACTCTCTCCCTCTTAAAAGAATTTCGCCCACGAAATTACTAAAGGAGAGAAACGGAATCTTTAGGCGGTACCCGAGCGGAGAACTCTGGATACTCTACCCGCATAGACTGCTCTCACTACTAAGATCTACTCCTTACCGCAATAGTCCCACCGGACTACAACTAACCATAACACCTTGAGACGAAGTCACGCGACTTCCCGATCTCAAAATGAACAGGTTTGACTCTTGTCATCAACCCTTCGTTCACCACTACTTGATCGCCCGGGATCAAGTTCGAAGGCTCTAGCGTCGCCTTCCGCAATACAGCTATGAGGGTTACATTGCGTAGACTACTCAACTCCACTGATAGTCTCCAGCAATAATCCACCTCACCAAGCCTCTCCAGAAATCTCAAGTGGTCCAAATTACACTGGCTCAGCTTCTCCAAGCTTCGTTCCCGTGAAACCCTTTTGAACGGCTATAACTTCCAATAAGTCAACCGATACTCCACGTTCTAACGCGTGGCATCAAAGCACTTAGTTCGCTTCTCAAGAGTGCTTTGCAAAAGTTCTCTTATGATCCAAATCGAGGTGTAGTGCCCAACACCTCTTCCTTTACCCATGACTTCAAGTCAATTCGTTTCTAGCCACGATAACGGCATGCGATAACTCTATCCATGCAGGGCTTCGAAAGGAGCCATCTATTAGCTCTCTTGGTGGTTAACATTGCACGCAAAATTTTGCCAAAGCAGCTGGTCTTCCCACTGCTTTCCGACATCCAGAACGCACATGCTATGTATGTGCCCCAACTCTTGGTAACTCTCTTTTCCAACCATCCGTTCGCGGAGGTAGGACTGCACCAAGCTACAACTTGGTCCCCAACATTTGCTGCAATAGGCCCCAACATTGAGTGTAAGAGCGCCCAACTCTATCGCTCACAACGTTGCGGGCACACCGTGCAGTCTCACCTTGAAACATAACCAAGATTGGCAATTACATCACCAGATCATCCTTCCTATGCGGAATGAAGCGCGACACTTTCGTTAGCCAAACTACGATCACCTTAAAGGCATCGTTTTCCCTTACCGCGAGCTTGGCAAGCCATGTTCAAACTTCGCCGGTATACAGTCGAGCTTCCATTCCAGACAAGGCAAGGATTTCAAGGATCCTCCTAGCTTTTGGCGCTCCGCCTTTACCGAGGCGCAAGTTTCACATTGCCACACAAAAAGCCACATCCTCCTAGGGTCATGGTCACCAAAGCAACTTCTACGGATTTCGGCACAACCTCGTGCCTCCCAAAGCGAGTCGAGTACTTGATATATCGCACCTCAACTCCACTCATAGATTAGCCACTCTTGGGCCGCACCAACACTCTTTTATCCTTGGTAGCCCATCTTCAAACATCACTTTAGGATTTTGACCCCACCGAGCCGCACTCATGATTTCCTTCATGCTGTGTCTCAGACCATAGTCTGCCAAATATGATTAGCTCGGTCATACTGAATCTCCATCCAGTTCCATTGCGACACGACGCTAGTCTGCTTGTCCACGCACGAGATAGCTAGCATCTCCCGCTCCCAGATCAAACTCTTAACATGCATCGGCCTCTAGTTGGTTGGGGCGGTAGTCCTGCGTCTTCACGCATTCTCAACTCCAATGCCCTCCAACGAGCACAGAAATAACTCCCGAACGTATAGTCCCACAGGGACTCCATCCATTTTTGCTGCCTCCGGTTCAGATCCTTTTGATCCAACCGATATAATAGGCTCTTTCGTTAGATATAACCATTGTCATTTACGCCGTACAAATATTGCCTCCACAAAAGCACGACTGTTAACTCCAGACGGTGAACTGGGTAATTCCCTTGTGCTCTTTCGGCGTATGCGAGCCGTCAACCATATAATTACCATGCTGCTATATTACGCAGTCCATCCTACTGCCCAAGACAGTGTTGTAGATCTCACCGCTTTTGGCTCCACCCGGTGAACGTAGCACTGACGTCGTGGTTAACTAATTCTTATTACTCTTCCATGGCTTGTGCGCACTCGCGCATCTACTCAACCTTTCAAGTTTTTACTTTACCGCGTTGGATACACGCACTCCCATTCTACCATCTATAGGGCCGAGGAGCGCTATCGAGGGTAACCCAAGACTCGCGCTTGGAGAGCTTGGCGTATTCTTCCTTAGCGTCCTCATAGCCAAGGATAGGTAGTCAGAAGGGATAATCCCTGTACTCCAAGTACACCCATGCGTCGTCGATGAAGACGATCTCAAGACGGACTAGGTATTCCATGAGCGCTCCGCTCAACCAGTCCATAACAATTTGCGGCACACTTGACTGCTTCGATGACACAATATTATAATCGGCTTATTCATTCTTCAATCTTGCCGACTTCTTGGCGATAACACTTTCCATTTTTCTCAGTTGAGGGTAATCGGACTTACAATTCACAGTTGAGTCCTCCAAACATCCGGCTATCTGATCACAAAATTTTGATCATAGGGATCGAGTACTGATCCTTTTTCAGAAATTTATCTAATTCCATACATAAACCCAAAGTTGTACGCTCTCGTCCTTCTTCTTGATAAAAAGGACCGATGCGCTCCAAGACAACGAACTTGGACGCACTCACCCTTGCTTCTCTAAGCTCTTAGTTGCATAAATCCATATATATACACCATATATATCCTTGCCACCTCTTTGGGCTCCAAAAATCAGCCCACTCTATAGGTGACATCGGCAACTACTAGCGACGACCGCGACGCTAGCAACTCGATCACTTGCTTTCCAATAAGGAACTTAGCGTACAAACTTTCACTTCGCACACATAGCGCGACTACCGGGCAACGACACATCCTCAATGTCCCTTTTCATCCGAAAGGAATCCTCCGACGCGTCCTACAGGTTCTTCGGATAATAGGAGTGTGAATCTCCCGCACCGAAAACTACGCTCTCTCCGGATTACCAACACAAACAAGGCCTAGAACTGCAAGTTCTAAGTTAACACACACAAGGTATCCGGTAAGAAAAGCCAGTTTGCTAACCTTAAACTCATACCTGTCATATTGACGGTCTGCTGATCGAGGATGTTTGTTCCCAGCCGAGCCGGAGTAAACGGCGATGCGGTGGATGCCACCGCCTTGTTCTTTTCCTCAAAAATTTCTCCCGGTTTCTTTTCGGACGTTGAACGTCCATGCCAACAGTCCCGGGCATAGTGTCCCGGCTTTCCACAAATAAAGCAAGCATCCGGTGTTTTGGCTATATTCACTCCGGATGTGCTAGAGGAAGGAATTATACCCGACCTCCTAGCCTTCTTGTACCACCTACGGTACCCAGATTTTGAGGTTGTCCTTTTGAACGTTGCTTCCTTTACCCCAAAGGCTTCAACTGTTCCTACCACAGCTTTTGGTGTCTTCTGAACGCCCTCCCAACAATCTCTAGCAGAGTGTCCTTTCTTGCCACAAGAACGACAACTGCCCGCGATTTTGCTAGTAGATGATCCAGTCTCTTGACTTGGCGTCTTTCGATAGGCAGTCCTTATAGGATCTGCAGGGTTTGGTACCCTATGTACTGGTATCTGGTGACCTTTTGCCAACTCCACTTCCAACGCTCTGGCCGACTCCACCAAAGCACGGAATCCCAATAATTTAGGTCCTAGCAGTCGGATACGCAACTCGCCGCGCAGACCATTGTAGAATCTATCAACAATGGATTGCTCGCTTTCCCATTCGAAGCCTGGGTAGCGCCTTATCATAAGGAATGTCTGCAAGTATGCGTCCACTGAATGTGCTCCCTGCACCACGAACGGGTTTTCCTGTTGCCCTACTGGACCTCCAAATGCTCCTTGCTCCAACATACCACCCGATGTTGGGGCCATCTCAGGGACACAAGGTTGCACATTACTCCCAAACTGTGCATTTGTCACCGCAAACACCGCTTCAACCACTCTTATTATAGTTTCCAAGGAAGTATGGGTCGCAGGCACGTCATTGGGTGCAGTACTCTGCTCAGCAACTGTGTGCTCAGACTGCCCCGAGCCACTTCCGGACACCTATAATCGTTCAACACACTGTTAAGTGACTGAACAAAATTGCAAAAAGCAATTATAGGAACACGCAGGTTCCTCAAACATGTGTATTTTCATTTCTAAGTGGACATTCATGGGTTCTTTTATGTTATAACGATGACGCACACACATGTGCTCACCACCCCTTAAAGTGAATTCGTCCACGAATTCATTTAAGTCTGACCGAAACCTGGCTCTGATACCAATTTGTAACACCCCATATCCGTTGCATAGCATATAGCAGTAGGTCCGGCCGGGGCCCGACGCCATATACTACGGACAGACCGGAAGGTTACGAATATGGACAACCATTCCAACCAATTTATCAACAACGTCCTACACAACGCATTCTAACGGAAGCATTTTAAAGTTAAACAAAGAACCCATATAGGCATGAATGTCCACTAGTAATAAAATACCACAAAGGAATGACGAACATGAAAATACACAAAAGATAAGAAATAGCCTTAAGGCTTTACAAGAGTTGCTTAAATACAAGTGTCTTCCAAACCTCGGCACGCAGGCCGGCCGCACATGAGTACAAGAGGTAAAACACTCAAAACAAGGCCTTCGAGGGTCAGCACAGCAACTTGGGCTTTAGCCCGCTAATTACCTCTCATCTCCGTAGCACCTGCAAGCAACAACCCACCGCACGGTGGTAAACAAAGGCAACGGTCAGCAATGCTGACCAAATTATAACGATTCCGCCCCCAAACCGGGGCGGCAAAGCTTCTTCCCTGCACTTGTTAGCAAAACACGCAAAACAGCCAAACAAGCATCTCAACATAGGTGCACGCTCTCACGGCCGTACACCCCGTGCTCTCAGGGCACTTACTCGGCGAAGCCAGTCCGAACCCCGTCCGGTCCTCGACTCCACCACCACCCCCAGGATGGCAATCTTTGTGAGCATTTAGTCTTCTCAGCCGCAGCCTAGACTCGATCTCCAAATCTCGGTAAGTCCCACGTAAACTTTAGGTCGCTTTAACCGAGCAGGTGGAGCGGGTAGAGGGCTACTAGTCCGTTGCTCACTCCGCTACTGCCATTCGGCCCTTTGGCGCGGACTAAGCTTTCCCTAGTCCCAATTAACGATCAAACACGGTACATAGCCCCGCTATGTACCCGGTTAGCTCCCAGGCCACCGTTATGACAGAACTACATTTCCGTCCAAGATTTCCAGGTGCACCTCGGGTTTCATCCCCAAGGCTCCCTGCTGCAATCCAATCATGATACATAGCCCCGCTATGTTCCCGGCTGGCACCCAGGCCACCGAGATGGCAGAACTTCGTTTCCGCCCAGATTTCCGGGTGCACCTCGGGGTTAATCCCCAAGATTCCCTGATGCATTCTGCCGCATAGCAACCCGAAAACAACCACAACGCTCGGAGTCTTCTCCGGCTAAAATATGCATAGCAAAACATCACCGATCCGGAACACACGTCCGGGTAGGCTTCCCACAACATGTCTATGTCCGTACTACGATTCCGGACTCTAACAAGGGGGACTTTACATATCTACCCCAAGGAATACCACGATCTCGCCGCACACTCGCGGGAGAGGGGTTTTCCCATGCAAAGGAAGAAGAGCTTCACATGCTCAAGAAGAGAATCGTTACCCTAGCGTTCTTCCTCGGTGCCATGGAAATCTACGCGGTTGGAAAGCACCGCAACGGCGTCGCCTTCGCGGATCTGGACTCGGATCGAGAATCGGAGCTCCGAAGCTCCACCGGCGGCCGGAGTTGACCTCCTTCTTCTTCCTCCTTGCTCTCCCTTCTCTCTAGCCTTTAGAAAGAGAAAGCTCCAAAGAAATGAGGGTTTAAACCCCCCAATCCCGGATATAACCTACCAGCATCAGCCCTGAGCCGTCGGATCAAGAAATCGAACGGCTGCGATTTAGCCCGAAATTACAAAATCTGGGCTGAACACGGGTTGCAACACGGCCGTGTGCATGGCCGTGTCACCCATTCGTCGTCACTCCGCAATCCCGACCAGAACACGGTTTGTGACACGGCCTCTGACACGCCCGTGTCAGTGCCCGTGTCACTGCCCGTGTCATTTGACACACCCGTGTCAGTACCCGTGTCTATACCCGTGTCACCTGACACACCCGTGTCAGTACCCGTGTCACTACCCGTGTCACCTGACACACCCGTGTCAGTACCCGTGTCACTACCCGTGTCACCTGACACACCCGTGTCAGTACCCGTGTCACTACCCGTGTGCCCAAATGACACAAGACCGGAAGATACATGAGAAAGACACGGCCATGTGACACGTCCGTGTCATACGCCGTGTGCTCGACACGTCTGCGGACACGCCCGTTGTCCCTGGTCGTGTAGCTCTCACAGCACAAAATGCAAATTGCCCGAGCACGACACGCCCTCGGACACGCCCGTGTCCCAGGCCGTGTGCCTTCACCCGACGATCGGTGACCGCCAAAACGTCGACCATGCAACTCGTATCCGAACACGCCCCTGACACGGCCTTGGACACGCCCGTGTCCCAGGCCGTGTGACCGGTTCCAAATCTCAGACATGGCTCAAACGTCACCCGTCCCTCTTTTGAGTTTCGGGGTGTTACACGGCGGAACTAGGATTTTGAAGTCGCACGGACACAATCTAACTACTGTCAATTTGGGGGGTTCGGGGGGGGGGGGGGGTGGTGGGTCGGGGGCAGCGCACCTTGAGCGGGAGTACGGGGGCGGCGGCCCGGAAATTTTTTTTGCAAATATTTCACACCGAAATATGGACTGAAACCAGTCCAGATTTCACAGTGAAATCTGGACTGAAATTTGTCCAGATTTTAGAGAAATCTGGACTGAAAATTGGACCGCTGCAGCACGCCAGACTTCGCACCGTTGCAGCCCGCCAGACATCGCACCTCTGCAGCCCGCCAGGATTCGCACCGCTGCAGCCCGCCAGGATTCGCACCGGTGCATCGGTGCGAAGCCTGGCGGGCTGCAGCGTTGCGAAGTCTGGCGGGCTGCATCGGTGCAAATCGTCGTCGTCGACGGTTGGCGGGCTAGGGCACGGGAGCAGCGACGGGCTAGGGTACGGGAGCAGCAGGCTTAGCAACGAGATTCTTTCTCCCCCGGTGAAAATCGCGGAAAAAACCGCTCGGGCACGTGCCCTACCGTGCCTAGGGCTAGTTCCGCCCATGCCTGCGCTCTCGCCGCACAAAGCTGGGTCTCAAGGCCTGTAACCTCATCTCGCGCCGCATGCAACTGAGTCTCCATGCCAGATATCTCCTCCCTCGCATACTTCAACATCTGGGCAGTCCTCTCCACCACGGCTTTCTCCACGTCCAAGGAAGCACGCACGTCTTCTAGCTCGGACTTCAGCTCTGACCCAACTCGATGATACTGCGCGATGTCCCGGTCATGTTCTTCCTTGAGAGAAGAGAGTGAGCTCATCGACAGTCGAAGCTTCTCCTGCAAGGCGAGATATCCATCCTTCATGCTCACGTAATGATCGTTCCAGGTGACCGCTATCTGTGCCTGAGTCTCGATCTGCAAAAGGAAGAAACGCAATTAGCCGCCTTCAAATGAAAAATAAAAGAAGAAGGAAGAAACAGTAAGGCACCAACTTACCGCATCACTCATCGCCTTCAAAGAAGAAGACATCCGGGGAACCGCTGCGCTAGCAAGCGCCCGTGGAGCCGGGGAAACAGGTAATTGCGTCTCTGGGACTGAATCATCAGAAGCTACCACCACAACGTCAACATCACTAACGGAGGCCATAACCGCTTTTCTCTTGCGGCCCCCTCCCTGAGAAGACGACACCACCCGTCCCGTGCCAACAGAAATACCACATTCCAACAATCGCTTCTCTTCGACAAAAGCATATATATTGAAGAGGCGATTAGCCAACTCGCGAGGCTCGGAAAATCCCAGCACAGGGGAGAAGTCTCGCTCCCTCCCTTTCACACGGCGACAACGATCCGGAAGCGCATTCCACACCTCAGGAAGACCCCAGGAGTTCTTCACATATCCAAACAAAGTGTTACCATGGCGACGATCTTTGCGGGACTCAAACTCCAGCCAAACCTTGTTGCTGCGCACCTCGATCCGCTCACTACCATCGAAGCGCACGTCGCACCAATCCCGGAACTGGTCTAGAGAAAGAGAGCCCCCGTGCTCACGAAGAAAAGTAATCAAGCCCATAATACGAGTAACCCCGGTTGGAGCAAACTGGGAAATAGGAACTCCGCAAAACTTCAGAATCTCCACCACCTCGTCGCAGGGAGGAAGACAGAAACCAGATCTGAGCGACACTTCACAGATAGTCAGCCAACCACGGGGAGGATTTTGAACCCGCTCCTCGGGATGCGGGATCCTCACCTCCAAGTCTGGAGGAAGCCCGAACTTCGTTCTCCAAATAGCCACGCCATCTTCAGTCAAAGAGGAGCGAAGACGCATTGGTCCAGCAGAGCGCTTCGGTACCTACGCACCGCAAAAAATTAGTCAGTTTAAAGTGGTAAAATCGCGCACAAGCAACCCCCTCCATGACTGCGCACGGCCTACGCGCAAGCACCGCCTGCACGCGCGCGCACAAGCAGCCTCACCAAGCCCGGACTGCACGCGCAGCCAGCAAGCGCGCGGCCAACGCGCGCACAGCCAGCGCGCGCGGCCAACGCACACGCGGCCTGCGCGCGCGCGTGCGGGCAGCCTGCGCGGGCGCCCCTACAAGCGTGGCCGGCGTGCACGCGGCCAGCACGCGCGGCCAACGCGCGCACGGCCAGCGCACGCGCGCACGCCCTGCGCGCGCGCGGCCAGCGCGTGCGGCATACGCGCGCGCGGCCTGCGCGTGCGGCCAGCACGCGCACGGCCAGCACGCGCGCACGCGCCCTGCGCGCGCGCAGCCAGAACGCGCGCACGCGCCCTGCGCGCGCGCAACCAGCGCGTGCGGTATACGTGCGCGCGACCTGCGCGCGCAGCCAGCGCGGGCGGCATACGCGCGCGCAGCCTGCGCGCGCGCGACCTGCGCGCGCAGCCAGCGCGTGCGGCATACACGCGCGCGGCCTGCGCGCGCGCGCCTGCGCGTGCGCGGCATGACCGCGCGCGGGGCGATTTCCACACGCGCGCAGCCTACACGCGCAGCCCGCGCACGCGAGTTGGGTGCATACCCCACTCACGCGCGCAGCCCTTACGCGCGCGACACGCTTGCACGCGCTCGGCCCTTTCCCCGCAATAGTGGCACACCACCGACTCCTACGTCGTGCCGGCCTCCGCGCATACTCGCCTAGCACCCGCTTACCAAACTAGCGCGCATCATCGTACCTTGGAGCCACACGCCGTCGCCGCCATCCTGAATTCCACGCCGACGATCACCACCGCGACCAGAGTTAGAAATCTCTCCCCGTGCTCACTTCCCTCCCAACTGAAAGAGATTTGGGGGGCAATTGATGGGTTCCACCTTAATTTATAAGGATATGGAGACCCCCATGATCCCCACCAATGGAGATCATGGGTGGGCCCCCCTAACCCCCATGATCTCTCATGGAGATCATGGGGGTGGGCCCCCATTTTCCCACCTTCCGCGGAGGGAACCGCCGCCGGCGGTTCCCCTCCAGCCGGCCACGGCCATGACCCGCGGTCATGGCCGGCCGCGGCCATGGCCGGCCGCGGCCAGGGCCGGCCGCGGCCAGGGCCGGCCGTGGCCAGGACCGGGCGCGGCCATGGCCGGCCTCGGCCATGGCCGGGCGCGGCCATGGACGGGCGCGGCCATGGCCGGGCGCGGCCATGGCCGGCCTCGGCCATGGCCGGCCGCCGCCGTGGTCGGCCGCCCCCGGGTCCGGCCACCTCCTCGCCGTCGGCGTCGTCCGGGCGGCCCCGCCTCGGGGTGGCCTCCCCGCCGTCCGATCGAGGGAGAGGCCCCTCCAGCCGTCCGATCAGGACAAAACCACCCACTAACCCACTATGTTAGTGGGGGGGCCCGTCGTAACTTTCCCCTGGAGCCTATAAAAGGACCCCAGGGGCTCCTCATTTAATCATCTTCTTCTCCTACGCTTCCCCCTCCTTTTTCCTCAGGTGGGAGCTCTCCCGTTTTCTCCGCCGGCGACCACCTCTCGCCGCCAACCACCAGCAACCTCCCACAACCTCCAGCGGCCATCAACGGCTATCGACACCCACCAAGGACTATCAGCACTCGTCGAAGGCCACCAGCGCCTGCCATCGGCTATTGGCACCCCACCAGCGCTCAGTTAGAAAGGAGCACTCCAAGGACAGAGAAAGACGAGCAAGGGAGGTAGCGACAACCCTTGAATACGCGCCGCCTCTGAGCGCACGCTCCTAAAGCATCCCGCGCATTCCACCGTCCAAGTCCCCTTGACGCGGTGTCTGTTGCCCACCAACGGTCGCATACACTCTCTCTCCCTTCAAGATTGTAACGGGAGCGGCCTGTCGCCCCGATTCCCCCATCAAATTGTAACCACCAGCAATCTAGTGGATTTTGACCGGCACCGACCCGGTCACGTGGTTTTTCACCCGGTTGAAGGGTTTTCCACGCTAAAACTCGTTGTGTTCATTCCCCCTTTTCAATTGACTGTGTGCGCGCTCGACCGCTCCGCGAGCTAAGGCGGTCCGAGATTATCCGGTCCGACCGGGGCCTCGAGTTAGTCCGCAACAGAAATATATGAATCTAAACCGAATTTTCACGAATCTATTATCCAACTATTCACGAGCTATTTGGTTTGCAATCATTCCTATCTAAAACCTACAATGCCCTTAAGTTTTAATGGTACCTTTCGATCACATAAGGTCCTTGACACGCCTCTCCACTTCAATCAACCCGCTTGGATTCTCTGTGTCACATCTTTATCAATACCACCGTCCTTTTGAACAGTCGATCAAAGATATTTAAAACACTCACTACAGGAAATATCTTGATCATCCAACTTAATAGCAAAGTCATCCGCCCTTCTTGCACTGCTAAATTTAAGCTCCATATATTCTGTCTTTGTCTTGCTAAACCTAAAACCCTTCTTTTCTCAAGTGTCTCGCCAAAATTCAAGTTTTGCGTTTACACCCTCGCGCGTCTTATTGACCAAAACGATATCATCCGCAAACAATAAACACCAAGGACCAAGGTATTGCTTGTTGGATAAGTCTGGTGAGCTCATCTAAGATAAGGGTAAAGAGATAAGTGCTTAATGCTGAACCTTGATCTAAGCCAACAGTAGTGATAGATAATTTCTGTGTTAATCCTTCAAATGTCCTCACCCTTGTCACTGAATTTATATAGATATCTTTGATTATGTCAATGTATGATACATTTACACCTTTCTTTTCTAAGGCTCTATTTGGGACAGCTCTGGCGGATTGAAAAGCTGCTGTCCGGATGGAGCTGTTTTAAAATAAATCTCTGAGGAGCAATTTTGAAAAGTTGCAGAGTGTTTGGGTGTTCTGTGCAGAAGTGCGCTCGAAATTGCCGGAGGAAGGACGTCGAGGGCTCGAAATCGCCGGAGGAGGGCCGTCCGGGGCTCGGAATCGCCGGAGGAAGGCCGTCCGGCCTCTGAGCATGTTCCAACTGAAGAAACCATTAGATTTCCAAAACCTGTGAGAGAGAAAGCTATTTTGCGGGAGCAAAAGCTGGGGGGGAGATTTCTGAAAAGCTGCAAAACAGCTTCAGATTTCTGAAAAGATCTTTATAAGGAGTTGTCACAAACACATATAAAGCAGCTCTGACGGTTGGAATAGAGATTTTCTAGCCGCTAGAGCTGCGCCAAACAGACCCTAAGACTCCCCAAAAAAATCTCTTTTTGAACTCTATCACAAGCCTTCTTCAGATTGATAAACAACATATGCAACTCTTGTTTTTTTCTCATGCAAGACAATATGAAAGGAAAATAACCTCAATCCTAAACTCCGAATATACCAAAAATAGGAAACTGCCGCCACCTAATAGAAGCGATTAATTAGAAGGCTTGGACAGGAGTCTGAATTCGCTAGGAGTAACGCAAGTAGAGGATGCTAGGGAAAAATCGTGGGCCGTCCGATCAATGATCCGACGGATCACTAAATCTGATCATATTTACTAAAAAAAGAAAAATCAAAGCAAAAAAGACCTTATTTAAAATTTCGGGAACCATCTAATCATACGATCAGATGGCCCACGAATCTTTCCTACCTTCCTCTACGTGAGTTACTCCTACCTATAATTTTTTTCTCGGAGAGCCATGAAAGAAGATCAAAAGCAAAATGCATAACAAGACGACGTGATTTGATTATTTCGTCATTTCCCTCTCAATGTACCAATTTGTCCAATTCAGACTCTGTGAAATTCGCAGTTGCCCCGAGACTTTTAGATGTCGACCAACATAATTTTGTCATAATTTTAATTGCTAAAATTAATAGTGAAAATAGATCATAAATGATTTCGAGTTTTTGAGCATATAACTGAGAGGCTCGGTTTGGGATGACTTTTTAGCGCGGGTGAGTTTTGAACAAAAATGTCATCGTTATATAGAATGTATGTTCGGCAAGACAATGGTTATAACCGCCGTCAAGAAAAGAAAACTAGTTTCGAATAAAAACATGGATGATGTTACTTAGGTAAAGGCAGACAGTCACGAACGACAGTTCATAACCACCGCGTTCACGACCGCCACTGCCATGCGAAACGGAGCCCAAAGAGCATTTTAATTATTAAAAATGGGTTCAACTAATCGGTGGCTAAGAAAAGGGTCAAATAATGTGACTACTTAGGCTTCGTTTGGCGCAGTGTTTGGAGCTTTCCGTTTGAGGTAAACGCCGCACAGCAAGTAATCAAATGACCGGCGGCAGCGTTTACTCCATTTGCACCCGCCGCGCCATTGGAACTGGAAGAAAACGGAGGAATTCCAACCGCAGCATCCCCCCTCCTATTCCAAAAGCCCTCCTCCCGCCGTGTGAGCAAAACGCCATACCAACGAAGCCTTAATTTAATGTATTTGTTAAATTTAACATAATTTTGAGCCAACTCGATCTAATCAAGGCTAGGCTTCGAGATCGAAATGAACAAAACCCGGCCTAAAACTTATTTCAGAACAAAATAAAATCTCTCTTACAATATAAATAATAATATTTTGTAACATAAATCAATTATCATTGCAAAAAGCAGGAGCTCTAAATATTATTCCTGTTAGTGTGGAGATCAAGGAAGCACCACAACTTCAAATCTGAATTCATGCACCCTAAATAAATAAAACAGTATGATCAACTTTCGACTAGTAAGTGCACGCACGACAATCGACTTTTGACACAACCGTTTGGGAAAGACGCGGCGGAGTTGCGGCGTGAAACTGCGGCAATGGTTTCGGCAGATTTATTAGCCCGAAAGGATGATTTGGGTAAATAGTGTTTGTGACCGCAGCTAGCCAAACAACAAAGGCTGCCTGTATTTCTCACCGCTTAATTCGCCGCCGCAGCTCTTCCAAACATAGCCAAGAATGCTTCAACTTTCTACCTAGAGGGAGTTTAAGCAGCCAGTTGTTATATTCTACAGCTACACTGGGAACTAAGAATTTGATGGATTCTCCACATGCTTCCCTCCTGATTCAAATGAAGCTAGTTATGAATTTACTTCGGGCACGCGCGAAGTAAATTCATTGACTCTAGAAGGATGCAGGGCGAAGTCCAACGAATATCTGCCGCCGCTATATCAATACTGTTGCGAATCTGGAACGAAATTTTCTCGAACGAGGGGCGGAATGGAAGCACTTTGCGTCGGCTGCGCTTTCTTCCTGCTATCGGGGGATTCTCGCAACGAGATCCGGCAGACCGGGCAGGTCCAGTGGTGCTTCAGCCACTTGTCAATGCAGCTCGCGTGGTAAGCATGCCCGCAATAAGGAAGGACGCGCAGCAGGTCTTTCTCTTGGTAATCAGAAAGGCAGACAGCACACCTGCAACAAGGAAGGATATACTAATAAAATTGTGCCCGCAATTGGAATTGAATTCAAAAATAGAGATCAATTCAAATTTTTGCCCTTCAATAGGGTTTAGTTAAAAATGAATTTGAATTCTGTTTTCAAGCGCATAACCAAACAACGTAATTGGAATTTGACCTTCAATCACAAAAAAAAAAACGGAATTAGGAAACTTGAGATAGTCAGGAGTTCATTGGTTTACAAAAATGAAAGAACAAGAATCAACAAAGTTAATTGTACAAAAACTTCAATGATCATTATAATGATATAGGTGGAGGGGCGGCATGCCATATATTATGTGCCTGGATGAGTTTCTCCTTGTGAGACCGGTGTATTCACAAGCATTATCGGTGCGCAATGTTTTTAGGGTGGTGTGGAATTGTGTACGGGTCTCAAAGACAAAGGCCCGAAAAATACGGGGAAGCTTGGAGCGATCACGAAGTAAGTAAAGTCCCGGTTCATGCAGTCATGACCGCTTGACCGGTGAAAATAAGTCCTCCCAAACGGAGCCTATATTCTTAACATGTCCTCTTATGTGTGCAAACTTTGTCCTCTAACAAGGGAACAATTTTTTAATTAAGGGGAAGAAGAGAGATCGTGTTGTCCGGGCGAAATTGATGTGTCTAATAAATGATTGAAATTTTACAACTTGAAACTCAACTTGCTGCTAAAAAAAGGGAAATGAAGATAAAAATAAGTAAAAGTTGCTTCTTACAGTAAGATAGAGGAAAAGAAAAAACTAGTTGCATGCAAGTGATTTCTTCTCTACAAGAGCAGCCAAATAATTGCAATTTTAAAATTGTTGTCGACATAATTGCATGGGCCTCTATACTCCTACTATGACCATTTCCTTCGTATAGAGAACCTCTTTTCATATCAGGTCGAAATAGCTAAAGACTCGAAAAGGGAAATAACAACATTACTGAATTGTCAAAACTACTTCGATATACCATTTTTACATGAGGGATCAGCAATGCAACTCAGGTAGAACAAGCTAAGAAACATAAAGTGCTATGAGGCATTGCAATCACAAATCATTGAAGAGAAAGAATTATTTCCAAGTGTTGTGATGCTTTGACAAAGGAAAATTTACAAACTTTAGAGCACTAGTGACACAACCAGCACCTAAAACCTTAATGTAATGCACAAGGTTTCAACAAAATATCTCTTATCGAAAGAGAGAAGGGAAGGATGAATTCTGAGAATAAGCTAGAAAGCAACAACAACAAAAAATATATGCATAACAAAAAATCAGAAAGTTATGAACAAAAACATAACCAAATTTGATGGAGTTCATCATAAAAGTGGCAGCCCAGTGCACAAAGCATCCCCATGCAGCGAGGGTCCAGGGAAGAGTCCCACCACAAGGGTGAAATATAGGAAAACCATACTTTGCATTTTTGCAAGAGGCTGCTTCCAGAACTCGAACCCGCGACCTCAAGGTCACACGGCAACATCTCAAACCGGTGCGCCATTATGATCAAATATAATTGCGGTTCAGAACTAATAAAATTAACACATCTAAGTCATTATACCTTCAAGAGCACAATTAGTAATCATGGAAAAACTAAAGGAGTCAGACTTACAAAATAGAAGATGGATGATAAAGGCATCCAGAAAAATGTAATAATCAGATCAAAATAACATTGAAAATGCTCTTCCACAATCATGGATGAGGAATTAACACATTCAAGAATGAAAAATCATCTAGAAACTAGTTCAACAACCACAACAGTAGTTGAGTAGTTGAGACTAGGGATCTGTTTGGAGAGGTGGTGGCAGTGGAAAAAGCAATGGTGGGAAACCAGTGGTTGCATTAGAGCTGTCCAAAAAACTGTTTGAAAAGGTTGTAGACTGTTCGGAAAACCTCCATTTAAGTGCTTTTCAAAGAAATGTTTTGCATTTTTTTGTTTGGAAGCACAAAATTTTAATAATAGTTCGTTTAGTTTTTAATAATAAACAGGTATTTTATGCTAACCATTTCTCGCATAGATACGTAAATATTATATACATAAATAAGCAGGTTACAAAAGGTCAGCGGAGAGAAGCAAAGATCGTGAATGGACGAAGAATCACGAATGAGAGAAGAAAACATTTGCAGTGGCGAGAAAGAAGAAAGACAGATCACAAATGCTCGGGGCGTGACTTAAATAAATCCTGAAATAAAAGAGGAAAAGCTAAAAGCGGAGAAAGCCGTTTTTAGAAATCCAAGTTGGACGGGTTGCTCAAAAAGCAACCAAACAACTTTCTTGAAAAAGCTCCTCATCCAAACAACCTACAAAGGGCGGTGGCGGTGACAATAGAGCTTTTCCCACCGCCCCACATAGAGCCCAGCTCCCCATATGTCCACAAAAACTTATTTTCATAAGCTAAGGCTTCTAAGCTCCATAACATCGTCCAGTTTTATTTACATAACCATCATGATTGTGTAAATGACACTAGAATATAATGTAAAAGACAAAACTTACTTTGTATCTTGTCCATATGTGAACTGATCTACATACTTCGTAGGAAAGCTTGAAACCACAACAGGCTCCAGCCCATGGATTCCTCGCTCCATCTGTTGCAAGAAAACCAACACATCAACATATTGCCATTCCCTAAACCAATTTTGATATAACGATAAATATATTAACACTAATTGCAAGGGATCTCACACATGTAGGATTAAACATTGAAATAAAAACTACATTAACTGGAACTTCATGCACTTGGCATACTCATTTTTTTATAATATGATAACAATTTCAAATAGTATTTAATCAATTTATGTTTTTTATAGAACAACAACAACAACATTCAAGCCTTTATCCCCACAGATAAGTTTTTTATGAATCTTGATTATGTTTTTTTATATTAAAACATAATCAAGATTCATAAAAAAAACATATCTATGGGGAGTAATCCAAGGCTCCATTTGGCGGGGCATTTTTGTTCCGTGAGTTTAGACAAAAACACCATCATCATAGAATGTGTGTTTGGCATGACAATGCTTATGACCGCTACGAAGAAAAGAAAACTAATTTTTAACATAAAAGTGAATGAAGTCCGGCATTCACGAACGATGGTTCATATCCGCTACCGCCGTGCCAAATGGAGTCTAAATCATATCATTCCACGAAAGATGGTTTTTTTCATCACAAAGTTCAATCAAATGTTAATTAAAATTGCTTTATCATCTTCACCAATAACCTTATCCAACTATTTGAAGCCAATTCATAATAAAAAAAACATATTTGTTCATGGATTTTATGATTGGTGGTCAACCTAACATGAACTCCCAACCACACTCATGCCATCTAAAAACCATCAATTACAAATATTTGAAAGATACATAAATAAACAATACATCAAAAATTAAAAAAAATGAATAGAGGGCAAGTCAAAGGGTCAAACAGGGAAATTGACTATGAATTTGGACCAGGATGTTCAATTTTCAAAAAATAATTCAACCTAAGATTAAGTGAACAGTACAAAGAGGACTCCTTTACCATGATTACTCCATTATTATGTGGAACAGAAGGCCATGGATTACAAAAGTTAAAATCTTACTCAAAATAGGAAGAAAACGAGTATAAAAGAGAGCTGTGAAGAGCACTGACGATACTTAGATCGGATCCGGCGAAGGATCTCGTCGAGGCGCGGAGTTGGATTCGGGCGCAGATGAGCCTCGTGCACACGAAGACGATGAACATCGTGCTCACGGCGAATCCGATGACCGTCATCACGAGATTAAGCCCCGAGGATATCATCTTCTCCGGCGACGGCTTGAAACGGCGCCGCAGTTGGAAAACCCTAGGGTTGGAAGAAGCTGCGGGGATGCGTGGAGGCGACGCCCTCACTCGCGCTCGTTTGCCGCCATCAAATAAGCCGTGAAGCGCAGGAGGAAGGGATTGCGAATACCTGGATCTGATTCGGATTGGGAAGATGGATCGAGGAGAATGACATTCGTGAAGAGCCGGAGTTTATCAATCGCGATCTCTGCGAATTTCAGCGCCGGCCATTTATAATTTAATTAAATTATATATATATTGTTTTAACTTTTAATAAATATAAAATCTGTAAATCACGCATGATATTTATGTTCCTCCAAAATCCAAATCAAGTGCATTTATAATTATTAATAATAATATATGGGCACTGATATTAGGATGGTACTTTTGGCTATATGTGCTAACGAGAAATCGCAAGCATAAATTTAAGAGATTGGTTATACTCATGATGAGGGCATTCTAAATTTATAGAGAATTTGGGTTGCGAATTGGCTCCTCCCCATGATCCGGCCGCCCCTCCCCGCAAGGGGCGGCCATTCTCGGCCGCACATCCCCGCGGCCGCCTTCCGCAGCCGCAGGGCGCCATCCGCAAGGGGCGGTCGTGTCCGGCCGCCCCCTACCGTGGTTGTGGGACGTCGCCCGTGGGGGGAGGCCGTGCCCGGCCGCCCCTCCCCGCGGTTTCTCCCGCCGCGGGCGGCCGTCCCGCCGGCCGCGACTCCTCCTCTCCTCTCGTCGGGGACTGTCTGCCTGCGAGGTGGCCGCTCTTTCGTAACAAACCTTCCTCACCGTCTGATCATTCCGTCGCGATTGCAGCTGTTCATTTTGTGGGTAATCGCACACTAACTGTTGAAAGGAGCCCGGCCCATATTTTGGAACCAAGGGTGCCACAGCCCGACTGCAGTCGGCGCACTCCAACCAAATCTCCTAAGAGCCCATTTTGATTTATCCCGGGTAGGTTGTTGAGGTCGGGACTTGATCCCAAGACCTCCTTTATCAAGCGCTTTTATGCAAGCTTGATAACCAACTGAGCTGCTTGATAAAGGAGGTCTTGGGATCAAGTCCTGACCTCAACAACCTACCCGGGATAAATCAAAATGGACCCTTGGGAGATTTGGTTGGAGTGCGCCGACTACAGTCGGGCTGTGGCGCCCTTGGTTCCAAAATATGGGTCAGGCCCCTTTCAACACTAACCGTCATGATTAGTGGGGGGTTATCATTAAATAAAAATCGGTCCGCATTTAGTGAATATTACACATATTGTATACGCTCAAAACTATATTAAATGTGATATACAAATAGTAATTGTGGGTGGTTTCGGTGTGCGGATAGCCGCGTAACCACCGTAACCATCTCTTATAAAAAGGTCTCAGGACCCCCTTCATTTCTAACTCTTTTTCTCTCCTCAGACTTCTTTTTTCTCAAGTCAGAGCTCTGCCAAAATCCTCCTACGAGCCCCCTCTACCAGTCGGGCCACCCTAAAACCAGTCTAAGTCCACGACACTTCCAAGAAGAAGATGTTATGTGCAACATTCTGCAAAGTCTCCTATGTGCGCAGCGCCACTCAAGTCATCACCCACGCATCTCATGCACTCCACCACAAAGTTTGCCAGGAACCATCTAAAAACGCTCTATCAGAGCATAGAAAAGTACTAGCTTCGTGTGAGGCAGCCTGTCGCCCACCGAGCACTCTCAATCTCTCATTTCACTGTTGTAACAAGGAGCGGCATGTCGCCCTCAATTCTCCTTACGATCTGTAAATAGCCGCCAATAGTGAAATTTGACCAGCACCATAACAGTCACGTAGTTTTTTACCCATTTAATGGGTTTTTCCACGTCAAAATCGCCTTATGTGCTTCTACTAATTTTGTGACTGTGTGCGCGCTCTACCGCTCCACAAGCTAAGACATCCTTGTTTAGTTCAGTCTACCAGGAGGGTTGGCTGCAACAATGCAAACAATTTTCTATTAGCAGACATTTTTTTAAGGAAGTTGGCTATCCACAAGCATTCTATCATTTTTCAAGGCTTAAAGATACTGAAAGTTCACTAGCCCCATACTCTTTTCTTCTCCAATTATTTCGGAAACATAAAGATCGAACTCATCATCCTTAATTTTGGAAGCTTTTATTAATAAAATTTAACTAAAATATTTTTGTAATGCATGAGAAGGGGGGAAGATGATTTTTTAGAGTGGGAGGACTTAAACTTTGGGATTAGAGGAGAAACAATGGCTTAGAGGGAGATTGGGCGCGGCGGTGGCTGGGAAGATATTGTCAAGCGATATCTTGGTTTGTTACCAGAGAGGTTTTCTCTTTGCCAGCTCTTAAGCAGGTGGTCATCAGTAGGCCAATTCGCTCGACTTGATCAGTAGTCCGAGCGATTTGTTCTCCAGCAGAAGTCAATAAGGGCAGTTCACGAAACCTCGCAGTTAGTGGAGCGGTCTGTCGGCTAGGCGGTCTCAGTTTTGCAGTTTGCCAGTTTTGTGTTTATCTATTTTTTGATCTTTGTCCATTACAACGCGAAATCATGTCTCACGATTGTATGACTCGCCTTGTAAAACGGTGAAAATAATACAAGTGTTTGCTCTTGCTTCTTCTCTTACCAGTGGTTTATTGCTTTTAGTTGGTTGAGAGTGATCCTGTAACACACCCCATCCGTTACGGGTAATATAACAGAAGGTCCGGCCGGGGCCCCACGTCATATTAAGCGAACAGACGGAACGGTTACTAAATTTGAAATACCATAATCCGATACATTCAATTAAAACCGTATCCTAACTCAGAATCATTCTAGCGGAAGCATAAAAGGAGTTTAACGAAAAACCGCGCCCAACGGCGAATGTCCACTAAACAAGCAAAGGAATGAAAAATACAACCACATGTCCACAAAACGGCCTTAAGGCCTTACATGATAGTGTTCAACTGAAAATACAAGTAGCTTGCATACATCGGCACGCAGGCCGGCAATACATGAAACTAGCTAACAAAAAGGGGCTGGGCCTTCGAGGGCCAGCTCAGCAAAATGGGCTTCGGCCCGCTATTTCCCGCTCGGCTCCGCAGCACCTGCAAGCCAACATTCCACCGAGCGGTGGCAAACAAAGTAACGGTCAGCAAAGGCTGACCAAATTATAACGACCCCACCCCTTTCTCGGGGTGGCGGTGCCTCTTCCCTGCAAGCGGATTAGCATAATCACATAAAGCTAAAAAGTGCATTTAAAGCATCAAAACACCACAAACGTTGGCTCAACCGGCCCAACGTCTCGTGCACTCAGGGCACCTTATCAGTGTACCGGATATCCCCGGTCCCACTACCATTCTCAGTCCTGGACTGGATGGCTACATGATGAGCATTCGCTAGTCGTGACTCAAAGGTCTCGACTCTCTCCTATGCCTGTAGCAACCCACCAATTATCTTAGGTGGTCGAACTACACCACATAGTGCAGGTACAGTTCGGTCGAGCCCGCTGCTCAAATCGTCGTACCCAACACGCACGACGCGGGTCGACTTCCCCTTGCCTGTTATCGCATACATAACCGATTGTTATGTAACAAGGGTGGTACTCGCGGCCACCTAAGTTGGGCCCTCAAGGAGCACAACTCCACACACTAGCCATACGGTCTCCGAGAGACGGGCTTCGCACAAATACGACAAAAACCCCTCGGGAGTTGATGCCAACGATCCAACGACCTAGTGCAAGCGTAAAACAACCACGGAGTCTTCTCCGGGCAATCATAAACATCACCAATCCAGACGCATCCGGATGGGCTTCACACAGCATGCCTAAACCGTACTCGCGCTTCCGGTACTAATGCAATTAAACTAACGGGGATGTCAACATCGACCCGTCGGAGAGCACCTTTCCCCCACGCGATGGTGGGGAGACACTTCCATGCAAGTATGCTAAATAAGGGCTTCACCTGCCCAAGAAGAAAAGTCGTTACCCTTGACGTGTGTTTCTGCGGCATGGCTCGGTCACGGATGTCCAAGTGCAAATCCGGCTAGCGCGTGCCGAATCAACTCCAAATCGATCACTACCGGTGCGGCTTCCCCCTTCCAATGCGAACCCTAACCCTAACCCTAGCTCTCGGTCGGCCAAGAGAAGGGTGAGGTTTGTCGGGCTGCTACCTTGGCTCCAGAAATCGGGGAGGAGGAGAAGAAAAGTGCGGGTTCTTCCCCCTTGCAACCGACGGCCGAGAGGGAGAGAGAGAGCACACGGGAGAGAGAGAGAGAGAGACCGAGGGAGAGGAAGAGGGATGGAGCTTCTCCGGCCGCCCCTTGCCGGCGCCGACGAGAGAGGAGGAGGAGGGGGGCGGGGCTCCGGCTTCCTCGGGTTGCCGAGAGAGGAATCGCGCGAGAGAGAGAGGGGAGGCGGCGGGATCGGGGGAAACGGGCTGGGTAGGTTTAGGTTTAGATTAAGTTTGTATTTATAACTCCCACCTACAACCGGCTATTGGCAGCCCTCACACTAAACGCACACCAAACTCGTTCAAACTCGCGCGCCAAATTTACGGGGCGTTATAATTCTCTCCTCCTAAAAAGAAATTTCGTCCCGAAATTCAAAATGCGAATAACGAAATGAAATTCGCCATACCTGAGTTAAACAGATCGGGGTACTCCTCGCGCATGACCTCTTCAGGCTCCCAAGAGAGCTCTTCGCGGCCACAATTGTCCCACCGGACACGCACCATCTTGATTGTCTTTCTCCGCAACTGTCGGATGTCGCTATCGATAATACAAATCGGCTTCACCTTAGTAGATAGGCCGCTATCCACCGGCACCACATCGACTTCCAACACAGAATCGGGTTCCCGCACCGCCTTCCTCAGCACTGAAATATGGAAGACGTCATGCAACCCACTCAGCTCCGTCGACAAAGCAAGTCGGTAAGCTGCCTCGCCGATGCGTTCGGTGATCTCGAATGGCCCTAAATACCTTGGACTCAGCTTCTTCAAGCGACGAACCCTTGACACTCCTTTGAAAGGCTTTATCTTCAGGTACACCCAATCTCCAACCGCGAACTCCACGTTCCGGTGCTTTGCGTTATAATACTTTGCTTGACGATCTTGGGCGGTCAACAACCGCTCTCGAATGATCCGTATAGACTCATTTGCCTCAACAACATCTTTGCGCTTCAGTAATTTTGTATCACCTGTCTCTGCCCATGCTAACGGAGTGCGTCACTTCCTGCCGTATAACGCTTCGTACGGGGCCATCTGGATACTTGCCTGATAACTGTTGTTATAGGCGAACTCAACCATGTGCAAGTGATTTTCCCAATGTTGTCCGAAATCTAAAACGCACATGCGCAACATATCTTCCATCGTACGATTAGTCCTCTCAGTTTGTCCATCGGTCTGCGGGTGGAAGGCTGTGCTAAACTTGAGCTTCGTGCCCAACGATCGATGAACATGCCTCCAATCACCGGACGTAAACCGTCCATCACGGTCGCTGACTATGCTGCGAGGGACTCCATGCAACCGAACGATGTTCTCCACATACAACTTTGCTAGCTTCTCCACTGGATCGCTCTTTCGATTTGGAATGAAATGCGCAACTTTGGTCAACCGATCAACAATCACCCAAACGGAATCATTTTTCTGCAACGACTTCGGCAAACCGTGCACGAAATCCATGGAAATGTCATCAAATTTCCACTCCGGGATTGGCAACGATTTCAAGAAGCCTCCAGGTCGTTGGCATTCGGCCTTCACTAGCGCGCATGTTTGACATTTTGCCACGTAGAGAGCTATGTCCTTCTTCATGCCTGGCCACCAAAACAAAATCTTCATATCCTTATACATCTTTGTGCTCCCAGGGTGAACTGAGTACTTGGTGTTGTGAGCCTCGTACATCAATTCTTCCCGTAGAGTGCCAGACTTTGGGATGCACAAGCGATTATCCTTCCTCAGAAGACCGTCTTGAACCAAGAACTGGGAATTTGACCCTTCCGATGCATAACGTTTCATGCTCTCATCGAGCTCCAACGCTCTCCGAACTCTGTCTGCAAGGTCGCATTGCACCTCCGTCCAGTTCAAGCATGCGTTTGCACTAGTACTCCTGTCGACACAGGTAATACCCAAGTCTTCCAACTCCTGGATTAAACGTTCATCATGCCTGCTCAACCAGTTTGCTCGCGCTGGAGTTCTGCGACTTAAAGCATCAGCGACCACATTCCCCTTCCCGGGTGTATAATGAATCTCGAATGTGTAATCTCCGAGGAATTCCATCCATCTTCTTTGCCGCATGTTCAACTCCTTCTGGTTCAACAGGTACTTAAGACTTTTATGGTCCGTAAAGATGTCAACCTTCACGCCATATAGATAATGCCGCCACAGCTTCAGGGCAAATATCACCGCCGCTAACTCCAAGTCGTGGACGGGATAGTTTCTCTCATGCACCTTCAGCTGGCGCGAGCCGTAAGCTATAACTTGTCCAAACTGTAGGAGAACGCAGCCTAAGCCGCTCCCTGAGGCATCGCTATAGATTTCATAGCCGTCCGTACCACATGGCGATCTCAAAATAGGCGCCGTGGTCAGACGACCCTTCAATTCCTCAAAAGCTCGTGCGCACTCTGGTGACCACACAAACTTCTTATCCTTTCTCGTCAAGGTAGTGAGAGGTAAAGCAATCCGTGAGAAGTTCTCCACGAACCTCCTGTAGTAGCCGGCAAGTCCCAGGAAACTCCGGACTTCCGCCACTGTAGTCAGTACGGGCCACTCCTGTATAGCTGCTATCTTCGCTGGATCCACAGCGATACCTTCTCCACTAATGACATGACCGAGAAATGCTACAGACGATAGCCAAAACTCGCACTTAGAGAACTTGGCATAAAGTCGACTTCTCCTCAGGGTGTGCAAAACCAATCTCAGATGGTTCGCATGATCCTCCTCCGACTGTGAATATACCAAAATGTCGTCTATGAAGACAATCACAAATCGGTCCAGATATTCTCGAAAGGTTCTATTCATCAAATCCATGAATACCGACGGCGCGTTTGTCAGCCCGAACGGCATCACTGTGAACTCGTACTGGCCATAGCGTGTGCTAAATGCCGTCTTGGGAATATCACTTTCCCTTATACGCAACTGATAATAACCGGACTTCAGATCCAGCTTCGAGTAGACCGTTGATCCAGCCAACTGATCAAATAGATCATCGATTCTTGGAATCGGATATTTATTCTTCTCTGTCAGCTTGTTCAGTTCTCGGTAATCTATGCATAGACGCAGACTTCCGTCCTTCTTTTTCACGAAAAGGACCGGCGCACTCCAAGGTGAACCACTTGGACGTATATACCCCTGCTCTAGCAATTCCTGCAGCTGAACCTTTAGCTCCGCCATTTCCTTTGGCGCCACTCTATACGGTGCACGGGCCACAGGTTTCGCACCGGGCACCAGATCAATAGGGAAATCAATCTCTCGCTGGGGTGGAATCCCAGGGAGATCTTTAGGAAACACATCCGCGAATTCTGACACAATGGGAATATCGTTCAAACGGGACTTCGGCTCTACAGCCTCCAATAATGTGAAGAACAACTCTGCGCCCTTCTGAACTGCTTTTACCACTTGGAGAGCAGACATCAGCGTCTTGCTCGATCCTCGCATGCCAGCGAATTTGGTCTCGCATTCCGTACCTTGCCCCAAAGTGATTTCCTTCGAGTTGCAGTCAATACACGCATGCTGCTCTGAAAGCCAGTCCATGCCAAAGATCACGTCAAACTCGGATATCGGCAGTAGAGCTGCTTCCAACTTAAAATCACGACTACCAATCCGCACTTGGACACAGCAAGACCTATCCGCACGCATCAAGCACCCGTTAGGTAGTAAAACATCCAGTCTATCACTTGATACAACGGAAGGCACTCCGATGCGCAATATGAAGTCCTCGGATAGAAATGAATGAGAAGCGCCTGTATCGAACAGTGCTCTCGCCGGATAGTCCCAAATTAGGACGAAACCTAACTCAAACATGTTAAGCATGACACAAAGTAGCAAGTATATAAAGCAGTAGAAACTATATACTACGACATACCTGTCACCACGTCGTTTTGCTTTATGGCCTCCTGTTGGCCAAGGTTGTAAACTCGAGGCTGAGCGGGAGTATAGTGAGAAGCTGTTGACTCCACCGCTTTCCCCTTCTCGGCATAAGATGCCCCTGCCTTCTTCTCAGTCTTCGGAGGGCCACTGCGGCACTCCCGGGCATAATGCCCCACCTTGCCGCAAGTGTAACAAGTAACCGGGCCTCTACTCGGAGTAGCTCCAGAAGTAACAGTAGAAGGGGCGGGTCCAGACGACCTACCCTTCTTGTTCCACCTGTTGCGGAACCCAGACTTCGAAGAGGTATTTGCCTTGAAATCTGGCTTCTTCACAGCCAGATCTTTCTTACTCTGCACTCTCCTCATGTCTACATCCAACGATCTGGCAGAGTTCACCAAAACCTGAAAGCCCTGCGTCATCGGGCCTGAGAGAAGTAGCCTCAGGTCATCCCGCAGTCCTTCATAAAACCTGTTGGTCTTTCGCTCCTCGTCCGCAAACGTGAAGCTGGCATACCGTCCCAACCTCGTGAACTCGTGCAAGTACTCATCAACTGAACCTTCTCCCTGAGTCAGACGCTGAAACTGGTTCTCCAACGCAATCCTCTGCGTGGAGGGGAGGTACCTGGCCAGAAATAGTCTCGAGAACTCCTCCATCGAAACCTCAGATAGCTGCCTGCCAGCAAGCTGGTGCAGCTCTACCTCGTCCCACCAAAGCCTTGCCTCTCCATCCAGTAGGAAAGTGGCTATGGTCACCTTCTGAGCTTCATCAGTCTCTGTCGCTGTCAGGGTCCTCTTGATACGGGAGAGCCAATCTTCGACCTGCGTCGGTGATTCCACTCCCGAAAATGTAGGAGGATGGAAGCTCATGACATGTTGCATCTGCCTGTCATTTGCTCGCTTTGCCACTAAGGGCTCAGCAGGCACTTGCCTCGCCGCCATCGGCTCGGCTACAACAGTCTGCTGCGGGACCACCACAGGGTGTACCTGCTCTCTGGGCTGCGCATTGATCATCGCAAACACCGCTTCCGCAACTAATCGGATAGTCTCGGCAGAAGGAGGAGGTGTAGGTTCATCCCTCGGTGCATTACTCTCTGCAGTGTGCTGATTCCGGGACTCCGCAGCACCACTTCTGGTCACCTATAGTTGCAACACACACATTCGTGACTAAAAGACATAGCAAACATCAAACAAAGGAACGCTCAGGTTCCACAAACAGTGTTTTTCAATGTGTTTCATGCATGATTTTCATTCCTAAGTGGACATTCACGGGTCGTTTCATGTTAAAATGGCAACGCACATAAGTGCTCACCACCCCTTAAAAGGAATTCGACCACGAATTCGAAGAAGGAAGATCGACACCGGGCTCTGATACCAAATTGTAACACACCCCATCCGTTACGGGTAATATAACAGAAGGTCCGGCCGGGGCCCCACGTCATATTAAGCGAACAGACGGAACGGTTACTAAATTTGAAATACCATAATCCGATACATTCAATTAAAACCGTATCCTAACTCAGAATCATTCTAGCGGAAGCATAAAAGGAGTTTAACGAAAAACCGCGCCCAACGGCGAATGTCCACTAAACAAGCAAAGGAATGAAAAATACAACCACATGTCCACAAAACGGCCTTAAGGCCTTACATGATAGTGTTCAACTGAAAATACAAGTAGCTTGCATACATCGGCACGCAGGCCGGCAATACATGAAACTAGCTAACAAAAAGGGGCTGGGCCTTCGAGGGCCAGCTCAGCAAAATGGGCTTCGGCCCGCTATTTCCCGCTCGGCTCCGCAGCACCTGCAAGCCAACATTCCACCGAGCGGTGGCAAACAAAGTAACGGTCAGCAAAGGCTGACCAAATTATAACGACCCCACCCCTTTCTCGGGGTGGCGGTGCCTCTTCCCTGCAAGCGGATTAGCATAATCACATAAAGCTAAAAAGTGCATTTAAAGCATCAAAACACCACAAACGTTGGCTCAACCGGCCCAACGTCTCGTGCACTCAGGGCACCTTATCAGTGTACCGGATATCCCCGGTCCCACTACCATTCTCAGTCCTGGACTGGATGGCTACATGATGAGCATTCGCTAGTCGTGACTCAAAGGTCTCGACTCTCTCCTATGCCTGTAGCAACCCACCAATTATCTTAGGTGGTCGAACTACACCACATAGTGCAGGTACAGTTCGGTCGAGCCCGCTGCTCAAATCGTCGTACCCAACACGCACGACGCGGGTCGACTTCCCCTTGCCTGTTATCGCATACATAACCGATTGTTATGTAACAAGGGTGGTACTCGCGGCCACCTAAGTTGGGCCCTCAAGGAGCACAACTCCACACACTAGCCATACGGTCTCCGAGAGACGGGCTTCGCACAAATACGACAAAAACCCCTCGGGAGTTGATGCCAACGATCCAACGACCTAGTGCAAGCGTAAAACAACCACGGAGTCTTCTCCGGGCAATCATAAACATCACCAATCCAGACGCATCCGGATGGGCTTCACACAGCATGCCTAAACCGTACTCGCGCTTCCGGTACTAATGCAATTAAACTAACGGGGATGTCAACATCGACCCGTCGGAGAGCACCTTTCCCCCACGCGATGGTGGGGAGACACTTCCATGCAAGTATGCTAAATAAGGGCTTCACCTGCCCAAGAAGAAAAGTCGTTACCCTTGACGTGCGTTTCTGCGGCATGGCTCGGTCACGGATGTCCAAGTGCAAATCCGGCTAGCGCGTGCCGAATCAACTCCAAATCGATCACTACCGGTGCGGCTTCCCCCTTCCAATGCGAACCCTAACCCTAACCCTAGCTCTCGGTCGGCCAAGAGAAGGGTGAGGTTTGTCGGGCTGCTACCTTGGCTCCAGAAATCGGGGAGGAGGAGAAGAAAAGTGCGGGTTCTTCCCCCTTGCAACCGACGGCCGAGAGGGAGAGAGAGAGCACACGGGAGAGAGAGAGAGAGAGACCGAGGGAGAGGAAGAGGGATGGAGCTTCTCCGGCCGCCCCTTGCCGGCGCCGACGAGAGAGGAGGAGGAGGGGGGCGGGGCTCCGGCTTCCTCGGGTTGCCGAGAGAGGAATCGCGCGAGAGAGAGAGGGGAGGCGGCGGGATCGGGGGAAACGGGCTGGGTAGGTTTAGGTTTAGATTAAGTTTGTATTTATAACTCCCACCTACAACCGGCTATTGGCAGCCCTCACACTAAACGCACACCAAACTCGTTCAAACTCGCGCGCCAAATTTACGGGGCGTTATAGATCCTGTGACCTCCTTAATAAAATTTTACCGCTCC
This sequence comes from Platanthera zijinensis, assembly GCA_039513925.1. Taxonomy (NCBI): domain Eukaryota; kingdom Viridiplantae; phylum Streptophyta; class Magnoliopsida; order Asparagales; family Orchidaceae; genus Platanthera; species Platanthera zijinensis. The sequence goes on along the minus strand of CM077078.1, from coordinate 283,272,421 downwards.
GCTCGGAAAAAGAATAGAAGAAGCATCCGACTCTTTCAAGCATCTGACTTTTCCTTAGGAGGATAGATGAGGCGGTTCGGGTGAGATCTAATGGAGATCAAACTTTCTATTCACTTGTGGGATAAGGGCGGTTCAGGGGGACCCCCATGGCTCCTCTCTTCTCAAGAGTCCGTACACCCCTTATCAGTGTATGGACAACTATCTTTTGAGCATAGATTGAGGTTCGGAGTCAATGGGAAAATGAAGCACCTAACAACACAAGAATCCCTCCGGAAAAAGAATCTATCGATTCTCCCCCACCCAATTGGTTGGTTCGCAGATGCAATAATTTACTTCGTGTGTGAGGTCACTGATTCAAGTCCAGGATGACCCGATTGTGCTAGGGAAAAGAATAGATGAAACATCCAACTCTTTAGGTGCGATAATTTACTTCACGTGTGAGATCTCTGGTTCAAGTTCAGGATAGCCCGACTGCACTAGGGAAAAGAATAGAAGAAGCATCCAGCTCTTTCATACATGCCTCACTCAACTCGAGTGGATGTATCACAGTTGGTAGAACTCCGCTCTTGCAGCTGGGTCATTGCCACTCCAGACCCTTAATTGACTAAATTTCAATCTAAATTGTACAATCGAGCAATCTTTTAAAAGGTCTTTCGCGGTGAACGGAGAATTCAATCATGTTCATGGAAGTTAAAAAAGTTCTGTCAACATGGTTGTGAACAACAGTGCAAAAGATTGGAATTAGCTTTTGAAAAATACAATGAGTTCGAGAAACACAGAGTGTGTGCATTTTTTCGGGAAAAACTCTCTTAATTGAATTCTGATCGTCTCGTGATTTTTTTTCTTAAAACACAGATTTATTTGATCACTATGAAATAGTCAAATACAACATATTCCTCCAAGCTATGAAGGAATCTACTTTATTATTTTAGAAAATCGAATTTGTAGAAGTTTGGTGACCAATCTCTCTAAGCTATAAAGAAATATACTTTATTGTTGCAGAAAATAGAATTTGTAGAAGTTTGGTGACCAATCTTAAATCCAAAGTAACACCATATAAGTCAACATGAACACCCACTATTGACTAGTTGACAAATAACACAAAAAATCATCAACGTTGACTTTTGGGCAAGACATGTGTTAATCCATAAGAGAGAATTGTGCAACTTTTTGATGGTTTTTTCTTTGTACTAGCACACACGAGTGACGGTGCACGGCCCTTACATGTGGCCTACGATAGTACCCTGGCCTGACGGCCACAAAGACACACCCATCACTCACAGCCCCCAAAGCGAACGATTGTAGTCTCAAGAGCATAGTAAGGAGGGATGAATTTTTATTTAATGAAATAAAAAAAACAAAGAGGAGAGATGATTGAATGGAAGGTTAGGATTACTTTGCTGATCCACACCATTACACTATTACACCATAAGAGAATGTCTTTATATATTAGTACAGAGAAACACACACACACACACAAGTGTCAGTGCTCCCATGAGCCCCCGTGCGACCACAACATACAGTATCCTGATCACGACAACACTTCTGCCGAAATGCAGGAGTACCGTCATTCGAAGCATGTGTGCTCAAGAGCATGCAAAAGAACCTCCCACGACTTTTCCATTGTCCCTGTCATCGATCTCTCGTGCTGTCAGAGATTTTTTTGATGGGTCCAACACACAACTCTTTGTGCGCCAGAAATCTTATTCATCCTCTTAAAATTGAACGATCCAAAATAAGCTAGACAGTTTGGAATTCGACCATGCACTTATCATTATTCGTGCAAAAAGTAGACGGGCAGCCCCGATTTCTCCCGCGCGTACACAGCTCTTGTGCGTGGAGCGCGCTAGCCGGGCTCGATTCGGCAGCATGGCCGTGATGTTCTTATATCCATTGCAACATGGGGGTGGATCAAAAGCAGGGAGAAATGAGAAAGAAAAAAAAAGACAAAACAAAGCAAATGTATTTCTAATAATTACCATTGCGCCTGCCGCTCTTCTCCTTCCTCCTTTTACATTATAAACGGGGCCGCGGAAATAGATGGCCGGCCGTTTGTTCTCCGATGAAATATAACAACGGAGCGCCGCCTCTTTCCCTCCGATCACTCTCCATCCTCCCTGAGCTTATGGCTTTGTTTGTGAGGACTTATTTTAACTGATCAAGCGGTTACGACCGCATGAACCGGGCTTTAATTATGATTCGGTTCATGCAGTCGTAACGGCTTGACCGGAGAAAATAAGTTCCCCCAAACATAGCCTATAGCTCGGAAAATCTAATTTAATACAAGTTTCCATCTTTTTTATTAAATCTGTTTTCTGGGATATGCTCTGGGGCACCAAACATTGAAATTTGATGAATTTAGAGTGGGAGAACTGTTGATATTAATTTGATGAATTTAATACAATTTTTCATGGAGGAATTTAGAGTGGGAGAACTTTAAGGCTCTCTTTTGGCGCATTGTTTTTGCTCTTGTGAGTTTGGACGAAAATGTCACCGCCGTAGAATGTATGTTTGACATGATAATGATTATGACTGACGGCGCGAAGAAAAGAGAGCTGGTTTAGTACATAAAAAGTGAATGAAGTTTCTTAGATGACGTCGGATGATGTTCACGAACGACGGTTCGTATATAATCACCGCGTTCATGACCGCTACCGGCGTGCCAAACTGAGCCTAAATTTTATAATTCGGAACCTTCTAGTACATCTTCGTCATCTTTCTCCTCGAAAGATTTGGACTAATTCCGGATTGGTGGTCGGAGGGCTGCCGATCGACGTTGTTGATCCGTCTGTTAGAATGAGGGAGGCGGGCTTCATTATTTTTACGCTATGATGTGGTTGTTCAGGGGCAGATCTGGGGGGGTGGTTGGAGCCCGTGACCACCAAGAATTTTGCAAAATAATTAGTGGATTTGGATTCCTTATGTCGACATAATGAATTTTAACTAATTATACGTCAAAATCGGTGGCCATATTATGGAGAAACGGCTCCGATAACATGAAAATGTTAAAAAAAAATTTATTGGAGGTAGTTGATTTCCGGGCCCATCTGTTAAAATTCCTACACCCGTCATTAATTGTTTGTATAATATATGAGAGAATTGTGGGCGGCCTATCAAAAATCAATCGGTCCATAGACAAAAAAAAATGGGTGTAAATATCAAAATTGTGCACCAATAAGCTTTTGTTAGTTTTGTATATTGAAGGGCTGTGTATAGTGAGAGTGTGTGTGCTAATATAAACATCATAATTTTTTAGCTTTCTTGAATCTTACAAGGACAGAAATTATAAATGAGGAATAGAATTGGCATAATGAATGTTACAAAATGTTCTTACTATATGCAAAGATCAGCCGCTCCGGTCAACCGCGACAGTATCACAATTGTGACAATATCCCAACCGTAGCAGGCACGGGGCTTCGCCCCAACCAATTAATTAATGTTGTTGTCGGACCAGATCAACTTCCTCCGTCTTAGCCCACAGAGCGGTCGATCACACACACAGTCATAGAGAAAGAAAAGCTGACAAGATAATTTTTTACGTGGAAAACCCGTCAACTGGGTGAAAAACCACGTAACCGGATCTATGCCGACCAAACCTCCACTAGATCTGAGAGTTGTTACAGGGCTTTTCCAAGAACTCGAGCGCGACAAATCGCCTCTCGTTACAATTATTGGGGGGAGAGAGAAGTGTTCGGAAGGTGACAGACCACCGTTCGCAGAGCTAACAATTTCTTTGTGTGATGCGGGGAGTTATGCGCTCGTTGTATTATAGAGTCCTCTGATAGTTCTTGGAGGCGGGAGCAGCTTGCTGCACTCGTTCTGATGTCTGGGGATTGAAGTCCGGGGGCGCGCTCAGTGTGCCTTATCCTCCGTGTCTTGTCTAAGATTGTCTCTTGAAGAAGCGTGATGTGATTGTCTCATCGGTGAATGGAGGACTTGCTCTTGAGCACGTGGGACGCTTGTTGGCAGAGAGCGCACAAGGTGCTTGCTGATAGAGAGCGCGCAAGGCGCTTGTTAGAGAAGAACACGCAGAGCGCTCGCTGGTAGAGAGCGCGTCGGGCGCTCACTAGTAGAGAGCGCGCGGAGCGCTTGTTGGTAGAGAGCGCGCAGGACGCTTGTTGGAGGAGAGCGCACGGAGCGCTTGTTGGTAGAGAGCGCGCAAGACGCTTGTTCGAGGAGAGCGCGCAGAGCGCTTACTGTTGGGGAGCGCATGACGCGCTCGCTGGCAGAGAGCTCGCAGAGTGCTTGTTGGAGGAGAGCGCGCGGAGCGCTTGCTGGTAGAGAGCATACAGAGCGCTTGTTGAAGGAGAGCGCGCGGAGCCCTCGCTGGTAGAGAGCACACAGGGGCGCTTGTTGAAGGAGAGCACGCAGAGCGTTTGCTGGTAGAGAGCGCGCAGGACGCTTGTTGAAGGAGAGTGCGTGGAACGCTCACTCGTAGAGAGTGCGCAGAATGTTTGTTGGAGGAGAGTGCGCGGAGCGCTCGCTGCCAGAGAGCTCGCATAGCGCTTGTTGGAGAATGTTTATTGGAGGAGAGTGCGCGGAGCGCTCGCTGCCAGAGAGCTCGCATAGCTCTTGTTGGAGGAGAGTGCGCAGAGCGCTTGCTGGCAGAGAGCGTACAGGCTCTTGTTGAAAGAAAGCGCGCAAAGCCCTCGCTGGTAAAGAGCGTGCAGGGGGGTTTGTTGGAGGAGAGCGCGCAAAGCGTTTGCTGATAGAGAGCGCACATGGGCGCTTGTTGGAGGAGAGCGCGCAGAGCGTTTGCTGGTAGAGAGAGAGCGCATGGCGTTTGTTGAAGGAGAGTGCACGGATCGCTCGTTGGTAGACAACGCGCAAGATGCTTGTTGGAGAAGAGCGCGCGGAGCGCTTGCTGGTATAGAGCGCGCGGAGCGCGAAGAGAAGAGATGCACACAAGGAAGCGACGTGCACGAGAGCGCGCAAGGAGACAGCGTGCGAGTGCGCGCGAGGAGGCGGAGCGCGCGGGGGACGCAAGAGACGCGCGCCAATGCCCGCAAGGAGGCGGAGCGCACGGGGGGGCAAGGGATGTGCACGAGGGTGTGCAAGGAAGCAGCACACACTGGAGCTCACAAGAAAGAGAGAAAATCCGTAGGAGGAGAGAGAAAATCCGTAGGAGTATTTCCTGGGCGAAGAAGATGAAGATCTTCGAAGATGTCATCGAAGACGAAGGAGATCTTCAAGAAGCGCTTGAAGATCTTCAAAGAGGGAGAAGGAAATGAAGAAGAGGCGGGAGGAAGAAGAGAGAAAATCTGTAGAAGAATTTTCCGGCCGATCTGAGAATCCCCCTTAAAGGAGGCTATGAAGCTCTATTTATAAGTTTCATGGGTGGCTATGGAGGTCATACGGCTATCCGCAGTCCATAACCATCATGATCGCTATTTATGGACCGATTATAATATAAATTTTTTATGGGATTATGATTAAATATATACATTAATTTTATAATTTATATTAAACGTAGATCAATTCTATTTTTGGCAACGCACTTTCCCTATTACGGGAGATCATGTGCTCGGTTACGTGGGTGGTTACCCACGTAATCGACGGTGGCAATTGTGGGAGCGTGATCAGACAGTGAAAAAATAGCGGTAACCAAGAATTCGGCGGGCGGGGCCGTCCGACTACAGAATCGAATCGGCGACGCTTGTTCGAAGGGACATGGCCGGCCGCCGGAGGATGGCCGGCAGGCAAAGGACGGGCGAAAAGAAGGGCGCCACCATTGCTTAGGGGAGACGGCCGGCAGGGAACAAATGGCCGTCCATTCTGGGCGAAAAAAAGGTTGCCGCCCCTGTCAGGGGCGGCGGCCAGTAGAGGTCCGGAGGCCATGCTGGATTTTGGCTAATTTAATAATAGTATAGCAAGTTTCGCGCCTGAGAAGGGAAGAAGAACATTATTAATTAAGAACCCTAGTAGTTGCAGTGGCTCGCCGTTCAACCTGTAGCTCATCAGGATCATATTCCAAAAAATCGTGCCCAAAATATTCCTAGAGAAAAGTTGTGCTTAAAATGTCCCTGTAAAGTAATTCCCAAAATGCCCCCGATAAAAAGTTTTTCCCAAAATGTACCTGGCAAAGTGCTTCCCAAAACGCCCCCGTCGTGCCCAAAATACCCCCAGAAAAGTTGGCTTCAAAATGCCCCTACATGCCCAAAACGCCCCCCAAAAAGCGATTTATGACGCACACACATGAGTTCAAGGAACGAAGCCGGCTCGTCTCTGACCGGACGGATCCTCTCCTTGCCTCCGCCTATGAATGCAGGCCACCCTACATCCCTCCAGACGCAGCTCCCGCTCTCCCTCGCCTTCAAAAAGATCATAAAATTTGACAAAATTAAATTTTTTTTTTGTTTTTGTTTTTAAATCCGTCAAAATTCCCTTTTTTTGATCTTAATGTCGTTTTCAGGTTAAACGGGATTTATTTTGAGGAAGTGAGCATATCCCTCGCCAAGGAGTAATTCAAAGATTAGAGCTTTTTGATCCGGGATTAGATTTAAGGCTCTGTTTGGCACGATGGTGGCGGTCGTAAGTAAATGCATGACCTTTGAACTTAAAAGTGAATGAAGTTTCTTACGTGGGCGTTAACAAATGACAATTTAGGCTTCATTTGGTTCGGCGGTGGCGGATCGATCCGGCGGGTGGAAACGGAGCGTTGGAATCGGAGGGGGGAGGTGGCTGCTCCAAACGGAGCTTTTTGGGGCATTTCTCAAGGCGGGCGGGTGGAAACGGAGCAAACGCCGCCGGAGATTCATTTGTTTACCCTCCTTCCGGCGGCATTTGCCCAAAACGGAGTATCAAAACGGCCAAATAAATAGAGCCTTAATCTCCCGTGTTCTTGACCACCACCACCGTGCTCAAACGGAGCCTTAGCGAATCGGTGAAGATGAATTAGGCTCTGTTTGGGAACAGGATTTGGTGGCACGCCGGGGTGGAGTGAGGGAACGGCCGTCCGCAACGGTCGAATGGTGCTCGGGCCGCCAGTCACAAAATGCCCGGTTTGCCCCCCTTTCACGCCGGCCGTTCTCAGCTGGAGCTCCCGGTAGCTTACCAAACAAGCTTCCGCCGTTTCGGTCTGACCGGAATGACGTCCAGCCGAAATACCAAACAGAGTCTTAGAATCGGCTGGACAGAGTCCTCAGTGCCAATGTTCGAAAGATTCAATTTGTATACACACAAGTGGTAGATATAACACTTATTCATCATCATTATAAGACGACTTCAGTTCTTGCCCAAGCAAGAAAACTGATTTGCATTTAATTAAAATGATTAATCGTCGAAATATTGTCGTACTGATGACAATACTGACAGTATTTTTATAATACTGTGATATTTTACGAAAACAACTCTGTTGTAAAATGCCAGATCGTGTGGTTGTATTTAACCCGCACCTAAAATTAGGTGGGTGAAACACACCTAAAATTTCTCCTGTTTTGCGCAGCGGCCGCGATGGTGAACACGGGGGGTTATGAATTGTATTTCGTGAACATCCAATCAGAGCAAAATACCCGCTACCAATGATGATATCGTTTTTATCCACACACGGGAGCAAAAATGTCACGCCCAACGAAGCCTTTGTATAATAACCTTTTACATATTTGAAGTTGCATTTCATAATTTGCATGCAAAATATATATGTTTATAGTGGTTTAGAAATAAATAAGGTAATTAGAGAAATATATTGGGGGGGGGGGGGGTGATTTTGATTATTATGCATCAAATGTGTTAATATAAGTTATATAGAGAGATAATATATTATTCTTTATTTATATGAATTCATACACTTGTAGTTTGACGACTGAGATGTGTTCATATTACATGATTGAGAGTGTAATTTATGTGCTTGATTAATAGGTGTTAAACTTCCATGTTATAAAAATGATTCATTTAGAGAAATTTTTTTATGTTATAAAAATATGTGTTAGGTGTCCCGATTGGTTCGATCTTGAACACGAATCAACATTCTAGCTCGTGTTAAACAAGTATGTGGGCTCTTCAAGGTTGAATTTTGGCTAATTTAATAATATAAACAATATAAGATAACGAGTGTCATTATTGCAAGCTTAATTAATAACATATATATAGATTATACAAAAATATTTGAATATATATTAGGGCTATTTATGGAGATCTCCCCTCTAACTTTACAAAATGACAAGTTATACCGGCCTTCTCTAGCTTTTGACTGAGAACCATAAGAACCGACCAGAATCTCTCAGTTCGGTTTCAGGCCGGCGCTTTGTATATATTGTGTGTGAGCATATTAATTTGTTAAAAATTAAAATATAGGTATCGACGCATCCTTGCGGTGCACGCAAGTTTTTCCCTTAATTTAAGCACCCAAGACTATTATTAATCACTATGGATTACAATTGACAAGAATATTAGTCCCCATTTTCCTTTCTTGCTCTTCCAATTGTCTTTTTCCCCTCCTGGATCTCTTGGATAAGCTTCATTTTTCATATATTATAAGGGTTGTTTTTCGGGACCTCTCCTCGAAGTTTGCGTAATTACATGTTGCATCCCCTTTAAATTTCAAAATTACAAAAACCTCCCATTAATGTTTACATTTTATAACATCCATGCACAAAATACTTGGAGTAAATGTTCTCGAGGGAGGGGTCTTTTTGTGCATGAAGGTTACGAAATGTAAACATTGAGGAAGATAATTGTATTTTCGAAAGATAGAAGGGCCCAAGCTGTAATTACATAAACATGTCCCAATAAATAACGCTATATTATAATGATAAATGTTTTTGAATATCTATATTTAAGAAGATAGGATTATGCTATATATTGTTACTTCAATACCATGCATAAATGATTATAACACCGTGATCGAGGATTGTGTTAGTGCGCTCGAAGCATTCCGTGTGTCAGTTAAGTTTGGAACGATCTCCACGTTGCCCTCAACAGGGATATTTATAGGCGTAATCTTAAATCTCTGACGATGGATTATTAGATGCCTAATGGATCCAATCGAACCCAATAAGAACCCATTACCAATATTAAATATACCTCAACAGATTGAAGATAGTGTTTTGGGAGTTATAATATCATGTTTTTCTAGGATAAAGCATAAATGGTAGAGGTCTCACTTTGCTCTTTGTCAAGCATCTCCTATTCTTGTTCAGTTAGGATAGGCTACATTGGACTAGAGATGAAGGTAATAACAGCAATGAAGGGTCTGAAGATCATACATGCATATTTGAACCTTAATGTGGAGCATATCGTAAAAGTTGCTCGAAGCATCCGGATGGGGATCTAAGTGGAATCCCCTATCTGTTGTCCCTAGGTGGGTATAAATAGGCAAACCCAAGGAGTTTCTACGGGTATCGGATCTACACGTGTCTGAACTGACCCGTTATGCCTCCGAACCTGTTATTCGTCCAAATATACAATAACACATACTACTAAAACATGGGTGAGTGGAAGATTCAAAAAAGGAAAAAAAATAAGGCTAGAAAAGAATATCATAAGCGTTCGTCTCCTCGGCCCAACAGATACACCCAACAACCCAAAAAATCTCTGGATTTCTCTAGCATCTATTCAGAGAAGTTCTAGCTATTGATATCATCTTTGTGTCATTTTGTATTTGAGGCTGCATTTGGCGCGGCTTATTTGCTCCAGTGAGGTTGAACAAAAACGTCATTGTCATTGAATGTATGTTTGATATGACAAATATTACTACCGTTATAAAAAAAAACTAGTTTGTGGCATAAGATTTTTGTATGACAATGACATTTTTGTCCTACGTCAACGGAGCAAATAAGTCGCGATAAGCCGCGTCAAACGCAGTCTTTGTTCTTACTTGGAAGTTGTTTATGTTTCTTTGGAAGATGTCATGATTTAGTTGTATACATAAACTTTATCAATAAATAAACAAAATTTCCACACACACACACACGCAAAAGCATTTGCACATGGGGTTACGCGTGTACGCCGGCCGTGCATGACTACTCTTGGTTGTGCCGTCCATAAAAGTTTCTAGTATGCACGTGTTCTTTCGTGCGACAAATTTGGAATGCAAACAAATATATTTTGCAACATTACACTAATTTTAGAGATAGAAATATTATTTCGCACAATTTCTCACCTAGTCCCCTCTTCTCGGCCGGTCATAGCCATTTGAGTAGGTTTAAGATGTCTGAAAAACTTTTATTCATTCTCACACGACCCACTCTCTTCTCACTCGTATATAAGGATCAGACGACTCTTCTAATCAACTTATACAAGGAATTGCTTTAGGCTCCGTTTGGAGGACTTATTATCCTCGGTTAAGCGGTAATTAAGGTCCGGTTCATGCTGTCGTAACCTCTTGACCCGTGAAAATAAATCCCCCCAAACGAAGACTTAATATTATAGCTTTATACACACACACACATTGCAGCCTATAAACTGAATGTCGCCGCCCTTACCGAATATCGCGTGAGACCTATCACACGTTGTGACGTACCACACTTATGAGGGGGCGGAGACAATTGAATTTATATATCATACAAATTAATTGTGCATAATTAACTAACCGCGTTGACGTCAACGTTCAGGCAGCAGGTCACAAATATAATATTTGCCACCCTCCATCTCCATTGTACTAAAATGACCATCATTGTTGTGTTATTTACAGGTTTAGGATCGGACTCATGAATGTTTTTTTTTTCCTTATAAATAGGAGCATTCGGCCGGGTGCATGTTCAGTTCATCACACCGTATTAGAAATTTTTACTACTAGGTGGAAAAGAGAGGAATAATGGTGGGTCTTTCATTGTATCTATTTTAATTTTAAGGGAATTTAGGCTTTTTGAGGAGGTTCTTTCATTATTTAGTATGCTTAACTTCTATTGTTTTTCTTTTGAAGGGCGGAGGCGGAGGCGATCGTGATCGTCGAAGAGGTGGTGATGGTGATCGTCGAAGAGGTGGTGATGGTGGCCGACGAAAAGGTGGTAACGGTGGTGGGGGAGGAGGTGGTGGTGGGGGCGGAGGAGGAGGGTGGGGAAACTTTGGGGGTGGTGGAGGAGGTGGAGGGGGTGGGGGAGGAGGAGGTGGCGGTGGTGGGTGGGGAAACTTTGGAGGCGGCGGTGGCGGTGGCGGAGGCGGTGGTGGTGGAGGAGGGTGGGGAAACTTTGGGGGTGGTGGTGGTGGCGGTGGAGGAGGTGGTGGCGGAGGAGGGTGGGGAAACTTTGGGGGCGGTGGTGGTGGTGGCGGGGGCGGTGGGGGAGGAGGGTGGGGAAACTTTGGAGGTGGTGGTGGTGGTGGCGGTGGAGGTGGATGGGGAGGTTTTGGGGGAGGTGGAGGAGGAGGAGGTGGTGGTGGTGGATGGGGAGGTTAAGGGGGATGGAGATAGAGGTGGTTAGGTGGGACTAAAGGTGTAGTAAAGAGGTCATATTGGTGGGGTCGGAGTGGAGGTGGGCTACAAGGATTAATAATAATATTAATTGATAATTAATATAAGGATTACTTGATTAATTATGTTTATAAGAATTAGCTAGGGTCATGTGTTTCCTAAATAATTTCTTCATATTTCCTTTTATAAAGCAAGTCCAAAATGATTTTGTCTTTGCACTTCATTTTATGTGTTGAGTTCAATATATAAAGTTGATAGCCACTTTAAAGTTGGCTAGCTAGCTTGTACTCATTATTTGAGCCTTCTTGGAGATTTTTCAAACTACTTAATTATGCTATGCTATTTTCATAAGAGATTTCTCTAAATAGGATATGCTTATGCTTTATCACGGGTCATTTCAGTTTATAAGGGAAGATGATTTCTACTCTTCCTCCTTTACGGGTCTCTGTAGCGATGGAATGATGGAATGCTGGCTGGGATTGAATAAGAGTGAAAAAAATCCTATACTAAAGTTCTCGCGTGACAAATTTACCATTAAACTCGTCATAAAAAGATAAAATGGTATTCAATATCCGCAATGACAGATCTTTATACGTTTTGGTGATGTATATAAAAATTTTCTTAGGGTGAGGTTCCTAGGAAATTTCTTCATATTTACTTTTATAAATGTTATAGTTCATGATTAAGTCCAAAATGATTTGTGAAGGAGTATTTGTATTTGAGATTTATCAAAATGTTATAATTCTAAATGTTATATTATTTTGATCCATAGATTTATGTGATGCTCTTTTCATCTTTCTAATAATTCTCAATATGTGATGCTGAGATTTCTCTACATGGATATACTCTTGGGGGGGGGGGGGGGAGGACCATCGTTAGCGAACGTCCGACCTCGCATAAAGAACACCAATTTTTTATGAGATATTTTTATCCTATCACAACAAGAAAATTGGCATTTAGTGACAAAAATTTTGGTCACTAAATATTGCGGTTTGGTCACTAAAGATTTTTAGTGATCAAATTTAATTGGTCATAAAGTGATTGCAAAATGGCTGTCACAAAATGTATTAAGTGACCAAATAAATTTTCGTCACTAAATGTATATTTTTAGTGACAATTAATTTTAGTCACTAAAGGTACTTTTTTAGTGACCCCTGATTTTCATCACTAAATATACATTTAGAGTGACAACTAATTTTCATCGCTAAAAGTGCATTATTAGTGATAACTTTTTTCGTCATTAAATTTATTTTGTTACCCAATTTATTTAGTCAGTAGTTGTACAATACACAAATAACACATTTTGGTTACTACATTTATTTATTTCATAAATAAATAAAACAATAAATAAAATATTCATTTGCTAAAAAAATATCATGAACGAAAAGACAATGCTTCTTTTAAGTTTATTAATAGTAAAAAGGTGGGAGATAGCCCAAACCTTTCAGTACAAACCAATAGTGCTTTTAACTCTATTAAACTCAATATATAAGAAAACTCTATTCTAAACAAACATTAATTACATAATTCTTTCTTTACAAGTAACACAAATAAATACACTATGATGAACAAATATATTATGATTTCTCCCTCCTCTCCAAGCTCCCTGTCTTCAAGCTCCTCATAGACATCATTTCTACAGGATCCATCTCCATCTTTCATGGAGGTTCAAATTTTTGCTATTTGGAGGCACTTATCACAAATTCACTCCATCATTGCTCAAACATCATAGTTATCTCAAATGGAACCTTAAGTTTCCTTCTTAACACTTTCGTAAGTTGAGAAAATCCAGCAACCGTAAAAGATCACTGTGCAAAAGTACTATATAAAACCCACTGCACCTTGGCCATTCTCGTGTGCTCAAACAGTTGTATTGCTTCCATAGAACGGTCGCACTGGGTGAGGCGGTGATCATCGAAGTCCTTGAAATTAATGCCCTCGTGGACATCTCAATGAAGCCCTTTGCCGCCTTTTCTTTGAAACCACATTTGTTATACATATTCACCAATGCACTGTTCAACAAGTTTGATAAAAATCCAAGCTTTATGGCCTTTGCATGGATTTGTTCTCTATGTTTTAGAGTCGCTTGATCACTACATGCAGACACTCAGCTGGAAAAAGTGAATAGATCTAGTTGTATACCCGACCGGCGAATCATCATGAACATCTTCAATGCTTTTAGTCCACTTTTGCGAGAAAAAGAATACTCCTCTATATCGTTGATTAGTTGTAAATTATCGGTGATCACTGTATTCCATGTGATAAAGCTGGGATATTCCATTCCATCAAACAATCTATTGGCCTCCTCCATTTCCCCTGACTTTAGGTAAAAGAACAAGATTGAGTTCATCATAGGAACGTTACAATCACAGTCATATTTGAGCCAGATCAAAGGCATGAACAAGATTCCCGAGTGTGAAGGATCTTGTTTCTGTACACAAACTTAGTGTTCAAATATGAGGGTGAGTGTGAATTTGGTTTGCATAAATGACCAACAAGCAGAACTACGATGCAATGGTATGGTCAGAAAGAATGAATAACAATCACAAAACCTTACCTTCTTTCCACTGCCAAGCTAAGTTGGAGAGCTCAGGGGATCCAGGGACATCAGGAGGGTCCGAAGCTAAGTTGGAGGCAACAGGGAGGGCTCGTTAAGGGTCTAGGAAGATGTCTCCTCCAGGGTGGGGGGAACTTCCATGAAGGCTAAGGAAGGTTCAACTTCCAGAGGCAAGCTCCTAGGCAGCTCCTACCCCCACCGCAGCAAGTCATGACGAAAGGAAGAGGGGGAAGAGGTAATGGGAGGAATCACCCAGCTCGTCGAAGAAGGGAAGGAAGAGTGTTGTCATATTGTGACTTCCACCAGGTAGAGGGTCACGCCATAGCTACCTGCCCCGAGTTCCTGGAAGTGGGAGAGGCGAGAGCCCCAGCCCAGCAACAGCCGCCAATGCGGATTGAAGAAGTTCTCCCCATAGTAGGGGGAGATGACGTATGTGAGGATCGAGTCGATGTAGGAGCCCATGGAGGTATAAGAGTGATCCACGGTGGAGTGGGGATCGAGGCCACTCGAAAGGAAAGCCTCCATATTATATATCGTTGGAGCGTTGCTTCGACATCCCAGACCCCACCCTCAAAGGATAAGATCACCTTCTCGATGAAGGACATGTCGGATCATGAGGATCCATTCTGCGACGCGCTGGTCATCCAGATAGTCATAGAAGGCTACACCGTCTCCCGGATCTTGGTTGGCAACGGGAGCTCCGTCAACGTCATTTTTAAGAAGGCGTTTGAATAGATGAAGGTGGAGCCAAGGAGGGTGTTGTACTCGGACGGACCCCTGTTCGGATTTTCAGGGGAAAGGAAGGAGGTAGAAGGTGGAGTCGGACTCCAGGTGAAGTTGGGAGGGACCTCAAGGAACTGTCGGTTTGTCATTATTAATGCTCTGAGCAGTTACAATGCCATCTTTGGAAGACCCCTCATCAATGCTTTCCGTTGTGTGTCATTGTCTTTCCACAAGTACCTCAAGTTTAACACTGAAGGGATCCAAGTCAGGGTCAGGGGAGACCCCAGGATGGCAAGGCAGTGCTACGTCACGACCGTCAACACCACCTCCTGGCTAGCCAGGGCACAGGAGATGGAGAATATCATGGAGAGCTTGAGCATGATAGAGGTATCAGAGGAGGAGACAAATGACAGCCATCATGCCCAAGCAGCCTGAAGAGCCCTTACTTAGGTAAAGTCTTTTTCCCTTTATGTTTTTGTAATGAGCTCTACCCCTGGCCAGCTGAGTCAGGAGGTCATGTATCTTGAAATTTTCCCTGTTTGAAGATGTTGAATTTAGTGTGATTCGAATGACGTGCCTAAACCAACCCCCGAGAGGATCTCCTCACCCAGGCTCTCACTAGTTGGATGAGTCAAATGTGCCTCAGTGGAGAGAAGGAATCAACCCCGAGATGATCTCCTTACCCAGGCTCTCGCTAGTTGGATGGGTCGAATGTGCCTCGGTGAAGAGTTGGTTCCACCCCCGAGAGGATCTCCTCGCCCAGACTCTCACTAGTTGGATGGGTCAAATGTGCCTCAGTGGAGAGAAGGAACCAACCCCGAGAGGATCTCACTAGCTGGATGGGTCGAATGTGCCTCGATGGAGAGTAAGTTCCACCCCCGAGAGGATCTCCTCACCCAGGCTCTCACTAGCTGGATGAGTCGAATGTACCTCGGTGGAGAGAAGGAACCAACCCCCGAGAGGATCTCCTCACCCAGGCTCTCATTAGTTGGATGAGTCGAATGTGCCTCGGTGGAGAGTAGGTTCCAACCCCGAGAGTATCTCCTCAACCAGGCTCTCACTAGCTAGATGGGTTGAATGTGACTCGGTGGAGAGAAGGAACCAACCCCGAGAGGATCTCCTCACCGAGGCTCTCACTAGCTGGATGGTTCGAATGTGCCTCAGTAGAGAGTAAGTTCCACCCCGTATTCATGGAGTGGGGTCCCCAGGCCAGTTCCATGGGGTGGGTGCGGCGGGAGGCCGATACTCGCCCCAGCTAGTTCCAGGGGGCGGGTGCGGCGGGAGGCCGGCACTCGCCCCAGCCCCTTGTCTAGGGGGCGAGTACGGCGGGAGGTCGATACTTGCCCCGACCAGTTCCATGGGGCGGGTGCGGTGGGAGGCCGACACTCGCCCCGACCCCTTCTCCACAGGGCGAGTACGGCGGGAGGTCGGTACTCACCCCGGCCAGTTCTAGGGGGCGGGTGCGGCGGGAGGCCGACACCCGCCATGACTTCATTTCTAAGGGGGCGGGTGCGGCGGGAGGCCGGCGCCCGCTTGGAGTCCTCTCCCGGCTTGGAGATCTCGCCCGACACTAGTTCTCGCCCGGCTTGAGGGTCTTGCCCAGCTTGAGGTTATACTGTTTTGCCCCTGGTGGGTTGGGAATAGTCGTTCAAAACAGCGAAGTTTGGCTGTTGGTAGACCAGCTCAGGGTATTTCAGTAATTTTAGGGTGCAGATGTCGGTTATTTGCATGCCGTTTTCAGAAATCTATAAATAGACCCTTGGGGTGCCTTAGAGAGGATCTATTTTCACTAATCTTCATCTCCTTCCTCCTTCCTCCATCCTCTAAGGCACCTAGCTCAGCATTGGCTAGGGAGGGGGAGATCTCAAAGGTCTTCTGTGTATGAGGTTGGACCTCCACGCTAGAGCCAAGGATCATTTTCCAAATTCAGGTCTCTCACCAATGGAAGGCTCGGGAGAAGTAGGTGTGAGCTACACCCTAGATCCGAACTGTAGGTGAAACCGAATTTCGGTTTCAACAACTATATCTCTAGTTCCCTTATCATCTCTAACTCAGGCGAAATGAAAAATATTAATAATAATAATAATCAAAGTTGCTAACGTACATGTGAAATCTCTTTCTCCCTTCCAAGCTATATTAAGTTGATAATACATTTACGTCTCTCCTCTCTCGAATCTCGAAGCGCAATAAAACGAGCCAAAAACCTTGGTTAAAGATTTACGTAACTCATCTCTCGAATCTTGTTGCGTAGTAAAATAATTTCCGTTCATATTCTCACACGTCTCATCTCTCGATTCTCGAAGCGGAGAATAGAATAAAAATATAGTCCAAAAGTTTTACCATCAAGATCAAAAACTCAATATAGAAATCACACCAAAATTCTCATAAACCAAAATAAGATAAAGATCACATCAAAATAGAACAAAGTACTTTTAAAATACAAAACCTAGGGAATTAGTTCATGATTTGAGAAATCCACCACAAAATTAAAGAGATCTTACAAGACATGATGTTTAGATATCTAAACGTTGCAGGAAATTCCACTAAAACGCGCGCAAAATCCCTTTTTGATGAAAATCTGTGTGACTCCTCCTTCTGTTGCAAACCCTAATTCTCATCTCTTGAATAATTTGAATATGATGAAAAAGATCTCATATTAGTTCTCCTTAGCTATTTTATAGATGTTTCTCCTTTAAAAGAATATTTTAAATGTTGAGTAGATGTCTTCTTTTGTATTTGAAACAACCCAAATTTGAATATTTTCGAAATTCAAATTTTTATTCCCGCCAACTTGTTGTAATAAATTTTTTGCGCTGTAAAAATATGTTGTAATATATTTCCTACATTACTAAAACTTTTTTAAATTAACTCTTCTGCAACTTTTTTCTGGACTTCAAATATGCTTTACCCTTGACTTCTTGAGATGGATACTTTGAAAATCATACATAAAAAAATTAAAATGACGATAATACCCTCATTTTTCACCAAATACTAAATTACTCACATTTAATATTTTTAACTCAAATTTATCAAATATTTTTATAAAAAATAGCAATTAAAGCACAAGATAACTTCTTTTTGAGAATCAACCACTGTCATCAATAAGTTATATTTACTAAAAAAAACTTGGAGAGTTCAAGTATAGAGATGAGTCGCCAATCTTGGATCATATAAATGAACTCCAAGATATTATTGATCAACTTATTGCAATGAAGATGACCTTCGAAGGCGAGGTCAACACACTATAGCTGCTGAAGTCTCTTCCAAACTCTTAAGAGATGGTTATAATTTTTATAATCAACTCTACTATCGAGAGCATCATTATTATAGAAATTGTTAAGAGTGGCATCTTAAAAGAAAAGGTGAGAAAAAAGTCTCAAGGGAATCAGAATCTTCTTCACGATCTAACATCTTCTTTACCGAGCCTGAGGGTAGAGATAAGAGCAAGATCAAAAAAGGGAGAGCTAGATGAGTCAAATCAAGGGGAAGTTCAAGTCATGTTATCAAAATATGGAGAGCCACTATTGTCATAAGAAGCTAAAGACATATTTAAAAGTTTTGTTATTCTCTAAAAACGATGAAAGAAAGAAGGAAGTGACTACTTATGGTAGGAAGGAGAGTTATACTATAGTTATTGTATCTACAAATGAGGATGATGTCATCATTATTGGAGATGTCATCATTATTGGAGATGTCGTCACTACTACACTCTCATGCGATGATAGGAGCTGGATTGTGCACCTAAGTTCTTTTGCATATATCTCTCACAATAGAGAATTATTTATCACTTACACAACTCATGATTGTGAAATTCTTTGAATGGGTAATGATGACACATCTAAAGTCATCGAGAAGGGAGACATGCACCTGAAGAAGCGCATGAGAGGTTTACTGATTCTGAAGGATGTACGATATATACCTGACATTCATTTCAACATGATTTCATTTGGGAAGTTGAGTAGTGGGGGACACCTCAATATCTTTGTTCGTGATTTTTGGAAGTTAATAAAGGATCACTCGTACTTTTCAGATGCTGGAGAGATGCTAGCATATATTATATGGAGGTAGGATCGAACGCTACTCATGATAATATTGTAAGGGATGAAGCATCCACCTCCTTATAACACAAGATATTGTACAACATCAATTAGATGGGACTAGGATGTCTCTCCAAGAATAAGATGATCATTGATCTATCTAAGAATTAATTGGAGAGATGAGATTACTATATGAATGAGAAGTAGAATAAGGTTTCATTTCAGAGCCATAACTCCACCAAAAGATCTGAGCCATTAGAGCTAGTACATATTGATATTTGTAAACCACTGAAGGTCCAAACAAGAGAAGAAACATCTTATTTTGTGATATTCGATAATGATTGTTTCAGAAAACTTTGGGTCTATGCTATTAAGACCAAAAATGAGATTCTCGACACTTTTTGGAGATTTTACATTGAGATGGAGAGATAATTTCACAAGAAGTTGAGGTGTGTCAAGTCTGACAATATGGAAAATATATTGGTCTATATAATGAGTACTGTAGAAAGAAAGGGATTAGACATAAAAAATACTCCACCCAATACGCTACAATTGAATGATGTGACTGAAAGAATGAATAAGACCTTGATGGAGAGTGTTAAATGCTGACTATTTGAGTCAATGGTACTTGACTATTTTGGTGTGAGGCTTTATACATAGTTGTACACATGCATCATCAATTTATCTTCCAGTTATACATTACAGGAGGATGTTCTAGATAGAGCTTGGTATTAGAAGGACCTTTCATACCGTCACTTGATGGTTTTTGGATGTAAAACGCCTTTACACACGTCTCGGGGGATGAGAGGTTAAAATTAGATTTCAAGACCTGACAACACATTTTTCTGGGATATGGAGCTAGTGACGAGTTTGAATAAAAGTTCTTTCATCCGATTGAGAAGAAATTTATGCACAGTCACGATACTATATTTTATATTGTGGTTGATCTTGAGAAAGCTGACTCTCGCACTAATGTAGAGTTTCTTATGATTAGAGATGATAATACTAAGGAGGTCGCAGATCCTTAGCCGATACAGGGCACTGAGCCACTTCTAAATCATAAGAACATTACTGATAATGAGCCTACAGAGGACATCATTGATAATATACCTACACTACCTGCGGAGTTTGATCCAAAAAAGTCTTATAGAGTTAGACACCCATCTCTAAGATACTCTGCTACTGAGTATATATTATTAACTGATGTCGGGAAGCTAAAGAGTTATAACGAGATAGTGGAGAGCTTAGAGAATAAACGGTAAAAGGTTGCTATGAAGGATGAAATGCATTCTCTGTAAGGAAATCACACATATGAGCTGGTGGAATTGCCTAAGGGCTAGAGGTTCTTGAAAATCAATGGATCATTACATCAAAGCAAGTAGATCCATCTACACCACCTAGATATAAAGAGACATTAGTGGTGAGGATTTCGGTTAGAAATATAAAGTTGATTTTGATGAGATTTTCTCTCTAGTTTTGAAGATATCTTCTATCCAGATTGTTCTTGGTCTTGTTGTGAAGCTAGACCTAGATATTGAGCAGATAAATATCAAGACCATTTTTTGTATATCGATCTTGAGGAGTTATTAATGGAACAACCTAAAGAATTTAAGGTGAAAGGGAAGGAGAACCTCGTATGTCGTCTGAAGAAAAGTTTGTATAGCTTGAAGTAGGTCCCGCTATATTGATACAAGAAGTTCGATGCTTTTATTGGGGAGATCAAATTCAGAAGGACCATCCTTGATTACTGCATGTTTATAAATTAGTATGCTCTAGAGGATTTTATAATCTTACTCATGTATGTAGATGACATGCTGATAGTTGAGAGGAGTATTGCACACATTGTCGAGCTGAATCGGCAATTGAGCTCACGGGGCACGGAAGGAGCCCATGCATCCTACGGCTCAGAGGGGGTCTTGGGTAGATGTGCACCAAGAACACAACCCAAACTAGCCTATCATCGTGGCACAGAAGGAGCCTATGAGAGCATATCACCAAAGGACCAAGCTCAACTGTCCACTTGGCATAGAAGGGGCCTTGGGAATGAGCACAGAGGACCAAACCCAACCGTCCAAAGTCTATCTGTCAACTTTCGTCGGTGTGATGACTGGCGAGCCCGTAGACCCACCACACTATCCTTAATCTAGGATTATGACACCACATGTCAACTCACACCGTATGCAAATTCAGATGGCCTTGCCATCAACCATCCAAAGACTCCAACCGAGTCCCTTTTTATCATTACCAATCTAGTGCTCAACAACACTCAAGAGCTCCACACAAAGTCCCTTATCATTATTACTAATCCAGTGCGATCAAATACTCACGCACTTACACCCTTTTTGCATTCTCGTGCTCCCAAACACTTAAGGGTTCATCATTAACTCAGGTGACAAGCCACCTTATACCTCATACCAATCCCACACTGCGACCCGTAGGGAGACACAACTCTAAGAAGTGGACTCTATTCCATTCATTCCTTTACCATTATGTTTTATCATATTCCATGGCCATGAGACTTACCTCATCCAATTCCTTTTTTATAATCAAGCATTCACATACTCTTATGCTTTCATATATTTATCACAACAATATATTAACTCTTCACATATTAATCAAACATGATAACATAAGTATAGATTACACATTCAATTATCGGGCACCACACCATCTTCCAAAACTTATATCATTCATCGGATTACAATCGCGCGCATCCTTACCGGATTTCACAAGTAGCTATTTGTACAACCTAATCTTATCAAATCATTTGTTCACTAATTTTCTCAAACTATTTGTTTATTAAATTCCTCCAAACCATTTGTTTATCTCATCTACATATAACTAGGCTCATCTAAACTTCAACATCATTTCGCTGCGTTTCTTCTACCTAGTCCAAAATCGGTTATACACTAACCCGAAAGCATCATGCACATAAGTTACAACTTCGATTGGACATTCCTGGAGCTACAAAGCTCCTATGAAAACGTGTATCCATCCGTTGGAAAAGTCTTTCCGAGGACTACAACTTTAGTGTTCAGCCTAAGACCTAGATCCGGCCGTATCACACCCGAAAATGGCCTCAAAGTCCGCTGCGTGCAGAAAACAGATTTCTGCACGCATCTTAAAGCAAAACGAACGACATCGATTCGTCTTCTTCCATTAGCCATTTGTTGTAGTCTTAAGAAATACCTTTCCAACATGTGCACGGAGGGACATGCACACTTAAGAGGAAAGATGTGCCCAAGGAGTAGCGCGCACAAGGAGGAACGTGCACACGGAGGGAAGCGTGCACTTAGGAGGAGAGGCACATGTAAGGGGTAGCACGCGTAAAGAGGAACGTGCGCACGTTGGTGGGAGAGAGAATGAGAAATCATAGAAGAAATGAGTGAGGAGAGAGAAAATCCATAGGAGTTAGAGAGGAGAGAGAAAATCTGTAGAAGCAATTCTGTTAGGAGAAAATGTTGAAATGAAGGAGGGTCTGGATCTCTATTTATAAGCTCCAGAGAGAGTAACGATGGTTATTCGGTTAATCGTAGACCATAACCACAGTAATTATTAATTGAGACCGATAATATAATACATTATGCACATATTATTCTATTAATTTTATTAAACGTGAACCATGTCTAATTTTGGCTACGCACTTCCCCCACTATGGGAGGTTACACGAACGGTTACATGGCTAATTATCTACGTAATTGACGACGGTGATCGCGGAAGCGTGATTGAACGACAAAGAGTTTATGACGACGAAGGGGCCGACCGATGGCGAGAATGGGCGGCCGACAGAGGTCGAGCGTCCGAGAGGCCACTCGGCGACGAAGGCCAGGCGCCCGAAGGAGCACGTGTCCACCATGGAGCCGCCCGCCGCAGGCAGTCGAGAGGATGCTCAGAATTGAGCATCCAAGTGGCCGCCCAATCCGAGCAGCCAGAGGGTGGGATGACCTAGAGGCCATCCACCCTCTTTGGCAAAATGAGGCCGCCTGGATCTGGGTGGCCAGGAGGCCGCCCGATATGGGCGGCCGGAGAAGCGGGGATGTTTTGGGGCTGCCCGCTTCCAGCAATCGCCGCCCGAATCTGGCGGTCAGGACGGCGCCCGATCTGAGCGGCTAGAGGGGATGGACGGTCTGGGGGCCGCCCGCCCCCTACAGCAAGGCGGGGTGCCGCCCAAATCTGGGCGGCCAGGAGGGCGCCCGAACCGGGCGACTCTCTTAGCGGAAAAGGGGGCCGCTGGATTTAGGCAGCCAAGAGACCGACCGTCGGATCCAGGCGGTCAAGGAGGAAGGGAGGCCGGGAGGCCACCCGTCTCCGAGAGGAAGCCCGCACATTTCGCGCGACCAGGCCCTGAGCGCAGGTGCGTGCGGCCCGCGCGCGAGTGCGCGCGGTCAGGCGGTAAATCTAAAGTCAGTAACATTTTGTGACATTAAAAAACTAATCAGGTAAATCAAAATTGTAAAAAAATCCCAATTCTCGTTCAAAAAGAGTCTGTAATTTGAAATCCCGCCCATTTCATTGCACCTCTCCCGCTCAAATTCCCCTCTCCCTGCATTTTCTCCCCATTCGCTAAATCCCCTCGATCGCGCCCCGCGATCGAGCAACTCCCCTAGAGATCTCCCTACCAGCGATCATCTTCCCCATGCCCGGCAATCTCCACCGCATCAGCCTCCTTCGCTCACTCAAAGCCCTCCCCAACGGTAAATCCTCCCTCGCTTCCCGCGCTCCTCCGCAAATGCTCTATCTCGCTCCCCGCGACCATCTTTCCTGCCGACCAGCCACCCCGCTCTGCAACATCGGCATCTGCTCCACTACTCTCAGCTTCAACCAAAAGGCGCCCGGATGAATGTCTCTGCAGCTATTCTCGGAGACTTCGCCGGAGATGCCGTGTGTCCGCCTCTTCGTAGAGGTTTCGCCGGATCTTCACGGGAAACTGACCAAACCTTCACCGGAGCCGCTGCAACTGTTCTACGCTACTTACGCTTCAGAGGTTAGCACTTCGCTTTCATATTTTACTTTGATCGCTGTTATAACTCAATTACTACGCACAATCTCTTTGTTTAAGGGTCCGTTTGGGGCGGTGTCAGAGCTTTTGTGTGGTAGCAATAGAAGAGGGGTTTGCGACCGGCAGTGGAGAGGCGGGGTTGGAGATGTAGGCTTCGTTCGGGGGGACTTATTTTCACCGGTCAGGCGGTTACGATCGCATGAATCGGACTTTAATTATGATCCGATTCATGCGGTCGTAACCGCCTGACCGATGAAAATAAGTCCCCCCCCCCCAAACAGGACCGTAGACTCACCGGCGATTTTGCGAAGGGACGCGAGAGCAAATGCCGTGGAGAGCGCGTGGAGTGAGTTTGTTTTTCCACCTTGCGGCTGTGTCTGCTCTCGTACCGATGCTCCTGTGTTAAAGCAATGGAAGAGGGATTTGCTACCAGAGGTTGGGAGCTTCGCCGAAGATTTTGGGAAGAGATGTAGGAGCAAACTCGGAGGCCCGCGAGTTTGTTTTTTTGCCTTGTGGTGGCGTCTTCTCTCGCACCGGAGCTCCGATGCCGCCCCAAATGGATCCTAAATCTCACACTTTTATTTTAGTTTGATCGCTGCTAATTTGTAATTCAATAATCTACTGTTTCCTACAAAGTCTTTACCCACAATAGTTAGACAACTATGTTAAAAATGTTGAAGTGTGAAGAGGGTGGTTTGGATGCATAGACTGCACATGCCCCGCAGACCATGAGAGACCACGCAGGTCGCACAGCTTGGTTTTTAGTCCGCATGGGTTACTCCTTTGCCATCTGGACTCCACACTGTCCGCATAGTCGTGCGACTTGATGTTACTAACCGACCGCGCGGTATGGTTTCTGGCATACTGTTAGTTGTACGGTTAGAGTTTTCTATCCGCTTTTTTATTGACGGTTTTCCTATCCTCTTCAGCGGTGATCGCATTCCCCTGTCCGCCTATAAATAGTAGCCCTGACCCTGTTATTCGTAATTAGAAGTGTGAGAACTGTAGCTCGGGTTAAATTTGCGGTTAATTTTTCTAATCGCGCGACAAGTAGAAGTAACCTGTGTAGCTGTGTTGCAGGCTGTACGGCTAGCACTGGACGACTAGTTCCGGTGGTTTGTCAGTGAAGTCTCAGTGTGGAAAGCGGGTAGCAATCGACAGTTAAGCGGCTGTGTTGCAGACAAACAAACTAATATATCTTCTTCCTTGGTAGTTCGCAAGTAGTTCAATAAGTCAGTTTGTTCGTTCTTTGCGGGTTGACTGTTTTTCAGTTCAGTAGAGCAGTGTCTGTTCGCATGACTTCAACAATTAGACGACTTCAGCGGTCAGGCGACCATATGTGCGAATATGTAGTTATCCAGTAGTTTCCAATAAGGCAGTCCGCGCTACTTGGCGGATAAAGTTGCGGACAAGCGGCTAGGCAATTTCTATGTTCAGTCCGTCAGTTTTGTACTTGTCTGTTTTCTTTGATCTCCATCGGGTGCATTGCAAAATCATGTCTCACAATGTATGTCTTGCCTTGTAAAGCTGTTAATAATACAAGTATTGTTTTTGCATTTTCTATCTGCTAATGGTTTACTTAACTTGGGCAGTTGAGAGTGGTCCTGCAATCTCCGTTCTATAAAATTTTATATGGTATCAAAGCGGCAGAGATTTTAGCAGTTATCAGCTTACTTTGCTAAATACCTTTGGAAGTCAAGTAAACCAAGACTCTAGTATTGGAAGGTGAATATGTAAGAAGTCTTGGTATTGAGTTGTTAACTCAGGTTAACTATAAAAAGTGAAAATCTTGCATGAAGAGCTACTTACTTGGCGAGGAACTCTGGACGGTCGTCGGTAGAGATGATAGACAGGAGGTGGTTGCTACTAGAGCTAATTCTCAGGAGGTGAGAGCTTGGAGAAAAACTAACACTAAGGTAGAGTTTACTCTAAAGAAGGCAATTTCATCAGAGCTGTTTGACCACATCATTGAATGTAAGTCAACTGCTGAGATTTGGACAACCTTGGATGGTCTGTTCAACAAGAAGAATGTAACTAGATTATAATTTATGGAGAATGAGTTGACGAGAGCGACTCAAGGAGACTTGTTGATATCTTCCTTCTTCTTGAAGATGAAGAATCTGTGTGTTGAGATCTCAACACTTGACCTAGATGAGCCAATTTTAGATGCTAAGTTGAAGATGCATATTATCCGCGACTTGTGGAAGGAGTATCTTGTTTTCGTCACTTCAGTACAGGTGTGGACTACTCAATCATCTCTGCTGGAGTTGGAGAACTTGCTTTCCTCTTATGAGAGTTTAGTGAGATAGATGAGATACATCATTGCAAAATGGAGATACGTCAGTGCCAGACGGAGATACATTAGTACCACCTGCTTCTACAGACGACGCGCTTCAGATCATCAGTCACGACTTCTACACCACGGACGGACGAAATATTGTGCGTTATCTTGTCCGTTGGAGCGATCGGTCCCTACACGACGCTACATGGGTTTCTTCAGAGGAGCTTGAGAGACTCGCCCCATGGCTACATGATGACTAGCAAACTTGCGTCATTTTGGGCGAATATCTTGTTGATATTCAAATAAATAATCGCTTGCATTTGTTGTAATTTATAAAAAATCTCGCAAAATAATATTTCACGTTCTGACTCTTATATTTTTAATTTTTTAGGATTACGGCAAGCCTGGGGAGATTTTCGTACAATGTCCTGCTGTCGTGTCCAGGGCTCGCATGCTGACTTCATTGTGTGTGTGTGTGTATATATATATATATATATATATATATATATATATATATATATATATATATATATATATATTTGATGGGCTCCACCTTAATTTATAAGGAAAAGGAGACCCCCATGATCCCCATCAATGGAGATCATGGGTGGGCCCCCCTAACCCCCATGATCTCTCATGGAGATCATGGGAGTGGGCCCCATTCATCCCCACCTTTAGGGAAGGAACCGCCGCCGGCGGTTCCCCTCCGGCCATGGCCGGCCGCGGCCATGGCCGGCCGCGGCCATGGCCGGCCGCGGCCATGGCCGGCCTCGGCCATGGCCGGCCGCAGCCATGGCCGGCCGCCGGCCATGGCCGGCCATGGCCATGGCAGGCCGCGGCCATGGCCGGCCTCGGCCATGGCCGGCGGAGGCCATGGCCGGCCTCGGCCATGGCCCCGGCCATGGCCCCGGCCATGGCCGGCCTCGGCCATGGCCGGCCTCGGCCCCGGCCGTGGCCCGGCCATGGCCGGCCTCGGCCATGGCCGGCCTCGGCCCCGGCCGTGGCCCGGCCATGGCCGGCCTCGGCCATGGCCGGCCTCGGCCGTGGCCCGGCCATGGCCGGCCTCGGCCGTGGCCCGGCCATGGCCGGCCTCGGCCATGGCCGGCCTCGGCCATGGCCGACCTCGGCCATAGCCGGCCGTGGCCATGGCCGGCCGCGGCCATGACCGGCCTCGGCCATGGCCGGCCACCGCCGTGTCCGGCTGCTTCCTCGTCGTCGGCGTCGTCCGGGCGGCCCCGCCTCGGGATGACCTCCCCACCGTCCGATCGAGGGGGAGGCTCCGCCGGCCGTCCGATCGGGGCAAAACCACCCACTAACCCACTAGGTTAGTGGTGGGGCCCGCCATAACTTCCCCCTGGAGCATATAAAAGGACCCCAGGGGCTCCTCATTTGATAACTTTCTCCTCCTACGCTTCCCCCTTCTTCTTCTTCCTCAAGTGGGAGCTCTCCCGTTTTCTCTGCCGGCGACCACCTCTCGTCGTCAACCACCAGCGGCCGCCTCTCGCCGTCAACCACCGACAGCCACCCGCGACCTCCAGCGGCCACCAACGGATACTAGCACCCGCCAACAGCTACCAGAACCTGTCATCGGCTATTGACACCCCACCAGAGCTCAGTTACAAAGGGAACACTCCAAGGACTGAGAAGGACACACAAAGGAAGCAGTGACAACCCTTGGACACGCGTCGCCTCTGAGCGCACGCGACTGAAGTATCTCGCGCATTCCACCGTCCAAGTCCCGTTGGCGTGGAAGTCTGTTGCCCACCAACGAGTGCATACACTCTCTCTCTCCTCAAGATTGTAACGGGAGCGGCCTGTCGCCCCGATTCCCCCCATCAAATTGTAACCTCCAACAAGCTTGTGGATTTTGATCGGCACCGACCCGGTCACGTGGTTTTTCACCCGGTTGAAGGGTTTTCCACGTTAAAACTTCCCGTGTCCATCCCCCATTTTTCAACTGACTGTGTGCGCGCTCGACCGCTCCGCGAGCTAAGACGGTCCAAGAATATCCGGCCCGACCGGAGCATCGAGTCAGTCCGCAACAATATTATACACATATAGATTTATGTATATATTATATATATATATATATATAAACACACACACACTTTGCTGGAGCAGCCCGACAGCCACCTCTGCGCCGCCATCACCGTGCTCAAGCTCCGGCAACTTCCTGCAGCCCGAGCTCCGCCACCTCCGGCCATGCCCGAGCTCCAACTTCAACTCCTCCTCCACTCGGCCACCAGCAGCGCCACCACCGCGCACCTCCGACATGCATCGTCACCTTCTAAGAAGTTCGGCCGCCACCACCAACTTCATCAACGCCACCACCGAGCTCAGCCACTTCAAAGCTCCACCACCATGCATCTCCTCCTAGCTACAGCTCATCCAAGCTCGACAACCACCAGGAATGCCGCCGGCCACCTCCAGCTCTTCTGAAAGCTTCACTCCATGCAGCACGACAAACTCGAACAACACCTCCATGCAGCGATCCGGCCGGAGCACACGCCCTCCTCCACGTCAGCAATCCGGCCGGAGCACACGCCACCTCCGCTGATCCCGCCTCCGCATCATTGCTGTCGTTACAACTAAGGCCGACCACCTCCAATTAACTCCAACGCCAGCTCCGCTCCGCCATTAACACCTGCAATATAATTTATTTCAGAATTTATAAATAGGCCTTGGGAATGAGGAGAGAGGACACATTTCTTTTGCGAGTTAAAAAAGTTTTGTTAGTCAAAAAAGGGTTTTGTGCATCCTGACAGATTTTTTTGGGAGATCAAGGTTCAAGCAAAGTTGTAATTTTTCTATTTTTATTGCTTAGTCTAGTTTGTTGATTTTCAATTTATTTTGTACGTCTCAATTTTATTTTCGTAGCTGGTAACGCCACGTGTTTATTTCTTGTAATCCTTTTTGACTTTTTCGAATAGTAATAAAATCTCCTTCTATTTCGCTTAGAATTTTAGTCCTTGTCACTTAAACACTTTTTCGTGATGTTACATTTTTATATTAACGATCCGCTCATCGCCATGAACAACTAATTTCTATAGTGTTCGGTCGCGATGATCCGAGGATGAATTAATATTTTGATTTTAGATTCGTTTTTCTCTAATTGTTGAACGCTTACGATTTACCGTTGATCAATTCATTGAGGCTATATATTTTATATAGTTTTCATAATGGTTTTCGCTCTTTAGTTAGCCGAGAGGCTCGTAAGGCGAATCGATCACTCATCGGTAAAAAGAGTATAACGCAACCCTCGAAAGAGGACAACGTAACTCTTCTGGATTGGAGTAAAATCTAATAGCGAGGTTCACTACCTAAAGCAAGTCTTAGGCGATGCGATTTGAGAACGAAAGTTCGGTCGATACACCTAAGCTTAGTTGAACCTAATCCTCGAAAGAGGAGTGTTCATGCTTCGGGAACCTCCACGGCCAAAGCCTCTTCAACAAGAGAATTACATTTCTATTTTCATTACGTAATTTTTCTATGTTCAAGGTGATTCAAAGATCGAGCACTAGTTTTAATACATCGTTTTAATTCCGTTAACATTGCTAGTTTTTACTTTTCGCAACCCGCTCAAATTTTCTATTGATAAAATAATAACGATTTTCAAAGTAGGATTACTTGACCACCCCGAGTCTAATACGACCTTGGTTTTTATAAACCTATACCACACCCGATACGGTACACTTGCCGTTGTCGTTTGCGGATAAAGTTTTGCGCAATCAAGTTTTTGGCGCTGTTGCCGGGGACAATTGGTCGATAATTTGAAAAAGAAATAGTTATTAATTTTATCGTTTTTTTTTAGTTTATGATCCGAGTAAACTCTTCAAATAATCTTGAATTTGGTTTTGATCCGGAAATCGAGCGCACCTTTCGGCGACGTCTCCGATTTAGTGATCTACCAATAATTTGCGAAGAGCCAATCGGAGAAACTAACGAGGGCATAATGGAAGTCCCTAACCTTAATGCGGCTCCGCTACGGACCATGTCCTATTATGCGAGACCGAATTTGGAGGGAACACAATCTAGTATTATTCGCCCAGCAGTAGCTAATAATAATTTTGAAATTAAAACGAGTATCATTCAAATGGTACAACAATCAGTTGTATTCGATGGCTTACCGGATGAAGATCCAAATTTACATCTGCTTAATTTTTTGGAAATTTGCGATACGTTTAAAATAAATGGTGTCACTGATGACGCCATCCGTTTGCGTTTATTTCCGTTTTCTTTGCGGACTAAGGCCAAACAGTGGTTGAGTTCTCTTCTTAGAGGTTCCATCACTACATGGGCCGAAATGACGGAGAAATTTTTAACGAAATATTTTCCTCCGGCAAAGTCCGCTAAATTACGTACGGACATTCTCTCGTTCACGCAAATAGACTCAAAGTCTCTCTATGACACATGGGAGCGCTTCAAGGAACTTTTGCGGAGATGTCCTCATCATGCCCTTCCTATGTGGCAACAAGTTCAAACTTTCTACAATGGTTTGAATCTCCAAACAAGGCAAATGATTGATGCAGCCGCAGGGGGAACTCTTAATAACAAAACCCCCGAGGCCGCTCAAGAGCTTTTCGAGGAGATGGCCATGAATGCTTATCAGTGGAATGCGCCACGGTCGCGCCCTAACAAGCCGACCGGACTCTTTGAAGTCGAGGCCACCCCGAATTTGGCACTTCAAGTAGAAATGCTCACAAAGCAAGTGGCGGAGATGTCTGCTTCCTCCGCCACAAATTGGGCTTATAATAATAATAATAATTTTAATAATAATTTTATTCAAGAGCAAGTAGATTATATGGGGAACTCCTATCGTCCACCGTCGAAGGCACTGTTTGAGCTGTTGCGGGGATTGCTTGGTCTGACTTTCATTTCTCACTTCAAGGGGGAGTTTTAAAAATGTTGAAGTGTGAAGAGGGCTGTAACCACCCGGGTTTAGGACTTTAGCCGCCACATGACATCGTTCAAGGGTTGCAGCCCGTGTCACCCAAACCCCTCTCTGGCCCGTTTCTCAGCACATCGGGTTTTTGAGAATGCCAGGTTTCGAATCCAACACCTCCTTAACAAGGCACCATCAATAGCCCTCATCACCAACTTGGTAACGACCCGGGTTTAGGCCTTTAGCCGCCCCACGACATCGTTCAAGAGCTGCAGCCCGTGCCACCCAAACCCCTCTCCGACCTGTTTCTCAGCACAACGGGTTTTTGAGAATGCCAGGTTTCGAACCCAACACCTCCTTAACAAGGCACCATCAACAACCCTCATCACCAACTGAGCTGCGGCTAAATATGTTAATACACCTCAGCCTTAACAAGTCCACAGAATATCATCTTGGCCATCCAATGTGAGCCCATAGATTTATATCTCATCTGTTCACCAAGATACATCTCAACCTTCTAATGTGAATACATCTCAGCCTTCTAATGTGAATACATCTCAACTGTCAAACTACATGCACATGGATTCATACAATTATTATCATAGAATAAAGAATACTATCTTGTCTCCATGTAACCTGTATAAACATATCTTGATGCATAATGAAAATCATCCCAAGAAAACTTGTTTACTCCTCTTCTTATCTTGGTATCAAAGCAAAGTTCACCTCGCTCTGCTCTCTTCCTCTATACGTTCTACGAAGCCCTTCAAATTTTCTTTCTCTACCAATATGATTACCTAATTGTTAGAGCTAATAATATTGTGGGCTAAATATGTTAATTATGCACGTTACTGGGCTGTCATTAACATCGACCCAAATTTGGGTATCTAATTAATCGCGTTTCATATTGTATGGACGGTTCACATTATGCGTGGATACCGAACGTTGTTTACGTTTATATAATGAGCTTAAATGTAAAGCAGTCGCATTAGGTTTCTCTATAAATAGGTTATGGTCCCCGGGTCACAAGGTATGAGGTATCAAATAATTATCACTCTCATTCAGTTCTAGCTTCCCATCGCTGGAGAGAGCCTAAGGAGGAGGAGGAGGAGGAGTCTTCTTCATCAGGACCTTATAAATTTGGAAGATCCGTGACCTCAATAATTCATCCTAATGGATTCAAGTATGCTTTCGCTCAAGTTTTCATCTCGATGTTTCGATCAGGGTGACTCCGTCTCCATCATGAATTCACGGATTCACCCAACACTAATAAGCATCTTCTTCCTCTAAACATAATGATTACAATCTCAACCATTTAACATGAACACATCTCATATTGGATGACTGAGATGATAACCATTGAACTAGCTTAATTGAATCTCAAAAGACTGCAACAATAGTAGGCTGAACAAAGAGCTGCAACCATCAATGATTTGAGGATTTTCAGAGCTAAAAACCTTATCTGGACTCGAAATCCTCAATTTTCAAACTGCGAAACACACATCAACCAAAACACCATTCTCCTAACGGTCGAATTATAACCATTATTCAAGTTTCTGCAAGCAAAAAGACCCTAATATCCAAAAAAACCAATTCAAAGACAGCCGGCTATATATATATATATATATTACAATATAGATTTTTTCGTTTGAAGTGAACTAAGACCATGAAATTAGTATTACAAATGGAACAGTATCTTCAATTTCAATTCCAAAGCCTCAATTCCATCCAAACGAACAGACCCCAGACCATAGATAATATAGGCACAACGAACAACAATTAAACGACGACACACTTTATTTATTAAAGCCCGTTCGATCTGTTGAAGGCGCGTGCTTCAACCACGTCGGCCGCGGCACACCGCCGCCTCCTCGGATTACTGTCACAAGAAGAAAGGAGAAACATCAGCAAGCCTTTTGTTTAATTAAATATCATGCAGTTGTTAAAATTTAAGAACAATTCCAAATTTTTTTCCTCCTCCCACCTCCAATTCTCTCAAGATTTGTTGGTATTCCGCTGCAGCCCTCCTCATTTCTGCCTCCGACAAGAATTCAAAGTCATCGTTCATGTCAATCCGTCCATGCTTGGCGTTGGGGTCTTCCCCACTGTTTGACATTCTCCGGCCGCCGCCCCGATGGGCACCGCCGTGACTGCCACCGTATCTGCCGCCGCCGCCGCCACTTCCTTGCCCACTACCGCTAGCCGTAACAGTAATAGTGATCTTTGCCTCTCCATGGCCACCTCCTCCGCCGCCGCCGCCACCACCACGGCCTCCCTGCAGCCAATTAAAGGCGAAGAGTAGGTTATAGAAGAAAAATAGAAGCTACTGAATGGAAGACTTACCATTTTTCACTTCTTTGTGTGACAACTATGAGGCAACGAGAGAGCTTCTCTTTAACAAGGCCTTGCTTCCAGAGGGGGGGAGAGAGAGATGTCTTCCTTGACTTTTTTTGATTATTTTATAGGGTGTTAATGTGTGGAATTATTGAACAAATTATTATTATTATTATTATATTATTTAACACTTTGATTCGTATTCCTTGTAGTTATATTATATTATATTTTGTTAGTGCTTTTTATTTACATAAGCTCGATTAATAATGAGATCTAGGTGTTGGAATAAATAAGAAAAAAAAGAGTAAGCTCAAGAGGTGAAGTGGTAGAGGAGTAAGCATCCGTTTGGAGGGACTTATTTTCATCGGTCAGGCGATTACGATCGCATGAATCAGACCTGATTGGTGAAAATAAATCCCCCCAAACGGAGCCTAAATCTTAGCTGAAGCAGCAACATCTGAAGAGGTGCAAGCCAATGTTGAAAGAGTGGTAGTAGAAGAGATGCCATCAATGAATCTTTCCAACGCCAAATGTGTGTGTACTGTTGAGTGTTTAGGGTTGTTTTGTTATATGTGTGTTGTCAGCTTGTCATGTCCTGTAAAATGAGAGTCAAAAATTTGTTTGTTTTATTCTACCACAAATCTAAGTTAAGTTTTTCTTTGAGTTCCAATATACTTGTCATTGAGAGCAATTTTCAATTTATTGTTTGCTTATAATATCAATAGTTGGTATTAGAGCATTGTACGGAACAAGTAAAAATGGCGGCAAAAAGGTGCATTTGCTTTGTCGACCGACCGTCTTAGTCTTATTACCCTACCGCTGGATCTACCTGTCTTTCCTGCTATTGTCTGTAGTACTCCATAGCCGAATTCCTACTGCGAGGCTGCCTAGATACCTAAGTGGCAGGTTGCTATGTCTGCTGAGTTTGGGGCGCTTGAGTACATTCGTACATGAGACCATGTTCTTCTTCCCCCTAGTGCTATTCCTATTACTTGCAAGTGGGTCTTCATGGTCAAGACTCACTCTAATGGTTCTATGCAGAGGTACAAGACTCGGTTAGTTGCTCGTGTTTTTCAGCAGGAGCACGAGAAAGACTATGACGAGACCTTTGCTCAAGTCACACACATGACCACAATTTGTACTCTTATTGCAGTTGTAGTTGTTCACCACTAGTCTTTGTTCAGCTCGATGTGAAGAATGTCTTTCTTAATGGTGATCTTAAGCAGGAGGTGCACATGCTCCCTCCTCCCAGTCTCTCATCTCCTTTAGGCCTTGTCTGCCGCTTGAGGTGAGCTCTTTAGGGCTCAAGCAGACACCCCTCCCGTGGTTTGCGCGGTTCAACTCAGCCATTAGAATCGCCGGTTTTCAGCCAAGCTCACCTGATCTAGCCCTTTTTATGCACTAGTCTTCTCATGGACGGACTATTCTGTTACTTTATGTGGATGATATGATCATTTTTGGTGATGATCCATTTCATGTGGTCTTCGTCAAACAT
The DNA here is from genome assembly GCA_039513925.1 of Platanthera zijinensis. Classification (NCBI taxonomy): domain Eukaryota; kingdom Viridiplantae; phylum Streptophyta; class Magnoliopsida; order Asparagales; family Orchidaceae; genus Platanthera; species Platanthera zijinensis. The sequence continues at coordinate 283,237,766 of CM077078.1, read as the reverse complement.
CACCTTCAATAGCAGTTTCAGATGATTGATCTTAGATCGCTGAGCTACTTCTTGGGTCTTGAGGTCACCTCTACAAACCATCATTTTTCAGCTCTTTCAGCGGCATTACACATCAGATCTCTTAGCTCGGGCTGCTCTCTGACTCTCGCACCATGGACAACCTTATGGAGCTTCACCTTCAGCTACGCTCGGATGATGAGGTTCCACTCTTTGATCAGACTCGCTATCGTTACCTTATTGGGAGTGTTGTCTACCTTACTATTACTCAGGCTGACATTGCCCATGTTGTTCATGTGTTGAGCCAGTTTGTTAATGCGTTCACTTCTGTGCATTATAGTCACCTACTGCGGCTCTTGCGCTATCTCCAAATGATGTCCTCATGTGATCTCTTCTTCTCCAGTTATAGTTCTCTGCATGTTTGTGCTTACTCAGATGCTATTTGGGCCAGTGATCCTGTTGATCGTTAATACGTCACTCGTTTCTCTCTGTTCTTGGGTTACTCACTTATTGCATGGAAGTCCAAGATACAGATCGATATTTCTCGTTCCAGCACTTAGGTTGTGCTTCGGTCCATGTCTACTACAACTGAGGACATTATTTGGCTGCGTTGGCTCCTTTAGGATTTTGCTATCTCTTCTCCGGATCCCACTCCATTCTACTGTGATAACACCATTGTCATTCAGATTACTCTAAACCCAGTAATACACTCTCTTTACAAGCATATCATGGTGGATGCTTTCTTCCTTCATGAGCAGTGTGGTCGTGGTACTCTTGCCCCTTCCTTTGTTCCTTCATTCTGAGCAGCAACTTGCAGACTTGATGACTAAGTCACAGACGCGGACCCAACATGTCTATCTACTGTTCAAACTCTCGATGTATGATCCCCATGAGTTTGATGGGAGGGGGGTGTTAGAGTGCGAGCTATTGTGTATGGTTGACCTTACGTATTACGATCACCCTCTCTTTTGTATATATACATACAAGTGACAGGCACGGGCCTTCGGCCCTGGGGGCCTTCAGGGGGGTGCGACAATCAGTGGGGTGCGACATTCAGCGGGGTGCGACATTCGCCGGGATGCGACATTCGTCGGTGGTGCAACATTCGTCGGTGGTGCGACATTTGTCGTGGGGACGACATTTGTCGTGGGCAGCGACATTTGTCATGAGCGGCGACAATTGTCGTGGACGGCAACATTTGTCATGGACAGTACCCGCCCCTATGGCCTCGTGCGACAGTACCCGACCGACGACGGCGGGCTCCGCCCGACCCGCAACATATACATATGAGTACTCAAAATGACCGTAAAAAAATATAAATCAAGAATACAATTTTTATTTTGTAAAACAAATTATATTTTAACGTCAAAACATTAATTTTTCTCTTGTCATTCCTACCTAGAGACAATAGGTTTAGGGTATCTAGTGTTTTTATTTTTTGTATTTTAATATTGTAAAGTTGTGTAATTACATAAAAGGATATTGTCTTTATAATATACTAATATAAAGTTTGGTATAATTGTGTAATTATGAATACAACTATAAGGGCAATATAGAGACATCATACAATATTTCACCAAAGAGTAGTTTTCGTATATTAGTAGAGATATGTCTATTGTTAAGTAATACATATATACAGATTCTTTTACCTATGAGCCACATCAGAAAAATCTATAGAGTCAGCCGCAAATTCACAAGCAGAAATTCTCCAGAAAAATGCTAAGACACTAGTTCTAGTGCAACAAGGCGTAAGCAACGTCCTGTTCCTCAAAATCATGGCCACTGAAACTGCATTTGAAACAAGGACTATCCTCCAAACTGAATTCAAAGGCTCACCCTAGGTAATATCCTTCAAACTCCAAACATGTTGGAGAAAATTTGATACTTTAATGATGAGAGGAAAAAAAAGTCCAAAATTTTCTTGCAAGAGTCACAGCTATTGTAAGTCAAATAAGTCACTTGAGGGATATTTTGGAAGATAAGCGCATAGTGCCCAAACTATTGTGGAGTTTGACACCAACCTTTAGCCACATTGTTGTAGCAATAAAGGAATCAAAATTAGTTATCACCACTTTAACCATAACTGAACTCTTAGGTTTACTTCAGTTACACGAGGATAGACTTAGGCTCTGTTTGGGGGGACTTATTTTCACCGGTCAAGCGGTTACGACCGCATGAACCGGACCTTAATTAAGGTCCGGTTCATGCGGTCGTAACCGCTTGACCGGTGAAAATAAGTCCCCCCAAACAGAGCCTTAACCTTCAATCATACCATGTAGAACATGCATTACAAGCTAAATATCCTGTCACAAAAATACATACAGAAAGGTTTAATGACACTTCACATCAACATAGCTATAAATATCAGTCAAATGCAAGAGAAAGGGTAGAGGTAGATCAAGCTCACTTATTAGACTTTGTCATACTAAAAGAAATGATTTATCATGCACTTTAACAAGCACATAATTGTTTCTTTAAATGTAAATGTTGCAAGAAGCCAACTCACCTAGAAAATGATTGTTAGTTTAAGGAAAAGCAAGAATCAAAGCCTGTTGAAAAGGAAAAAAAGAGATGTTATTTTACCCTGAGGACAAGCACGCACGATTTTCAAATACCTGGTACATTGATTGTGGTTGTTCAAGGCACATGACATGTAACAAAAATTTGTTCATATACTTAGATGAGAGAGTAACATTAGAGGTAATAATGAGTGATGGAAAAAACACAACAAATTAATGACATTGGTACCATAAAAGTGCAAACTTTGCTTCACATGGTTAGATACATATATGATGTTAACTATGTTCTAACCCTTCAAACTTGTTGAATGTGGGTCAACTAATGCAAAAAGGTTATTAAATACTTTTCACTTTGAGCTCATGCAACATAGTTTGTAATAAAGGAGAATTTCTAGTGTCTCCCCCAATTAATTACTTCAAAAAAAGTTCTCATGATAAATCTCTACCTGACAAAAGATGTGGCACTAGTTACTGCTGAAGGGCAAATGCAAATCTCTGAACTTTGGCACAACAGATTTGGACATTTTAATGTACATGATTTAAATGCACTTAATACTCATTAAATGGTGGATGGACTATCAAAAATAACTATCAGTCCACACATTTGTGAATCTTGTGCTGAAGACAAAACCCATAGACTTTCTTTTCCAAAATCTTCTTTTAGAAAAAGTCTGCAGGTTTTAGACTTGATTCACTCAGACTTGTGGGGAGTATCATCTCAAGGTATTCAGCAAGAAAAATCAAGTCCAGAGAGATCTCCTTCTCCAACCTATGATTTAGAGTTGGATCCTAACTTTAGAATGACCAGATTTAATGAGCTGATAGCTTTCTCTCAGATTAATAAAGCCAAAGTTGAAGGGAAAGATTCTTCTCAATTTTCACCAATGTCATCTTATAGAAAGAAGGAATTGGATAAGTATCAGGTAAAGAATCTTTTTAAAGTTGATGAATATATGCATCTTCACCCAGAGACAATTGTGCCTAGAACTACTTCCTTTAAGATCATTGGCTCTCAAGACTTGAAGATGACTCAGCAAGAAGCTGTAGATCCAATCAGGAAGTTGATCTTCACCAAACCTTCTCAGAATCTTCTTCAGATGCTCCCAAAAATAATTCTTAATTTTTTGATTTTATTCTTGAACTATTTACTGATATCATCTTTTAGTGGACATAAATACTATCTCCTACTTATAGATGATTGATTTAGATACATGTGGATTTGCTTTCTCAAAAACAAGTTTGAAACCTTCACGAAATTTAAAAAATTTAAGGCACAGATTGTAAACCAACTTGAGAGATCATCAAAGCCCTCAGATCTGATAGGGGAGGAGAATTCAATTCATATGAATTCGATAATTTTTGTGCTCGGCATGGGATCAAAAGAGAATTATCACTAGCATAACACTATAACAAAAGATGGTTATGGAAAGGAGGAATAGAACAATTATTGAGATGGTTAGAATTGTTGCGGATCACCCGACTTTTTCCCTGGTCCGGAGAATCAGAGCGCCTTAGCTCGGAGTCGAGCCAAGCGCATAATCAGTTAAAGAAAACCACAACAATGGACAAGAGACGTTTTTGATGTGGGCAACCCGAAAAGGGTGAAAATCACGTGACTGGAACTGTGCCGAGCCAAAATCCACTAGCTTTTTGGAGTGTTACAAAGATTAGTTTGATCTCGGAGGGCGACTGACCGCTACTCTGTTACAAGTACGGTAAATGAGAAAAAATAACTAAGTCTTCGGAGCCTTAATAGAAACGCTCCGATCTTGAGACGATACTGAGCTCGCGGAGCCTTGGTGGGAGCGTTCCGGCTGGAAAATATTCTAAGTCAACGGTGCTTCTGACGGTTGCGCTCTCGTTGACGCGGAGCCTAGATGGGAGCGCTCTCGCGGAGGCGGTTGACGTCACTTGAGACGTGAGAGAACCGTAACACAAGGAGAAGTCTGGAGGTAGCGCTCTCGTTGATGCAGAGCCTAGATGGGAGCGCTCTCGCGGAGACGGTTGACGTCACTTGAGGCGTGAAGGAACCGTAGCGTAAGGAAAAGAGCGGAGCGAATTCCTGCGCGGAGAATCGGCCTAAGTCCACGATCTCACCGGAAAACCTTAGAGTTCTCTCTTGTTTATGAAGTTGTTTTCCTTGAAATGGAGGCCTGAGTGCATATTTATAATTTTCTAGAGGGCACGCCAGTAATTGTGTCGGTGAGTAATTTGTGGTGGCAAATGTCGTCGCTCCATTTTGGTCACGCGAATCACCATTTTTGCCGAAATGACAGGAGTGCTCCCCCTTCCTCCCGGGCAGTTCAGGCGGCCCGAGCAAGGTGCCCGGAGGCGACGACGGAGGCTGGAGGTGGTCGGAGGCGGCGGCGGAAGGCGAGGGCCGCTGACGGCGGCCTCATCTTCGCGAGAGCGCGCGGCGCGTAGGCGCGCGAGCGCGCTGCGAAGGATCGACCATGCCGCGCGCGACCGCACAGTGCGCGTTGCGTCGGCGCGCCGTGCGCTTGCACTGTCTTGTCGCTTTGGCGGGTGTGCGTGTGGCTTTGCCCTCTTCTTGGATGCTTTTGGACCTTTCGGGTGAGCGTGGCTTTCTGCTCACGACTCGCTTGGCCGGTTCAGCTTTTGTGCCCTTTATCAATATGCCCCCGGCTTGACTCGAGGATTTTAGGGGGGAACCCTATCAAATGTCCCCAAATTTTGTGGGTCGTGATTCGCTAAGCGACGAACCCAAAAAAATCTAAGCTTGATGATTTCATCTCGGGTTCGTGGACTTAAGATCATTTCAGCATGCACGTGTCACCCTTTACTTTGGTTTGCGGCGTGAAATATCCCCTCAGTTGGGCTTTGACGTGAGCGTTGATGCCTTGGTTCTGTTCGCGTTCGTCTCGTGGGTTGAAGTTTTCGTGAGGATGCCTGGACGACGATGTCTGCGGTTGTTTTGGAAAGTTCGTGCTGACGGCGAATTCTCGTGACGTGGAGCGATGTTCTGCCCCCTTGTCTCGACGTCGTGGAAGGGCCTGTGGGGTGACTGCTACTAGAAGACGGAGAAGGACATGGTGCCTGTTTCCATGTTGCGACTTGGTGTGATTCGGTGTTCATTCCTACCAAAAGTAGGGGCGGAGCTTCTGGAGGCGGAGGTTGCTGATGGCGTATGTGCCTTGGGATGTTGCAATGGTGCGAGCTTTCGCGTTTGCAGAACATCAAAGGTCCTGGGCCTCGGAATGGAGCGAGGTCGGATAACTGAGCAGACCTTGAGATGATGGTTACGAAGGTAGGTTCGTTGTGGCAGGATGCACACACACTGTTGAGCCCGACCTTGTATTTGGTCGGGGCTTTGCGTATCGCGAAGGCTGCATGAGCGTTTTGTCTCTTGAGTGGGTTCTGCCTTGAAAGATGGTGCTGGCATTGGGGGAGCATTTGATTGCATCTGTGTCGTACGCACGCTTGGTATGGTTGGCTTGTGTATTGCCTTTATCACTTCCTTTGCTCGGTTGCGTGAGTTTTTCCACGACACGTCGAGCTTGCGACCTTGCTAGGATGCTGGCCTTGCGTGGCGAAGATCACACTATCATCACTCGATTGGTGATCTCAGCAGTTATCAAACCGCTTCGACTGTTGTTCCTGATGTGGCAACTTAGTGTCGTGTCATGCGTTGTGGAGGCCTTAGAGCATCTGGTGCTTTTAGGTCCGTTGTTTGTCGGGTGCTACCGTTGGCGGTCGTCGCCGAGCGTTAGTGGCGAGAGTGTGAAGGGGCTGACAATTGCCCCCTTGCCTTGGTAGTGTGGATGGACTCAGAGACCTGTTTGCTTTGGGCGGCGACGACGAACCTTGGTTCGTGCGTGCTTTGAGAGTGTCTGGGATTTATTGAAGAGACTTTGCTCGCTTTTGCCTGGGGAGGACCAAAGTCTGGCCGTGCAGTAGTGGTGAAGAACCTTTGCTCGGTCGCTTTTTAGGAGGACCCGAGTCCATCCGAATGGAGGTGGAGCTGTTGACGAAAGAGAATGCTCAATTGATCGTGGAGCTGATGGCTGTCGAGGTTATGCGAGCATCCGTAGTGGCTGAATACAACTTGTCTCACGACCTTGAGATGGAGCAATCCCGTATCGCAGAGGAGGTCCGCTTTGGGATGATGGCGATTGGGATTGACCTGCTTGAGTATGATGTCGCGTACCACTTGGGCTTCGACAAGGGGTTTTGGGTTGCTCAGAGGATACCAGAGCACATCGATCTGGTCGTGGAGGATACCTCATATGACGATGCTGATGTCGACATCGAGGGATGATCCCATTGTGCCCGATCTTGTTTGCTCGCTTTGCTTTTGCTTCGTCGTGTGGGTGTGCCTTTGCACCATCACATGCTCTTTGTTCCTCATGATGATGTAGCCGTGAAGCAGCTTTTGTTTGAACAGAGACCCTCTTTTTCAGATTTTTCATGTTTTGGTTGTGCTCTGGTGTACGTACACTTTTGGTAGAGTTGCATTTAGCTTGAGCGTTGACATCTCGAACAAGTCACTAGCGGGGGATATTCGTTCGCTTGTATTTTTGGAGGACCGGAGTCCGTCTAAGTGGAGGTGGTAGAGAACTTTTGTTCACTTGCATCTTAGGAGAACCGGGACTCGCCCAGGTGGAGGTGGCGAGGAACCTCTGTTTGATTGCGCTTTGGGAGAATCAGGGTTCTTCCGGGAGGAGGTGACAAAGAACCTTTGTTCAATCTCACTTTGGAAAACCGAGGTTCGTCCGAGAGGGGGCGGCGTAGAACCTTTGTTCGATCGCGCTTTGGGAGAACCGGAGTTCGCCTGAGAGGAGGTAACAAAGAACCATTGTTCGATCGTGATTTTAGAGAACCGAGGTTTGTCCGAGAGGAGGTAGCGTAGAACATTTGTTCAATTACGCTTTGGGAGAATCGGGGTTCGCCCGAGAGGAGGTGACGAAGAACCTTTGTTCGTTTATGCCTCAGGAGGACCGTGGTCTGTTCGAGAGGGGTTAGCGTAGAACCTTTATTCGATCGCGCTTTGGGAGAGCCGGAGTTCGCACGAGAGGAGGTGGTGAAGAACCTTTGTTCGATCACATTTTGGGAGAACCGAGGTTCGTCAAAGAGGAGGTGGCGTAGAACCTTTGTTCGATCTCGCTTTGGGAGAACCGGGGTTCGCTCGAGAGGAGGTGGTATAGAACCTTTGTTTGTTCGCACCTCAAGAGGACCGAGGTTCGTCCGGGTGGAGGTGGTGAAAAACTTTTGTTTGTTTACGCCTCAGAAGGACCGGGGTTCGTCCAAGTGAAGGTGTAGATGAACTTTTGTCCATCTCGCCTGGGAGGCGTAAACACACCTTTGTCTATCTCGCCTGGGAGGATCGGGGCCCGTCCGGGTGTCGTAGAAAGGCTTTCACCAGTCTTGCCCGTGGTGACTCGTTTGCCGTGGAAGGCAAAATAGAAGTTTTACTGCTGAAAAGAAGATACAAACGTTGACGCGTTCATTTCTGTGGCTCATTAAAACGGAAAAACGGTACATGATGTCGGCCTGAATTCTTGCTTAGGCCTTCACGGTCCAGGTCTCATTGGGGAATTCAAACACTCTGTTTGGGAGAAGCCGGAATCCCCACTTAGGGATGTCCGAACACTCTGTTTGGGAGAGGCCGAAATCTCCACAATGAGATATTCAAACACTCTATTTGAGAGAGGCCAGAATCTCTACTTTGAGATATCCAAACATCCTGCTTGGGAGAGGCCGGAATCCCCACTTAGGGATGTCTGAACACTCTGTTTGGGAGAGACCAGAATTCCCACTATGGGATATCTGAACACTTTGTTTGGGAGAGGCCGAAATCTCCACTCTGGGATATCCGAACATTCTGTTTGGGAGAGGCCAGAATATCCACTTTGGGATATCTGAACACTCTATTTGGGAGAGGCCAAAATCTCCACCCTGGGATATCTGAATGCTCTATTTGAGAGAGTCCGAAATCTCGACTTTGGGATATACGAACACTCTGTTATTTGGACATATGATAAGAAACTCGACTCTTGTATCATTGATGATGAAAAAAATGAGGTACAAGTACAAACGTCAGATGCCTTGAACGTCCTACAGACTGAGAATACGTTCTCCATTTTGGCGGTCGTCCTGGGGATTGCTGATATGCCCGAAACATGTATACGTATTACACGCAAGTGCATGTGCCTGATCAAGTAATAAAGAGTGAGTAAAATTCGTTTTGACGGAGAAGTGGTGGATTTAGTGCTTGCAACTAGCAGTTATTCCTTTTCTTTAAATCCAAGTCAGATAAAATAGTGATTTGTTAAATACTACAATTACGAATAACAAAAACTACGATTGAAAATAGACTACGATTTGCTAAGAGGAAGTACTTGGTTATCGAAGAAATAATCTTATATTATGATTTCCTAAGTCTAGTGTGACGAATCTTGTGAAGATGACTTTGAGATAGTGAGTGGTGACACGTATTGCAACGATTTTAAGGTAGAAGATCCGTACCTCTCGATATCGGAAATCCCTAGCCTCTATTTTCCCCTCGGGAGAGACAAGTACCGCATAAAGATCAAAAACCGAAGTTGCTAATATCAAGGGGAAATCTCGTTCTCCCTTCAATTACTATACCAGATATATAACACACTTACACAACTCCTTTCTCGAATTATGAAGGGTAGTAAAATGGCGAAACCTTGACCAAAAGTTTCAAAGTAAATACTATAGATTCGATAAAGACATACACCAAACATCTACAAAGAAAAGTTTAAGATTTCATCAACACAAAAGACAAAGTACTTTCACAATACAAGATTAAAAATATTTAGTTCATGACGGCGGAGAAAACACACTTAACGGTTGGAGAGATCTTGCAAATCATGTTTGGAATTAAAGATTAAACGGCGTAGGATTCTTTCGTCGGATTCGCTCCCTTGATCAGCCCAGAAGATCTCCTCTTTTTCTCTAGCCGCCCCCTTGAAGGTTGAGGAAGAAGACTTCTTTCTCAAAATCTGAATGCTCAAGAAGAATTCCCTTTGAAAACCTAAATGCCTCTCTTAATAATCCGAAATTTTTCTCTCTCCTCTCTCTTCTTTAACTCCAAAATATTTTTCCAATAAAAACGTGCATCCCTTGCCCAAAAGGTGCCTCTTTCTGAATCTGAAAACGACGCCATATTTGAATTTTAAATTTTGAAATTCGTTCAAGAAGGGTTGCAACCTATTTCAGGATCTTGCAACTTTTTCTCCAGGACAACATATTTGACAAAATCCTTTTTCCAAGTCATTCTCTTTGGCTTCTCTTGCACCAACACCTAGGAAAAAGACCACTTTAGTCATAAATAAAATAAATGTAAATTTACTTGCATTTAAACTTCAACTAAACGGTTTTTCTCCCGGATCAACGAGCAAAAGATCCGAAACTTAGGCTAGATAACTTCTTTTTGAGAAGTTATCAATTGCCCCCATGCGGGCTTACTCTAGATTGGCTAAATCGAGGATCTTGTCTTGTAGAGATTTTTCAAGGAGTCCCAGGTGAAGAAACCGTTCGATCCCCGTCTTTAGCCCCGTGCAGTTTTCCGTGCCATTACCACATCCTTGGTGGAAGTCACAGTATTTGGATTGATCTCCAGATTTGGGAACGAGGGCTCTCAGCCTTTGAAAGGAGGGATGCTCGCGGATGGTGAGCAGTACTTCTGCTTGCGAAGTGTTGAGGGAAGCTAGGGCATGATTGTGGCGATGCTTTGTTGGGTTTTCTTTGCGGTGGCACAACAGTTGTGCACGCAGCGGAAACAATGAAATCAAGAACAACCCAAAAGAGATTTGGGATCGGGCCACGAAAATTGAATCAAGAAGTTAAGAAATAACTAGGTAAAATTACCTTTGCAGTGTTGAGTCACAATTCAACAAAGATGCTCCAATGTATGAGTTCTTGTCGGCGGCGAGTCCCACGTAGAATAGCGTCTACGTCTCTGCAGAAATCCACACGAGCGGGAGATCGCCGATCTTCGTCGCACAAAAAACGGGAAGGGAGATCGACTGCATCTTGCACTTCCACGGACTGGTAGGTCCGCTCCAGGAAGACAAGCACAGACGACTATCGTCGGAGAGGAGGTCGGCGAGCGAGCGAATCGGCGGAACACTTCCGTCGGGCAGGGGGGTGTGCCTTTTTTTGATCTTAAAACCTAAGTCCTAATTTATACCCGAAGCATAAACAGTCTTAGAAATATCGCTATCCACAGACCACAGAGAATTAGGGTTTCAGGAATAATTCGTCGGGTATCAGTATTCGTCGATTATCGAACAGTTCGATAGTCGACGAATTGCCTTAGTCGACGATACTCGACGAATCTCGACGATACTCGACGAATCTCGACGATACTCGACGAACCATATTCGACGAACCATAGTCGACGATACTCGACAAACCACAGTCGACGATACTCGACGAACCACAGTCGACGATACTCGACGAACCACAGTCGACGATACTCGACGAATCTCGACGATACTCGACGAATATCGACGATACTCGACGAACTATATACGACGATACTCGACGATACTCCTTGGCAACATTTGCCGGACCCCATTCTGTATGGTGATTGGTAACCTTTACCAACACAGTTAATCTTCCAACTTCTCCACATGCTCTTATGTGCGACCCTGCAGGCTCATATCGCGTTGGCAGTGAGATTACATGTTTGACCACTTCTATATCACCTTGGTAACTCCAACAGTCTCCCACTTGATCTTGAAAGTATCAAACCAAAAACCTCACAAACAATGAGCGGCATCTAGCAATGCATCATTGCTATCTAAGCAATAAAAGTTCATAACTCATAAGCCTTTATGAACAATGTTCCAGCGTTGTCTTTGTCCCTTTGTCCCTTACATCCAGAAAGAACTAGAGGCATGGACCGTGCCACCCTCATAATAGCCCAATCCAAGTATCTTGATCTAGAACGGACTTCCAGAGAATGGTGAGTCCAATATCACTTATTTACTCAACCAAGCTTGGTCATGCATTTCTCAGTCCAGTTCCATCAAGGGGCCCATAGATGTAACCCCTGTCATATAGGAGGACAAATCCCATATCTGCTCACACACAAACACCCAAATGATTCGTAACGTGCCCAACAACCACCCTTATCATCAACCTTTCTCAAGGAAGATTTTAGATGGTATCAAAGCACGCTCTTCCTCACTTGATGAATGTTGTGACTTCAGGTCAAAGGACCACAACACCATTGTCAATTGAGACCTACTCGTGACACGTTTAGATAATAATCCATAAAGTAGTCTCAGGTTGGGTCTGTCTAGTACAACTTGTTCATTAACAAGTACCCACGTGATGACTTGATATCACAATATCATGACCTGTGAGAACTGGTCATCAATCAACGCATGTGCTAGTGTTAATGTATCATCATCACCCTTAGTTTCTATGATGATACTACGACCAGGGGCCTTTCAAGAATGAAGCTTCAAATAAATCATAGGCTTTCACATTCAAGTCACGTACTTGATGTCCTATGGAAGCGAACATTTTAAGGGTATTTATTATGTTAACATTTAACTATCGCATAGAGAAATCATAATAAAAGAACTTGCCATTAATTGTAAAAGAAAAATTTTGGTACACAATTCATCATATGAATAAGTAACAAATAACCAACAGAATATTTGTTTACACGCAACCCACAAGACTCTCACTAAAGTTGATCATTTAGGTATCGTATACCCATTGATCTAGTATGACCATCATGCTTTCTCTGCGCGAGAGGCTTTGTCAGTGGATCCGCAATATTCTCCTCAGTCGGCACTCTGCAAATGTTCACATCTCCTCGTTCGACAATCTCTCGAATAAGATGGAACCGCCGAAGTATGTGCTTGGAGCGTTGATGGGATCTAGGTTCCTTAGATTGTGCAATTGCACCATTGTTATCACAGTAGAGAACTACGGGACCAACAATGCTAGGAACTACATCTAGCTCGCCGATGAATTTCCTAATCCATACAGCCTCCTTCGCTGCGTTAGCTGCAGCGATATACTCGGCTTCTTTTGTAGAATCAGCAACTGTCTCTTGCTTGGAACTCTTCTAGCTCACAGCTCCTCCATTAAGGCAAAACACAAACCTTGACTGAGATTTTGAATCGTTCCTATCAGTTTGGAAGCTAGCATCCGTGTAACCACTTATAACGAGCTCTTCCTCTCCACCATACACCAAGAACACATCCTTTGTCCTTCTCAAGTACTTCCGGATATTCTTGACTGCAATCCAATGACACTCACCGGGGTCTAACTGATACCTGCTAGTCATGCTCAAAGCAAAGGAGATATCGGGTCGAGTACATAACATTGCATACATGATTGATCCAATTGCCGAAGCATATGGAATCAACTTCATGCGGTCCTTATCTTCACAAGATTTTGGACACTGGTTCTTAGAGAGATTCACACCATGAGACATGGGTAAAATTCCTTTCTTGAACTCAAGCATGTTGAACCGCTTCAACACCTTCTCAATGTATGTACTCTGGGTCAAACCCAGCAACTTCTTCGATCTATCTCTATAGATCTTAATACCGAGTATATAAGTCGCTTCACCCAAATCCTTCATAGAAAAGCAGTTCCCTAGGTTGTTCTTAACAACTTTCAGGGTAGGAATGTCATTCCCAATCAACAGTATGTCATCTACATACAATATCAGGAAGACAACAATGCTCCCACTGATTCGCTTGTAAACACAAGGCTCATCTTCATTCTTGATGAAACCAAACTCTTTGATTTTCTCATCAAAACGAAGATTCCAACTTTGAGAGGCCTGCTTCAGTCCATAGATGGACCTATTCAGCTTGCATATTTTAGTGGCTTCATTTGAGGATACAAAACTCTCGGGTTGTGTCATGTACACTTCCTCAAGGAGGTTTCCATTAAGGAAAGCCGTTTTGACATCCATCTGCCAGATCTCGTAGTCATAATACGCAGTAATAACAAGCAATATCCTTATGGACTTTACCATGGCAACAGGGGAAAAAGTCTAATCATAGTCAATACCATGAATTTTCTTGAAACCCTTAGCCACCAGCCGCCCTTTGAATGCCTGTACATTCTGTTGGAGTAATTTGCCAGCAGGACACGTGTGTGTGGGACCGACCCCGTGGCTTTCCCCATCGCGTTCCTGGTCTGGGTGTTGACCCCGGTGGGCCCCTTGTGGTGGAATATCCCCACGGTCCTGTGGTTGGGATTAGTCCCACATCGCTCGCAGCGCTTGGTCCTCGGTATTTATGTACCCCGCCACCCTTCATCTCAACACCTGGGTTTTGAGATACGATATGGGTTGGCGGGTTCTCACATGGTATCAGAGGATGGTTGTCCTGCTGCGGGGGTGTGTTGGAGTAATTTGCCAGCAGGACACGTGTGTGTGAGACCGACCCCGTGGCTTTCCCCATCGCGTCCCTGGTCTGGGTGTTGACCCCGGTGGGCCCCCTGTGGCGGAATATCCCCACGGTCCTGTGGTTGGGATTAGTCCCACATCGCTCGCAGCGCTTGGTCCTCGGTATTTATGTACCCCGCCACCCTTCATCTCAACACCTGGGTTTTGAGATGCGATATGGGTTGACGGGTTCTCACACATTCCCATCCATGTCGGTCTTCTTCTTGAAGATCCATTTGCACCCTATGGGTTGTACCCCTTCAGGTGGTTCCACCAAGTTCCAAACTTGGTTTGCATACATGGAGTCCATTTCGGATTTCATAGCCTCAAGCCATCTGTCGGAGTCTTGTCCATTCATTGCCTCTTGGTAGGTTGCTGGTTCATCATCATGATCCATAAGCAACACATTACCTATTTGAGACACAAGAAATCCATATCTCTCAGGCTCAAATCTTGGTCTACCAGATCTACGTAGGACTTGTGTTTCTTGAGCAGGTTCTCTAGCTACAACATCTTGTAGTTCTATCTCAGAATCCAATTCCGGTTCATTCACTACTTGTGGTTCTTGAACTTCTTCAAGTTCTACCTTTTCAGTCTTTCTTGATAAGAATTCTCTCTCCAAGAAGACGTCAGTCCTTGCGACAAACACTTTGCCCTCGGACGGTAGGTAAAAGTAATACCCTTTCGTTTCCTTAGGATATCCCACCAGATAACATTTATCCGATTTGGGTTCCAGCTTGTCAGGTATTTGACGTCGCATGTATGTCTCACAACCCCAAATTTTAATAAACGACATACTAGGACGCTTCCCAGTCCATATCTTATATGGTGTCTTCAGAACCGTTTTCGTTGGAGCGTGATTCAGTATCATTGCAGCAGTCTCTAAAGCAAAACCCCAAAAGGAAACAGGCAAGTCTGCATGATTCATTATCGAACGTACCATGTCTAACAGAGTTCGATTTCTCCTCTCCGACACACCATTATGTTGTGGTGTTCTAGGTGGAGTGAGCTGTGATACAATACCACACTCTTTCAGATGATCACGGAACTCATGACTCAGGTATTCGCCACCTCGATCAGATCGGAGTGCTTTAACCCTTTTACCCAACTGGTTTTCTACTTCATTCTTGAACTCTTTGAACTTTTCAAAGGTCTCGGATTTGCACTTCATAAGATACACATATCCGTATCTACTGAAATCATCAGTAAATGTAACGAAGTAGAAATACCCACCTCTAGCCATGGAGCTCATGGGTCCGCATACATCACTATGTACAACACTCAAGAGATCCTCAGCCCTCTCAGTATAACCAGTGAAAGGGGCTTTAGTCATCTTGCCTAACAAACAAGATTCGCATCGCTCAAATGATTCATAATTAAATGAGTCTAAAAGTCCATCTTTATGAAGCTTGGATATGCGCTTCTCATTTATATGGCCCAAACGACAATGCCAGAGATATGTAGGGTTTGAGTCATTTGTTCTTAGTCTTTTATTATTTTCTACATTATAGATTAGATGGTCTAAGTTCAAAATATAAAGACCATTAAACAATTGGGCTACAGCATAACAAACATCATTCTTAAATATTGAACAACAGTTGTTCTTAATTATAAAAGAAAATCCAATCATGTCCAAACATGAAATGGATATAATGTTTCTAGTTATAGCCGGAACGAAATAACAATTATCTAGTTCTATTACAAGCCCACTGGGCAAAGAAAGACGGTAAACCCCTACGGCTACAACAACAACTCTTGCTCCATCGCCGATGCGCAGGTTCACCTCCCCTTTACTCAGCAATCTTCTCCTTCCCAGTTCCTGTACATTTGTACAAATGTGAGAACCACATCCGGTATCCAATACCCAAGATGAAGGAGCAGAAAGGTTTATCTCTATAACGTAAATATTTGAAGCGGAAGTCATACCTCTCTTCATTTTCTGCAGACTCTCAATGTAAGAAGGACAATTCCTCCTCCAATGATCAGCCTTGCTACAGTGGTGGCATTTCCCTTCCTTCACCGTGTTCTTCTTTTTCTTCAGTGCAGAAGACTTGGGCTCAAGATGTGACTTAGGTCTCACCTTTGTCTTCTTAGAGCCCTTTGCCTTTCCCTTGCCCTTATGCACCATCAGTATGGGGCTGGCAGGCTTGACCTTCTTCATGTTGATCTCAACAGTTCTTAACATGCCTAGGAGCTCGGGCAGTGTCTTGTCTATTTCATTCATGTTGTACTTCAAGACAAACTGCTCATAATTGTCCGGCAACGATTGCAGGATCAGATCTGTGGCCAACTCTTGACCTAGAGGAAAACCCAGCCTTTCAAGGTTCTCTATATACCCAATCATCTTGAGTACGTGAGTCCCTACTGAGTCTCGAACTCCCATCTTGCACTGAAATAACGCTTTTGTGACGTCGAACCTCTCTTGCGAGCCTGCCCTTGAAACATTTTCTTGAGATGCTCGTCAATTTCCTTGCACCCCATGTTCTCATGTTGCTTCTGAAGCTCAGAGTTCATGGTAGCAAACATAAGGCATTCGACGTCTAAGGCGTCATCAGTATACTTCTTATAAGTATCCTTATCAACACGGGAAGAGTTCCCGGTCGGCACCTCCAGGGTTTCTTCTTCCAAGACATAGAGCTTTCGCTCTTGCCTGAGAACAATTCTCAGGTTCCTGTACCAGTCCATGTAGTTGGTCCCACTGAGCTTATCCTTCTCAAGGATGACTCTCAGAGACAGAGTGGAGTGTGAACCACTTGCCATGGAATTCTACAAGAATTCATGCAGAATAATATCAGTACCAAAATTTCAAAATACAATTTATTTTTAATTTGGACTTCAATTAAAACTCCCACTATTTTATTCGAAATGATGACCCTCACTATCAATTCGAAGAGTTCATGCGAGCTACTCTCTTAGTGGACAAGATCTGTATTTTACCAACACAATGAGTCAGCTTTGACTTTTCTCTCACGATGTGGTTATTTAGGTAGGCAACGCTTGCCAATTGCATCCTCATGCAATTCTTGTATGGTTGGTGAATAACTCCTTATTCGCATCCATCATATGGTGCATGCCAACCCTATGTTTCTAGGCACTCAACCTTTGAGGTCACCTAGTTAAGTTAGACCCGATGTCGACAGTGGGATATTACAATTATCCGCTCGCACCCTTACCAAGATAGATTAATGCACTTTGCTTTGGCAAGACCACACTTCATCGATCGAGACAGGAAGAGTGTCATCCATCGGAAGGCATCCGAATACTTAATATTTGATGAAGGGATTTTTGATAATAGGTTAACAATTAACCATGATCAACATTTTATCAATGTGCACATCCGTAAAAACACACTTTTCTAAAATCTACATGCATCCCTTATGTGCACAACATGGTACTATCAACATTTGATGGAAGAAAGAGCTAAATCTGAACATCCAGACTCTTCCAAATCTTCAGATTTACATGCATTGGACAAAGGCAAAGGCAACTCGACTTAAAGCAGTAGACAAACCCATCTCTCCTTGTTAGATTCAAAATCCAAAACAATACATGAGTTCATTAACCACTCGAGGGACGGTTACTGCTAAGGAGACAACAATTTCTAACAATTAGAAATTACCACGAAATCCCAGACATTCCTAGCGGGGTCTTAGGGGCTCATCATCAACAATTGATGTTCCAGGATTAAATCTAGACATTTAGAACACTTCTAAATCCCTAGGTTTACACATACTGAAATAACCTAACTTCCAATACAACAATCATGGCCGAAACCTCCCTCTGATACCACTGTTGGGTTTTCTTTGCGGTGGCACAACAGTTGTGCACGCAGTGGAAACAATGAAATCAAGAACAACCCAAAAGAGATTTGGGATCGGGCCACGAAAATTGAATCAAAAAGTTAAGAAATAATTAGGTAAAACTACCTTTGCGGTGTTGAGTCACAACTCAACAAAGATGCTCCAATGTATGAGTTCTTGTCGGAGGTGAGTTCCACATAGAATAGCGTCTACGTCTCTGCAGAAATCCACACGAGCGGGAGATCGCCGATCTTCGTCGCACGAAAATGGGAAGGGAGATCGACTGCACCTTGCACTTCCACGGACTGTTAGGTCCGCTCCAGGAAGACAAGCACCGACGACTATCGTCGGAGAGGAGGTCGGTGGAGCGAGCGAATCGGCGGAACACTTCCGTCGGGAAGGGGTGTGTGCCTTTTTTTGATCTTAAAACCTAAGTCCTAGTTTATACCCGAAGCATAAACAGACCTAGAAATATCGCTATCCACAGACCACAGAGAATTAGGGTTTCTGGAATAATTCGTCGGGTATCAACATTCGTCGATTATCGAACAGTTCGATAGTCGACGAATTGCCTTAGTCGACGATACTCGACGATACTCGACGAACCATATTCGACGATACTCGACGAACCATAGTCGACGATACTCGACGAACCACAGTCGACGATACTCGACGAACCATAGTCGACGATACTCGACGAACCATAGTCGACGATACTCGACGAATCTCGACGATACTCGACGAATCTCGACGATACTCGACGAACTATATACGACGATACTCGACGATACTCCTTGGCAACATTTGCCGGACCCCATTCTGTATGGTGATTGGTAACCTTTATCAACACAGTTTGATGAGTATAAAAATATACAATTTTGTATCGTATTAAATTTGCATATTTATAAATAAAACCTTAGTTTTGATATATAAAACTAGTTATTTTTATTATTTTGTACTTCTATGTTTTAGATTTATTTTCTACGTTTTTTCTGAAATTTTTGTATTTTTACTTAGGTCACGCCCCTAGGTCACGCCCGTGACCTAGGGCGTGACAGCCCTTTTTAATCTTTTTTTCTGTTTCTGGTTTTTTTCTCAGGAAAATCGGGAAATAGCTGAACACGCCCGCTGAACACGCCCGTGACAAAAGCGACACGCCCGTGACCTAATGAAGTTCTATCCAGAAATCCAGCGAGCTGCCGCGCTGTCGCCACGCCCCGTGCCGCCTGATGAATCAGCTGCCCGACACGCCCGTGACATCATCAGTCACGCCCGTGACCTGCTCAAATTCTATCCGAAGTTCAGCCCCGCTTGGCACCTGTCCCGACAGGCTGGAAGTCACGCTCGTGACCCTATCACGCCCTACCCGACACGCCCGTGTCAGGGGGCATGTCACTTGAATTTTTTTTTTCTATAAATAGGAGGGCATAGCTGAGTGGAATTATTCGAACACCAGCAGCTTCCTTAAGAACTGTTAGGACTCCCCAGCTCTCTGACAAGGAACTGGTAGTAGCTTTGAAGTATTCTAAAATTCTGTAAGTTGTAATATTTTAGCTTTCTTTTTAGCTTTTCAGAAAGTTGTAATAATTTTGGACTTTATAAAATAAACTCTTTCAATTTCAATTCTGAGTACTTTACTGCTTTATTTTCTGTTTTACTTTCCTTTTTTTCATACTATCCCGAATGAAAGGCGAAGCTCTGCTTATGTCCTGGATTAAGATAGCGTGAAACTGCTTTCAAAATTATTTTCAAAACCTTATTATTTCATACTATCCCGAATGAAGGGCGAGGCGAAAGCCTATGACCTGGATTAAGATAGTGCGGAAGCTCTGCAAAATTTTACTACCCTATCCCAAAAACAAAGGTGAAGCGAAAGCTTAAATCCTGGATTGAGATAGATAGGTAGATATTATTTTATGTACCTTATACCGCCCCCATCCTAAGAAGAGGCTAAGAACCCTTAGCACTTTGTCAAGATGAGCTCTGAGCTGATTATTATTTTTAACTATTTCAACTCTACTTTCTAGTTATCCTAACTAGGATTTTCTGTTAATTGATCATATACCAGGTGAAAAGACACTACGTTTACGTTAACCCGTTTTAAACGCAAGCCTCCCCGGTCGTACTTTCGAGTCAGTGATGCTACCAAAGGGACCCTCTCGTTAAGTTAGGTAATAAAGAAATAAAGTTATTCTTTAATAGCTGAATTAATATTCTCTCAAAGTAATTCTGAAATCGAGGACTATCTTCTAAGTCCCTATCTTAATAAAATCACGTATATATATTTTTCTATCTTTTGTTTTTAAATATAAACTCCACTCCGTCCGTTCGATAAAATAAGTCTGTTCTAAAAAGTAGAATAATTAACACCGATCCCAGGAAAAATACGATCTTGATATTTTCTACAAAATACTATACTCCTATGCGATAGGTACTCTTGCCTTAATCCACAGGATATAAGTAAGTAAAAAAAGATTGACTTATATACGTAAAAGATTATATAAAACCAAATCTATCTTCTTTAAAACAAACTTTACTTATCACAGTTAATCTTCCAACTTCTCCACATGCTCTTATGTGCGACCCTGCAGGCTCATATCGCGTTGGCAGTGAGATTACATGTTTGACCACTTCTAGATCACCATGGTAACTCCAACATGCTCTCCCATCTGGCGGGAGTTGCCGTGATGTTCGTGGCTTCCCATGGGCCTTGGCAGCAACTCCTGATCCCTCTTCCTTTTTAATCTTCCTTCGAACTGTAGCCGATGCACTTTGATTGTTTCGTCAGTAGTGATTTGATCCTTGACTCGGTGGATGAGGTCATGGTAGCTGGGCGGTGTTTCGCTCATCAGCATGGAGTGAAATTTTCCCGATCTGAGCCCTCCGATGAAGGTTCCGCGCAGGAGCTTGAGGTTTACCCCCAGAATCAGTCGTGTCTCTGTGGTGAAGCGACAAAAGAAATTCCTTAGTGATTTTCCCTTGATTTGTCGGATTCCTGTAAGGTGCGAGGGGTATCGAACGATTTGTTGGTTGGCGATAAACTTATTCGCGAAAAGTTGAGTTAACTCTGCAAAGTTCTTGATTTCTTCCCCCTCTTAGGGAGACGAACCAGGTGTGAGCGTGTCCTTTTAGAGTTGTCGGGAACACTCGACATAAGAGTGGGTCCGGGGCATTGTACATGCACATGACGTTTACAAAGCACTTAAAGCGATCGAGAGGATCGCCTGCCCCGTCAAACGTCTTGAAGTTGCGGAGTTTGATCCTAGGTGGAACATAATATTCTACGATTGATGGAGCTAGCAGGGAGATGCAGTGGACGAGGTGTCCTACATTCGTGTTTTGGTGCCCCCCGTGCCCATATTTCTCTTTGATCATGCGGCTTACTTACTCGCGAGTGAATCTTTTGTCGGTCGGAGCGGTGGTTTCATTCATTGTATGAAAGTGTTCTTGTGCATGTTTGAGAAGTTTGTCAGAGATTGCCTGATGCGTGGAGTTGTCAGCGCCGGACGATTCGTCGGCAATGGGATCCTTGGAGCGGGCAGTGTCTTCAGGTGTTATCTGGCTCGGGATCTGTAATGGTTGACTTTCGGGAGTGATATCAGTATTGGGAGCACGACAAGCCCTCAAGTCTTCTGGCAGGGTGAGCGCCCTTGCGCGGTGCTCCCTCATCAGGCGCCTGCATTCTTCCCTCGGTGCTTGGGATGCGGTGACGGTGGATCCACCTCGAAGCGAGGGGTTGCCGCAAGTCAGCGATGCCTGGATTGGCGCGCTCCTCTAGCATCGCGTCACTGACAATTTGTGCGCTTCTCTTTGTCATTGTTGTTGGTTGGAGGAATGCTGATTCTTGTTAGAACTTCTGGGAATGTTTTCCCACAGACGGCGCCAAACTGTTGTGGGTCACCCGACTTTTTCCCCGGTCCGGAGAATCGGACAACCTTAGCTCAGAGTCGAGTCGGGCGTGCAATCAGGTAAAGAAAATCGCAGCAATGAACAAAAGACGTTTTGGCGTGAAAAATCCGGAAAGTGTTACTGCATTCCCGTGCGAGAATTTTAGAGAAGATGAATAGTAGAAATTGGTAAATATTACTGTTGGTAATATTAAGTATAAGTACATTGAGTGTTAGAGCTTAGAAAAGTGTTTGTTGTTTAGTTTCCTAAAACAGTTGCAAGAAAATTAGTGAAAGAATGGCCTAAACCTAGAGTTGTGAATGAAAGTGAAATAAATATTGAAATTGGGGGTATTTTGAAGCGATGAAAAAGCACAAGTGCAAGAAATAAAGAAGAAATTGCGTGATATAATTAATCTCACAATTGGACTAACAATTGTGTATTGATTGATCTCACAAAATTTTATATTTTAATGCAGGCGACAACTTATTTTTGGATTAATAATTGGAAATGAAAAGAATGATTCTATATAGTAATTAGTATGGTATTAAATGATGTAGTGGTATTTATTTTTTTGATTTGCACATAACAAATTGATTTGCACATAATAAATTGATTTGCACCTAAAATTTTCTGATTTGCACATAACCGTAATTTAAACGTGATCAAAATGAATTTACACATATAATTACTCTAAGACCCATGCGCGTCCTCTTTTCATAATAAAGAAGAATTTCAAGGGCTTTTAAGGAAGAACAAACTTGGAATTGATGTGATAATGACTGCTGCGTTGACATTGTTGGTCTTTTATTATAACGAAAATTTATCCAACGTCACTCTTACGTATTATTAATTTATTATATATATATACATTAAATGGTGTAGTGCATTACTAGAAAATTGACTTTTAGTGATGAAATCGTTCGTCACTAAAAGTTGATTTTTAATGTGACCAAATTCAGCTCGTCACAAAGTAGTCACAAAAATCCCGCCACTAAATCTATTCAGTGACCAAAAAAGTTGTCATTGAATGTGCATATTTAGTGACCACTATTATTTTTGTCACTAAATGAGCATAGTTAGTGACCAAATAATTCAGTCACTAAAATAACTTTCAATGATTAAATTAATTTGGTCACTAAAGAAACTTTAGTGACCAAATTAATTCGGTCACTATAGAAAATTTTGTTATAATTCTTACAAAATATCATCCAATTTTTGATTTACTATTTATTACAGTTTAATTTAGCCATTCAAACATAAGAATAAATAAAATACTCAATTGCAAATAGAAATTTGTTCAACATAATTATTTTTTAATTGATAAAAAAACAGAGTGAGAGATAGCCCAAACTTCTCAATACATGTTAATAATGTTTACATCTCTAATTAAAGTAAGTACATAAAAGTTTCAGTATTTATTCCTCTTTACGCAGAATTTTGCTTCGGACTTTATCAAATTCCTTGTCTTCGAACTTATTCTCCATCTGAAAGCTTCCATATGAACTTATTCAAATAGAGGAAGTATGTCATGATCAACTAAAAAATTTCTTAGATGCCCAATACATAAGGCCCTGGCTCCAAATGTCCACCATCGATCATGCTCTACACTTTCAACTGTAATAACAACAAACAAATTAAGAAAAAGAACATAATCCACGCTGTAACAAAAAGAACATAATTCACGGCTTCTACACCCTATTTCTGCAATTACTTCACTGCCCCTGTAACAAAAAGTACATAATCCACTCTTTTAATCACTTAATAGATGAAGAATAAATGCTATAAAATCTAGAAATAAAAATTGAACATAAGGATTCAAATAAAAACTGAAAAGATTTCCCCTCTGGCATTTTAAGGCCAGCATTTAACTCATTTGACGGCGCCGAGAGATCAAGGATGCCATATCGAAGTGTTGCTACTTGCCGGATCGGCAATCTGAAAGCAAAGGGGCAAAAAGATAACCAAATCTCTAAAATCAGGGTGAGCAAATGGTGGAATATGGGGAGAAAACCTTGATGAAGAACCATCGAAAGGGAAAAATAGTGGAATACCCGCTTTGTTGGCGGTTCCACGGGGAGATAACCGAAGGGTCGTCCACGTGAGAGATACCTGCTTTTGCAGGTGAGTGGATGCTAAGAATATACTGCGACAAGCATGATATTGGCTAGATCTGCAGGAGAAAGGCGGGGTCGCGCGTGGAAGTCGCGAGAGGAGAGGTTGGGGGAGCGAGGGGATCACGAAAGGGTTCACGGGAGTTCTGTGGTGTTTATTCCAGACGGTTGTCATAATCTGTGCCGGCAAAATAGAAATAGCAAAGAACCGTCAGGCATAACCGCTGTAAGCGTGCGTTATTTGGTAATTAAAGTGATTAACAAAGTGTATATTCAACCGGTGCCCAAAATTAATTATGGAGGAATTTTTTTTCTTATTTGTGGCCAACAATATTTCGGTCCCTATATCGAATTATTTGGTATCTAATTTTTTTTGGGCACTAAATACAAATTTTCAATAGCAAAATATTTTTTGTCACTAACAAATAAATTTTAGTCACTCAAAGTTAGAGTCATGCAAAAAAAAGGACTCGTGCAAATGCACCTGGGACGTCATTGCATCCTTTATCGGCTTGTCCCTGGAGTTGATCGGTCGTGACCGAAATTGCAACGACATCAAAGCTTTTCGCTTTAGAAAATAAAAGATAAACTTTATGAGGAAGTGCACAAAAGTACTCATACTTAATTAGTAAAAAATTTGTAACAAAAATATTTATTAACATTAAAAAAAGAGTTATAGTGACAAATTTATATTGCGCCACTAAAAATATAGCATTAAAAAGAGTTATAATGACAAACTTATATTACATAAGTAAAAATATGTATTTAGTGACATCCTTATTTTTGTCACTAAAGATGTGTTTTTTGTGATGAAGTATATTTTCTATTTAACAATAAGTCTTTAGTGACAAAATATATTTTGTCACAAAATATTTGTCACTGAAGACGTAAATTAAGTGACCGGAGTTTTATTTTGTCACTAAAGACACCGTTATAATGACAAAATAAAACTCCGATCACAAAATAATGGTGTCTTTAGTGACTTAACTTTTTTTAGTCACTAAAAATGTCTCTTTAATGTCCAACATTTGTTTCGTCACTAAAGACACGCGTGTCTTTAGTGACGAAGATTTATTTTGTCATAAAAAATATGTCTTTAGTGACAAAATATATTACATCGCTAAATTTTGGTCACTAAAACACAGTTTTCTTGTAGTGTTCCTCCAAGAGTTTTAACAATTCAACGGTTGAAACTTGAGAGCCAACAACCCGCAATTTGAAAAAAAAAGTGTGCATCATCGAATTTATTAAATTAACATAACAAAATATAAACTAAATGATACATGTGCTTTTCTACTAGCGGCTTACACGAGAATGAAATCACCGTGGAGGAGGTACAACTGCAGTTCCGTGAAAGGACTTAAAGGGTGTTAGGGCTTGTGAAGGAAAACATAACCCTAAAAAATAACTTTGGTAAAAGTCTGATTTACCCTCACAAAATCAAAAAAATAAGCCGAAATATAATACGTAAGGACTAAATTGACACAACAAAATACTATAGGGATTAAAGTGACAGCTATGAAAACTGAGGGACTATTATGATTTTTCTCCTAACATATTGTTATTAGTTGTAGTTCTGAGATGTTATTTTCGTGGTTGTTGCTCCCTGTTCCCTCTCATCTCGAGGAACTCCGGGCACGTGGACGCGAGGTGCCCTTCTTCTTGATGGAAATCGCAATAGGGCAGGTCCACCCTGACCTCCCTCCTTCTCCTCAACTGTCCTCTCCTCCTCCCTCTCATGACAATTGTCATTGCCTCCTCCTGGTCGGGGAGAGGGGGCCTCTGGCCCTGCCTACCTCCCTGGGGGTTGAACTGCCCCCGGCCGCCCTGGCGGTTATCCCCTCCCTGATAACCTCTCCGGGGTGCCTGATCCTGCCACTCCGGTCTCCATCCCAAACGGTGGGTCTGCTCCGGACGCCCCCACCTTGGTTGTGGCTGCTGCTGTGGCTGCTCCCTCTGCCGGGACTCAGCCCTCCTCTCCTCCTGAGCTCGACCACCCCTTGGCCTCTCCTCCTCCACGGCCCACTTGGCCAACCTCCGCGCAAACTCCGGATGCGCTGCCTCCATATCAGCCTCTCTGGCCGCCCTCTCTAGGAGTGCCTCAAAAGATACTGGAGGTGATCTCTTCAGTTCCATCGCGAAGAACCCGGACTGGAGACCCAGGGTGAAGGCCACCATCATGGTGTGTCCCGACATCTCCTGTACTTGGGACAGTTCCTCCTGGAACCTGTCCAGATAGCTTCCCAAAGTTTCCCCCACCCTCTGCTTGATGCGGAACAAAGACTCCGCCTCCTTCTTCCTCTTCTTGGAAGTGGTGAATCTCAACATGAACCCCCGTCGCAGGTCCTCGAAGCAGTAGACGGACCCGGTCGGGAGTTGATGAAACCACTCTCTCGCCTTCTCCCTGAGGGTGATGACGAAGAGTCGACACTTAAAGCCATCCGACATCTGTCGGATAGAGACCATGTCCTCAAACCACTGGATGTGGTGGACTGGGTCCCCTCTCCCAGAGTAATAGGACATCTCCGGCTCACGGAACCCCTCTGGAACTGGGGCTGAAGAGACGAACTCGCTGAAGGGGCTCCCCCCCTCAGCCGGGCGAGATGAGAACTCCCTCCCTGCTGTCTCGCCGAAGTGGTACTCGACAGCCGAGCCGGGGAATAGGACTCGCCCCTGGAACTCGCGCTCGCCTCTCTCGGCGGGCTCCTTCCCTGGTCGCCTGAGCGGCGCGTCGTCGCCGAGCGCGGGAGCGGCGACCACCGGGACTGCTGGCGTCGCGCTCTCGGCTCGCATGCCGAGTGCTGTCCTGACGAGCCCGAGGATCTCCTCCCTGAGCTCCGCTGGCACACCCGGTGCTGGGGGCGGAGGAGGGGGTGGCGAGTTGCCCCTGCCTGATCCTTGTCCTTCTTCTCCGGCCATCGAACCTGCAGAAGATTTTCTCTGCTGACCACTCTCCACGCTCACCGCACCAAAATGTTGAAACCATAAAATCGGTCTCTGTGGAGTTCGACCCTTGGGGAAGGGGTGGTCGCGCACCTACTCTGCTCCCGCAAGAAAACGACAAGAAAGTGAAGAACAAAGGACTAGACTAAGGGCCCGGCGCGGAGGTCCCACCACACACCCGGAAGATCTTAGAGCGCTTCCTCTCCTTAACCAATTGCCGGGCTAAGGTACCTCAGAAAGCGCTTGGAGATCTGAGAATTAGTAAGCATGCCTTTCTGAGGTACCCCTTGGGTCCTATTTATAGATAACTGAAAACGGCCTGCAAATAGCCTACCTTTGCTGGTCTGAAATTACTGAAAGCCCCTTGGGCTGGCCTGCCAACAGCCAAACTCCGCTGTTATGAGAGGCCAGGGGCAGACCACCTGGGGCGGGATGGCCACTGGATCACCTGCTCGGCCAGGGCGGCGAGTGCCCGATAGGGCTGGCACTCGCCGATTCTGCCCGGCCAATGACGAGTGCGAGCTCGCCCGGCGATCCTCTCTGGTTTGGCGAGTGCGGGCTCGACTGGCGAGCAGCTCCAGTTTGGCGAGTGCGGGCTCGGCTGGCGAGCAGCTCCAGTTTGGCGAGTGCGGGCTCGGCTGGAAAAACCCTAAGCTCGGCCCGACGATCTCCGAGCTCGGTACGACGATTTGCCGAGCTCTAG
Organism: Platanthera zijinensis; assembly: GCA_039513925.1. Taxonomy (NCBI): domain Eukaryota; kingdom Viridiplantae; phylum Streptophyta; class Magnoliopsida; order Asparagales; family Orchidaceae; genus Platanthera; species Platanthera zijinensis. The sequence goes on along the minus strand of CM077078.1, from coordinate 283,210,386 downwards.
CTCGGCGGTGAACCCTGCCCGGCCGTGAGGCGGTCTTGACCGGCCGGTCTTGCTTTCGCGGACCCACTCGGCGGATACGGGGTTGCACAGTCAACCTTAAAGTGAGACTCTCTTTTATGTACGTTAGCATTAACTTGATAAGATGCTTATTGTGTGGTTAACGTGTCATTGATGTGTTTATGCAAATTATGAATATGAGAGGCAAAATCCTGTGCAAATTGACTTGACTTGTATGATGGCGGTAACGGGATAAAGTCAAGTGGCGCTGGTGCTCTATATCCGTGCACGATCTCATTTTGTGATAAACCCGTACACCTATTTTTAGAGTTGTTGTACGCTAACTGAGCATGGGGAAGGATGAGGTCCCACTTTCCCTTGTGGTCGCCCACAAGACAACGAAGTAAACTCCCCAAATTTCTGTTTACAACTTCTATTTGCCCATCAGTCTGAGGATGGTAGGCCGAAGTAAACAATAGTTTGGTTCCCAAAATTCGTCACATGGTATTCCAAAAATAACTAGTAAATTTTACGCCCCTATCAGTCACTATCATTTTTGGAACGCCCCTATGCCCAACAACTTCATTAAAAAATAATTTTGCTACGTTGGACGCATCATCAGTCTTACTAGACGCAATAAAATAAGCCATTTTTGAAAATCGATCTACTACCATTAGAATGGAATCATGACGTCTAAACGTAACTGGTAGGCCTAGGATAAAATCCATACTAATATCTTCCCATGGAATGGAAGGAATTGGAAGAGGGGTATAGAGTCCTGCATTCGTTTTACTACCTTTTGCTAATTGACAAGCGCGACAACTACCCACAATTTTATTCACCGTAGCTTTAAGGTCTGGCCAGTGGAACTTATCTTCTACTAACGTAATAGTCTTATCTCGCCCGAAGTGTCCACCTAGACCACCACTATGTAACTCACATACAATAAAATGCCGAAGTGACGAACGAGGGATACACTGTAACACCCATATCCGTCACATAGTATATAGCAGTAGGTCCGGCCGGGGCCCGACGCCATATACCATGGACAGACTAGTGGGTTACTCATTGAAACCATTTAACCAATCACCACGTCATACACATAGCATCTAGCGGAAGCAATTTATTAAGTTACAAAGAAATGAACCCAGCACAAGCACGAATGTCCACTAATAAAAGCCCAGTAGGAATGAAGTACAAAATACACAAAAGTACTGACCTTATGACCTTACAATAGTTTGCTCAAATAGAAGTGTCTTCCAAACCTCGATACGCAGGCCGGTCACACATGATAATACAAGAAAACACTCAAAGATTAGGCCTTCGAGGGCCGGCTCAGCAACTTGGGCTTTAGTCCGCTATTTACCGCTCGGCTCCGCAGCACCTGCAAGCACAATTCACCGCAACGGTGGCAAACAAAAATAACGGTCAGCTAAAGCTGACCAAATTATAACGATTCCGCCCCCAAACCGGGGCGGCAAAGCTCCTTCCCTGTACTTGTTAGCAAAATGAGCAACATAACGAATAAACATCACATCACAGGTGCACGCACACACCGCCGTACACTTCATGCTCTCAGGACACTTACTCGGTGAAGCCAGTCCGAACCCCGTCCGATCCTTGACTTCACCACCACCCCCAGGGGCGGCAAACCTTGCGAGCATTTAGTCCTTTCAGCCGTAGCCTAGACTCGTTCTCCAAATCATCGGTAAGTCTCACGTTAACTTTAAGTCACTTTAACTGAGCAAATGGAGCGGGTAGGGTTCCACCATCCCGTTGCTCACCCCGCCATGGCCTTTTGGCCTTTGACGCGGGCCAAGCTTCCCCCAGTCCCAACTATCGATCAAACACGGTGCATAGCCCCGTTATGTACCCGGTGTGCTCCCAGGCCACCAAAATGGCAGAAATGCGTTTCCACCCAGATTTCCCGGTGCATCTTGGGGTTAATCCTCAAGATTCCCTGATGCATTCTATCGCATAGCAACCCAAAAACAAACAAAACGCACGGAGTCTTCTCCGACACAAAATGCATAGCAAAACATCACCGATCCAGACCAACATGTCCGGGTAGGCTTCACACACCATGCCTATGTCCGTACTACGATTCCAGACTTTAATAAAGGGGACTTTACATATCTACCCCAAGGAATACCTCAAACTCACCGCACACTCGCGGGAGGGGGTTTTCCCATGCAAAGGAAAAAGAGCTTCACATGCTCAAGATGAGAATCATTACCCTAGCATTTTTCCTCGGCGCCATGGAAATCTACGCGGATGAAAAGCACAGCAATCTCCTTGCCTCCGTAAATCCGAAGTCAGCTCGTGATTTGGAGCTCCAAAACTCTGCCGGTGACCGGATCTAGCCTTCCTTCTTCCTCCTTGCTCTCCCCTCTCTCTAGGATTTAGAAAGAGAGTGAATCCAAGATAATGAGGGCTTTATATCCCTGAACCGGCTTTAACCCTAAGGTGGGAAAAGCCTGAACCATTGGATCACAAACTAAGGAAACGGACGACCACGATTCAGCCTAAAAATAAACTTCCTGGGCTGAACACGGCTTGCGACACGTCCGTGTCCAAGGCCGTGTCACTCATTCGCCGCCGAAACCGTCGCATCCCGAAAAGTACACGGCCAACAGACACGCCCGTGTCCAAAGCCGTGTGCCACACACGGCCATGCACACGGCCGTATTCTCGGCCGTGCTCAACAGCCGACAGAACAACCCGAAGGGAACACGGGTTCTGACACGCTCGTGTCAAATTTGACACACCCGTGTCATCCAGTACACTGCCTGATCCGGCCCGTGTTCCTCACCCGACGCAGCTCGGGAAATGACCCGAGCGGGACACGCCCTGGGACACGCCCGTGTCCCAGGCCGTGTGCCTTCACCCGACGACCGTTGACCGCAAAATCGTCGACCACGCGACCCGACGTCGAACACACCCCTGACACAACCCGTGTCCACAGGCCGTGTAACCTGTACCGAGGTTCAAATCTTCTTCAAACGTTGCCCGTTCCTCTTTTGAGTTTCGGGGCGTTACATACACAACTTCGAATGTTTAAACAAATACCCGTCCCAAATATAATATGATGAAATCGTAGTGGGAGAATTTTTTTGAGTGGAGTAGTTGATGTCCTTGAAGTCCGAACAATTTACGTATTCATCTTTTATCCTATCGAACCCAATCACTTTGACCTCTAGCGTAGACAACAACAAAGATACATGACTAAGAGCATCCACCACACGATTTAAGATTCCCTTTAGATGTTTAATTATGAACGTATACTCCTGAAGATAGGAGACCCACTTAGCATGCCTAGGGCTTACTTTAGTTTGGGAATTAATGAATCTCAACACCTCGTGATCGGATGGAATAACAAATTCCTTAAATATCAAGTAATGACGCCAATGCTGTAAACACCGAATAACTGCATAAAACTCTCGATCGTAGTTAGAATAATTTAATTTTGGTCCCGAGAGTTTCTCACTAAAATATCCAACAGGATGACCCTTTTGACTTAATACACCGCCAATACCGATTTCAGACGCGTCACATGACAATTCAAAAACTTTATTAAAATCTGGTAACCGTAAAAGAGGAGCTTCCGACATTCGGGATTTAATTACGTTAAACGCTTTAGCGGCCGATTAGTCCACGCAAAATCTCCCTTGTTTATGCACTCTGTGATTGGTGTCATGATACTACTAAAATTCTTGATAAATCGGCGGTAAAAAGTAGCTTAACCGTGAAAACTTCGAACATCCCGTATATTAGTTGGTGCTGGCCAATCCTTGATAGCTTGGATCTTCCTAGGGTCAACATGGATACCATCCGAACTTACGATATAACCTAAGAACTCCACGGATGGGACATTAAACGTACATTTTTTTAAATTTACAAATAATTTTTCCGATCGCAGTGTGGTGAGTACTATCCTCAAGTGAGACCCATGATCGTTCTGTGAGGAGCTAAATACTAGGATCATCAAAATAAATAACTATGAATTTTTCTAGATAAGGCTTGAATACTAAAGTCATCAATCTTGAAAACGTACTTGGACCATTAGTGAGTCCTTCCCCGAGCACTAACCACTCATAAAGTCCGTCTTTTGATTTAAAAGCCGTTTTCCATTCGTCTTCCTCCCTAATCCTGATTTGATGGTAGCCACTCTTAAGATATAACTTAAAAAAATCGTGGCTCCGGCTAACATGTCAAATAAGTCGTCCAATCGAGGGATGGGAAATCTAAATTTCACAGTTATTTTATTGACGGCTCTATAATCTACACACATCCTCCAAGAACCATCTTTCTTAGGGACCAATAATGCAGGTACTGCGCAAGGACTCCTATTATGACGGATGAACCCCTTACTTAGCAAGTCCGAAATTAATTTGTGCAACTCTATGTGTGCGGAGGGGTTAAGTCGATAATGGGGAAGATTTGGCAATGAAGAACCCGGAACGAAATCAATATCGTGTTGTATTTCCCTCTTGGGGGGTAACTGAGGTGGTAGGTCATCCGGGTAGACATCTCTAAATTCCTCTAAATGGCTTTTCAACACGGGGGGTAGATTCTCAAACGAGGAGCTATCTTTTTTGACTTGCAAACAAACTAACGCATACATGACTCCGTTAATAAACGACTCGCGCTCCAACTCCTTCTTACCAATCAGACTTAATGTTTTCTTTTCTACGGGCACAATCGTGTCTTTAGAAGAGACCGAAGAATCTTTAGGTGGAGTTGGTTTAAGGATAACGGTCTTACCATTAAACTTAAATTCATAAGAGTTGGCTCGCCCAAAATGTGTTACGTCATGGTCATAAAGCCATGGGCGACCTAATAAAACGGGACAAGCATCCATTGGGATGACGTCACACCAAATCTTTTCAGAATAAGTCTTGATGGTAAGGGGTACCAAACAACCGTTCGACTTGGGGAGGGATGTCTTATTTACCCATGCCACGTTATAAGGGTAAGGGTGCGGCTCAGTAACTGAAGACTTTCGGGTCACCGCATTCTCAGAAATGACGTTCATACATCTACCACTGTCTATGATCATCTTACACCACTTCTCTCCACTCTTAAAATTCAACGAAAAAATATTCGTCCTATTCCAGTCATCTAACGCACATGGATTAACCAGAATACATCGCATGATCATCATATGAGATTCATCCTCCATATCACTCGGCACTCCTTCCGACTCGCTATCCTCTCTTGCCTCATATATAAGGTCGTCTGACTCACATGTGGAATCTAACAGGTGTCACGACCCGTCTCAACAAGATCAGAGTGCGCTTCGGGCGGGTCGTGATGCCACAGGCATGCAGAGAAAAAAAACCATGCCTGCTAAGGCGGGACCAGAAATTATACAACTAGTTTTTAAAACAGCTATTTTTGAAAGAATTTTAAATAATTTTTAGAGTAGTGCGGAAGCCATGCATTTTTTATAAAAACTAAGGCACCAGTAGTGCCCAGATTAAATGAATGCAATTAGTCACAAATATAGAATATCATAAGTGAAATGAACTAGTACCATGTTTTGCCCTAAAAAGTTGTCCACGATACAAGAGAAAATGTCTGATGATAACTAATACATAAGCCGAAAAATCCCAACAGTACTGAAGCAAAATACATAGAACCTGCTGATACATTAGACAAAGAGGAACCTCCAAACAAGAGTTGTAGCTGGAGGAAGAAATCTCAGGAACCGGGCGGCGCAGTCACGAAACCTAAGGCAAAATCCAAACAGAATGAAAAATGCCTCAGAACATGAAGTTACATAATGATTCAAGTCAAAAACTTACGCAAAAAGTAAGTAAAGAAAACTATAGCTCAGTGAGCTAGTCTCACATGTAGCAACTAGACAAGTAACAATGTCTAACAGGATTCTTTTACGTTAATAGCCTACTCCGGAGTTTAGCCTAGCTGCAAAACCATAAGCGATCTATATTGAAGGGTGAATGTGTTGTCATTTGGTGTACATGATTCCAGTTTATAAATTGATGCAAGGCTTATCAACGACGGTGCTTGCAATGATCAACTAATGGTTTCTGTTACCAGTTAGTCGGGAGCTCGATTCAAGGCGTCACACCAAAACAACACTCTTACCTCAATATTTGCATATGGTTGTATATGATTTCAGGGATTCAAGATGACAAATTATTATTTTGACGATTCCAGTTTATAAGGGTCTATTTTATTGCAACAAGTCAAGTAATATAAATTTCATGTTTGCAAGCGAGAGAGAGATTTCTCTACTTGCCTCAAGGTCACGCCGAAAAAGCTAGCGACAGCTAAGTGGCGCGAGCAAGGTTAGGAGCTCGAGTTAAACCTGCTCAGAATTCACAACGCATTTTAGGTTGAATTAACAAGAGTTTTATACTTGCACATGCGTTGAATATTCGCATCACACCACAGGGGGGGGGGTTGTAGAAATTTACCTCCCTCGAGAGTGAGGGGAGAAGTGGCTACCGCGAGAGATCGGGGATTTTGGCGGCGATTTGGAGGCGAAAATCCCAAGATTGGAGCGATCCCACCACCTAGACTGGACGAGCGGCACCGGAAACATAAACATAAGCGAAAATTAGTCGAATTCACGACAAACTTAAGGGAGGCCGACGAAATTACGTCAATCGGAGGGCGGAAATCCTCCTAAAAAAATTAGGGCACAAAGAATATGAGGGATTGATGAAGTTCCTTACCCAAAGAGACCCTATCTGGGCTCAGGAATCCACGAGGAGGGGTTTCGAGCGAAACCCTAGGAGTCCCTCACGAAATCCACCGGCCGGAACGAATAGGAGCTAGGGTTGCCGGAGAAGTGATGCTGTCTTTGCCTTCACTAGCCGGAGAAGGAGGAGAGGAAGGGAGAAAAAGCTTCTGTCAGCCCTCTCTTGGAAGCAGTCGGCCACGGGAGGTGGCTTGCAGGAATCGTCGGCCACGGGGAAGGAGCAGGAAGCGACGGGGAAGCCAGAGGAGGGGTGCCGGAGGCCTACCGAAGGAGGAGGAGGCGCCAGAGGCCGGGATCGGGGCTGCCGGGGGACGCACGGGGCGGAATCGGGGCCGTCGGGTGCGAGCGAGGCGGAAGCGGGATTTTTCCTGCGGGATGCGGGATTCTGGACCGGGGGCTTGGGATTTTATTAAAGAGGGGGGGTAGGTTTAGGACCGATTGATTTGGTTTGGTCTTTTTTTATGGTTTTTATTATTATTATTATTATTATTATTATTATTATTTTATGGATTGTTACATTCTCCCCTACTTAGGAAGTTTCGTCCCGAAACTCACATAGGAATTCTTTGAATGGAACTAAAACAACGACATACAGAAGTTTGCAGATTAACGCATGAAAGCTAACTATAAAGGATATTGAAATAACAAGGAAGACGTAGAGACGTACCAAGAATCAAGAGAAGAGTTGTGGATACTTGTTGCGCATGTCAGATTCGAGTTCCCAAGTGTACTCCTCAGACTTGCCATGCACCCAAAGTACCTTCACCATCGGAATGGTTCTCTTGCGAAGCTTGCGTTCTTGATATTCGACGATCTTCGAAGGCTCGATCGGATAAGACAGATTGGCTTCAGGAATAACTGGAACTTCTTCAAGAACACGATTAGGATCGTGGATGTACTTCCGAAGCTGGCTGACATGAAAGACGTCATGAACACCGGCCAAAGAAGCAGGTAGCTCCAGACGATAGGCAGATCCTCCAACACGCTCTGAGATGACATACGGTCCCACGAACCTCGGGCTGAGCTTATGGTGGCGACCGAACCGTTTCACCCCAGGAGTAGGAGAAACCTTCAGAAACACCTGATCACCAACAGCGAACTCTAACGGACGGCGGCGTTGATTTGCATACTTTCTCTGTCTCTCAATGGCACGACTGAGCTGAGCACGAGTCTTCTTAGTAGCTTCTTCCATTTCCTGGAGTAACTCAGGACCCAAAATCACCTTTTCACCGACTTCTGACCAGTAAAGCGGGGTCCTACAGCGACGCCCGTACAGTGCTTCGAAGGGGGCCATCTTGAGGCTCTCTTGATAGCTGTTGTTGTAGGCGAATTCAACCAAGGGTAGATGCTCATCCCAAGCTCCCTTGTAATCCAGAATATAGCACCGAAGCATGTCTTCAAGAATTTGATTGACCCTCTCGGTCTGGCCATCAGTCGTCGGGTGATAAGCGGTGCTCAGGTTAAGATCAGTGCCCAAAGCTTGCTGAAACCCCTTCCAGAAGTGAGATACAAACCTTGAGTCACGATCAGAAACGATTCGCAGAGGAATCCCATGAAGTCGAACAATCTCTGCAACATAGATCCGAGCCATCTTCTCGGTGGAATGACCCTCCTTATATGAAATAAAATGAGCCACTTTAGTCAAGCGGTCCACAATAACCCAAATCGCATCATGTCCCCTCGGAGTGCGAGGCAATCCAGTGATGAAGTCCATAGAAACATCTTCCCACTTCCATTCAGGGATAGGCAGGGGCTGCAAAAGTCCACCAGGACGCTGACGCTGAGCTTTCACTTTCTGGCACGTCAGACATCGGGAGATGAAGCGTGCGATATAGTTCTTCATACCAGGCCACCACACGATCTGCTTCAGGTCATGATACATCTTGTTGTTGCCAGGGTGACCAGATGAGCGGGACTCATGAGCTTCTCTGCAGATACTATCAAGTAATTCAGGGACATCAGGAATGCAGAGTCGACCTCGGAAACGAAGAACATCATCATCAGAGATGGAGAAATCCGGAAGAGTCCCAAGTTCAACTTGCCGGCGAATGCGCTGAAGTGCGGGATCCGATGGCTGTAAATCCTTCACCTGCTCCACCCATAACGGACCGGAAACCCCTCATGACCCTCGGGTGCGATGGATATGTCCATCCGATCGAGGTCATCAATCAGGGCTGCAAGAATAGCTGACATGGGTGCACAAGCGGCAACAGAAGCCTGCCGACTCAACGCATCTGCCACTGAGTTGGCCTTACCAGGAACATACGTGAGTTGCAAGTCATAGTCCGAAACAAACTCGAGCCAACGTCTCTGACGAAGATTGAGGTCTTTTTGAACAAAAATATACTTCAGGCTCTGATGGTCGGTGTAAAAGTGGCACTTCACACCATAGAGATAATGACGCCACAGCTTCAAGGCAAACACCACTGCAGCGAATTCCAGATCATGAGTGGGATAATTGCGCTCATGAATTTTCAGCTGCCTTGACCCGTAAGCAATAACACGATCATCCTGCATCAGCACGCAGCCCAACCCAACTCCAGAAGCATCGGTGTAGACTGAAAAGTCTAATTGATCTGACGGAAGAGCTAATACTGGCGCGGAACATAGTCGCTGCTTTAGCTCGGAAAAGGCCTGCTCACACTGATCTGTCCACTCAAACCTTGCATGCTTTTGAGTTAGCCTTGTCAGAGGAGCGGCAAGGGAGGAGAAACCCTTGACGAAGCGCCGGTAATAACCAGCTAACCCAAGGAAACTGCGGATCTCGGTGGGAGTAGTGGGCTGCTTCCAGTCCATCACTGCGGAGACTTTGGCGGGATCAACGGATAGCCCATCCCCTGAAATGACATGCCCCAAGAAGGCAACACGATCCAGCCAGAACTCGCATTTTGCCAGTTTGGCGTAGAGTTGATGCTGGCGTAGGGTAGAGAGGACGAGTCTAAGGTGAACTGCATGCTCTTCACGAGTTTTGGAGTAGACCAAAATATCATCTATGAAGACGATGACGAATTTGTCTAGAAACTCGCAGAATGCACGGTTCATCATATCCATGAAACCAGATGGGGCGTTAGTCAACCCAAAAGACATCACTAAGAATTCAAAATGTCCATACCGAGTTCGAAAGGCTGTCTTGGGGATGTCGGATTCCTTAATCTTTAGTTGATGGTAACCCGTTCTGAGATCTATCTTGGAAAACACAGAACTGCCTTTGAGCTGATCAAAGAGGTCATCGACGCGTGGGAGGGGATACTTATTCTTGATGGTGACCTTATTCAGCTCCCGATAGTCGATACACAGCCTCAGGGAACCATCCTTCTTCTTTACGAAGAGGACGGGGGCTCCCCAAGGAGACGAGCTGGGACGAATGTATCCATGCTCGAGCATCTCATCCAACTGCAATTTGAGTTCTTCCAACTCGCGTGGTGCCATACGGTATGGAGCTTTAGATATGGGGCGCGTTCCAGGCTCCACATCAATAGGGAACTCTACATCACGATCGGGAGGCATCCCAGGCAACTCGGTGGGGAACACGTCGGGAAACTCGGAAGCAATCGGGATAGACTCAAGTTGCGGTATGATAACATCCGAATGTGAAGCATACACAAAATAAGCAGAACAACCCTGACTAAGAAGGCGAGTGGCGCGCACAGCATGTAGTACCTTCAGGTGGCTGCGGGTGGTCTGAACATGAACACTGTAGTCCTTGCCGCGAATGCTGAGATTGACCCTCTTTGCCACACAGTCCAGCTTAGTTCGATACGCGACCAACCAATTCATCCCCAAGATTACGTCAAATTCTGACATCTCCAGAACTATGAGATCGGCAAAAACTTGCAATTCTCCAAGCAGGATCGGGCAATTGAGAATGCCGCTGGTGGAGAGATGCATATGACCGGGTACAGAAACCTCGAAAGGGACCTCAAGTGTCGAAGTAGGCCAACTATAAAGGTCCACGATGTGGCGTGCTATAAAAGAGTGAGATGCCCCGGAATCGAAAAGGATTTGCATCCACTTATTCTTGACCCTAAAATTCCCTAGAATTAAACATCATAAACACATTTCAAGATTATCCATACTAAAGGCAGGTAATTAAAGGATGCGGGAAATTTAAACTCTACATAGAACATACCGGAGATGACGGAGGTAGATGCGAGCGCCTCGCCCTGAGTGGTGACGTTCAACACAGCCTTTCCCCTATCCTGAGCTCCGGGGACAACCTGCAGTGGCTGAGCGGGAATCGGGCTTTCCCTCATAGGGCAGTCTAGCTTGAGGTGTCCAACCTGCCCGCACTTGAAACAGGCCTTCTGCTTACGACGGCAGTCCTTCAGCTGGTGGCCCGGCTTCTTGCAGTACGCACAGACGGTGGAGGTAGAGGCAAGCGTCATCTGAGGAGACGGGGCATGAATGTCCTTCTTTTGCTTCTTCAGGAGAGAACGACATACTTGGGCAACATGGCCCACCTTGTGACAGAAAGCGCACACCTCCTTAGGCCCGGGACCTTGCTCCTGAGAGGGAGCATTCTTGCGCTTGAGGTCGGATGCTGCGGCATTGCTGGTGCCATGCTGGACTTTCTTGGTAGATCGATCCAGCTCAATTGCTTCTACCTTCAAGGCGGCTCCCACGGCCTCTGCATAGGTGGTGGTGCCATGGGCTACCACATGCTGCTGGAAGTCATGACGGAGTCCCTTCACGAAACGGCTGATCCTTTTGGCTTCATCTGGCACAAACTCCGCAGCAAGGAGGGACAAGCGGGAGAACTCTCTCGCATACTCGGTCACTGTCCTGTCATACTGCTGAAGGGATAGGAACTTCTCAGCTAACTTGTCCCGCTCCACAGAAGCGAGGAAGTTTCCCATGAGAGCATCCTTGAACTGTCCCCAAGTCAAGGTGCTAGAATCGGGGAGGCTGCGATGCTGAAGCCACCAAGTGTAAGCATCTTCGGTAAGCTGATAGGCCGCAAGGAGAACCTTTTGGACCTCGGGAACTGCAGCATACTCAAAGTGTTTCTCCATCTGGGAGACCCATTCAGTGATCACGAAGTAGTCACGGTCGCCGTCGTAAGTAGGCGGATTTAGTCTCTTGAAAGCTAGAGTGTCTGCCATCGACACGGGAGTAGTCAGACTTGGCACAAGCGGGGCCTCGAGGGTGCCAGTAGACAAGCCGGTTCCAGATCCGGGTGCAGGAGGGGTGGTGGTAACAGCTACTCCAGTCGTCCCAGCGCTGCCGGAACCAGAGGCTGGATCAGGAGTTTGGCGTTCCCCTTCCAGACGGGTGACACGCTCTAGAAGCTGTCTCAAAAGCTGGGTAGTTTCATCTCTAGGGGCCTCCCTTGCAGCAGGGGTAGCTTTCTTTCGCTGTGATCGCTTAGGAGCCATCTAGGAGAGACAAAAGAATTAAGGAAGAGAATGGTCAGGCTGAGCATAACAGATCAAGTCTACAGGTTCTAGCATTCTAACACTGTTGGATACATAAATCATGTAATAGTTACAGCATTTTCAGTGGACAACTCTAGGTAATAGCCATGCAAATGCAAATGCGACGATAAAATCGCGTGCGACAACATTATGATTTTGAAATCCATGTGTGTACAATCGTCATCTGTTGCTCTTAGCTTAGCACTTGTGAAAATGAGTTATGATATGCATGCAATGTAATTATGCCTACAATGCATTCCTAAAAAAAAAATGCCCATGAATGGATACACATGCCATGTTAAGCGCCCATATCGCTTAACATGTCATGTGTATTATGATTCTAACGTCACGCACTTGAAAATATTAAACCGCCCATACAATTTAATATTTGCAAGCGGTGTTTATCTTAGTGGAAATTCATATGCATATAAATGTTAAGTTTGCCCATACTCCCTTAACATCTGTACGCATATTACTCATGCTTATGAGTGAGTGTGTGCGTGTTTCAGCCTCGAACAACAGACACTGATAGAGTGAGTGATGTAATGATGCATGTATAAATATAGCAAAATTCAAAAATATGTAATATTTTCAAAATACCCCTTTTTTTTTTTTCAAACCTCGCTCTGATACCAACTGTCACGACCCGTCTCAACAAGATCAGAGTGCGCTTCGGGCGGGTCGTGATGCCACAGGCATGCAGAGAAAAAAAACCATGCCTGCTAAGGCGGGACCAGAAATTATACAACTAGTTTTTAAAACAGCTATTTTTGAAAGAATTTTAAATAATTTTTAGAGTAGTGCGGAAGCCATGCATTTTTTATAAAAACTAAGGCACCAGTAGTGCCCAGATTAAATGAATGCAATTAGTCACAAATATAGAATATCATAAGTGAAATGAACTAGTACCATGTTTTGCCCTAAAAAGTTGTCCACGATACAAGAGAAAATGTCTGATGATAACTAATACATAAGCCGAAAAATCCCAACAGTACTGAAGCAAAATACATAGAACCTGCTGATACATTAGACAAAGAGGAACCTCCAAACAAGAGTTGTAGCTGGAGGAAGAAATCTCAGGAACCGGGCGGCGCAGTCACGAAACCTAAGGCAAAATCCAAACAGAATGAAAAATGCTTCAGAACATGAAGTTACATAATGATTCAAGTCAAAAACTTACGCAAAAAGTAAGTAAAGAAAACTATAGCTCAGTGAGCTAGTCTCACATGTAGCAACTAGACAAGTAACAATGTCTAACAGGATTCTTTTACGTTAATAGCCTACTCCGGAGTTTAGCCTAGCTGCAAAACCATAAGCGATCTATATTGAAGGGTGAATGTGTTGTCATTTGGTGTACATGATTCCAGTTTATAAATTGATGCAAGGCTTATCAACGACGGTGCTTGCAATGATCAACTAATGGTTTCTGTTACCAGTTAGTCGGGAGCTCGATTCAAGGCGTCACACCAAAACAACACTCTTACCTCAATATTTGCATATGGTTGTATATGATTTCAGGGATTCAAGATGACAAATTATTATTTTGACGATTCCAGCTTATAAGGGTCTATTTTATTGCAACAAGTCAAGTAATATAAATTTCATGTTTGCAAGCGAGAGAGAGATTTCTCTACTTGCCTCAAGGTCACGCCGAAAAAGCTAGCGACAGCTAAGTGGCGCGAGCAAGGTTAGGAGCTCGAGTTAAACCTGCTCAGAATTCACAACGCATTTTAGGTTGAATTAACAAGAGTTTTATACTTGCACATGCGTTGAATATTCGCATCACACCACAGGGGGGGTTGTAGAAATTTACCTCCCTCGAGAGTGAGGGGAGAAGTGGCTACCGCGAGAGATCGGGGATTTTGGCGGCGATTTGGAGGCGAAAATCCCAAGATTGGAGCGATCCCACCACCTAGACTGGACGAGCGGCACCGGAAACATAAACATAAGCGAAAATTAGTCGAATTCACGACAAACTTAAGGGAGGCCGACGAAATTACGTCAATCGGAGGGCGGAAATCCTCCTAAAAAAATTAGGGCACAAAGAATATGAGGGATTGATGAAGTTCCTTACCCAAAGAGACCCTATCTGGGCTCAGGAATCCACGAGGAGGGGTTTCGAGCGAAACCCTAGGAGTCCCTCACGAAATCCACCGGCCGGAACGAATAGGAGCTAGGGTTGCCGGAGAAGTGATGCTGTCTTTGCCTTCACTAGCCGGAGAAGGAGGAGAGGAAGGGAGAAAAAGCTTCTGTCAGCCCTCTCTTGGAAGCAGTCGGCCACGGGAGGTGGCTTGCAGGAATCGTCGGCCACGGGGAAGGAGCAGGAAGCGACGGGGAAGCCAGAGGAGGGGTGCCGGAGGCCTACCGAAGGAGGAGGAGGCGCCAGAGGCCGGGATCGGGGCTGCCGGGGGACGCACGGGGCGGAATCGGGGCCGTCGGGTGCGAGCGAGGCGGAAGCGGGATTTTTCCTGCGGGATGCGGGATTCTGGACCGGGGGCTTGGGATTTTATTAAAGAGGGGGGGTAGGTTTAGGACCGATTGATTTGGTTTGGTCTTTTTTTATGGTTTTTATTATTATTATTATTATTATTATTATTATTTTATGGATTGTTACAACAGGGCTAAGGGCTTGAGCTTAGTAGGACACTCACTAGCGTAGTGACCCTGAATCCCGCAAGCGAAACAAGTAGCATTCGTTTTGTTAATCCTTCCTACATGAACTCTCTCACCCGTAGGGTTTCTAATATTTCTGGAAGTCACTACTATGGAGTTCGAGTCAGTGGACCGGAACTTACCCTTATCCTTATAGGTAGAGGTGGGTGGCGGTCCTAAGATGGATTTTCCCTTCTGATACGTGCCCAGCTTAGACACCATAGCTCGCCAAGAAAGTAAGTTCTGCGACCTACTTTTGTATCCGCCGCGACCTATGATGTATCCGCCGCGACCTGCAATTGATTGCCCTTTCCCTTTCTTGCAGCGACTTTGGCGGTGTCAGCGAATCCGCCTCAAACACCAGGCGGCCTGACTCCTACACAAGGAGAAAGGAAAAAAGAAATAGCAAGGAAAAGAAAAGAGGAGGGGGATCCCGCCGCGGACTACTCTTCCTCTGAAAGCTTTGACATGCATGGCTTCGGAAAAAGCCAGAAGGACCTGAGGGGAAACCCGATGATCCACTGACACAGCAAGAACAAACATGTCCGCTTTTCCACTGCTCTTCCATCCTGGAAGAGTGCGCGGATATCTCGCCACGCCCATGTGGCGATCTCTGCGCTCTCTGGGAAGCGCAATTTGCGCGACCTGAAGGGCGTCCCGCCCGCCGATCTCCCTTTGCTCGCTTCCCAAGCCAACGCGAACAGCGTTGTGACAAGCCATTTCATGGGCTGTCTGACGCGCGACCTGCTCAAAGAGAATGAGCAACTTCTGCAATAGAACAAGTTGCTGAAAGAAAGAAACAAGCGGTTAGGAAAGAGGATCAATCTCCATAAAGAAAACGAAGCGGTAAGTTTTGTATTCGCGGTGATGTCTATTCTTTGTCCGCGGCGAACTGACTCGTTTTTCTTTTCTGCAGACCGCGTATGATATCACAAACCATAGCTTCCAAGACGTGATGTTTCCCCACGTGAAGGAGAGCGTCGAGGTCGCTATTGAGCGATTCATTGACGGCGGCCTTGCCAAGGATGGGGTGGAGACGGTCCCTTTTTTGAAGCTCTTCCCCGAGCTAATAGGGCAGGTCGCAGAGATGGAGCGAGCTGCAAAAGGAAAGGCAGTAGCTGAAGATGAGGAAGTTGAAAAAGAAGAAAATGAAGAGGGCCTAGCCGAACACGAGGTTCCCGTGGATGCTGGTTCAAGCCAGTAGAGGGAGAGCCAGTCCGAGGAGTCCGCTTCTTCATCAAGCTCTGACGAAGGCAGTTCGCAGAGCGAGTATGCGGATATAGAAAGTTCGGATGGCAGCGGCAGCGACTCAGGAGGCTACTCTCCTGTGGTTAATGTTGATGAATCTTCAAGCCCTAATGCTCCTGCGGAGAAGAAGCGGAAAATGACGGAATAAAAAGATGTATTTTGATTTTATTTTTTGTAAACGGGGCGGAATCGATTAGAGTTCACCAATTATGAAATAGATGTAAACTTTTGACTTCAATGAATACAAATGATGTTTTGATCAGCTCGCACCTTCTGCCGTTTTTATTGCTCATTTCTTGTTTTCTTTGATGCTTTGTTAAGAATTGGCGAGATGTTTGATAAAACAACGCTGGTCGAGAGAAAAATCAGTCCGCGCGACTTAGATTCCAGGCCGCTTGCTTAGGGATTGCATAGGTTAGAACCTAGCAATCTAGGCCGCTGACATTGATGTTTCAGTTCGCGAATGGTAATAATATAATAACAGAAAAATGATTAAGTTGCAGCTCGCCAAAACATATTGTTTGAATAAAATATGCCTGAATATGAACCATCCAGCTCGCCAGAAAGATTGGAATATTGTCAAGCGAGTGCCAACTGCAATCCACGCTTCTGTTTACTATGGTCGATAATAAGCTTTGCGAGCTGAGAGAAATTATTAGATTGCGAGCTGAGAAAGATTGTTATTGGTTCTGCTTCATTTTTGAAGAATATAACCTGGCAATCTGATAAATCAATCTTTGTAGACTGAAAAGGGGTAACAATATATGGATTGAGAATTGATCTACAGCTTCGGTGATCATGCGGGCAGGTGCCTGCAGGGCTGGCATTGCTTTCCTCGCAGTCATGAGCTGCATGATCAACATATTGAAATCCTGGCGGACTGGGCGGACTAAACGGATACAAAAAACCTCATCCGTAGTTCAAGAAATGATCCACTGCTTGTGACCATGCGGGCAGGTGCCTGCAGGGCAGTCATTGCTTTCCTCGTAAGGTCATGAGCTGTGAGACCAACCCATTGAAAACAGGCAGACTGAGCGGACTGTGCGAATACCGAAACACTGTCCGTAATTCAAGAAATGATCCACAACTCAAGTGACCATGCGGGCAGGTGCCTGCAGGGCAAGCATTGCTTTCCTCGCGAAGTTGAGGGCTGTGTGATCAACCCATTGAAAACTAGGTGGACTGAGCGGATATCAAAATGCTGTCCGCAATTTGCTATAGAAAGTTCCTTTTTGGCTGCTGGCTGCATCCTTGCAGGATAAATTACCAACTAAAGTGACAAGTGGGCAGGTGCGCAATGCGCATTGCTTTCCACACGAGGTCACAAATGCTATAAACTTCAAGCAACTTAGAGAAAAAGAATACACTACTCTCTTGCGTGAGATACATACCAGGTTAATCAGTTGGGCAGGTGCGCAAAGCGCATTGCTTTTCTCAAAAGATCAACTAGGCTGTGGGTTCCCTGCAAGCACCACTTGAGAGTATCAAAGAGTGTTTGAGGGCACAGACTTAGATGATCTATGGGCAGGTGCCGGGTGGCATTGCTTTCCACAAAGAGACCATCAAGGTGCACGGTATCCCTTACAAAACATGGTAGAGCTTACAACCACCCTGTCCCTCAAAAAATGCAGAGGTGGAGTCAGGTACCAGCTGGGATCCAAAATCCAGTAGCCCACCGTGCGAGAATCTGCAAGCTCCCACTACACGGTGCGAAATCTCTCCCCGCAACACGTGGTCATCGCGGTGATACGCTAATGACAACGACTCTCGGGGGGGGGGGGGGTCTAAGCTGGACTTGATGATATCTCTTGATTCAGTGATCTTTCATTTAGAATTGTAGATAAGGAGAAATGATTGATCATTGCAAGAAAAAGGTGTTAGCAAGAAATTCTCATTGATATAATCAGTGAAATGAATACAGATGATAAATGTGTGTTTAAGAATAGAACCGCTTTAGGTCATCACCATTCCAAGTATGAGGTACATCTTCCCCGTCGTAGGTTTGCAGCTGGTACGCCCCATTTCTCAGAACTCTTTTAATGATGAACGGTTCGCTCCAATTTGGATTCAACTTGCCTACTGAACCAACTCTTGCGACTGCATCTACCTTCTTCAGAACGAGATCTCCCACCAGAAAATTCTTGATCCTGATATTCTTGTCAAAATGTCTGGCCACCCTTCATTTCACTTCCTCCTGTCTGATGACGGCCTCCTCCCGCATTTCTTCAATTTGATCCAAGCTATGTTTCATGTTCTCACTGTTGATCTCAAGCCAGTCTTCCCAACTTTGTCTGGCCAGCAGGACCCTGGGGGTCGGAACCTCAAATTCTACCGGGATAAGAGCCTCTGAGCAACGAGCAAGCTTGAAAGGGGTTTCTCCGGTGGTTGATGAGGGGGTCGTTCTGAGGGTCCGTAGAACTGAAGGGAGCTCATCAGCCCAGCTGCCTCAGATTTTGCACCTTCTTTTTCAGCAAATTGTGTATCTGCTTATTCGCTGCTTCTACTTGGCAGTTCCTTCTTGGATGATGAACTGACGAGAATCGTAATTCTATGCCGAATTGTCTGCAAAAGCTTTTCATCTTTTCATTGTTGAACTGCGGCCCATTATCTGTAATTATTGCCTTTGGAATCCCATGTCTGCAAATTATCTCCCCCCACACAAAGTTTTTAATTTCCTGGGTTGTTGTCTTTGCTAGTGCCTTGGATTCAATCCATTTGCTGAAATAATCAATCATAACCAGGATAAAACGTCGCTGCCCACTCGCCATAGGAAATGGACCAAGGAGATCCATTCCCCAAAGCGTTAAAGGCCAGGGTGTTGTGATTGACATAAGTCGTTGAGATGATTGGAGTTGAAGCGAAGCAAATTTCTGGCACTGGGCACATTTCTTTGCATAGGATTCTGAATCCTTTCTCATCGTGGGCCAGAAATAACCTTGTCGCAATATTTTTCTTTCCAATGTTCTTGCACCTGAATGTCTGCCACATTCCCCAGAGTGAATTTCTCGGAGCACCACTGGAATCTCTTCCTCAGAAACACATCTTGCCATTGGAAAGAGGAAAGTCTTTCTATAAAGAATTCTGGAGACGAGATAATAATTTGCCGCTTTCATTCTAAATCTTCTCTTATCCTTCAATGTTTGAGGTAATTCCCCTGTGGAGAGATATGCCACGAATGGATCTATCCAATAGGGTCGTTGTTCAACCTGCATCAACTCCCCTTCTTCCGTAGCCGGGTAAAAAAGCTCTGAACTTGTCTCTCCTAAGGGGAGACCAAACTTTGCTATCTCGTCCGCCTCAGTATTGTGCACTCTTGAGACGTATTAATAATGAAACTTTTAAACCTCTCAATCTCTGCCTTCACCAGCATTAAATATTTCTTCAAGGTGGGCTCTTTCGTTTCAAAATTTCCCAGTACTTGTGACGCCATTACTAAAGAATCGGTTTTAACATGCGCATGGTCTATTCCAAACTCCTTCGCAAACCGCAGACCTGTTAAGAGTGCTTCTTATTCTGCTTGGTTATTTGTGGTTGGAAAAGAAAACTTTACGGCCTGCTTTAGCTTGACCCCGTTGGGGTTAATGAGGACTACTCCTCCTGAGGAGTTTTTGCCTAAAGCACCATCTATGCAGATTGTCGATGCTAACCGAGATTGATCGGCTTGTCTAGTATTGGACTCGGTCGTGTCTATCAAAAAGTCTGACAATACCTGCGCTTTGATGGCTGTCCTGGGTACATATGAGATGTCAAACTCACTAAGTGCAATTGCCCATTTGGCCAGCCTCCCAGAGTGTTCTGGTTTTTCAAGGATACTCTTCAATGGATGATCAGTAACCACCTGGATTGAGTGTGCTTGGAAGTATGGTCGAAGCCTTCGAGCAGACATTACTAGTACCAATGCAAGCTTCTCGAGAATCGGATATTTGGTTTCTGCATTCTTCAGTATATGGCTTACATAATACACTGGATATTGCCTTCTTCCTTCCTCTCTAACAAGAACTGAGCTTATTGCTTCCGAGCCAACTCCTAGGTAGATGTACAACATTTCTCCAGTTCGAGGAATTTAAAGCAAAGGAGTTGAGGTGAGTTGTTTTTTAAGTTGCTCAAAAGCTTTCACACACTCTTCGGTCCATTCGAATTTTGATCCCCCACGAAGAGTTCTGAAAAATGAAGCGCTTTTATCTCCTACTATGGAAATGAATCTTCCAAGGCCAGCCAGTCTTCCTCCTAGCTGCTGAACTTCCTTCGGGGAGCGAGGTTATGGCATATCGAGGATTGCTTTAACTTTGTCTGGGTTAGGGGCAAGCCCTTCAGGCGTAAGGAGATGACCGATAAATTTTCCTTTACTTGCTCCAAAGATACATTTTAACAGGTTTAACTTCATGTTATACCTCCGCAGAGTAGAGAATATATCTGCGAGGTCTTGTAGGTGCAAAGCAAAGGTTTTACTTTTAATAAGAAGATCATCAACGTAAACTTCAAGATTTTTCCCTTTTTGTTCTTTAAAAACAAAGTCCATCATGCGCTGATAAGTAGCGCCTGCATTTTTTAGCCCGAAGGGCATCACAAGATAGCAGTCACAACCATCGTTTGTGATAAACGACGTATGAGGAACATCAGGCTTATGCATCCTAATCTGGTGATAACCAGAGAACACATCTAGAAAACTCATAAAAGGATATCCAATCGCAGAATCTACTAAAGCGTCTATCTGAGGCAGATGATAACAATCTTTAGGACACGCTTTATTATCTTTAGTAAAGTCAACACACATCCTCCACTTCCCCCTGGCTTCTTCACCATTACAACGTTTGAAACCAAAGCGTGGTATTGAATTTCGCGGATGAATTTAGCCTTGAGAAGCTTGGATACCACTACAAACGTGATAAGCTTGGATACCCCTCCGAGCGTTACTGAGAGTGTAACGCTCCCTTCAACCTCCTTCCTTTCGCCAGTGAAGCCGTAAAGTGGCCCTTTGGTGGAGAGCAAAGTCTTTCCAGATCTCAGGGACTCATATGCGTTCTTGAATATAAGGTTGACCGAGCTTCCAGTATCAACCAAAATTCTTTGGACCGTGTAATTTTCAATAATTGCTCTGATCACGACAGCGTCATTGAAGGGGTTGGCCGTCTTCGGGAGATCCGCTGGGCCAAAAGTAACGATTTCACTTGGAGGGGCTGTAGTATTCATGGCCACCTCATGTCGTGAGATCTTAGCCAAGGAAGACTTCCTGCTTGACTCTGCACCCGCTCCTCCATGGATGCAAAAGAGGTCACCGAGGACGCCTACGTCGTTTGCGTCGACGCTTTCTCCGATTTTGTTGTTGCCAAGGTATCCTGCCTCCTCAATGTCCTCATTCTCCCAAAAATACTTTGACCACCTCTTTGCCCTTACCGGTGGATGGTTTTGCTGGAGCATCTTTTACACCAAGGCCTTCATTTTTCTTGCGGCAAGTAGCCGCTCCACAAGCTGTCGGAGAGCTCTGTAATCCTCTGTTAGGTGTCCTTTCTCCTTGTGGAATGCACAAAAAAGATCCGAGTTTCGAGTCTTTCCCTCTGTTTTCTGGAATTCTTTCTTGAATTCAATCCTCTTCTATAGGATCTGGAGAACCTCATTTACTGTTAGGCTCATGAAGACAAGCTCTTGCACAGGACCGTGGCATTGTTGATCTTCTGAAGAGGAACTACCTCGGATTTGAAGGACAGGTAAGATCTGAGGAGCGACAGGAGCGGGGGTTGTGGCCAACGGCAATTTCTGTTCACGAAACTGTTGATGGCCTTGGTAGGGTCGCTTGTGCCGGAAATTCCTTCCCCTATGTGCTGGGGGTTGATATTCTGGTAAAGGAGGTCTGGGTGCTTGATGAGCTGCAGAGGAATCTATTTTGCCCCTTCTTTTTGCCTTTGTCGTTAAGTTGGACACATATGAGGGATTGTCACTCTCCCCTTTAATTAAGGTATTGACCAAGGCAATTAGGTCCTGGAATGTGGCAGGATCCTTTTGTAAAGCCTCCCATGTAATGACCATATAATATGGGTCCGGCCCGGGCCCCACGACATACAGACGCCACAGCTTTAGCATTAAAAGATGGTATTAACTACCAAACTCAAAACTCAAAATAAAGCAACAGCGGAAACATACAAACAAAACTAGAAGTTATCCACTACCGATCAGGAGTATCAAAATGGCCTTAAGGCTTTACACAAAATAGTCCAAAATTGAATGACAACAAGGTCAAACATCAACGTGCAAAAGCACTCCTAGGCAATCTCGACATGCAAGCCGGAAATACCAATAACATGGAGCATCACAATCAAGAAGAAAACAAGCTAGTAAGCATGGTAATCACTTCATGAGGCTTAGGCCTTTTCGGCCGGCGCACTTGCTCCCGCTTGCGATCCTTGCCCTGTAAAAATTTATGGTAACGTGAGTCAGCAAAGGCTGACCACTACTGTGTAACCAACACATCTCCTCCCGGCCTCCCCTAACGGACCCCGGGGTACTCCTCCAACCTACAAGTCAGCACTTCGTATGCTATATACATAAACATGTAAAGCTTTAAAAATAGGTTTGAATGTCTCAAACAACAAACATGTTTTCTGTGTTGAACATATAAATAAAGGGGTCCAACTATGCAACATGTATGTAAGCTCGGACTTCACCCAAGGCACCCTATCGCGTATGCATCTAGCACATCATCATAACAACTGGGTACTTCCAATTTCCCCATCGGCGTCAAGCTGCAAACAAAAAAGGTACTGCAATTCCCTTAACGACATACAAGCCTCCATACGGAAATCTTGTCAAGGCCCCACCCGCTCGTGGGTCTTAGACCCGGGCTTGCCTGCAAACTCTGACTTCTCACGTCAGGATTCCGTCTCACACACAAACCGATTCTAAGAACCCTTGCTGGACCCCACCCGCTCGTGGGCTTCATTGCCCGGGATTGTCTTATGATTGACGTTCTCATCAGTCTCACAGAAGGGGACTAGTCTCGCCGGGACACTCTCCCCACATGACTTGCACGTAACGAGATATCCAGCCGACTACGGAGACAAAGCCGCACCTTAGCACATCACAATCCATAACCTTTCCCACCCTAATCCATCATTCATATTGAAAAGTTCCCGCGCACCAAGGAAACCATCCACCACCAACACAGAGCTAACCTTGTCCGGTTCCGGCTACACATACTCACTCGGAAAAAGGGGGAAACACATACATCACAAACGACATCTTGCTGCAACGGATTTCTACAAAATCCTTAAGGCTCGCTATGCACTATCACCGTGTTGGACTAACGGTCGTGACTACAACTTCACCCACAATGCCTAATCCACTAACGGAGCGGATCTCTAATGCAATATCATGTCAGGGACAGACACAATCGATCTGGTGGTTCCTCTTGAACCATGACGACCCAAACCCCTCTCATTTGAGAGATTTGGTGCCCAAAAGCTTGAAAAGCAAGAAAGAAAGAGATGATATGCACGCATCCTAGAAACCGAGAGGAGAAATGTCATTACTTTACGACTCCTCTTCCTAGTCATGGAATCCTTGATTTAAACGGATTGACACGAGCGCCTCCACGCCCTCTCCACGGATCTGGTCTCGGAACGACGATCGGAGCTCTAAAGCTCCGTCAATGGTGGAAGAAAGCTCTCTCTCCTTCCTCCTCCCTTAACTTCTTCTCCAAACCTAACTCTCACTCTAGAAGATGAGAAAATGTGGTGAAAGACACTCTCAGCCCTATAAAGTCCTTTGGGCAGAAGATCCTGGGCCCTTGGATCGAGTTTAAGGAAGCATTGGACGACCACAAAAGAAAAATGACGGAACTGCACCCACGCGCTCGATCAGTGGCGCACGACCAGTGGTCGTGCGCACTGGATCCCATGATCGTGCGATTAACAATGGCAAAACTCTAGAGAAAATGAGATAAACGCGCACGAGCAGCGGTGTATGACCAGTGGTCGTGCGCACTAAGTCCAATGGTCGTGCGATTGCCCTAGGAAGGACTTTGAAAAAATGGAGAATAACTGGTCGTGCACACTAGATCCAATGATCGTGCGTTAGATTCAATGTCGAGCTCATCGACCTACCGCCAACGGTATCTCTACCGTCGGGCGTTAGCTTCCAGCGACTCCAGGTCTGAAAACTGAGGTGTTACAACTCCTCCCCCCTTACAAGAATTTCGTCCACGAAATTAATCCTCATACAGGAAGACAGCAAGAAAACTATTGCAACAAATAAAACATTGTTACTACATACCGGTTACTGTTTCAAACCAACATTACACAAATAACTCGGGATAGTTCTCGTGCATTGCTTGCTCACGCTCCCAAGAGAACTCGTCACGCACGCAGTTATCCCAACGCACCTTCACGAGCTTAACTTCTTTGTTCCGTAACTGCAGAACTTCTGTATCCTCTAAACTAACTGGACGAACTCGCGCCTTCAAGTCCTCTTCTATTGGCACTGATGCCGATTCGATCACCACACTAGCCTCTACTAAGTCTTTCCTCAAGACGGAGACATGGAAAACATCGTGTAATCCACTCAGCTCTGTGGACAACGCCAACCGGTATGCTGCTTCTCCCACCCGTTCTATAATCTCAAAAGATCCCAAAAACCTCGGACTCAACTTCTTGAGTCGGCGAATCCGCGAAACGCCCTTGAACGGCTTGATCTTTAGATAGACCTAGTCGCCTACCGCGAACTCCTCCTTCCTGTGGCGAGCATTAAATATTTTGTTTGCCAATCTTGAGCAACATTCATGCGCTCTTGAATGGTTTGCACTAACTCGCATGCATCAGCTACCACTTCTTTTCCCAAAAGTTTGGTGTCTCCCGCCTCTGTCCAAGACATCGGTGTTCGACACCGCCTCCCATACAAAGCTTCGTATGACGCCATCTTTATACTTGCTTGGTAACTGTTGTTATAAGCGAACTCTACCATGAAGAGGTGATCTTCCCACTTCTTACCGAAGTCAAGAGTACACATCCTCAACATATCCTCCATAGTACAGTTCGTTCTTTCGGTTTGCCCATCAGTTTGAGGACGAAAAACCGTACGTAACTTGAGCTTCGTGCCCAAACTCTTCTGAACCAACCTCCAGTCCTTGGACGTGAAACGTCCATCGCGATCACTAACTATACTCTTAGGAATTCCATGTAGTCGCACAATGTTGCAAACATACAACTCCACCAGCTTCTCCACGCCGTCCTCTTTCCGATTTGGGATGAAGTGAGCCACTTTGGTCAAGCGATCCACGATCACCCAAATCGCGTCGTTACCCTACTGCGATCTAGGTAACCCATGTAAAAAGTCTATGGAGATGTTATCAAATTTCCACTCGGGAATAGGAAGAGGCTTCAGGAACCCGCCCGGCTTCTGACACTTGGCCTTCACTAAGGCACAAGTTTGGCATCGACTCACGTGCAAAGCTACTTTCCGCTTCAAACCAGACCACCTAAAGGATTTCTTCATATCCAAGTGCATCTTTGTACTGCCCGGGTGAATGGAGTTCTTTGTGAAGTGAGCCTCAAACATCAACTCCTCACGGAGCTTACCGAACTGCGGTACACAAATCCTTCCGTCCTTTCTCAGAATCCCATCAATCAACTCCCAGGAGCTACTCTCGCCCTTTTGAGCTTCCACCACGTATGGCTGGAACTCCACATCCAAACGGGCCGCTTCCCGAATACGATCGGACAAGTCGTTCTGCATTTCAATCCAGTTCAACCGAGCCCCGCTAGACTCGCCTCTTGCTACACACTCCTTGCCAAGGGACTCCCAGTCCCACATCAATCGCTCATCATGAGCTTCGATCCAATTTACTTGACCAAAATATTTCCTACTCAAGGCATCTGTCACCACGTTGGCTTTGCCTGGCGTATACTGAATCGCCACTTCATAGTCTCCAAGGAACTCGACCCATCTGCGCTGCCGCATATTCAAGTCCTTCTGATATAGAAGATACTTCAGGCTCTTGTGATCCATGAAGATCTCCACTTCCGCACCATAAACATAGTGTCGCCATAATTTCAAAGCAAAAATTACCGCCGCCAACTCCAAATCATGGATGGGGTAATTCCTCTCGTGAGGCTTTAACTGCCTAGATCCAATAGCTATCACACTGCCATGTTGCACCAACACGCAACCCAAACCGCATTCAAATGTGTCACTAAAAATCTGAAATCCTTCAGTCCCTTTAGGAAGGTTTAGGATTGGAGCTGCCATTAGCCTCCCCTTTACAGTGTCAAACGCCTGACTGCACTCCGGAATCCAAATAAACTTATGGTCTTTACGAGTTAGAGAGCTGAGGGGTAGGGCTATCCGCGAAAAGTTTTTCACAAACCTTCTATAGTACCCGGCTAGTCCAAGAAAACTTCGGACTTCCGCCACAGTTCTCAAAATTGGCCAATCTTTGATGGCTTCAAATTTTGCCGGATCCACCGCCACCCCATCACCAGTAATCACATTGCCCAGAAAAACCACCTTCTCCAACCAGAACTCGCACTTCGAGAATTTTGCATAAAGCTGGTTCTCTCTCAACACTTGCAAGACCACTCTCAAGTGAGTCTCATGCTCGACCTCTGATTTAGAGTACGCCAAGATATCGTCAATGAATACCACTACAAAAGAGTCCAAGTACTCCCGAAATACTCGATTCATCAAGTCCATGAACACGGATGGCGCGTTCGTCAACCCGAACGACATCACCGAGAACTTAAAGTGACCATACCTCGTACCAAAAGCTGTCTTGGGTATGTCCTCGTCTCGAATTCGCAACTGATAGTACCATGACTTCAGATCCAACATGGAATACACCACCAACCCCACCAACTGGTCGAACAGGTCGTCTATCCGAAGAATCAGATACTTATTCTTGACAGTCAATTTATTCAACTCTCGGTAGTCTATGCACAACCACATACTACCATCATTCTTCTTCACGGATAGCACATGTGCGCTCCATGGTGAAGAACTGGGTCTAATATCCCCTTGCTCCAACAGTTCCTGCAACTGCACTTTGAGTTCGGCCAACTCCTTTGGTGCCATCTTAAAAGGAGGACGTGACACCGGCCTAGCCTATGACACTAACTCGATCGAGAAATCAATCTCCCGTCGAGGAGGTGCTCTAGGAAGCTCCTCAGGAAACACATCCTCGTACTCCGCCACTACTGGCACTTCCCCAAGTGATAACTTGGAAAGACGAACCTCCAACAATGCTACAAGAGCTACTCCTCCCCGGTTAACTGCCCGCACCAACTGCATGACCGAAATCAGGGAAAAGGCCGCCCCACTGAGGCCCTCAAACTTAACTTCTGTCCGCCCTTCACCCTTCAGGGTCACCACCTTAGATAGGCAGTCAATACTGACATGTTGCTCTGCAAGCCAGTCCATTCCCAAAATGACATCGAACTCCACCAAAGGTAAAACCGCTGCTATCACGGTGAAGTTAACCCCGCTTTGATTCATACAAATGCGCCCTTTTGCCCCGATGGTCATGGATGACCCATTGGGCATGCGCACCTTCAGCTCTGCGTACGTCGAGAAAGACTCAACTCCAATTCTCCGGATAAAGCTTTCCTCCAGAAAAGAGTGTGACGCTCCCGTATCAAACAATACCCTAGCGGGGTATCCAAAAACTAACACAAAGCCTAAACACAGGCAACAAACATAAACGGTCTTGAAAGTATGAAGTACAAGGTTAAATTTACACTTTCTCATACCTGTCACCACATCGGGTTGACGGATCGCTTCCTACTGCCCAAGGTTATAAGTCCTTGGTTGTACAGGTTGGAACCGAGAAGCGCTAGACTCCGCCATCTTTCCTTTCTCTGTGGCACTGGGGACCGAGCGCACAGACTGCTCCTGTCTTGGCTCCTGCTCAACACCTCCTTGAGTACAAACATGAGCTATGTGGCCCACCTTGCCATAATTAAAGCACGTCGGTGGTCCCTTAAAGAGAGACCATCCGGACGTCAAATTGCTTTTCTCATCGGACTTGAAAGGATGAGGTTTTTTCTTTCATTTATTCCCTTCAGACTTCCCTTGGGATTGAGAAGGCTTCCCTTCCCCTTGCTTGGCTGCGAAACCCTTACGACGTTGGGTTCGATCCAAATCACTCTCCAGCGTTATGCCCGCCTCAACTAGTTCGTTGAAACCAACATTCTTCGTGGCGATGAGGGGTTGTCTCAGATTCTCCCTCAGCCCATGGTAGAAGAGGTTATCCCTCTCCTCATCGTCTGCCATTATCGTTCCCACATAATGACCCAGCCGAGTAAACTCCTGAACGTACTCGTCCACCGTCTTATCCCGCTGCAGCAAGTGCAAAAATTGCCTTTGAAGGGCCAACCTCGTCGAAACAGGAATGTACTTCTTTAGGAAAGCATTCCCAAATTCTTCCATGGACGGGGTGCGTCCAGGAAACGGGCGGCCGCTATGGCTCACCCACCACAACTTCACGTCTCCTTACAACATAAAGGTCGCAAAATCAAATTTCTTTTCCTCTGGCATCTCTGCCGCCCTCAGAAGTTCTTGCATCCGTGCCCACCAATCCTTCGTATCAGTCGGCATGCCGACTCCCTTAAACGTTGGAGGATGGAAGCTCAGAAAATATTTCATCTGCCGGTCCCCATGCCCGACAACCACCCTTTCGACCAACGGCTCTACTTGTCTGCCTTCTCCGCCCGACACGTCCGTCGTTGTATCCGGGGTAGCAAGAGTTGCTACCTGAGCAACATGGGTTGCAACTTGTGCTGCCGTTATAGCTTGGGCTACCACCATTGCTTCTGCAAGCATGCGACAAAAATCGGCCGGGTTTACACCCATGCCCAAAGGACCCTTAGCAGTAGCACTGCTCGCCGAAAGCTCTTCTCTTGGCCTCAACGTCCCTGCCTCGTTGCTTGCTCCCTTAACAAAAGAAAGGTAGCAAGAAATCAGTCTCTAATCACAAGACTCAAACATAAGGACACTCACGGTCCCGCTATATTTCTTTGTGGATAACTTTTATACGCGATCCGATTACGTTAAATCGACTGCTAAACCTGGCCTTGGACACGAACCTCTCTCTAATACCAAATTGTAAAGCCTCCATTATAATGACCATATTATATGGGTCCGGCCGGCGCCCCACGACATACGGACTCCACAGCCTTGGCATTAAAAGATGATATTAACTACCCAACTCAAAACTCAGAATAAAGCAACAACGGAAACATACAAACAAAACTAGAAGTTATCCACTACCGATCAGGAGTATCAAAATGGTTTTAAGGCCTTACACAAAATATTCCAAAACTGAATGACAACAAGGTCAAACATCAACGTGCAAAAGCACTCCTCGGCTACCTCGGCATGCAAGCCGGAAATACCAATAACATGGAGCACCGCAGTGTACTTCTTATACTAGAAGAAAGAAGTAGTTGGGAAGAAGATCGGGTCTCCATACCATATGTTCATTGCTCTAAGGGATCGAGCCTTTATCAGAATCACCTACCAACAAATGTGTAGTGTAAAGTGTTCGGCTTGCACTTCTCTTTCCATTTGCTCCAGCTATGAAAGAAAAGAATGCAGAACTCTTTTTTTCGACCACTGTTTTTTGACTTGACTTCCCTCCCGTGTTATTTTTCGGGAGTGGAGTTGGAGTCAAAGGTCAATCTACTCAACAGTGGAATATTTTGTGGTGCCCAACACAAGCAGAAAGCATGGTAATCACTTCAAGAGGCTTAGGCCATATCGTCCGGCGCACTTACTCCCGCTTGCAATCCTTGCCATGTAAAAATTTGTGGTAACGTGGGTCAGCAAAGACTGACCTCTACTGTGTAACCAACACATCTCCTCCCGGCCGCCCCTAACGGACCCCGGCTTACACCTCCAACTTGCAAGTCAGCACTTCGTATGTCATATACATAAACATATAAAGTTTTAAAAACAGGTTTGGATGTCTCAAACAACAAACATGTTTTCTATGTTGAACATATAATCAAAGGGGCATACTATGCAGCATGTATGTAAGCTCGGGCTTCACCCAAGGCACTCTATCGCGTATGCATCTAGCACATCATCATAACAACTGGGTACTTCCAATTTCCCCATCGGCGTCAAGCCGCAAACAAAAAAGGTACTGCAATTCCCCTAACGGCATACAAGCCTCCATACGGAAATCTTGTCAAGGCCCCACCCGCTCGTGGGTCTTAGACCCGGGCTTGCCTGCAAACTTTGACTTCTCACGTCAGGATTCCGTCTCACACACAAACCAATTCTAAGAACCCTTGCTGGACCCCACCCGCTTGTGGGCTTCATTGCCCGGGCTTGTCCTATGCTTGACGTTCTCGTCAGTCTCACAGAATGGGACTAGTCTCGCCGGGACACTCTCCCCACATGACTTGCACGTCACGGGATAGCCAGCCGACTACGAATACAAAGTCGTACCTTAGCACATCACAATACATAACCTTTCCCACCATAATCCATCATTCGTACTGCAACGTTCCCGCGCATCAAGGAAACCAACCATCTATTGCCAACGCGGAGCTAACCTTATCCGGTTTCGGCTACACGTACTCACTCGAAAAAAGGTGAAACACATACTTCACAAACGACATCTTGCCGCAACGGATTTCTACAAAATCCTTAGGGCTCGCTATGCAACATCACCGAGTCGGACTAACGGTCGCGA
This sequence comes from Platanthera zijinensis, assembly GCA_039513925.1. NCBI lineage: Eukaryota > Viridiplantae > Streptophyta > Magnoliopsida > Asparagales > Orchidaceae > Platanthera > Platanthera zijinensis. Next base: position 283,179,662 of record CM077078.1, on the reverse strand, counting down.
CTACGGCTTCACCCACAATGCCTAATCCACTAACGGAGCGAATCTCTAATGCAATACCATGTCGGAGATGGACACAATCGACCCGGTGGTTCCTCTTGAACCATGGCAACCCAAACCCCTCTCATTTGAGAGATTTGGTGTTCAAAAGCTTGAAAAGCAAGAAAGAAAGAGATGATATGCACGCATCCTAGAAACCGAGAGGAGAAATGTCGTTACCTTACGACCCCTCTTCCTAGCCATGAAATCCTTGCTTTGAACGGATTGACACGAGCGCCTCCACGCCCTCTCCACGGATCTGGTCTCGGAACGATGATCGGAGCTCTGAAGCTCCGTCAATGGTGGAAGAAAGCTCTCTCTCCTCCTCCTCCCTTAACTTCCTCTCCAACCCTAACTCTCACTCTAGAAGATGAGAAAATGAGGGTAAAGACACTCTCAGCCCTATAAAGTCCTTTGGGCGGAAGATCCTGGATCCTTGGATCGAGTTTAAGGAAGCATCGGACGGCCACAAAAGAAAATTGACGGAACTGCACCCGTCTGCACGATCAGTGGCGCACGACCAGTGGTCGTGCGCACTAAGTCCAATGGTCGTGTGATTGACCTAGGCAGAACTTGGAAAAAATGGAGAATAGGGCGCACGATCAGTGGCGCACGACCAGTGGTCGTGCGCACTAGATCCAATGATCGTGCGCTAGATTCAATGTCGAGCTCATCAACCTACCGCCAGCGGAATCTCTACCGCTGGGCGTTAGCTTCCAGCGACTCCTGGTCTGAAAACTGGGGTGTTACACCTTTGTGGTTGCTTCAAATTTCGACGGCCCCTCCTTGAGTCCGTTGATTAGGGCAATCTTATAGAATTCAGGATCTATATTCTTGACCCTCAACTTCTCCTTCTGGAAGCGATCCACAAACTGTGCTACCGATTTATTGTCTCCTTATTTGATCTTAAAGAGGGCAGCTGACCCGCTCTTCCTTTTCTTGGAGGTGGCAAACCTTAACAGGTGTTCCTGGCGAAGCTCGGCAAAACTGGAGATAGACAGGGGGTATAGTTCATGAAACCACTCTCGGGCCTGACTGCCAAAGGTGGTCACCAGGAGCTTGCACTTCAGGCTATCTGTCAAGCACCTCATAGCTACGACATCCTCAAAGGCCTGAAGGTGAGCGATTGGGTCTGTCTCTCCAGTGTATAAGGGAATGCGAGGTTCTCTGAAATTTTTGGGAGCCTACTCCTGACGGATCCCGTCTACAAAAGAAGACTCTTCAGCTTGAGCTAGAGTAGAGATCGCAGGAGGCCGTGCGACCTGATTGTCCTCAACAAAGTCAAGTCTGTGGGCTGGACTTCGCCTGGCCACCTCACGGAAAAGTCCATAAGAGGAGCGAACTCATCTGCTTGAGGTCGCAGTGGAGCTGCGGGCTGGACGGCCAAGCTGGCTGGCAGTGGCGTTGCTGCTGGCGCCAAGCGAACTGGCGTTTGGCGGACTGGCTCGTCCGCGGAGGCCATTCTGGGCTGGTCAAGTCGTTGAGTATGCGCGGTCAGGGTCTGGCTGATTGCGTCGAGGCGCTGGTCGGTCTCTCTCCGAGAATGTTCGGCTTCTCTTCGAGATCGGTCAAGCGCGTCCCACATGTCGTCTGATGTGTTTGAGCGACCTGCGCGGACATGGCGATGAAATGATCGGCGATCTGACATTTCAGTCCGTGAACTTCAACAGTTACTTTAATTTGAAGGTCGCGTGTTGATGTTGATGCAAGAAATACGCCCTCAAGTTCCGGCAAAAGGGAAAAAGAGGTTGAGGAAACTGCACGTAACTGTTTACTGGTGGATGAGAAAGGAGTAATCAGGACCGCTGATCGCTGTGGAACCGAAACAAGCTGGAGACCGCAAAGTCCGAGATTCGAGTCCGCAGCCTTTAATAAGTGGGCTCCTGGGCTCGAGTCAGCGTGCTTTGGGTGCACCGCTTCCCCCTATTTATTGGTTTGGGGGCCTGCCCAAACGGACAGTGCTAAAATAACCGGCTGCCTGGGGTACAGGAGAACCGGGCAGCGGTGACGGGAGTCATAGAAGAAAAGACAAGCCAGTCCGTGCAAGAGGGGCAGACTGGGCTCGCGAGCTGGAGCTTCCGTCTGGCTGCAAGGCGCGATCCTGGCTGGTGGGCCGCGACCTGTGCGGGCTGACACTTGAGTCCGCCTGAAGAGCTGGCGGACGATCTGGGAAGCTGATCACCTGAGGCTGGACGATCCGGGCGGACTGGAGGATAGAGTCCGCCGCTGAAGGAGGCTGGTACTGGAATCCCGAATGGGCGACCTGGGCGAACTGGGAATTTAGTCTGTCGCTGGAGAGCCCTGGATCTGCATGCTGTCTTGACGACCTGAGCGGACTGGAGGACTGAGTCCGCCAACAGAGGAGGAAGACCTTTGTCCTTGCTGAACATGTTGCGGATTCTGGGGTTAACATCACCATCCTCTGAATCGAAACTGGAGTTCCTATAGTCGTCAACTTGAATCCGCCCTCCATTAGGGACAGACAAATTGTACGAATTTCCTCGGCCTCCTCTGCCTCCTCCTCCTTGCCCGCTCCCCCGTGCTCTAACTGTAATGACTATCTCGGCCTCTCCATAGCCGCCGCCGCCGCCTCCACCACGATAGCCTCCCTGCAGTCAAAATAAGGTTATCATATAAGCCAAGGCTTGCAATTCTAGAAGAAACTAATTAAAGAATAAGAGCAAGCAAGATGGAGAATGGAAGACTTCGCTTCACCATTTTTTTTTCAATTGGCTTGTGAGATCAGAAGCAGGAGAGGGCGTCAATTTAACAAACCCTTGCGTCCCCTTTTCGTAATAAAAAGGAATTGCAAGGGCTTTTAATTCATGGATAGACCCGTCCTTGAGTTCATACGTTTTTTTAAAAAAAATATTATTATTATATAATATTATTTATTAAATTGATCTGGTTGCGTTACAAAGTCGTTGGACATTGTTAGATTATTAATTTTTAATTAGGAGATTATTAAATTTTGGGATATGGAAAAAACTATTAGTCCCACATCACCATTTTTATATGGGCTACACACAACAACACTCAGGCCTTTATCTCATTATAGTGGGGTCGGCTATATGGATCTTTTGTCGACATTGTGCTCTATTTGTTGTCATAATCTCACTAATGTCTAAGTACAACATGTCTTTTCCTGCAGTTTCATTCCAAGTCTTTATTGGTCTACCCCTCCCTCGTTTAACATGCCTAATGACTAGACTCTCACAACGCCTAACAAGTGCCTCTATTGGTCTCTGTTGTACGTGTCCAAACCCTCTTAGACGAGCTTCTCACATTTTCTTTGCAATTGGTGCTACCCCTGTCTTATCCCTGATACTTTCATTTCTAATTTTATCCAATCTCGTGTGTCCACATCATCTAAGCATTCTCATCTCCGCAACTCCCATTTTTTGCTCATGTACACAACTCACTGCCCAACACTCAGAACCATAAAGCATGGTCTAATTGCAGTACGGTAAAACTTGCCCTTAATATATACCATTAGCCCATTTTTATTTGGGCTAATGGTGTATATTAGGCTTCTTGAGCTTTTCTCGGTTAGTTGAGGTAAGGGAGACTGAACCATACCATGCATGCCTTTATATGATGGGCCGGGCCTTAATGTTTATTTTAAATTATATTTTTATTTTTGCTGATTATTATTTTATAAATAAATTCAAATATTTTAAAAGGGAGTGTCCCAGTTTTGGCTCGCAAAGTTCGGATCAAGGGGGGTGGATCAAAGGTTATTGATTCAACGGTCGATCCTACACAATGTACAACAAGAAGAAGCTAGAAGGCTAAAGCCTCATTTGGCGCGGCGGTGGAGGGAGGAGCGGAGGGTGGAGATGCGGCTTTTGGACTGGAGGGGGGATCGAAACAGAGTTTCGGGGGGACTTTTCCTCCTTGCTGTTGGAGAAGCGACAAACGCTGTCGGACGACGTTTGTTTTATCGCTGTTCAGCGACGTTTGCTCCAAACACTGCCGTGAAAACGCATAAACAAATGAAGCCTAAGAATGACTTCAAGATTGCTTACAAACAATACTCGCGTGCTGAAGCAATGAGGTAATGAAGTCTATAGAAACTTTTTCTCCTAAAATCAGAGCTGAGCTCGCCCCAAGGAAGACACAAACTTGGCAAATGTGAACATTTGGGGTGGGGGGTTTAGTATACCTTTCACTTGTGCCCTAAGGTCCTATCTATTGGTAATCCAAAGGGTATTCGTCTGCAAATAGCCGCCCTCACCTTTGCTGAATACGTGATATCTGTATAATTTTATGAACGGGAGGTCGCGGGACCACTCTCAACTATCCAATAACAAGTAAACTATCAGTAAAGAAGATGCAAGAACAACACTTGTTTTATTTACTGCTTTATAGTGCGAGACATACATTGCGAGACATAATTTCGCAGTCCACCTAATGGAGAATAGAAACTAGACAAGTACAAAAATCTAGCGGACTAAAAAACTGGAGACCGACTAGCTGCCAGACTGCACGTCTAACCGCGAGGTTGCGCAAACACCTTTATTGGACTGCTGAAGAGCTACCACCTGTCCGCACTTCTAGTCGCTTGACCTCAGAGGTCGCCTAGTCGCAAAAGCCGCGCGAACAGACTGAACTAATCGAACTGACATTCAACCCGCAAAGATCAGGAGAACTGGTTTATTGAACTGGAGAACTGCTAATGAAGAAGACTGCTCTAATAGCACAACCTGTGACTTGTTGCTTAACCGCCAACTGTTGTTTGCTAATTCACATTGAGCCTCGACTGACTTAACTGCCAGTACTTGGCGCTTAGTCACTCAATATTAGCCTCACAGCCTTCAAACACAGCAACACAAGTCACTTCTCTGTGTCGTACGATTAAAGAAAGCTTAACTGTAAACTAGCTGCAAATTATAGTTCTCATAGGTTCGGTTAAGAATGACAGAGCCAGAATCCATATTTATAGGCAGAGCAGTTGGATGCAGTCACCATCATAAGTGATAAGGAAACTGCCAGCAAAAATGGCGGTTAGATAACTCTAACCACACAATAATGTAGTCTGCCAGAAATCAGACAGTACAGACAGATATCAGTACATAAAACATCAACAGTGCGTTCTGCCAGAGTCAGAGCGCGCAGTCCGCAGTTAGCCAAAACAAGCCGCGTGGATAGCGACCTGGCTACCTCCCGACCTCCCGACCTCACTTCAAATTTTCAGCACTCCCCCTTGAAGTAAGAGTCGGAAAGTACCCCCAAGTAAACCCTGCAACTGTTCAAACGACCCTTTCGACATTGGCTTCATGAAGATGTCCGCGACATTGTCCTTGCTCTGCACAAACTCCACCATCATAGATCTTCTAGCACCTTTTCCCGAACATAGTGATGCTCGATCTCGATGTGTTTTGTCCGCGCGTGACACACTGAATTTGTAATTAACTTCTAAGCACTCTCATTGTCATCACAAAGCAGAGTAGAACCTCGCATCTCCTCATGCATATCCTCCACCTACCTGCGCAACTAGATGGCCTCCTGCGCCGCCAAGGACGACACCTTGTATTCTGCTTCAGTGGTGGAGACAGACACAAAATCTTGTTTCTTACTGCACTACGAGATAGTCGTTGAACTAGTCACGAAGACATACCCAGATGTCGACTTTCGATCATCTGTATCTTCAACATAGTCAGCATCCGTAAACTAGTGCAAGTTGAAGTTCGTGTCCTTCTCATAAAAGTGCCCCATGTCCGTGGTGGACTTCACGTACTTCAATATACTCTTTGCTGTCACTAGATGAGGCTTCCTGTGCTCTTGCACATACCGACTTGCCCGACCAACAACATATCAAATATCTGGCCTAGTAATCGTTAAACATATCAAACTCATGACCAAATCCCGGAAGACTAAGGGATCGAGAAGAACCCTTTTTTCATTTCGTCGAAGCCTTAACCCGACTTCAAGTGAAGTAGAATTGCTCTTCCCCTTCCTCATGCCGAACCGCTTTACGAACCGCTTTGCATATCTTTTTCGGGAGACAAGCGCACCGCTCTTCTTCCTCTCCACTTCTAGTCCAAGAAATTGGTGAAGATCACCAAGAACCTTCATTTCAAATCGAATAGATAGTATAGCTCCCAGCTTTGCTACTTCATCAAATTTCCTCGCCATGATAATGTCGTCGACGTATAACAACATTAAGACTCAAATCTATCATCTCTTCTTGATAAACATACTTGAGTCTGAATCCGAAGCAAAGTATCCACATAACTGTAGATATTCTACTATCTTCCCATACCATGCTCGAGGCTCCCGCTTTAAACTATAGAGGACCTTCTTCAGTTTGCAGACATGTCCTGGATGAGTCTTGGACACATACCCTGGTGATTGCATCATGAAGATGTCCTTGTCAATCTCCTCGTAAAGAAAACCATACTTCACGTTGAGTTGCCAAATCTTCCATGTCTTACATGTTGGCAAGGAAATCACCGTCCTAACCGACGTCATCTTGGCCACATGACAAAATGTCTCTTCATATTCCTCTTCGTACTGCTGTGAGAACTCTTGAGCAACAAGGCGAGCCTTGTATTGCTGTGAGAACCCTCGATCAACAAGGCGAGCCTTGTACTGCTCGATACTATTGTCTGCTTTCTTCTTTAACTTATAGAATCATTTACAAGTAACATGAGTTATGTATTCTACCCTTGGCACAAAATCTCAAGTTTCGTTCTTCTCATGGGCGGCCATCTCCTCATCCATGACATCTTCCCACTCATTTACACTAATGGCATTTTCAAAGCACGTTGACTCCCGCTCGCCCAGTAGTCCGACAAAGAAACATGAGACCAAACTCATCATATGACCCTCTTTGTACCGAGTCGGTGGTATGATGGTCTTCTTTGACCTTTGTAAATCCAGACCATGCTCCACCAAATCAGCTACCTCTTCTGCATCAGCTCTTCTGCTAGGCATACTAGGAGCATCGCTTCCTCTGCTTCCAGAACCAGAAGTACCTGCCACTAAGCTTGATATAGCTGGAGCTCTTGGAAACACAAATAGCTCCACCAGAAAATCTTCAGCAGCTTCTTATCTTCTTCCTTCTTCCCTGCTCCCTTGTAATTCTACAGAAGAACTACCGACATCAGCTCGTCGAATATCACATCTTTCGAGACAACAAACTTCCTTGTCTCAGGATCCATGTACTTCCAATCATTCTTTTGCTCATCATAGCCAATAAAAATAAGTTTCCTTGCCTTAGCATCTAGCTTTATCCTGAGAATATCTAGAACATGCACATAACAGGCAGAACCAAACACTCGAAAGTGAGCCACACTGAGCTTCTTCTTGAACATCAGTTCATGCGAAGAATTTATGTTTACATGACTCAATGGCATCCTATTGATGACATATGGCGCACATGCCATTCCTTCTGCCCAAAAGACCCGGTGAACACCTTTGGTATGAGGCCAGCTCTTGTGGGTCTCCGCCAGATGGCGGATCTTCCTCTCTGTAACTCCATTCCGTTGAGGAGTGTGTACACAATCGAACTCTATCTTGATCGCATGCTTTCTGTAGAAGTTGAAGAAATAAGAGTAAGTAAACCCCCCCTATTATCTGTCCTCAACTTCTTTACCCGCAGATTAAGCCTACCTTCAACAAGCTCCTTGAACTCCAAGAATTTTTCGAACACTTCTGACTTCTCTTTAACAAAGTACACCTAAGTATACATGGTGAAGTCATCAACAAAGACAAGCATATACTTGTTACCAGAACAAGGAGTGAGGCATGGCCCCATCAAGTCGCTGTGAATGCACTCCATAGGAGCCTTGCACCTGGACAGTGAGTTGTCAAATGGAAGGCGATGTGCCTTTCCATATTAACATCCTTCGTACACATGATCGTCTCCTAGGGAGGAAAGATTAGACAAACCTTTCAGCAGGCTCTTTGCTGCCATTGTCTTTAGCTTATCCATTCCTACATGCCCCGAACTCACGTGTCAATTAGCAACGTTGTCATTTATCATCATCTTCTCAACATAGGAACTTATCGACCAAACACATAAGTGCTTTACCCGTTTCCCAATGTGGGTAATGTTATCCTTTACCAATGAAAAGTTCCGAAGGAATTTCACCTATGTTGGACCAAACATCACATGATAGACGACATCTACCGTGTTGGTCACAGAGAATAGGTTTTTCTTCATCCCTGACACGTGATATATACTGCTCAAGGTGAGTGGACTCTTATCACTGCCCAAAGAGACCGTTCCCTCCTTCTCAACTACATGAACAATGTCGTCGGCTATAATAATAGAATCATTACCTCTGTACACCTGCAGAGTGGAGAACTTCAACTCGTCACTAGTGAGGTGATGACCACACCCGTAGTCGATGGTCCAATCCTCCTGGAAATTGTTGGAGGCCATGAAACCAACATACGTTGTCTCTAACCAATGCACATCTGTTGTAAGCTTCCATCTTTCTTCCTTCTAAATAGAATTGTAGCACTCCAAAGTGAAGTTCTCGAATAAATGTGCATGCCTTGCAAAGTATTAATGGTTTGTTTGGTTCGGCGGGAGGAGACGGGCAGGAAGAGACGACACCACAAATCGAAAAGCTGGGAGGAGGCCGCAACCCAAAAAGCTTCTTTTTCGCCATTTTCCAGGACGCGACGGGGGAAACGGAGCAAATGCCGCCAGATGGCATTTGTTTACCCGGCGTCCGGCAGAGTTTGCCCCAAATGGCCGGCGAAAACACCGTGCCAAACGAAGAAGCCTAAGGATTCATTTGTGTAAGTTTTTCACAGGAGCATTTGGAGCAAACGTCGCTGGACCGCTGAAAAGCAAACAGTCTGTCGGCGGCATTTGCTCTGTTTGCCCCCGCAGCAAAGAGGAAAAGCCATCCGCCTGTTCCTTTTCCAGCTTTGCCTCCTCTCATTGTTGAAAATCATGAAGTGAAAGTGGTGGATTTGACGACCTGTTTGCGCGGCCTGTGCGGACAAGACTGGCGACTTGCCAGGTCGGCAATGGTGCTGCAGTCGGCTTGTGCTCTGGCGGCTTGGGCGATATGTTATCGCGGACTATGCGGACAGAGGATGCAGCTTGCCATACCGGGTTGTGTTCAACTGGCAGTTGGTTCCCAGAATGTAACCGGGCGGATTGGATTTCTATCTGCGGAGCTCGCCAAGATTGGCGTGGTGCGGACTTGGTTGAAGTTCGCGGAGTCCGGGTTGCAGACTGGACCAGAGCTTGTGAGATCGACGTGGCATGTGCCTGGGTCTAGCTCTGGTGGCGCGTTTGTGGAAATCGCGAAGTTCGCCGGTTAGAGCGGACTGTGCATCCGCCGGGTTGTGCAGGATGGCTCAGTCTGGGATGTCGCGCAGTCTGCGCGGACTGATGCCACTGTCCGTTGAGTTTGGCAGTTAGCTTTGTGCGGTTTGGCTGCGGGCTCGGGTATGCGGACTGGAGTACAGTCTGCTAGCGCGTGCGGATTGGAGCTGTTCGCTGGTGGGTGAACTGGGGCAGTGTTCGTAGAGTCCGCCTGTATGATGAAGTTTGGCTGGGCCTTGGCGACAAGGCGGATTGGCTCGATGTCCGGCTTTGGTGGTGCAATCCAGGCGGACTCGCTAGCTCGCATTGTTGCGGCGGTCTGGTGGTGTATCCGCGACTTGGCGGATACACTTGGTGCTCGCCGCGAGATGGGGCGGTTTGTAAGACCCCATTTTTTTTCTTTTTAAAACCCCGAGGTCTTAGGCCCAGAACTGTCGCTTCGCGGTGACACCTTCACACCCGAGAAGGTCGCCACTACAAAACGCAGATCCTGCCAGCCGATTCGATCACAACAGTAGCAATATAATAAAGGCAAGTCCACAAGCATCACATATATAGTAAATAGTCTCCACGAAGGGAGTGTCCACAGATATAATAAAGTACAGAAGTTAGGGCCCATGCCCGGTACATCAAATCCTCACTACATATCTCTCATAGCGGAAGCAAAACTAAATAACTACTAGCGATCAGGACTCACAATCCCAACCGTCTGAACTCCGGTACTAGATTGTCCCATCTCCAAGCTTGCCGACCTCCGGAGCTGCTCCTCCATGTTGGGCTCCACGGTCCCCTAAAATGATGTGGTTCAAAACCGTTAGTCTAAAAGACTAAGCCCTATCATCCCCCGCCCCATCCCCCATGACTCCAAGGCACCGAGCGGGGAGGAGGAAAGGAGAGGTAATGAAGATGGAGAATGTCAAATACAGGTGACGACGGAACTAATCTAGCAGTTCTATGAGTATATAAGGCAATAATAAAAGTACGAATAACTGAACAAGAAATAAGTAACCTTAACTTATATGGAGACACATAAGCTAAGAGATCTTCTGCAAGACTCCTATCGTATAAAAAGTCTCATACCAATTTAAACGATAGGGTGTCGGTTTTCTAGCAAGCATACATATATATTTACTGAATAAAAACCTTAACTTATAAGCACGCTTGCGCGAACTTATAAACCAATGGGTCGTTTTGCTGAGCCTATTGTATAAAGCGTCTCATACCACTTTATACAATAGGTGTCATGGTTATATACAATGGTTATGCTATGACATGCAATTATGCCATGATGTGAACATGCAAGTGCAACTCACCCACTCGACTCTGTGTACACAGACTTTTAGTTCCCCTTTTTTGGAGTCGAACCTCCCAGGATACCTTTGTAGTGGCAAACAGAAGCGGTGGGTTGGGCATCGCCCACCTCTAAACCGGTAATTGCACTACCAGTCAGACCTATCGTACGCCTCAACGCTGGTGCACTAAGAGGAGCTCCTGCGTACTCTTGCCGGCTGACGCACCAGACTTTTATGACGAAGTGCTAAACCACACTTGCCGAGTCGACGTATTGGCGTCGGTGCATAGACCCTCCAATACCGAGGACCCACCACCTTATACCTTATGCACATGAAAGCTCCCCGGACCATCCTGTCTGTCACAATCAACAACCGAGCCAAAGCTCGTGGGGCCAACCTGCCCATCCCCTAAATCCCCGGGCCTATAGCCCGTGTGAACCAACCTAACATCCTGAGACATCGAGGTGAGTGAAAGCGAACCCCTAATTATGCTAGTTACTCTTGCAATTCAGTTTTACCTACAGTTTAGGTTAGCCCAGGACTGCCCCCGACATACCCCGTGAAGGGCTCTCAAAGGCACTAGGAACTACGATGGGCTGAAGCCCAAAGCTCCTTTTCGCAAGACACTTATTATTAGTTGTTACCCAACTCCCAATCCCTTTAATGTTGTACTGGATCTAACCCTAATGTGTTTTGACATTTCTCTCTCTCCACGGGAAAGACGATGTTTCGTCGATCCCGAGCACCACCTAGGCTTAGACGACTTCGCTACCTACTCCTCCCAACTTTCAATGGTATCCCCTATCCACTTACCAAGTCAATACACTAATATCCCAACTCTCTGGGTTCATTTTGCACCATATCATGATTTCTGCAGCTTTTACTAAACGCAGACCATCATAAGTTATATGATGTATACAATGGGAGGTACTCAAAATTATCATCCAATATCCCTATAATAAGTATTGGGAGTCTACCATGTCATGATTAGCCTAAATCCAGAAGTTCATAATTTTCCTAACTTAATTAGTAATTTATTTAATTTTTCCTAAGTAATCCAAGACCCAAATTTGAACATGAAGTACCCCTTTCAGACATGCAAATGCTCTACAAAAATTTATAATAATTACATGATGACTATTGAATGGTAAAATTAGAGTCTCCCAATTTTTCAGCAAGATTTAGACCTCTAAATCTAATTTTAAATACAACTTACATTAATCATTTTAAAGAGACTAGTACTGTCAATATACTTCCAAAAATTCTGAGAAAATTCAAGAATGATCATAAAGACATATAAACACTTCAGGTCAAGTTTCATAATTTATCAGTGAATAATGAACTCTAAACTTTGTTTTCTCATAGTAATCAAAGTTAACAGGTTATTGAACTAAGTACAATAATTATTCATCTAAAAATTGTAATAAAATCCCTATAAGAGCATATTGACCTAGGAACACTAATGATCAAGTTTCACAATTTTACAACAAATAATGAGCTCTGAATAAATTATTGAACAAGTTTCCATTTTGATGAGCTTGTGAAGTATGTACTGTAAATATGTATTTAAAAATTCTAATAAAATTCATACATGAGCATAATGGTCTAAAACTCCCTCTGCCCAATTTTCATAACTTCCTCTCAATAGGGTGATCATAATAATTGAAAGATTATCAAGGGAAATTTTCATGTACTCTAAAGAAGGTGCTAAATGTATTGATCCAAAATTATCAATAAAATCACCAAAGAGCCTTATTGACTCTATGACTATACTTCCCAAGTTTCATGGCTTTTCATTAAGTTTTGGTGGTTTATCTTTCATGTACAAGTATTGTGCCCTAAACTAGGTTTAGGGTTTTGAGAGGTTTAACAAGTTCTAAATCCAATAAGATTTCTACCAGATGACTCTAACTACCCAAGAGTTCTCTCCATCAAATTTCAAATCATTTCAAGGTCATTGACCACATGCCCTTCACAAGACACCAAAAACCATCCTTAGGGTTTGGTCTTGGATCCTAGGGAAAATCTACCCCAATCCACCCCATCTTCCATGGGAGGGTGTTAAAAGTCATGCCAAGTCAGTGACCCAAATTTCAACCTCTGTTGAGATGATTTGGCCACCTAAACCCACAAGTGCACTTTTGACTTAAATACCCCTTAATGAGCCAACTTAGGGTTTTCTTGCTTCCAACCTAAATCATCACCAAAAGTGATGAAAATAAACATGGAGCCTTATACCATCCCCCAAGATCACCCACCAAAATTTTGGAGGTTTTTGAGGGGTTTAAGGGACCCAATTAAATTTTATATGATTTATTAAATTATTCACAAAACTATAAAAAAATATTGTCCAAAAATTCTGAATTTTGGAAAGTATGAGGGTAAGGTTATGAAAAGCCCATGTACTAAATTTCAAGGTATTTTGGTGAGTGGTTTTGTGTGGGCAATAATTTTTGTGACTGGTCACACCTAAGTATAGGTTGCACCAAAATGAGTGATGTGGTCAAACCACTTATCCAAAGTGGTTGAAACGAATTTTAAATTAAAGTTATCCTCAAGATCTACAAAGTTCATGTTGACCATTTTCTCTATTTTTGCTTCTAAGTATTTTTAATATTTATTTCAAGGTGACTGATATTAGGAGACAGAAAACACAAAATCAGGAATTAATAAAATATCACCAGCACACATCTTAAAGCACAATCGTGGGGCTCCTGGCTTTCTTCTTACTCCAGATAAAGGCCAGGATTCACCTGACCTGGAGCCTATCCCAAGCTTGTTTCTTGGCCACACATCCCCCTCCCCGGCTGACCACCACCGCCACCACCTCCGTTGAGGTGGGGGCTATCGTCGGGCGGCGGCACGACCGTCAGAGGGGCGGTTTCTGGCTAACCCAGACACCATTTTCACGAAAATCCATGGAAAAGCTTCACCTGATCGGGCTCAACTGAGCCCGATTCTCATCCTAAAAGATTCCTAAGATCTACCCATAGAAGGAGTAGAGGAGGACCTTACTTGCGGCTTGGAGACACGTCGATCGCCGGGAAGCCATTGGTGGTGGTGGCGGCGCTCGATTTTTGCAACAACACAGTGAAGTCCTTCGGCTCCTTCAGGTAATGGGTGGAAACGAATCCTAATAGTCATGTGATGCTTTTAAAATGATAAAAATTGGGGAGGGGAGGGGTCTAGCTGGCGGCGGCCATTAATGAGAGATTTCGGTAACTGCAATTCTCCTCCCCTAGTTGTTGTTATGGCCAGAAAGACTCTTGGCCTTCTCCTAACTGACCGGGGGAGGTGATTTCAGCAAGAAGAGTGGGCTCTTGGCCTTCCAGGCCATGAATGTCATTTACTCCTCTCTTTCTCTCTCTCTCCATTAACATGGAATTCGGGTTAAACCGTCTGCCACGTGGCATTTCACCATTGGACCGCTATTATTGTTTAAATAAGTCCTAATGAATGGACCGGGGCCAATTAATTCATCTTGGCGCAATTCCCGAGAAGATCTGGTTCAGCCTCTTCATACAAACCAGCAAACAGGGCCAAAAATTTCTCTAAGGCAAAAGCGTTGAGACAAGTCTCCACACTCAACACCAAAATCGCCAGGAATTTCTAAGTACAATGGCGTTGAGTCAGCTCACTCGACGCCATTCAGTTTATGGCGTTGAGTGAGCTCAACTTACTCAACGCCATAATTCCAGAAAATCCTTTCTCAGTATGATGGCGTTGAGTGCACTCAACGCACTCAACGCCATTCAACCCATGGCGTTGAGTGGACTCAGCGCACTCAACGCCCCGAACTCAAAATTCTTTCCAAGTAAGATGGCGTTGAGTGCACTCAACGCACTCAACGCCATTCATCCCATGACGTTGAGTGAACTCGATGCACTCTACGCCCCGAGCTCAATATTCTTCCCAAGTAAGATGGCGTTGAGTGCACTCAACGCACTCAACGTCATTCAGCCTATGACGTTGAGTGAACTCGACGCACTCAACGCCCGAGCCCAAGATTTTTCCTAAGTAAGATGACGTTGAGTGCATTCAATGCTATTCAGCCCATGGCGTTGAGTGGACTCGACGCTCTCAACGCCCGAGCTCAAAATTCTTTCTAAGTAAGATGGCGTTGAGTGCACTCAACGCCTCAACGCCATTCAACCCATGGAGTTGAGTGCACTCCATGCACTCAACGCCCGAGCCCAAAAACCTGTCTAAGTAGATACCTGATCTACTCGTCGAGTCTTGTCGACTCACTCGACGCTTTCCAGACTTGAGTCATCTTGGCCTCTTTTTGGTTGATCCCAATGGGTCCTTAACGACATATTGGTCTCCCATAGGGTTAGAGGTGTCATGATGAGATCATGGAACCAAGTTAAAACCCTAAGGTCATGCCTAAAGTAGTAATTGGGATTCTACTACTTGCAAACCAAGGTGATTTTCACCTTGAGCTTTGTTCACTTGGTCTTCTTGGGCTTTCTAGGGTTTTGTCATGACTTAGTCATGACAAAAACCACTTCTAGGGGGTCTAGTTGTTTGAGGGATGTTACACGGTTATCCTATCAGCTAGGGCGGTGATCACATTCCTCTCCGCGCCTATAAACAGGACCCCTTGTCACATCAAAGATAATCCAACTGAACAGTAAGTGAACTCGCGGATAGTTGCTGCGGTTATGATTTTGTATTTGCGCGATTTGAGGAGGTTGACCGGCTTGTATTGTGCAGGTTGTGCGGGTAGCGCTGGAAATCCAGGGACTTGGTTCTGACTGCGGTCAGGGATAGTGCGGACTTTGCGGATAATAACCAGCGGTTAAACAGCAGGTTGCTGTTTGCGACTTATCGGTCTCTCTTCTGCAACTAGTTTCCTAGTTCAATAAGCTGTCCGGTCTGGCGGCTTGGTTCAGTTTGGCAGCAGTACGCACTGTCTGGCGGCTAGCAACCATGCGGTTAGGCGGCTTACAGATCGACGGGTAGAGTTGAGCATTGGAATAACGGGCATTCCGCACGGCTAGATTGCGGTTTGGCAATCTGTCGATTTGAGCGGACTCTATAGCAGTTAATAGCAGGGTCGGCGGATACTCTTGGAGTCCGCACGGCGTGTTTTTTTTTCTCTACCTTGTAATTTGCTTCAATCGGGTACATCGGCGAATCATGTCTTGCCATGTTTATATCGCCTTGTAAAGATTTTTGATAGTACACATTTCTTGCTCTTCTTTTTGCATCTGGCTTATTTGGACCCGGATAGGTTGAGTGTTCCTGTGCCTGATTTCCCATTTTTCGCGACTATTAAATTTTAATATGGTATCAGAGGGAACAGAGTCCTGAGCAGCGAATCATCCAGCAGTTTGCTTCATTGCTTCTGGGTGTCTATGTAACCAGGGTTAGTGCAATGGAAGGTGGTATGACAAGAGTCTTGAAATTGAGCTGCTTACATTGACTAACTTCAAAAAGTGAAAATCATGTATGAAAAGCTATCTTTTGGGCGAGGACCTTTGGGAGGTCGTCTGTGGTGACGAAAGGTAAGAGGTGGCTGCTAATGCTGGCAATGCTGGAGCGGTGAGAGCTTGAATGAAGATAAACTCGAATGCAGAGTTTACTCTCAAGCGGGCTATCTCATCGGAACTCTTCGAACGTATCATTGGATGTCGGTCTGCTGCGGAGATTTGAACTTCCCTTGATGGGTTATTCAATAGGAAAAATGCAGCTCGTCTACAGTTCCTGGAGAATGAGTTTATGGGAGCCACTCAAGGAAATTTGTCCATCTCATTGTTTTTCTTGAAGATGGAGAACTTTTGCGCTGAGATTTCAGCGTTGGACCCGGATGAGCCTATTTCAGAGGCGAAGCTGAAGAGGCACATAATCTGCAATTTGCGGAAGGAATATGCGGCCTTTGTCACTTCCATTCAAGGCTGGGCCAATCGGCCGTCTTTGCTGGAACCGGAGAACCTGCTAGCTTCGCAGGAGAGCTTAGCAAGTTAGATGGCTGGAGTCACTGTCTCTGTAGGAGATGGTGAGGCACTCTTATTAGGGAATAAAAGGAGATGGGACAAGAAGAAGAAGATTATTGTAGGTGATGGACTTTCTATTTCATATTAGCAAGAGGAGAGGTTTGCTCCTAGGCTTGATGGGAAGAGGAAGGAAGGCCCAAGGTGTTATAGATGCAACCAACCCGACCACTTCAAGGACTATAAGGTGATCCTTCAGTCGACGAACGTCGCTCATATAGGGAGAAGGAATTAGAACTTGGTTGTGGCTTCAACAAGTTCTTAGGTTGATCAGATGAGGGCCAATGATAGTGCAACTGTAAGACCCCATTTTTTTTTCTTTTAAAAAACACCGGGGTCTTAGACCCAGAATCGCCGCTTTGCGGTGACACCTTCACGCCCTGAAAGGTCATCACCACAAAGCTCTGATTCTGCCGGCCAATTCGATCACAGAAAGGTAACATAATAAAGTAAAAGCAAGTCCACAGAAAAATCACATATCAGAGTAATAAAATCTCCACAAAGGGAGAGTCCACAGAGTATAAATGTACTGAAATAAGGGCTTAAGCCCGATACATCAAATCCTCACTACATAGTCACTCAAGCGGAAGCAAAATAAAACACTACTAGAATCAGGGACTCACAGTCCTAGCTGTCTGAACTCCTGAGCTAGACTGCCCTATCTCCAAACGGGCCGACCTCCGGGGCTGCTCCTTCATGCTGGGCTCCACGATCCCCTAAATGATGTAGTCCGAAAACCGTTAGTCTATAAGACTAAGTCCTATTATCCCCCACCCCTTCCCCCATGGCCCCTAGGCACCGAGCGGAGAGGAAGAGAGGGGAGGACTTGAAGGTGGAGAGTAATCAAAAACATGTGGCAACGGACCTATACTAGCAATTTTATAATACATGTGGTAGTAAGGTAAAGTATGGAAAATAACCTTAACTTATGTGCGGAAACGCATAACCCAAGGGATCTTCTGCAGGGCTCCCATCGTATAAAAAGTCTCATACCAATTTATACGTTGGGGTGTCGGTTATTAACAACAATATATATAAAGAATTTGACCTTAATTTATAAACTTGCCCACACAAGCTTATAGACCAAGGGGTCGTTTTGCAAGTCCTAATGTATAAGCATCTCATTCCACTTATACCTTAGGTGTCAGGGGTTAAATGAATCGATTATGCCATGACATGCTAGTGGGTATGATGGAACATGCAAGTGCAACACACACATCCGACTCTGTGCACACAGACCTTTAGTTCCCCCTTTCTGGAGTCGTAACCTCCAGGATACCTCCGTAGTGGCAGACAAAAGCGGTGGGTTGGGCCTCGCCCACCGCTAAACCAGTAAAGCACTACTGGTCATACCTATCGTACGCCTCAACGCTTGGTGCACGAAGCGGACTCCTGCGTACTCTTGCCGGCTGGCGCACCGGACTTCTGTTGGCGAAGTGCTAATCACACTTGCCGAGTCAGCGTATTGGCGTCGATGCATCGACCTTCCAATACCGAAGACCCATCACCTTTATTTTCTTTCCTTTTATGCACACGCAAATTTAACGTATCAATCCAATCGAGTCGAAGCTCCCCGGACCATCCCGTCCGTCTCTTAACTAATCGAGTTGAAGCTCCCCGGACCAAATTGTCCATCTCAAAACTAACCGAGCTGAAGCTCCCAACAATCTTCCTGTGCTAACAGTGTTTGTGAAATGTGAGATCCTAATTACTAGGTTACTCTTTTCAGTTTGTTAATACGGTTTACGTTACCCAGGACTGCCCCCGGTATTCCCTGTGAAGGGCTCTCAAGGGGCACTAGGAACTATGATGGGATTACGCCCATCGTTCCCTTTCGCAAGGTACTTATTATTATTGGTTAATTCCCTTACCCATTACTTTCTCGTGTTACGATAGACTAACCTAGTGTGATTTTTAACCTTCCTCTCTTCGGGAAAGACGATCTTTCGTCGAACCCGAACACCTCTACACTCTAGCCAAACCACTTCTCACTACCCCTCCTATCCTTCTATGGTGAAATCATCAACATCTATCCGACCCAGCAAAATGACTAACTCCAACAACTATCCCATGTCATATCTTATTGCAACTTTAATGATTTGGTAAGTGCAGACTAACCTAGACTATACGTCGAATCGGATAGTAGATAATCTAAATAATCATCTGAATGAGCTAAATTATTTTTTGGAGACTTATCATGACACAAATAGACTAAATCCAGAAGATTATAATTTTCCTAATTATTATGATATTTAATTAATTTTCTCAAAAATTCAAAGGGGCTATCGGTTTGAACATGAACTACCCTAAGTACTCATGCAAGATGTCCAACAAAATTATTATAAATATTATGTTATATCAATATGGTAAATCCAAAGTATCACAATTTTTCTATCATCAAAAGGGCACTAAAATTATTTTAGCAATATTTTCTATCTTTCGTTATTTATGAATCAAGTACAGGGAATATCCATCCAAAAATTGTAAATTAATTATACTTGCAGATACAATCTTAAAAATATCATTGGCCAAGTTTCATAATTTTTCAGCAAACATTAATCTCGAAATAAATTAATTATCAAAAATCTCCATAAGGTGGACTTGTAAAGAAAGTGCCATAACTAAGATTCTAAAAATCATGAATAAATATCTACAAGTATATAATGGCCCGAAAGTCTCAATTCCTAAGTATCATAATTTTTCAACAGCAATATCATCCATAATTAATTTTTTAAACCATAAAACCCTTTTCTAACATTTTTGAATGAAGTACTAGATTTACTCAACTAAAAATTATACAAAAATTCAGGAGCAACCATTATGACCTAAAATATTTACTTCCAAGATTTCATGGGATTTAAATGAACAGAAAGATCTAAATAATTAAAATGTCAATTAGGGCTATAACAAACTTTACAAATGAAGTGCTAGAAATAAACATCATAAAACTCCAGTAAAATTGCTATAGGTTCTACCTTTTCCAAAACTCACTCTACCCGAGTTTCATAGCTTTTAGATAATGTTTAGTGACTGATTTTACTTATTTAAGATTTTATCTTAAAACTAAGGTTAGGGTTTTGAGGTATCTACCTATCTCCAAATACTCTGATATTCCGTCCAGATGATTTATATTATGCTAACGTCGACTCTACTGAATTTTAAGGCAACACGAGAGCATTTGCCCCCATGTCCTTCACAACCCTCAAAACCCTCCCTTTAGAGTTTGAGTTTGGATCCAAGGGTAAATAATCCTAAACCACTCCATATTCCCTAAGAGGGTGATAGTGGTCCTACCAAGTCAGTGGTCAAAATCTCAGTCTCTGTTGAGGTGATTTGACCACTCAAACATCAAAAATAGCTCTTTGACCTAAATAGCCCTATAATCGTATACCTAGAGTTTGATCAATACCTGACCAAAACATCTCCAGATGAGATGAAAATTTTACCAGAGCCCTAAAATTCCCTCTAAAACCACTCACCCAAACTTGGGGGAGTTTCGAGATGTTTAGGACACCTAATTAATTTATGCGTGGATTATTAATTTTTTACAAAAACTATATAAAAATATTCTCCAAAAATTCCCATTTTTTGATATGTTCTAGGTATAGATAAGATTGACCCCTATCCAAAATTTCAAGTCATTTGGATGGCTGGATTGGTGGGAGTAAGCAAAACAAGATCTGGTCAAGCCTATATATAGACCCCACTAAAATGGGTGCTGTGATCAAACCACTTACCCAAATGGGTTCAAACAAATTTTAGCATAAACTAGACTTCACGGGCTACAACTTTTGTGACTGGCTATTTTTCCTAAATCGGCCTCTAAGGGCTTCATTTGGTAATATCAAAAAGTGTATTAAAAAGGGGATAATAATTCATTATAATTAATAAATGAATAATAATAAAATTTACTATTCATCTTCCCTACCAAACAGAACCCGTAAAAAAATTCCCTAAACACATGTAGCTTTCCAAGCGAATTTCCCGTCCACCCAGCCATCTCCCTGGCCGGCCACCACCACCACCTCCGTTGAGGTGAGGGCTACCGTCAGGGAGCGGCACGGCTGCCGGAGAGGCCGTTTCCGACGAGCCCGACCACCATGTTTTTTGGAAAAAGCCATGGAAAGAAAACTTGGATCGGCTCAATTGAGTCTGATTCTTGTCCTAAACGATTCCTACGATCTACCCACGAAAGAAGGAGTAGATGAGGACCTTGTTCGCGGTTTGGAGACGAGCCGATCGTAGGAAAGCCATTGGTGCGGTGGTGGCGTCGCCGGAAATCTCCTACATCACAGTACAAAGTTCCAATCCGTCGGGTCAGGGTGGAAACTTCATCTCTAAGTCTAGGGAGTCTTTTAAGTAGGCTAGATGGGGGGAGAGGAAGGGTCATGGCTTTAAGCCATTTATGGCCATGAAGGATAATTTCGGCCATGCCTTGGGTTCACCGTTTCCAGCCTTGAACAGCCTTGAAAACCCCTTGAACTTCTCCTATTTCAGCAAGGGAGATGAATCCATTCTTTGGAAATGAAGGGAGAAGTCCCTTGGCCTCCCTTGGCCATGAATGACTCTCTTTCTCACTTTCTCTCTCCTCCATTAAAGGGCAAATGGAGTTTTCTCTCTCCTCGTCATCATGAACGAATTTGTTCATCTCCCTAGCCTATTGGAAGCCCATAAAATCATTATTATCAATTAAAATAAAGTTAGCCCAAGTGGGGGAAAATGGGCTTGAGTTTGGGTTAACCCATTTGGGCTAATTTGACTTAACCTTAAGGTAGAGTTGACCTTGGTCAACATGACCATTTGGGTTGACCCCAATGGGTCTTTGATGACTCATTGTCCTCCCCTATGGTATATGTAGGGTTGGGTAGGGTTTACTTGGTACCTTAAAGGTCACTTGACCCTTAGTAAGGGCACTTTGACCACTTTGGGGCTAGAGTTGACTTTGGTCAACTTGGCCTCTAGGGCTGACCCTAATGGGTCCTTGATGACCCATTGACACCACTTTAGGTCTAGGGAGACCTGTGCAAGGTTGGTTGGGCACATTTGAGGCCAACTGCCCTTAGTTAGGGCACCTTTCCCAATTTAGGCCTATGGTGGTCCTAAGTCAAATTGGCCACTTTGGGTCGACTCTAATGGACCCTTAAAGCTCTAGTGGACCCTCTAATAGATTAGTGATGTTTTGGTGGGTGTTATGGAGTCATGGTGAAACCCTAAGGTCAATCCCTAGGTTTGATGATGAGGTTGTGCCATAGGCATACCAAGGTGATTCTCACCTTGGCCTCCGATCACTTGGCCCTTTTTAGCTTCCTTGGGTTTTGTCATGACATAGTCATGACCAAAATCACTCTTAGGGGTCTAGTTGGAAATGAGATGTTACAGCAACTATCTAGCATGAAAGACTGGGATATGTCAGGATGGATAAGTTGAAAGCAATGGTGGAAAGGAGCCTTGTGAAAGGCTTGCCTAGGTTGACATCCTTCGATGACGGTCATGTTTGTGTGGGATGTCAGTACAGTGAGGCTTATCTCTTCACATTTGATAAGTCGCAGGCCGGGTGTTCTCAACCATTGGAGTGTGTCCATGGTGAATTGTTGGGGCCGACCGTCACCGCCAGTCTTGGAGGCAGTATGTTTATGCTGATAATGGTTGATGACTACTCAAGGTACAATTGAGTGTATTTTATGAAGGATAAGTCGGATGCGTTCCGTTTGTTCGTGGAGTTCAAGAAGCTTGTGGAGGGTCGGCTTGGCCTGTGGATCAAGAAGTTGAGAAAGGGCAACGAAGGTGTATTTGATTCAACCGTGTTCTCTAACTTTTGCTAGAAGCATAGAATCCATATAGAGCTTTCTTGTGGGCATACTCCACAACAAAGTGGAGTAGCAGATCAGAAGATTCATTATTTGACGGAGACCTGCAAGTTTTGTCTTCATGGCAAAGGAATTCCTAAGGCCTTTTGGGTGGAAGGGATGGTTTGCGCGACGTATGTCATCAATCAGATACCTCTGAGTCCGATCAACATGAAGTCTCCGATTGAGCTGATATTCAAGGAGATGCCCAGCATGGAACACCTTCCGGTGTTCAGGTCGACCTTTTATGTACACGTCCAAGATGCTCACAGGACAGAGCTGGATGTGAAGACGAGGAAGCTTGTCTTCGTGAGCTACGATGAGCAGAAGAAGGGATGAAAGTGTATGGATCCTGCGACGAATAAGTTCATCGTGTCCAGAGACGTTGTTTTCGATGAATTGACGTCATATTGAGATAACTCATCTGTGGAGCTAAAGGAGAGCAGGTCAGATAGTGGGCAGAAGGAGGCTGCTGAAGATCTTCGATTGGAGCTGCCTGTGTCACCAGAAGCTCCATGTTGTTCTAGCTCCGGGGCAGAGGCATCGGGTTCAGGAAGCAGGGGGAGCGATGCTTCAGGTGCTTTTGGTTCAGGAAGCAGGGAGAGCAATGCTCCAGGTGCTTCTAGTTCCATGGCGGTGGTTTCTTGTTCAGGAAGCAAAGGGAGTGATACTCCAGGTTTGCCCGGGATCGGAGCTGGTTCCGGAGATGCAGCGGAGGTGGTTAGCCATGATCAGGCTCTTCGGAGGTCGAAGAGGATCACCAACCCACCAGCTCGATATTGCGAAGGAAATGCGATGGGCTCGGTCTCTTGTTTCTTCGCAGACCCTCAGATCGAGCGAGAGCCTTCTAGCTTTGAAGGCACCGCTGGAGTTAAGGAGAGGGAAAGCGCCAAGGATGAGGAGATGACTGTCCTTAGGAGTGACGAGGCTTGTGACCTTGTGCCCAAGGTGGTGCTACTCCTGTGACGTACAAGTGAGTGATGAAGCTGGAGAAGAAGGCGGAGGGAAGCATGACTCCTTTTCGGAGGTGCTGGAGGCATCCCTTATGGTCTGGTATATGCAGAGCTAGGACTATGTCGTGGACATCTTCTCGATGCCGCTATCAGAGAGGCCATGTTCATGGTTACGGGGACTGCTGGTGCTGGTCACCACTTCTCACTTCATGGGGGAGTGTTGAAAATCATGAAGTGAAAGTGGTGGACTAGGCGACCTGTCCGCGCGGCCTGTGCGGACAGGACTGGCGGCTTGCCAGGTCGGCAATGGTGCTGCAGTCGGCTTGTGCTCTAGCGATCTGGGCGATCTATTCTTGCGGACTGTGCAGACAGAGGATGCAGCTTGCCAGACCGGGTTGAGTTCAGCCGACAGTTGGTTCCCAGAATGTAACCGGGAGGATAGGATTGCTATTCGCGGAGCTCGCCAAGATTGGCGAGGTGCGGACTCGGTTGAAGTTCGCGGAGTCCGGGTTGTGGATTGGACCAGAGCTTGGGAGATCACAGTGACGTGTGCCTTTGTCTAGCTCTGGTGGTGCGGTTGGTGGAAATCGCGGAGTTCGCCGGTTAGAGCGGACTGGTGCCGGGGTTCGCCGGTTAAATCGGACTGGTGTCGGGGTTTGCCGGATTATGCGGGATGGCTCAGTCCAGGAGGTCGCGCAGTCTGCGCGGACTGATGTCACTATCCGCTGAGTTTGGCAGTTAGCCTTGTGCGCTTTGGCTGCGGGCTCGGGTATGCGGACTGAAGTACAGTCCGCTAGCGTGTGTGGACTGGAGCTGTTCGTTGGTGGGCGAACTGAGGCAGTGTTCGCAGAGTCCGCCTGTATGAAGAAGTTTGGCTGGGCCGTGGCGACAAGGCAGATTGGATCGATGTCCGGCCTTGGTGGTGCAATCCAGGCGGACTGGCTAGCTCGCATTGTTGCGGCGGTCTGGTTGTGTATCCGCGACTTGGAGGATACACTTGGTGCTCACCACTAGATGGGGAGGTTATCCTATCAGCTAGGGCGGTGATCACACTCCTCTCCGCGCCTATAAATAGGACCCCCTGTCACATCAAATATAATCCAACTGAACAGTAAGTGAACTCGCAGATAGTTGTTGCGGTTAGAATTTTGTATCCGCGCGGTATGAGGAGGTTGACCGGCTTGTGCTATGCAGGTTGTGCGGGTTGCGCTGGAAAGCCAGAGATTTTGTTCTGACTGCGGTCAGGGACAGTGCAGACTCTGCGGATAGCAACCAACGGTTAAACAGCAGGTTGCGGTTTGCGACTTAGCGGGCTCTCTTCTGCAACTAGTTTCTCAGTTCAATAAGCTGTCCGGTCTGGCGGCTTGAATCAGTTCGACAGTAGTTCGCGCTGTCTGGCGGCTAGAAACTTTGTGGTTAGGCAGCTTACAGATCGGCGGGTAGAGTTGAGCAATGGAATAACGGGCAGTCTGCGCGGCTAGATTGCGGTTTGGCGATCTGTCGGTTTGAGCGGATTCCGTAGCGGTTAGCAGCAGGGTCGGCGGATACTCTTGGAGTCAGTGCGACTTGTTTTTTCTCTCTGCCTTGTAATTTGCTTACATCGGCGAATCATATCTCGTCATGTGTACATCGCCTTGTAAAGATTTTTGATAGTACTAGTTTCTTGCTCTTCTTTTTGCGTCTGTCTTATTTGGACCCGGATAGGTTGAGTGTTCATGTGCCTGGTTTCCCGTTTTTCGCGACTATCAAATTTTAACACCCCTCCCGTCCTAATCCCCCGTTTCCATCCGCCGGCTCCTCCCGCCACTGCCTAAATCACTTCTTACAAAAGATGCAAACAAACCCCAACAATACAATATGATGTGCAAGTAGAAGACAATTACATAGAAAGGTAAAACACTAGAAAGGGAAATTAACCCCCGACATTATTCCACAAAGCTTTGTTCAATTTCTCGTGTTTCAAGGGCAGGTCCTAAAGATAACCGTGGCTCCTCAATCTTCATCTTCAATCTCAATAGTCGGTATCTTCCGAGTCGGAATCAGTATCGTCTTTAACTTTCCTTCCGCTCTTCTTTTTCTTTCCATTCTTTTCTTTCTTTATTCCACGATGACGTCTATCATCTTCGCTTGAATCAGTAGAAAGACCCACAAGTTCTCTGAGGATCTTGTCCAAGTCCGAGTCGGTATCGTCTTTAACTTTTCTTCCGCTCTTCTTTTTCTTTCCTCCACCACGACGTCTATCATCGTCACTTTCATCACTGATATAAGAATCTCCATAGTCGGTATCCTCCGAGCCCGAGTCGCTGTCGTCTTTAACTTTTCGTACGCTCTTCTTTTTCTTTCCATTCTTTCCTCCACCACGATGTCTATCGTCATCACTTTCATCACTGGTATAAGAATCTCCATAGTCGGTATCCTCCGAGTCTGAGTCGGTATCGTCTTTAACTCGAGCCCGTCCTTTGCTTGGGAAGGATATATTGTATGACTTTCTTCCACCTCCACCGCTGCCACTTCCTTGCCCGAACCCCCGTCCTCTAACCGTAATAACTACCTCGGCCTCGCCGCCTCCACTGCCGCCACCTCCTCCACCGCGACGACCTCCCTGCATTCAAAATACATATATCATATAGGCATGGAATTGTTGAAGAAACTAATGAGGAGAATGCCAGACTTTACCATTTTCTTTTCTGCTCAATTCTCTTGTGAGATTAGAGGCAGAAAGAAAGAGCACCAATTTAACAAAGCCTAGGGCTCTCTTTTCGTAATAAAGAAGAACTTCAAGGGCTGTTAAAAAAAATTTACTGACTTGGAATTGATGAGAAAATGATAGCTGCGTTTACTTTGTTGGTCTTTTGTATTAGAAAAAGGATAGACGCGTTCCTTATTTCTTACATTTTATTAATTTAATATTATATATTATTATTATTATTTAAAATGGTTTGGTTGTGTTAAAAATCGTTGGATATAACTTAATGTTATCATTGATCACGGGTTCCCTTGTAATTAGTATTGTGAGGCAAAGACAATACTACTATTTCACTTGGTATCCTCCACCTACACAATGTTTGACAAAGGTAATATTGTTGCTCATGAGTTTACATACTTTTTGCGTAAAGTTATTTAGTGTTGTTGCGGGCAACATGACGCCCATGTAGATCGGTCTAAATTGCACCATCTTAGCTCAATAGTGGTCGAGTGCGCAAACAGTAACATGGAGGGAGATGGCTGACAGGAGACTTTTTTAACGTGAAAAAAAAACCCGGAAAGGGGTGACTAATTTGGCGGATTGTTGAGGTTGGGGCTTGATATCCAGGCCTCGCGTCTCAGTTGGTGATTGGTGTTGAAAATTGTGAAGTGAAAGTGAGGGATGATTGGGCAGACCGCGCGGCCTAGGTGGTCAGTCTGGCGGACCGGTGGTGCTGCCTGGGCGGTCTGATGGTGCGGCCTGGTTGGTTGTCCGAGGTAGCCGTGCGGATAGGTGGTATATCCGCGGGGGAGGTGCGGACTCCTTTTGAGTTCGCAGAGTCCGCTTGTGGCGGACTGTCTTGGGGAGCTGGCGGAATGAGCTCTTGTCCGCCGAGCTCGCGTCTTAGTTTGGTTGGTTGCTGAACTTGGTCACAATTTGTGACAAGTTCAGGTTGATCGCAGAGTCCGCAATGTCCGTTGGTTGACCGGGCGGTTTGTGTCTGTTGGTCGTAGACATGTTGTTGCGTGCTGGACCGCTGGTGCGTTGTTCACGGGCTATGCGGGTTGTTGTTGTGTCTGCTACATCGTGCCGAATTGTGTGGTGTCTGCCGGGTTGCGGAATGACTTCTTGCCTTGGTGTATGGCGGATTGTCTGGTGTCCGGCGTTGTCCATGCGGCCTGAGCGGACTGCTTGGTGCTAGTTGCGAGCTGTGGTGGTGATTCTATCCACTAGGGTGGTGACCACACTCCTCTCAGTGCCTATAAATGGGACCTCCCCCCCCCCCGTCACATCAACACTAACTAAATGAACAGTAAGTTGAGCGTGGGTTAATTTCTGCGGCCTCAGATTTCCTGTCCGCGTGGTTTGAGAAGGTTAACTGGTTTGCTGTTTTCAGGTTGTGCGACTAGCACTGAGAAGCCAGGAGTTTGATTCTGACTGCGGTCAGGGATCAGTGAAGCTTGCTGTTTACAATCAGCGGTTTGCAGCAGGTCGCAGTTGCGGCCACCCGGTCTTCTCTACTTCAGCAATTTCAGTTCAATAACCTTTCCGCCGGTCTGGGCGGTCTGTTCTTTCAGTTCGGCAGCGGCTCTTGTTCGCGGACTCTGGCAGCTAGGCAATCACTGTAGTTAGGCGGCTTGCAGAGTGTGGACAAGGTGTTTGGCAGAATAACGGGTTGTCCGCTATTTTCGCGGACTCCGTAGATCAATTTGGTGCAGCAGTGGCTTGGCGACCTCAACGGTCTCGACGGTCTCAGCTTCTGTCCGCCCGGCTTGTTTGTTGTTTTCTACATTCTTGTTATTACTTGGCGAAATCATGTCTCGTCATGTATGTCTTGCCTTATAATGAAGATAGTTGATTTTATAAAACTTTGGTGTTGCCTTCTTTTGCATCTGGTTTATTAAGCTCAATTTATGGTTGAAGTGTTTCTGCGTCTGGTTCCCGCTTTCCGTTTGATCAAGTTATCAGCTTGATAGCTCTGAAAGTTTTTTACTTGATATCAGAGCTATCTCATGTTCATCTTGTGAAATTTCAACAATTAGAACTCAGGTGGAAACCTCTTCCTATCTAAGAGGTCTGGGTATTGAGCCCCCGCCTCAACAACCTGTCATGTGGGGGCCAACTATGGATCGGGAGACCAAGCAGCCTGGTAGGCCCACTGGAGAGGGGTTGGGGTGGATGGGTCGCGGCCCTGTTACGTTTTGTTCGGGACCGACCATAGATCCATTGTGGAGCGGCTCGGGACCCTTCGGATTGTAACAGTGCGACTCTGTTCCCTCCGGCAAGCCATCATGTAATTATCATACTCGGGGCTAAGAAAGGATTATAAGAAAGACATGGAATTTCTTTGGGCTTTTGGAACCAAGGAGGAGGAGGAGCTAAAAGGAAAAGGAACCTTAAATCAGAAAGGGAAAGCGGACAGAGGAGTGCCATGCGTGAGAGCATACCAAGACTGATTTTTTTTACATTGGCGGGAAGAAGATCTTGTCAATCGCGAAAGGCTTCCAATTGAGTCGATGTCGCTGGAGAAAGTAGCCGCAAAAATATAATTAAGTGGGCGATGTTTAGGATTTAGGATTTAGGATTCAATGTTATCACAATGGTAGGGGGTGAATGCCCAGTCTCTAGTCGCCAATGGAGAGTTGGGGCGGTCAAAGTGAGGATTTAAGGGGGTTTCTCAGGCGATCATGCATAATAGATCAAGAGCACCGAAGGTTGCGGGGAAAAGTAAAAGAGGGAAAATTACGATGGGAGTGCGCTTGGGGGAAACCGTGAGTTCAAATTAAAGCCAATACGTGAAATCGAGAATTATGCTTGATTGGATGGAGGGCTGAGATCGTTTGGATGTTCATTTATCAAAGCTATAAAACTTTGGATTTTAGAATAGTATATATAAACCGTTAATCTACCAAGGAAATGTGTGTCTGATTGTCACTTCACTCAACCCTCTCTAATTAATGCACATTTGTTATAAGCTTCCATCTTTCTTCCTTATGAATAGAATTGTAGCACTCCAAAGTAAAGTTCTCGAATAAATGTGCATGCCTTGCAAAATATTAATGCTTCCTTTGGTTCGACGGGAGGAGATCGGGCGGGAGGAGACGACACCGCCGTTCGAAAAATTAGGAGGAGGCCGCATTTCGAAAAACTTATTTTTCGCCGTTTTTCAGGGCACGACGGGGGAAACGGAGCAAATGCCGCCGGAGGGTGTTTGTTTACCCGCCGTCCTGTGGCGTTTGCCCCAAACGGCCGGCGAAAACACCGTGCCGATCGACGCGCGGGGGGATCGGGCGTGGTGTCATTTGTTTAAGCTTTTTACGCGAGCGTTTGGAGCAAACGCTGCCGGACCGCTAAAAAACAAACAGTACGCCGACGCCGTTTGCTCCCGCAGCAAGGAGGAAAAGCCATACGCCTGCTCCATTTCCAGCCTTGCCTCCTCCCCTCGAGTCCCAATCCCCCGTTTCCATCCGCCGGCTCCTCTCGCCACCGCCTAAACCAAATAAAGCCCAAATCACTTCTTGCAAAGGTTGCAAACAAACCCCAACAATACAACATGACGTCCAAGTAGAAGACAATTATATAGAAAGGTAAAGCACTAGAAAGGTAAATTAACCCCCCGACATTATTTCACAAAGCTTTGTTCAATCTCTAGCTGGTGTTTCGGTGGCAGGTCCTAAAGATAACCATGGCTCCTCCATCTTCATCTTCAATCTCAATAGTCGGTATCTTCCGACTCGGAATCAGTATCGTCTTTAACTTTCCTTCCGCTCTTCTTTTTCTTTCCGTTCTTTTCTCTCTTTATTCCACGACGTCTATCATCTTCACTTGAATCAGTACAAAGACCCGAAATTCCTCTGAGGATCTCGTCCATGTCCGAGTCGGAATCTGTATCAGTATCGTCTTTAACTTTCCTTCCGCTATTTTTTTTCTTCTTTCCTCCACCACGATGTCTATCGTTATCACTTTCATCACTTCTATAAGAATCTCCATAGTCAGTATCCTCAGAGCCCGAATCGGTATCGTCTTTAACTCGAGCCCGTCCTTTGCTTGGGACGGAAATATTGTATGACTTTTTTCCACCTCCACCGCTGCCACTTCCTTGCCCGTATCCACGTCCTCTAACCGTAATAACTATCTCGGCCTCTCCAGTGCCGCCGCCGCCGCCGCCACCTCCTCCACCGCGACGACCTCCCTGCAATCAAAATACATATATCATATAGGCATGCAATTGTTGAAGAAACTAATGAAGAGAATGCTAGACTTTACCATTTTCTTTTCTACTCAATTCTCTTGTGAGATGAGAGGCGGAATCAGAGCGCCAATTTAACAAAGCCTAGGGTCCTCTTTTCGTAATAAAGAAGAACTTCAAGGGCTTTTAAAAAAAAGAACTGACTTGGAATTAATGAGAAAATGATAGCTGCGTTTACTTTGTTGGTCTTTTGTATTAGAAAAAGGAAAGACGGTTTCCTTGCTTCTTACATTTTATTAATTTAATATTATATATTATTATTATTTAAAATGGTTTGGTTGTGTTAAAAAATGTAGTTGGATATAACTGTTGCGGTCTAATTCAACGTTCCGGTCGGTCCGGAATGTTTGGACTGCCTTTGCTTTTGGAACGGTCGAGCGCACACACAGTTAATGAAGTAGATTGATCGTACACATGAAATTTTGACGAGAAAAACACATCAACGAGGTAAAAAACCACGTGACCGGATTTGTGCCGATCAAAGTCCATTGTTTTTTGGCTGTTACAACTTGTTCGTTGAATTTAGAGCGACAGACCGCTTCTCGTTATAATTTTGAGGTGAGAGAACACTTTACACACGACGGACGACAGACCATCGCGCCTGGTGTTTGCTACAAATTGCACTTTGTGACGGATGGCTTCACTGGGCGTTCTGCTGGCACTAAACGCGGGAGCGGAGCACTTGAGTTTGCGGTCGCAGTGACCTTCTAGAAGCGGAGAGATCGGACTTCGTCCGGTGGCTCGAACGCGGCTTGGGTGCAGCTCGAACACTGCTCGTAGGAGAAATTTGGCAGAGCTTCGACCTAAGGAAGAAAAAAGCTCGGAGGAAAAAGGGGTGGTTATGGTGGCTACGCGACTATTTGCACACCATAACCACATTCATAGATATTTTTGCTATAGTTTGGGGGTGCGCGTCATGGTAACTAATCCCGCTATTTGCAGCTTAATTAAATTAATAAATAAAATTCCCCCACTAACCCGGCGGTTAGTGGGTGGTTACATGTGGATCAGACGATGAGGAACGACCCCAAATAATCGGACGGCGGGGACGGGCTCCCACGGGCGGCCGACGAAATTGCCGCCAATTTCGCCGGCGAGGGGGTGACCGTCGGTCATTTCTAACAATAACTTAATGTTATTAGTTAATCTTCAAATATAACTTAAGTCGCATGCACGGTTCCGTGTGGTCGTGACAGTATCATTGATCACTCGTTCCCTTGTAATCAGTGTGTGAGGCAAAGACAATACTACTATTTCACTTGGTATCCTCTGCCTACACAATGTTTGGCAAAGGTAATATTGTCGCTCATAAGTTTACATATTTTTGTGTGTAAAGTTATTTAGTGTTGTTGCGGTCAACTTGAGGCTCCTGCATACCGGTTTAAATTGCACCATCTTAGCCCAGTAGCGGTCGAGCACGCAAACAGTAACATAGAGGGAGATGACTGGCAAGAGACTTTTTTAACGTGAAAAACAAACCCGGAAAGGGGTGAAAATTCACGTGGTCGGGACTCTGTCGACTAAACTTTCCCTATATTCTTGGTGTTGTTACAGAGCTATGTAGAAAGTGAGGGCGACAGACCGCCTCTCGTTACAGTTGTAGAGAAAGAGATGGAAGCTCTGAGGGTGGCAAGCTACCGCTCGTGGAGCTAAGTTTTTTGTTTGCGATAGTGGGTAACACTGCGCTCTGGAGGCTGGTGGGGCGCGTTCTGCGCGTATGAGCATATGCGGCTTGTCTCATGTTGTGCGTAGAGGAATCTGGAGCAGCGGACTTGCGGTCGATTGGAAGGCTCGTTGTTGAGGACGATGTGAGTGTTGAACGCGTTGCGTGTGGGAAGCTTACTGCAGTGTGGGGGCGCTCGCTTGGAGGAGGATGAAGGTTTTCGAACAATCTTCAATGCGCTCAAAGATTTTTAAGGGTGTCTTTGAAGGCGAAGGAGATTTCCGGTGAAGTCCTTTGTTATGGAACTATCGCTGGTCAAGGATTCGAACCCACATTGGGGGACACATACTACCGACGCAACACAGCCACATCGACATGAAGACGAGCGCACATGAGTTTGTATTTTTGTTTCCATTCTTTTATTTCACACTTATTTTTGATGTTATGTTGGTGCGTATTTGGTCTCACGTGTTTAAGCCCAAGTAAGGGGAGTGCTACAATTTTGGCTTCTTTATGTTGAAAATGAAACTCGGCTACTTGTGGAGTTCGGACCTGAAAGGGGTATCCTCGCACCTACTTCTCCTGAAGAAGTGCACAAGACCAAACATGGAGGTCCCACCACACACCTGAAAGATTTTAGAGCGCTTCCTCTCTCTAGACAATGCTGAGTTGGGGCATCTTGGAAGACACTTGAAAGCTAACTAGAAAATCAAAGGAGGAAAAAGGCAAAAAGGGATTGGATTTTCTCCAAAGGTGCCCCTACATATCTATTTATAGTTTTCCAAGTCTGGTCTATGGATAGCGAAATCTCGTCTTTTGGTTTTACTATATGTAGCCTGAAATGGTCTGCCAACAGCATAACTCCGCTGTTTGGAGAGGTTATTAGCATGCCAAATTGGGATTCATCTAGCAGGAGAAAACTGCCGAGAGAGTTTACAACTCGCCCGGGGCGGCGAGTGCTTGATGAGGCCTGCACTCGCCGCCTGTCTTGACTCCGGGCGAGTGCGAGTCGAAATACCTCACTCGCTTATTGCTTGCTCTCGGTCAATATCGCACACGAGCTAGGAGAGACCTAGCTACTCGCGCACTCGGCCTGCCTTAACCGCAATGATCCCTCCTGGCCTTGACTCCACTTCTTAGGGCCTCACCTTCTGATTACGGGGTTGTACACAATCTCCTCTCTTTGCGAGATTGTTCCAAGCTCGTAAAGAAAAATCCAGCCCCTAGTATTTGGTGAGTGACCACTAACTCTTTCAAGAATCTTTTGGTGGGTCCCCCCAACGATCAATATACACGCCAGACTGGGGGGAGGGACAAGGTGAACCCTTCTTACCACCCCTTCCCCCTCTCGATTCTCACGTTTGTCGTGGGATGCCACTTTCCAAAAAATTCTAGGATAAACCTACAGCGGCGCGAGAGAGAAATAAGTCTGGCACCACCGAGCTCTCGTCCTGGCTTTCTCGCAAACCTGCCCACTTACCTCTTAGAGCGTTCTATATGTACACAATACCTGACCTTCTCGCAAACCTGCTCACTCGCCTTTCTAGTGGATGAAGGTCCAGAAAGCCAATCCTGACACAACACTGGGCGAGATCTTTCCTCC
Organism: Platanthera zijinensis; assembly: GCA_039513925.1. NCBI lineage: Eukaryota > Viridiplantae > Streptophyta > Magnoliopsida > Asparagales > Orchidaceae > Platanthera > Platanthera zijinensis. The sequence goes on along the minus strand of CM077078.1, from coordinate 283,146,043 downwards.
AAACCCGACGCCCTCCAATCCTGACCTGGGGCTCGCACTTCTCGACGGGGCTCAAGTACCCAGAATTCTGTCTTATTTTCTACTCTATTGAGAATATTAGTCTGTAACTGATTTGGTCACCCTCAGGGAGAATCCTCCAAAGAAACGGTTGATGACACAGCCTCGATGGATGTCGACGCGCATCCTTGCGACGACGTATCCCCGCGAGTAGACCAGGGAACTCTCCCTCAGGTGCACGCGAGCACGTATACAACTCCTGGGAGTTCCCTGCAAGCATCCAATACGTTGCCAACTTTCGCATTTCTGTAGTCTTTATTTTATACCCCTGCTTGACCTTGCATCAATATGTGCAGCTCTCCCCTTCGGGACTGCTAGCCGGGCTATTCTTCCGCTGTAATTCACGAGCCATCGCGCGAGATCATCCTTAGCCAAACACTCCTTGATGTGTATATTTTGACTTAAAACTTTTATAACAAAGATATTAAATTTTAATAAATATATATATATTTTTTCTCAAAAAGAATATATTAATTTGTTTGTTATTATTATTTTTAATATAATTTGCACTAATTTTATTTTATTTTACTTTTTTTATTTTATGACATGTCTGGAGATATTTCGGTACGTCTCAATGTAAAAGCTCGCTGTCAACCTCGTTTTTAATGCTTTGTCCAAGAAATTGTATTGCGGCCGCCTCCACGCCGATGCCGATGGGGATTCTGTCATGCCAATATTCATGTTGTTGTCGTCATCATCCGAGCAAATACAAATTCAACCCACATAATTTCATGAAAGGCAGCTCACCTTAATCAAATCCAGCCACCAATCAATTTCCGCCACCTACATTTGCTGCCAGCTCATTCTCTCCTAATCCAGCCACTGCTGCCAATATTTCATGCAAAATCTCGCCTCCTCATCATTAATGGCCGAACTATTTAATAATAATAATTCCACGTAAGCTGCATCATGTTCCCTAAGCAAACCTATCTCTAATCTCTCCCTTTATTAATAGTTAAGCAATATTTAATCATTATGGTCTTTTCCTAATGATTTGCTACCCCAACCCCACATGGATGCACACATAGGACTGTTCACGAACCGAATCGAATCGAATATCTCTTCAATCGAATCCAAATTTCACATAGAATGCAGATATTCGGATTCAGATTCGTTCGAATATTAAGATTCAGATTCGGATTCGAATTCGACATGAAATGTTGGATTCGAATTCGGGTTCGAATTCAAATTTTTCTAATAGAAATAATTAAATATATAATTTTATTAAATATATATAATTTTATTTAATTAATTTTACTGTTCGCGAACTATTCGCGAATACTTCGAATATGGATAAACTTATTCGGATTCGAAAATTATTCGAATCCGAATTTGGATTCGAATTCGAAAATTACGAATATTTATCGAATTTTCACGAATCGAATCCCGAATTATTCACGAACTATACTATTTGATAACAGCCATAGCACGCCACTTGAATTCCCATTTAAATATGGCTGCCATATATTCATCCCCTCTCTTAACTCATGAGAAGTCACATTCCTTTCCCCTTGGAGCCACAATTTTCTCTCTCAGCTTGATCCATCCCCTAACATTTACTCTCCCGGAGGATTCTAGATTTCACTTCAACGTCTAATCGTCTATAAAAGGGCATGGATTCAAGGAGATGAACGTGCTATTTTTGGAGAGAGATTTTCTTGGAAATTTTTTTTAATTTTGTAATAGAGTTATTATATTCTAAGTTCTTAAGAGTTCTAGTTTTTCTGTTACTATCTTCGTGTGTACTTTCTTTTGTTTAAAGAAAATTTTTATTTCACATTTTATTATTCTCTATTTCTATTATGCACAACTAATTCGTTTCTTAGTGCTTGATTAGGTAGTTTTGGGATGAAGTTTAATTCATAATCTGTCGTTTCTAACTTTTGAAGTTTCATTTCAATTTATTTACATTAATATTTGGTTGCGATTTTATATTGCTAGTATATAAATTTTGTGTTCTGATTGACGTCCTAGTAGTCGAAAGGCTCGTGGATACCGAAGATCTCTCGAAAATAAAAAGCTAGTTATATTTTCTTTGAGAATTGAAAATATAACATCTTTTGGAATTTTGGATTAATTTTTATGTGATTTAAATTTATTTCAAGTTCAAGAAATTTTATTTGAAGTATTTTAAAATTAAGCGTTAGTTATCTCTAGCGAGCTTCTATCGTATTTTCAATTCTCCAATCAAAATGAAATTTTAAGAATTAGAACGTATCTTTTGCAATCGAATTCTCAAAAACACCTAATCAAGTGTTAAGTTTTTTTAACTCCTGAATTTTTCCCTTTAGTAATTTTCATTTTGCAATCTTTAAATAAAAAAAATCAATTCCAATTTTCAATTGATAAATTACTAGGAATTTTGCGTGGGCACGATTACTCGACAGTCCCCGAGCATATACAACATTTTTCATATACTATATTTTGATAGTTATACTTGCCTACATCAGGATATTAATTGCGAGAAATATTTTTAACTCGAAAAATCATCATCGCTCGTGGACAGGCGCCCCCGGCATTCGTCCTTCTTTCTTCTCCGGTCCCTGACCTGGACCCTTCTCGTTGGGGCTACGGGAAGTTGTTCACGCTTCCCCTTGATATGCCATTTCAGGGGCAGTCGAGCTTGTCTCGCCTGCCCCCAAACATCGGTTAGTTAGAGTACTCACTACTCCTTTTGGCTATAGATTTTAACATTTATTTACCCGGGATCTCCCGCACTCGCCTTCTTAGGGGTTGGGCCCGAGTGGGGAGAGAATTTCCACTCGTCTTTTATCTCAGGGTTGTTCGATATTGACCCCCTTAGCAAGATTGGCGGGTGCCCAATTGGCGAGATCCCAACCGGAACATCCCCACTCGCCTACCCCTTATCTCTAGCCTCCTCCATATTCTGCCTTGTCCTTTGACATAGAACTTCCCTCAAAGTGAATTCCAACCCCTGCCAGCTAATGAGAGCCTGGACAGCAAAATCCTCTCAGGATCACTTTCCACTTATACTTTCAACTCGCCTACCCCTTATATCTAGCCTCCTCCATATTCTGCCTTGTCCTTTAACATAGAACTTTCCTTCAAGTGACTTCCAACCCCGCCAGCTAGTGAGAGCCTGGACAGCAAAATCCTCTCAGGGTCACTTTCCACTTATACTTTCAATTTGCCACTGAGCGCCTTCCAACCATGCCAGCTAGCGAGATTCTGACAGCAAGATCTTCTCGTGGCTCTCAACCAACATTCCAATATACCTCTCCGAGAGGTCAACCTGTCATGTAAGCTAGTGGGATCCCAGTCAGCGGAACCATCTCGAGGGCTTCTAATCAACATCTCAATCTGTCTCTTTGAGAGGTCAACCTACCCTGCCGGCTAGTGGGAGCCCGGTCAACGAAACCATCTCGATGGCTTCAAACTAACATCTCAATCTGCCTCTCCGAGAGGTCGACCTTCCATGTCGGCTAGTGGGTGCTCGGTCAGCATAACTATCTCGAGGGCTTCAAATCAACATCTTAACATGCCTCTCCGAGAGTTCAACCTGCCCTGCCGGCTAGTGGGAGCCCGGTCAGCGGAATTATCTCGAGGGCTTCTAATAAACATATCAACCTGCCTCTTCGAGAGGTCAACATGCCCTGCCGGCTAGTGGGAGCTCGGTCAGCGGAACCATCTCGAGGGCTTCAAATCAACATCTCAACTCGCCTCTCCAAGAGATCAACCTGCCCTATCGGCTAGTGAGAGCCCAGACAGCAGAACCATCTCGAGGGCTTATAATCAACACCTCAACCTGCCTCTCTGAGAGGTCAACCTGCACTGTCGGCAAGTGGGATCCTGGTCAATGAAACTATCTAGGGGCTTTGAGCCAACATTCCAACCTGCCTCTTCGAGAGGTCTACCTGCATCTACCGGCTTGTGGAAGCCCGATCAGCGGAACCATCTCGAGGGCTTCAAATTAATATCTCAACCTACCTCTCTGAGAGGTCAAGCTGCACTGCCGGCTAGTGGGAGCCCGGTCAGTGGAACCATCTCGAGGGCTTCAAATCAATATCTCAACCTGCCTTTCTGAGAGGTCAACCTGCCCTACCGATTAGTGGGAACCCTGTCTTTGGAACCATCTCGAGGGCTTTAAATCAACATCTCAACCTGCCTCTCTGAGAGATCAACCTGTCGTGTCGGCTAGTAGAAGCCCGGTCAGCGGAACCATATCGAGGGCTTCTAATCAACATCTCAATCTTCCTCTCCGATAGGTCAACCTGCCATGCCAGCTAATATGAGTCGGGTCAGCAAAACCATCTCGAGGACTTCTAATCAACATCTCAACCTGCCCCTCCGAGAGGTCAACCTTCCCTGCCGGCTAGGGAGAGCTCGGTCAACAAAACCTTCTCGATGCTTCTAATCAACATCTCAACCTGCCTCTCTGAGAGGTCAATCTGCCCTGCCGACTAGTGGGAGTCCGGTCAGCGAAACCTTCTTGGGGATTTCAATCAACCATAAATAACTTTTACCATCTACCAAGTGAGAAACTTTTTAATAGAATGTACTCTGCCCTAATCGGACACGGACAAAGTTCATTACAAAGAAGGGCTTATGGGGACAAGGCTCCCTTAGAATGCACGACCTTGATGACCGTTCTCTTCTTTCTCCCCTACTTCAGGTAGAACCTCCTCAATCTGCACCTGCTACTGTACTGGGCCTTCTCGCTCTCCTCACCTCCAAGAACTCTTGGCATGTGGTTGTTGCATGACCTTTCTCCTGATGGAAGTCATAGTAGGGCAACTCCACCCTGCCCCTTCCTCTCCCTCCCGTGTGATTCTTTTTTTCTCTCCCCCTCTCGGCCAATTGTCATAACCTACTAGGGTGGGGGCGAAAGTGTGTAACACCCCAAAACTTGGAAGAGGAACCGACGGCGTTGTTTTGGCCAAGTCGGGTTTTGGGTAGGCTGACACGGCCTGTGACACGGGCGTGTCACAGGGCGTGTCGCGCTCAGGTCGTCGAGCATCGCTGGGGTCGGCGATCGTCGAGATAGAACATAGCATGGGACACGGGCGCGTCCCTGGTCGTGTCCTTCTCGGGTGGCTTGCAGGGTCTGTGCACGGCCTTGACTCGGGCGTGTCAGCTCAGACACGGCCGTGTTCGAAGCCGTGTCATGGGCCGTGTCCCGTTCGGGAAATTTTTGGAAGTTTGGTACACGGGCATGACACGGGTCATGACACGGCCGTGTCGGGTCTGACACGGGCGTGTCAGAGGCCATGTCCAAGGTCGTGTACTGGTCGGGTTTTCTGATCGACGGCGAATGGGTGACACGGCCATGCACACGGCCGTGTTGCAACCCGTGTTCGGCCCAGTTTTTCTATTTTTCAGGCCCCGATCATGGCCGTTTGTTTCTTTGCTATTGGATCCAACGGCTGGGGGCTGGGTCTGAGGGTTTAAACCCGGGAATAAGGTTAGAAGCCCTCACTTTTCTCTTGGTTTTATCTCTCTAAGTTCTAGAGAGAAGGGAGAGCAAGGAGGAGGAAGAAGGCCAAGATCCGGCCGTCGGCGAAGCTTCGGAGCCCCGTTTTGCGAGCGGAGTCCAGATCCGCAAAGGCGGATCGTTGCGGTGGTGTTCAACCGGCCAAGTTTTCTCCATGGCAAGGAAGAGAAGTCGAAAGGTAACGACACTTCTCCTCTTGGTTTTTAGGATTTAGGATGCATGAATAGCATCCCCTTCCTTTCATGTTTCGAGCACCGGATCTCTCAAATGAGAGGGATTCGTGTAGCCTTGGTTCAAGAGGAACCTCCGGGTCGATTGTGTCCGTCCCCGACATGATTTGCATTAGAAATCCGCTTCGCTAGTGGATTAGGCATTGTGGGTGAAGCCGTAGTCGCGACCGTTAGTCCGACTCGGTGATGTTGCATAGCGAGCGTTGAGGATTCGGTAGAAATCCGTTGCGGCAAGATGTCGTTGTGTTGTATGCATTCTCCCCCTTCTCGTGAGTGAGTACTCGTAGACGAAACCGGACGAGGTTAGCTCCGCATTGGCGGTAGATGTTTTCCTTAGTGCACGGGGAAGTTACGGTATGAACGGTAGATTAGGGTGGGGAATTGTTTGGTTGTGCTGTGCTAAGGTGCGGCTATGTCTCCGTGGTCGGCTGGCTATCCCGTGACGCGCAAGTCATGTGGGGAAAGTGTCCCGGCGAGACTAGCCCCTTCCGTGAGACTGACGAGAATGCCGAGCATAGGGCAAGCCCGTGCAATGAGGCCATGAGCAGGTGGGGTCCAGCAAGGATTCTTAGAATCGGTCTGTGTGAGACGGAATCCTGACGTGTGAAGTCAGAATGTGCGGGCAAGCCTGGGGTTTAAGACCCATGTGCGGGTGGGGCCTTTGCAAGGTTTCTGTATGACGGCGTTTGGGCCGTTATGGACATAGTGGTTCCCTTTTGTTTGCGGCTTTAAGCCAATAGGGAAACGGAAGTACCAAGTTGTTTGATGTTGTGTTAGATGCATACGAGATAGAGTGCCTTGGGTGAAGCCCGGGTTGCATTCATGTTGCATAGTAGGCCCCATTCACTCCGTTCAAAACATAGAAAATGTATATGCTGTATGAGACATCCAAACCTGTTTTAAAGCTTTATATATTTGTATTTTTGGTATACGAAGTGCTGACTTGCAGGTTGGAGGGGTACCCCGGGGTCCGTTAGGGACGGCCGGGAGGAGATGTGTTTGTTACACAGTAGAGGTCAGCCTTTGCTGACCCACGTTACTTCAAATCCTTACAGGGTCAGGATCGCAAGCGGGAGCTAGCGCAGCGGGCGAAAAGCCCTAAGCCTCATGAAATGATGTTGTGCTTAGATTGTTTCTCCTTCTTGTAATGTTAATCTTATTTTTCCGGCTTGCACGCCGAGGTAGCTTAGGGGTGCTTTGCACATTCATATTTTTTGGACTTGGTTATGTAAGGCCTTAAGGCCATTGCTTTGATACTCCTGTTATTAGTGGATAACTTCTTGTTGTTTGGTTTCTTTTTGTTCGCTGCGTATGTTCTGAGTTTTGAGATTGGGTAGGTTATATCATCATTTAATGCTAAAGTTGTGGAGTCTGTATGTTGTGGTGCCCCGACCGGACCCATATTATACGGTCATTATAGGGGAGGTGTTACAAAGTGGCCTTAGGCCTGATCTCCACCCCGGAGGGTTGAACCGTTCGTACCCTCCGTAAGGTTCCTGGAACCCTTGACCCCTCGGCTCCTCCCTTCTTCTCCCTTCATATTGTCTAAAACCTATTTGCTTCATCGCCTCGATCTCTCCCAACTTGGCTAACTTCTTTGTGAACGCCAGGTTCGCTGCCCCCCCCTCAATCTCCTTTGTCGCTCTTTCCATCAAATCCTCGAAAGATAGATGAGTATCCCGCTTCAACTCCATCCTGATGAATCCCTGACGAAGCCCTAGCGTGAAGCCATCATTAAGGGTACCCTGACACCTCTTGGACTTGGAGGATCTCCTCATGAAACTTGTCTACGTAACTTCCCAATGTTTCCTCTGGTCCTTGCTTGATGGCGAACAAAGACTCTCCTCCTTTCTTCCACTTCTTGAACGTCGAGAACCTCAACAGGAAACCTCGACACAGGTCCTTGAAGCAATGGATTGAGCTGGAGGGGAGCTGGTGGAACCAGTCTCTCACATTTTCCTTATGAGTGATGACGAATAACCGACACTTGAAGGGGTCTGACATCTGTCTGATCGAGACTGCATCTTCAAACCATTGGACATGTTGAACATGATCATCATTGCCGGTGTAGTAGGACATTTCCGGGTCCCGGAACCCCTTTGGAGCTGGGGCCGAGACGATCGACTCACTAAATCCCCCTCCCACAGTGCGAGTCGGGTGGTCACGCGACATCGGCTCGTCGTCCATGCCCACACTTGCTGAACTGGGGAAGAGCTCTCGCCCGATGAGATCTCTCTCGCTTCTTTCCACCGCCACCTCCTTCCTAAACCGCTTAACATGGGCATTCTCGCCTAGGCACGACGGCGCAACCACCGAGATAGGAGGGGTCGAGCACTCGCCACTCGGGACGAGCGTGCGGTTTAAGGTCGTCATGATCTCTCTCTTAAACTCTTCAAACATCCCCACCATGACCAATATTGTAGGTGGTGGAGAGTTGTCTGGGTCGGCACGTTGTCCTTCATCTCCGACCATAGGACTTGATTAGGATTTTCTTATGCTGGTTAACCTCCACGCTCACCGCACCAAAATGTTGAAACCGAAACTCGGCTTCTTGTGGAGTTCAGACCCGAAATGGGTAATCTCGCACCTACTTCTCATGAAGAAGTGCACAAGAACAAAGACTTAGGACTAGGAATAGATCATGGGCTACAACATGGAGTTCTCACCACACACCTAGAAGATCTTAGAGCGCTTTCCCTCCCTATTCAATGTTGAGCTGAGACACCTTAGAGGGCACTTGAAAGCCAACCAGAAAATCAGAGGAGGAGGAAGGTAAAAAGGGATTGTATCCTCTCCAATGGTGCCCCTACGGATCTATTTATAGTTTTCCAAGTCTGGTCTGCTGATAGCAAAATCTTGCCTTCTGATTTTACTATACGCAACCCAAAACGGTTTGCCAACAACGTAACTCCACTGTTAAAGAGGCTATTAGCAGGGCAAATTGGGATTCATCTAGGAGAAAACTGCCGAGAGAGAGTTTACCACTCGCCTGGGGCGGCGAGTGCTTAATGAGGCATGTACTCGCTGCCTGCCTTAACTATGGGTCAGTGTGAGTCGAAACACCTCACTCCCCCCTTGCTTGCTCTCGGTCCATACCGCACGCGAGCTAGGCGAGACCTAGCCACTCGCGCACCCGGCTTCCCTTAACCTGAATGGTCCCTTCTGACCTTGACTCCACTTCTAAGGGCCCTACTCACCGAATACGAGGTTGTACACTTTATATTTACCCATGTGTGGTATCTTGAATGGGTAAGATGATTATCCTCACCTCTCTCTCTCCTTCTCACCCCTTTTCTGTATTCTCTCTCTATCTCACCCCCTTCCCAAGTTGGCCCTAATTCCACCTCCAACCAGCCCTAATTCCACCTCTAGCCAGCCCTAATCCACCGCCCAAACTGGAGGAACACGCTCCGGCACACTGACATATGAGGTTACAAACGACATTCCTTGACATATTGGTATCATAGGGATCTCTGATCGCTAACCCTACCATAAGATCTCATGCTCTTCCGTTTCCAGACATCGCGCCTCGCCTTACTGCGTCAGACAGCCTAGGACTTCTGTCGCTTCCGTCGACGCCTCCACGCATTATGATTGCCGATCATGACCTTTTCTAGCAGATCTTGGACCGCCTCGACCGCATGGACTCTGACATTGCGAAGCCAACTCCCGCACCGCCCACCTCTCCACGACATTTCCCCGCTCGATCGGTCGGCATGTCAACTCCACCCCGGAGCATTCGTTCTGCGATGGGACCCCCGGTCACTTCCCTGAGGGCAATGAGTTTCTCCGGTACGTCAAGTTGGATTTTCTTATGTTTGGAAAACATGAAGATCCGCTCTCATGACTTACCAAATATGAGCTTTTCTTCTCCAACCAATGCACCACCAGCGATGACCAGCTTGGCCTCGCCTCCTTCCACCTCATTGGGGCCGCCCACTTGTGGTTTTCTCAACTACAACACGACCGTCCCTACCTTCAGTGGGATGAGTTCAAGACCGCTTGCACACTCCGTTTTGGTCCGTCGTTACGAGGCAACCCCTCAGGGACCTCATTGCGCTCTGCCAAATGAGATCATTGGACGACTATCTCGATTGCTTTCAACTATTGCTAGGCCGCGCCCCGTCCGTTCGGCTTGATCAACAGGTTCCCATTTTTTACGGCCCACCTACATGAGCGCCTCCACCTTGATGTTGAATTCCAAGACCCTCTCGACCTCAACACTATTATGAGTATGGTCCGGACATGAGAACGTCACATCCTCTTGGGCCGCCTTTATCTCCACAGTCGGGACCACACAACATTTTTTTGGGGAACTTATCACTTGTCACCAACGCCACCAGTGCTCAGGAAGGGCGATTCACTGAAGCCTCCATTTCATCGCCGCTTATCCATATGGCAGACCGTCGAGCCAAGGGGCTATGTTTCAACTGTGACAAAATGTTTGGACCTAGCCACCATTAAAAGCACCTATTTTGGATTGAGGTTGACGACCCCTCCGATGATGATGATGAGGGTACGGATATCGAGGCACCAGAGATCTCCATCTATGTTATTGTCAGCCTACAGAGTGGCCATATGCTCCAGCTTCCCGACAACCTTGCAGGCACAACCCCGTTGCCCTTCTAGATTTGGAAAATACACATAACTTCATCTGACACATAACGATGGAAAGTCTTCGTCTCTCGATCACAAACTACCGCCAAATTCAAGTCTCGAATGTGAATGGACATAGTATGGCATGCCAGGGACTATGTCGTAGGGTATCCTTGATGATTCACAATCGATCCTTTGAGGTGGACTTCTTAATTGTCGACCTTGGAGGCATTGATGTCGTCTTGGGTGTTTGTTGGCTCCAAACATTGGGTCCAATTACATGGGATTTCAACAATCTGGCAATGCAATGGTATCATGGCCCCAAGAGAGTGGGATGGCATTGTATCTCTCCACCCGCCAACCCGCAATCCTTCCTTTTGCAGGGCCCGACTGTCTCTACCGACCCCCCTCCCAAGATCTCCATCTCCTCCTGCTAGAATTTGGAGATACCTTCACCATTCTAGCCACGTTACCGCCACATCATTCTCAGGACCACAACATTTGTCTCCTACCGGATGCTGCCCCAGTCGTGGTACGACCTTACCGCTACCCGTTTCTCAAAAAAGATGAGATTAAACAATAATGATCCGCCATGCAACAACAAGGGTTAATTCGACGGATCATCTCCCCATTCTCCTCGTCGGCTGTCCTTGTCCATAAGAAGAATAACACAAGCCGTCGTCGGGCACCCCGCTCGGGCTGCCCTGACTGCCTGGGAGGTACTTTTATCATTTCGCTAAAATTGGTGATTCAGGTGACCAAACGGAGCAAGACCATTTGCCAACACAAATTCCTCCCCGATGTAATTACCAGTATATCCCTCCAGAAAATTATAAATAGGCCCCAAGCCTTCATTTGAAGACGAGCAACTCCAGAGGCAAGAGAGAGCTCTGAGGTTTTCCTGCGAGAACGTGGAACTTAAATTGTTTCTCCGCTAAGAATTCGGTATGCTCCCTCTCTAATATGGAGGCATATCAAGGCTTCCAAGGAACGCCATTCTTCTCCACATGAGCACTCTCATCAAAGCTCCGACTCGGGAGGAGTGCTCCCATCCAGGCTCCGAGAACTTGGCGATTTTGCCTAATGGAGCACTCTCATCTAGGTTCTAAGGCCTTAGTTTCTTTTTCACTGTTTTCATATTTGGTACTTGTAATAGAGAGATGGCATGCCACCATCCGAGGAAATATCGTAACTCTTGTAAACTCAATTAAAACAGTGGATTTTGGTCTGACACAGATCCGACCACGTGATTTTTCACCCTTTTGGGTTTTCCACATAAAAAAAAAATTCTGTCATTTGATGATGTTTTTCTTCGACCATTTGCGCACCCGGTCAAATTTCAAGCTAAGACGGTCTTATTCTCCAGACCGGGGATAAACCGGGTGACCCACAATAATATATTTGTATATATAATCTATAAGGGTAAACACTCTTTGGTGCAGGAGCAAATTTGGAAAGGCCAATGTTGCACCTGTACAACCCATATTCGTTGAGGGTAGGCCCACTCAAAGTCATGTCAGCAAAGGCTCAGAGTCAACGGGTCAATGCAGGAGTCAAAGTCAACATTCAAGACAGTAGAAGACTTAGACGAGTATGGAGAGCACCCCTTGCACACTCGCATGGTAAGAGACCAACATAGATACTCGCCTAAGCCAGGCGAGCTCCTCTAAAAGTCGTATGGTCGCCAGGTGGTGGTTTGGCTATAAATAAGACCCCCCCCCCTCCGCCCCACCACTTGGATTTGCCTATAAATAGGACCCAAGAGGTAAAAGATTTGAGACTTTTGCCTGAGCTTTGGAATCTCATTTCTAAAGATCTGAGTCGTGAGATAGTGATCATTCCGCATAGTTGTCATCTTGAGATAGTCGACAGGCTAGTGTCCCTCTTGTACCCTACTCAGCCATTTTTGGTTGTAGAGGAGAAATTCCTTCTAAGCTTCTGAGTACGTGGCGGGACCTTCCTGTTGCAGCACTTGGGGTGCTCTTAGTGTTCTCTCTATTTCTGTGTCCTTACCGTCAAATCCATCAAGCCCGATCTTTGGACCAGTAACTTTAGGCTGCATTGATCTGAATTTTGGAGTAGAGAATTTTCTCGACTTCAACACTTCGGTGAGGTAAGCGTGGATCGTAGCTGAGGAGGAAAATCTTGTGAGTAGGCAAGATGGTGGATGCATGCGAGCATGGAGAGATAGTGGAAACTTGGCAGGTGGATGAGGCTATGTGACTGTTTCGGTTTTCGAAGACTTCGTGCGGAGGATAGAGGGGACCATGCGAGCAACGTTCCTTCCTCTCCTAGAGGTCACGATGACCTTGCCTCGTCGCGTGACTTCGTCGGAAGACGAGGTCCCCCTTAGACGGCAAGGAAAGGAGCATGTGGCGGAAGAGTAGGAGCGACTAGTGCATTCATGTTTCTATCCGGCGAGTTCTCAAGGCATCAGGTTCCGAGATGTGGAGAATCTAGCGATATTCTAGGATGCTCAGCATGGTGGCGAGTGTGGAGGTGTTACTCTCTGTTGAAGTTGGTGACCGGGCGGTCTGTCTTGGCGGTTTGGAGACCGCGCGGTCTGGCGATTTCCTTTCAGTGGTTTGGTTGCTGTGCTGTTGCTGTGCGGTTGCCGAGCGGTCAGGCGGTCTCCCCTAGCGGTCTCTCTCTCTCTCTGGTAGTAGCCGTGCGGTTATCCCTTCTGTCTAACCGCGCGGCTTGTGCGGTTTGTTCTGTATAGTCCGCTTAGTCCTGTATTTTTTAGTCCCACATCTCTTATTTGTATTCTCTCATCTCTCCTCCATTCTATATAAGGGAGAGCATACCTTTGTAATAGATACCTTTTTCTGATAATAAAATTTCAGTTATTCCATTTCCGACTTATTTTAATTCACTTCTCACATGATATTAGAGGAATCGATCCTTTCCTCCTGATTCTGTGCGCCCTCTCTATCCGCGCGACTTGCTTCTCCGGCTTGCGCCCTGTCCGCGCGGTCTCCTTCTTTCCTTGTCGTTGCCCTCTGTGTGCGCGACCTATTGCCTTGTTCGCTACGATCTGTCGCCTTGTTCGCCGCGACCTATCGCCGTGTGCCTTGCCTTCTCTTGTACTTCTGTTCGAGCGGACTGTCTTTTTGCCGCTCGACTTCTTCCCCTCTGCTTGATACTGCGGCTTGGTCGTGGTCTTTCTGGCCGCTGGTGTTTGACATCCTGACCGCTGCAGTTTTTCTTCTGCCTATCCGCGCGGCTTGTTTCCTAACCGCGCGGCTTTCTGCTATTTGCTCTTATGGCTCTTTCTGATGCTTCCACCACCACTCCTTCCGTCACCCCTATTGCCAATCCGGCTCCGCCTTTACCTCATACTTCTTCCGGGAACCTTGGAACCGTTTCCAAGCTTGTCGGCTCCAACTACCCGGATTGGAGTGTCTCTTTCACTTTTCTCCTTCGCTCGCAACGCAAACGTCATCATCTCGTTGATGACCCCCCTCCTACCTCTTCACCTCTCTTTGATGACTGGGATGCGAGTGACGCGCTTGTGCGTACCTGGCTCGCTAACAGTCTATCTGATGAGTGCCTTCCCGTCATCCGTCATGATGAGACGGTGAAGGTCGCTTGGCTTCATCTTGCTGCTCTATACTCCAAAGGGGCTCAGACGTCCCGCATCTATACGTTGTATGCGGACCTCTTTGCCCGGCCTACCTTGTCTCCTACTGCTGCCTAGCAACAAGTTCAAGCTCTTGGGGCTGAGATTCTTCAGAATCGTCCCTTTTCTGCGGATCTGGCTCAACAACACAAGCACTTCCAGGAGCTTCTGGTTGTGTGTTATCTGCTACGTCTTCCTGACACTTATGACATGATCCGCCAACAAATTCTGGGTGAGGCGGAATCTCCTACTCTAGATGCCACCGCTACTCGCATCGCCGCTGTCACCTCTCTCCTTCAGCGCCCGCTTCTGCCCGCTCCTTCTCCACCGGATAACTATGCTCATCAAACTCAGCGGAGTGGCTCTGGTAGCCGCAGTCATCAGTCTGGCGGACGTCCTTCTTCCCGCTACCTCTGCTCTCACTGCGGCCGCACCGGACATACTTCTGACCGCTGCTGGACGAAGCATCCCCATCTTCGTCCCTCGGGTGACTCTTCCGCCTCCTCTTCCAAGCCGTCTGCTTCCGTGGTCACATCATCAGGTAGTGCCCATGTGGTCACTCAAGGTAAATGGCTTATCGACTCTGGAGCAACTAATCATATGACGGGCAATCCTCAATGCTTCTCTCTCCTCGAACAGCATGATCGGTTGCCCCCGGTCCTCATTGCAGACGGTTCTCCCTCCCCGATTCATGGGTCGGGAGTAGTTTATGTTACTCCTTCTCTTCGGCTAGAGGACACTCTCTATGTGCCCAAGTTTCCGTACAATCTATTATCGGTTACTTCTTTGTGCAAGCAGCTTCAATGTTCTGTAACGTTTACTCCATCTTCTTGTTCTTTTCAGGATCCGGGCTCCCAGCGGACGATTGCTACTAGGACTGAGAGCGGCGGCCTCTACTTCCTCGACAACGTTTCCGCTTTATCCATCTTCTCTTCTTCTTGTACGGATCTTCTCCAGTGGCATCTCCGTCTCGGTCATCCTCCACCACGGCTTCTACATTAGCTTCTACCCCACCTCCCTCCCTCCAATACTCCTCTCAACTGCGAAGCCTGTCAACTTGGCAAGCATCATCGTTCCTCCTTCCCGCCAAAGCAAGGTCGGGGCTCTACTCGTCCGTTTGATCTAGTCCACTCCGATATCTGGGGGCCTGCTCCTACCCTTACTGTTGATCGGGGTAGTTCTTATTTTGTAACCTTTATCGATGACTTTTCTAGATGTACTTGGGTGTATCTCTTACGAGATCGCTCTGAACTTTTTAATGTATGGACCTCTTTTTATCATTTAATCAAAAATCAGTTTGGTGTTGGTATTAAAACTTTTCGATCTGAAAATGCGAAAGAGTACTTAAGTCATGCTTTTACCTCCTTCTGTGTGCAACATGGCGTTATTCATCAGACAAGCTGTGTCTATACCTCCCAACAAAATGGGGTGGCGGAACGCAAAAACCGTCACCTCCTCGATGTCGCTCGCACATTAATGGCTCAAATGCATGTGCCTCGCTCATATTGGGGCTATGCTGTTCTTCTTGCCTGCTATCTCATCAATCGCATTTCCTCCTCCGTTCTCAAGGGAAAAACCCATTTTTCCATCCTTTATCCAGGCAAGGAGCCTTTTCCTCTCCCTCTTCGAATCTTTGGGTGCACTGCTTTTGTGCATGCCCCATCTGCCACCCGTGATAAGCTCTCCCCTCGTTTCACCAAATATGTCTTTCTGGGGTACTCCGCCACTCAGAAAGGCTACTACTGCTTTGACCCTGTTCTTCATAAGCAGTTCGTCTCTGCTGACGTTACCTTCTTCGAGAATGCCTCCTATTTCTCGGATGACTCCTCGTCTCTTCTCCCCACCTCTGATTCTCCTGTTATTCCGTTCGTTCCCTCGTCTCCTACTGCGATATCCGCCCCTCCTCCGTCTCCGCCCACTCCTCTCCCTCCGCCTCTCTCTCCGCCTCCATCTCCCTCATCTCCGCTGCCGTCGCTCTCTCCTCCCGGGCCAGCTCTCTCTGCCACGGATGCTCTGGATACCGAAGAGCCCGCCGACCTGGATCTTCCTGTCGCTCTTCGCAAAGGGGTGCGGACGTGTACCCTACACCTCCTTGCTGCTGTTGTTTCATATGATCGTCTTACCTCTTCTCGCAGGGCCTTTGCGCTGGCTATCTCTGCCACTACCACACCTCGTTCCTATCAGGAGGCCCTTGCTATTCCTCACTGGAAGATGGTCATGGATGAGGAAATGGCGACCCTAACAGAGCGGGGTACCTGGACTCTTGTCTCTCCTCTCTTTGATACTGATGTTGTTGGCTGTCGCTGGGTCTTTGTGGTCAAATTTGGCCCAGATGGCACTATGGACCGTTATAAAGCTCGCCTCGCGGCTAAGGGCTTTACTCAGACCTATGGGGTTGATTACTTTGACACCTTCTCTCCCGTGGCTCGTCTCAGCACTATACGGGTCCTTCTCTCTGTGGCGGTCAACAAAGACTGGCCACTTTCCCAGCTGGATATCAAGAATGCCTTCCTTTATGGTGATCTTCAGGAGGCCGTCTACATGGAGCAATCTCCTGGGTATGTTGCTCAGAGGGAGACACGAGTATGCCTGCTACAGAAGACAATCTATGGCCTCAAGCAGAGCTCACGAGCTTGGTTTGACAAGTTCAGCGGCATCGTGGCGGCCGTTGGTTTTGCTCGCAGCTCTGCTGATCACTCTCTATTTATTCGCAAAACCTCTTCGGGACCGGTGGTTCTTGCAGTATATGTAGATGATATTCTTCTCACTGGCGATGACCAGGAAGGGGTAGCCTTGACAAAGCGGCATCTTCGCCAACATCTGGTCACGAAAGATATGGGTTCTCCGAAGTACTTTTTGGGAATCGAAATCTCTCGGAAGCCCAACTCTTTAGTCATCTCTCAGTGTTAGTATGCCCTTGATATTTTAAAAGAAGCAGGATTGACTGGGGCCAAACCTGCCCGATGTCCCATGGCTGTTGGAGAAGACAAAACCTGGACAGATGATTCGCATCTTCTTTCAGATGCTTCGCGGTACCGGCGTCTGGTTGGTAAGCTCATATACCTCACTGTGATTAGGCCCGACATTTCCTATGATGTGGGCAAGGTGAGTCAATTCATGCAAGCTCCTAGAGAGTGCCATCTACAGTCCGCCTTGCGGATCTTGGAGTACGTCAAAGCAGCCCCAGGGAAAGGATTGCTCTTTCAGAAGAATGATCATCTGAGGGTTGAAGCATACTCAGATGCGAGTTACGCTGATGACAAAGGGGACTGCAAGTCTACCTCCAGTTTCTGTACTTTTGTTGGGGGCAATCTGGTGAGCTGGAAGAGCAAGAAGCAGTCTGTTGTTTCCAGGTCCAGTGCTGAAGCAGAGTATCGGAGTATGGCGTCGACCACTTGTGAGCTAAAATGGCTACGGGCTCTAATGCTGGATTTAGGGGAGGTCTACAACCATCCTCTACCTATGTTCTGTGATAACAAGGCTGCCATATACATCTCCAAAAATCCGGTCTTCCATGAAAGAACCAAGCACATTGAGGTGGACTATCATTTCATTCGTGAAGAAATCTTAAGGGAACAAATTTGCACTCCCTTTGTCACTTCTGATGAAGAGCTGGCTGACATCTTCACCAAGCCAGTTTCCGCCTCGTTTCATCATATTTGTGACAAGCTGGGCATGATCGATATATATGCTCCAGCTTGAGGGGGAGTGTTGAAGTTGGTGATCGGGCGGTCTGGCGGTCTGTCTTGGCGGTTTGGAGACCGCGCGATCTGGCTGTTTCCCTTCAGCGGTTTGGTTGCTGCGCTGTTGCTGTGCGGTTGCCGAACGGTCAGGCGGTCTCTCTCTCTCTCTCTGGTAGTAGCCGTGCGGTTAGCCCTTCTGTCTAACCACACGGCTTGTGTAGTTTGTTCTGTATAGTCCGCTTAGTCCTGTATTTTTTAGTCCTGCATCTCTTATTTGTATTCTCTCATCTCTCCTCCATTTTATATAAGGGAGGGCATACCTTTGTAATAGATACCTTTTTCTGATAATAAAATTTCAGTTATTCCATTTCCGGCTTGTTTTAATTCGCTTCTCACACTCTCCACGCCAAGGTCATTCATTACCAGGGAGGGAGGAGTTCGTTTAGTGATGAAGTGTTGTCAGCCCCAGTCCCCGAAAGCTTTAGAGAGCCAGTCCTAAGCTACTACTTTGGAAGAGATGACCAGGTCAGGCATCTTCAATGATTTGAAGATGCGGTGTCCATCTACAATATGACGGATGTGTTCAAATACAGATTCTTTTCCATCACCTTGGAGGGGAAGGTCGGGGATTGGTTTCACCAGTTGTTGAAACCAAAAACTTGGTCTCTTGTGGAGTTCGGGGTCCCAAAAGAGGGGTGACCTCACACCTACTACACTCGGGGGAACGTCACAGACCAAAGGCTTGGGAAACTAGGAACAGACCCTCGGCTCTAGCGTGGAGGTCACACCACACACCCGGAAGATCACAAGAGCACTTCCCCTCCCTCACTAATGGCTGAGCTAGGTATCTTGGAGAGCTCTCAAACTCTACCAAGGAGAAGCCTAAGGAGGAGGAAGCCAAAAAAACTCTTCCCTCCAAAGATACTCAAGGGGGTCTATTTATAGTTTTCCAAGTCTAGGGACCAAAATGACCCAAATACCCCTAGGACAAATATGCCCTGAGCTAATAAAAAACATCCACACTGGGGGGTAAATAGCTAATTCCACCCCGGGGGCACAATGGTAAAAATAGGCTGAGAGAATACAGGCCGGGCGAATTGGCTGTTGAGCGAGCACATGCCATGCGAGTTGGGGCCAGGCGAGATGTGCTGGCTGGGCGAGACGGGCAGCCTGGCGAAACAGGCGGCCTTTGACGAGACGGGCAGCCTGCGAGCTGGCGGCCTGCGAGCTGGCTAGGCGAGACGGACGGCCTTTGGCACGGGCGGCCTGCGAGTTAGTCGCCTGCGAGCTGGTAGGCCTGCTAGTTGGCGGCCTGCGAGCTGGCTAGACGACACCGGAACCCTGCGAGCTGGCTAGGAGAGACCGGCGGCCTACAAGCTGGCGGCCTGCGAGCTGGGCGGCCTGCGAGCTGGCTAGGCGAGACGGGCGGCCTTTGGCGAGACGGGCGGCCTACAAGCTGGCGACCTGTGAGCTGGCTAGGCGAGACAGGCGGCCTTTGGCGAGACGGGCGACCTGCGAGCTAGCGGCCTATGAGCTGGCTAGGCGAGACGGGCAGCGAGACGGGCGGCCTGGGACGAGCTGGGCGAGCTTCTGGCTGGGTGACCTCCCGAGGGGGCCGGGGGGAGAAGAATATTTTATCCCCATACTAGTATAAAACACAGATTCATACTAAATTGGCCTCCAATAGTGCAAAACCCTCAAAAAGCTTAAAACTGCACAACAAGCCTTGCGCCTGCCGGGGGACACCCACTCCGCGAATACGGGGTTGTAGGGAGACGAGCGATCTTTGGCGAGATGGGCGGCCTGCAAGCTGGCTAGGCGAGACGGGCGGCGAGCTCTGCGGCCTGGGATGAGCTGGGCGAGCTCGTGGCTGGGTGACCTCCCGAGGGGGCCGAGGGGGAGAAGAATATTTTATCCACTACTAGTATAAAACACAGATTCATACTAAATTGGCCTCCAAGGGTGCAAAACCCTCAAAAAGCTTAAAACTGCACAGCAAGCCTTGCACCTACTGGGGGACATCCACTCCGCGAATACGGGGTTGTAGGGAGACGGGAGGCCTTTGGCGAGACGGGCGGCCTTTAGCGAGACGGGCGGTCTGTGAGCTGGCGGCGTGCGAGCTGGTTAGGCGAGACGGGCGGCGAGCTCTGCGGCCTGGGACGAGCTGGGCGAGCTCGTGGCTGGGTGACCTCCAGAGGGGGTCGGGGGGAGAAGAATATTTTATCCCCCTACTTGTATAAAATACAGATTCATACTAAATTGGCCTCCAAGAGTGCAAAACCCTCAAAAAGCTTAAAACTGCACAGCAAACCTTGCGCCTGCTGGGGGACACCCACTCCGTAAATACGGGGTTATACACCAGTTGTTAGGATGCTCAATTTACTACTTAGAGGACCCGCGCCAAGAGCTGATGGCGAGATTTGCAATATCGAAGAAGATGAAGAAGGATGCGACCGCTCTCTTTCATATTTAATCGAAGAAAAATGAGAGGCTTGGTCGTTACCTCGATCGGTTCTAGGAAGAGGTCATTGGCATCCAGGAGATGGAAGGCTGCACCTTACACCTAGCCCTGACGTTCGGCCTAAAGCAAGGTCTCTTCTGTATGGAGGTCAACTTGAATTGCCCAGTCTACTATGAAGACCTGATCGAGAGGGCAAATAAGTTCGTACAAGGGGAAGCGACAAATTCCAACTTTTGGGCCAAGCTGGAGGAGGTGACCCATGAAGATGTGGAGGAAAAGGAAACATTTGAGAGAAGACCCAGGGGAGATCAAGGGAGGAAGGAAAAGAGAAAAAGGGAGGAGCCGAGCAGGCAGGAGAGGCCTCAAAGGCAGGAAGAGAGGATGCCCGTAGCCGCTTCAGAAAGAAGAGAGGAAGCACATATATTCCAGTATCCCGTGAATTGGCCCCCGTGGAGGCCAGCAGGAATACCCCAGTACCAATGATAGAGGAGATTCTCGTCTAAAAGGAGAAATGCTAACCAACAGGAGAGGCGGCAAGGAGGATCGTGCGAGGAGGCGAGGTCTCCTGGATGAGATCTGCTAGACGAGACCACCCAAACGAGATTTGCTGAATGAGGTCTCCCAGACGAGATCTCCGATATGAGATCTACCGGACGAGATCTCCCAGACGAAATCTTGTTGGACGATATCTCCCAGACGAGATCTCTTAGGCGAGATTTGCTGGACGAGATCTACAAACAGTCGACTAATGAGGTGGTTTCTTGAAGTGCCTTCCATAGGTATCTAAGATCTCGACAAATTATGGGCTATACATCAAGACAATAGAAGACCCGGGCGAGTATGACGAGCACCCCTTGTGTACTCGTCTGGCAGTATGCGACCAACATAGATACTCGCCCAAGGCAGACAAGCTACTCCAGAAATTGCATGGCCATCGGATAGTGGTTGGACTATAAATAAGATTGTACAACCCCGTGTTCGCCGAAGAGGCTCGGGCAGCTAGGCGGGTCAGCCTCTAAGGGCCGCCCAGGCGGGTCAGCCCCAGCCCGCCCCTCCTAGGAGAGTTGCCCCCGGCTCGCGCCTTTCCAGGCGGGCTGCCTCCAATCGCGTCCCCTAGGCGAGCCAGCCCCAGCCCGCGCCTCCTGCCGGGCAGAGGCATCAGAGGACTACTCTCCCAGTCCCCAATTGGGGAAACCCCTTGCCATTCTGTCCCTGCAGGTTTGCCCATAGCCAACTACAATAGCGGAATCTCGCTGTTGGCAGACCCGGGTGGGCGGCATGTAGCTATCCAGAACAACGGAGTTTGGCTGTTGGCAGGCCAGCCTGAGGAGTTTTCAGTAATTTCAAGACAGCAGAGATTAGTTATTTACAGACAACCTTCAAAATCCTATAAATAGGACCCAAGGGGTACCTCAGAGAGGCATGCTGACTTATCCCCCAGTTCTCTAGCGCCTTCTGAGGTACCTTAGCCCGACATTTGGCTAAGGAGGGGAAGCGCTCAGTGATCTTCCGGGTGTGTGGTGGGACCTCCGCATCGGGCCCTTGGTCTAGTCCTTTGCTCTCTTTTCCTTGTTATTTTCTTGCAGGAGCGAAGTTGGTGTGCAACCACCCCTTCCCCAAGGGTGAACTCCACAAGAGACCGGTTCTCGGTTTCAACATTTTTGTGCGGTGAGCGTGGAGAGTGGTCATCACAAAAAACCTTCAGCGAGCTCGATGACGGGAGGAGAAGGGCAAGGATCGGACAGGACCGGCTCGCCACCCCTCCCCCTCTGGACACCATGGGGATGTTCGAGGGCTTCAGGCAGGAGGTACTCGGCCTGGTTCGGTTCGCACTCAACACGCACGCCGAGTGCTCGACTCCAGTAATCCCGATCCTCACGGATCCGGTGCTCGGCGAGGCCGCTCCCGCCCGGCAAGCGGGGAAGGAAGTCTTCGAGGAGGGCTGGGGCGCTGAGCTCCCCGGGCGAGTGCTTTTCCAAGGCTCGGGAGGCGGTGACAGGTTTGGCGAGTTGGGAGCGCGAGACCCTCCGACTCGCCCAGTGGGGGGAGAGAGTCCCTTCAGCGAGTTGGTCTCCTCTGCACCAATCCCAGATGGTTTCAGGGAGCCCGACATATCCTACTACACCGAAAAGGGAGACCCGGTCCAGCACGTCCAATGGTTCGAGGATGTGGTCTCGATCCGGCAGATGTCGGATGGCTTCAAATGCAGGCTCTTCGCCATCACTCTGAAAGAGAAGGCCAGGGAGTGGTTCCACCAGCTGCCGGCTAGTTCTATCTACTGTTTCGAGGACCTCCTTCGGGGGTTCATGCTGAGGTTCACCACCTCGAAGAAGAGGAAGAGGGAGTCGGAGTCCCTATTTCGCATCAAGCAGGGGGTGAACGAGACCCTGGGGAGCTACGTCGACCGCTTCCAGGAGGAGGTCACCCAGGTTCAGGAGATGTCGGGCCACACTCTAATGATGACCTTCACCCTGGGGCTGCAGCAGGGTTTCTTCCGAATGGAGTTGAAGAGGATTCCCCCTATCCTACGAGGAGTTGATGGAGAGTGTGGCGAGAGAATTCGACGGGGAGGTGTCAAACCCGGAGTTTTCCCGGAGGTTTGCCCGGTGGGCTACAGAGGAGGAGAGGCCCAGAGGAGGCAGAGGTCAGGAAGAAAGAAGAGTAGAGCCCCGACAGAGGGAGCTGCCGCAGCAGCAGCCCTGGTGGGGGCGTCAGGAGCCGAATCAGCGGCTAGGATGGAAGCCCGAATGGCAGGAACAGGGGGTGAGGAGAGGGTTCCGTGGAGGAGAAACCGCCAAGGAGGCCAGGGCCAGTTCTACCCTCCATGGGGAGGCAGGGCCAGAGGCCCCCCTCCTCGATCAAGAGGAGGCCATGGTCGTATCCATGGGGGAAAGGAGAAGAGCAGTGCGGAGGAGAAGAAGGGAGGTTAGGGTGGAGTTACCCTACTGTGACTTCTATCGGGAGGAAGGGCACGCCACGGCCACGTGCCCGGAGTTCCTCGAGATTAGGGGAAATAGGGAGCAGCAACAACAACAACAAGACCGTCAAGGGTTGCGGATCGAGGAGGTCCTGCCCCGGGCAAGGGAGGACAGGTGCGAAGACCGGGCAAATGTGGGAACCCGGGGAGGGATCAGAGCAATTCATGGGGGGGGGTAGGGATCGAGGCTTCCCGTAAGACAAGCCTCCACACCATGTACCGATGGAGCGTTGGCTCCACATCCCAGACCCCGCCCCCAGAAGAAAGAATCACCTTCACGGTTAAGAATATGCCGGGTCACGAGGACCCCTTTTGCGATGCGCTGGTCATCCGGACGACCATCGAGGATTTCACCGTCTCTCGGATTCTCATCGACAACGGGAGCTTCGTCGACGTCATATTCAGGAAGGCGTTTGACGCGATGAAGGTGAAGGCCAGAAGGGTGTTAGCCTCAGATGGGCCCCTGTTTGGCTTCTCGGGGGAGAGGAAGGAAGTCGAGGGAGGGGTAGGACTCCAAGTCTCTCTGGGGGGGCAGTCCCGCAATTGCAAGTTCGTCATTGTGGACGCCCCCAGTAGCTACAGCGCCATCTTTGGAAGGCCCCTCATCAGCACCTTCCGCTACGTCCCCTCGTCCTTCCACTAATGCCTAAAGTTCAACGTCGAGGGGGTCCAGGTTAGGGTCCGCGGAGACCCTAAGATGGCAAGTGAATGCTATGTCACCGTCGTAAACTCCATCTCATGGCAGGAGGGTGCTGAAGAGATGGGGCGAAGGATGGAGGAGGCAGAGCAGGGGGTTGGTCCGGAGGAGATAGAGGTGGAGGAGAGCTGCGCCCAGAAGGAGGAAGTGAAGGAAGCTCAAGAGCCGGCCGAGGTAATGGCCGTGGAAGAAAAGCTGAGGCAGAGACCTTCGCCCCAGGAGGAGGGGAGGTTGAGGAATGGGGGGAGCGGCCTCGCCTGGAAGCGGCAGAAGAGGTGGTGGAGATGGAGGTTCTCACCCTCGGAGGCAAGGTGGAGAAGGTTCGCGTCAGCAGGGGGATTACCCCGGAGGCCCAAGGCAAGTTGCTGGAGTGCATCCAGAGGAATGTGGACATCTTTGCCTGGAGCGCTGCAGAGATGCCCGGGATCGACGCCGACGTGGCCTGCCATCGCCTCAACCTGTATCCGGAGGCTCGCCCCGTCCAGTAGAAGAAGAGGCCTATCGCGGATAGGGGTCCCGAGCCGATTCGAGAAGAGGTGGTCAAGCTCCTTAAGGCCGGTTTGTATCCGAGATCCAATACCCCTGCTGGGTATCCAATGTTGTAATGGTTAAAAAAGGAGACGGCCGGTGACGTATGTGTGTTGATTTTTCGCTTCTTAATAAATCATGCCCTGAGGATTGTTACCCCTTGCCTCGGATCGACGCGCTGGTTGACTCAGCCGTCGGTTTCCCTGTAATGAGTTTTTTAGATGTATTTTCAGGTTATCACCAGATCAGGATGCACCCTCCCGACATCAAAGATGTCTCCTTCATCACCGGGGATGGATGCTACTGTTATAAAATGATGCCCTTCGGGCTAAAGAACGCAGGGGCGACTTATCAAAAAATGATGGACAGGGTCTTTCGAGAGCAGAAGGGAAGGAACTTGGAAGTGTATGTTGACGACCTCATGATCAAGAGTCGAGATGATGACTCTCACCTCCAGGATCTGGAGGAAACCTTCGCCACCCTACGCGAGTACAAGATGAGGCTGAATCCCTTGAAGTGCATCTTCAGGGCGAGCAAGGGCAAATTTCTGGGCCACCTCCTCACCCCCGCTGGGGTAGAACCCAATCCCGAAAAGGTTCGAGCGGTTATGGAGTTGGGGTCGCCTCGGGATACAAAGGAGGTGCAGCGATTGACGGGGAAGCTGGCAGGGTTGAGCAGGTTCCTCTCCCGGGCCGGGGAGAAGTGCTCTCCCTTCTTCAAGAACTTGAGAGGAGGCCGGAAGTCTGAATGGAACTCGGAGTGCGAGGAGGCATTCCAGGCCTTGAAGAGGCAGTTGACTCAGGCCCCCTTGCTCTAGGGGCCAAAGGAGGGGGAGGACTTATTCTTGTATTTGGGGGTTGGGGCGGAGACCGTGAGTTCTATTTTAGTTCGGGAAGAGAGAAGGAAACAGCTCCCGGTTTATTTTGTGAGCAGGGTGCTGAGGAAGGCCGAGCTCCGCTATCATATCCTGGAGAAGCTGGCTTTTGCCCTCATCATCTCGGCCCGGAGGCTCCGGCCCTACTTCCACGAACACTCGATCCAATTGGTGACTGACCACCCCCTCCGCAGCATCTTCGAAGGGGTGGAGCATTCAGGCAGATTATCTAAGTGGTCGGTAGAGTTGAGCGAGTTCGACGTCTCCTTCGTCCCCCGCCTCTCGATCAAGGCCCAAGCTATGGCCGACTTCCTGGCTGACTATGTGGTCGAGGTGGCCGAGGAGGAACTCACTCGCCCGGTTCCTTGGAGGTTCATGGTGGACGGTGCTTCGGGGAGGCATTCCCTTGGGGCGGGAATCATCTTGGAAAGCCCCCAGGCAACGAGGATCGAGCAGACAGTGGTGATACACTTCCCCATCAACAACAATCAGGTTGAGTACGAAGCCGTGATTGCGGGTCTGCGTTTGGCCAGGGAACTAGGCGTGCATGATGTGGAGGTCCTCACTAACTCCATGGTGGTGGCTTCCTAGATTAACGGGGAGTTTGAGGCAAGGGAGCCGACTCTGCAGCTCTACTTGGAGAAGGTAAAGGGAGTCATCGGCACCTTCCAGACCTTTTCCATTCGACACGTGCCCAGGGAAGAGAGCGAGCAAGTAGATCAGCTGGCAAAGCATGGCCCCGGGTGGGGGGTACCCTCACAGATCTCTTCCGCCCATCCATTGAAGAAGGGGAGCTGATGGAGGTGGAGCAGCACCCCTCGTGGATGGATCCCTTCTCGACGTACCTGTCCACTGGGGAGTATCCTGAAGGGATGGATAGGAAAAGGCTCAAGTATAAGTCGACATACTATATCATGCGAGACGGCCAGCTATACCGAAAGACCCTCTCCGGGATGTTGGCGCGCTACGTGGCCGAGATGGAGGTCCCGAGGATCTTGGAAGAAATTCACTCCGGGGAGTGCGGGAGTCATTTTGGGAGTCGAACCTTGGAGGGTCGTATCATCAGGCAGGGGTATTTTTGGCCGACCCTGAGCCGAGACGCGGCGAAGTTCACGAAGGAGTGTCATAAGTGTCAGCTGTTCTCCCCCCTCCAGCTACAACCGGCCAAACGCCTCAGGAGTATCACAGCCCCCTGACCATTTGCAATATGGGGAATGGACTTGGTTGGGCCCTTCCCCCAGGCCAGCGGCCAGAGAAGGTTCCTGCTCGTGATGATTGATTATTTCTCTAAGTGGTTGGAAGTTAAGGCGTTGTCCAAGGTAATCTCCTAGGTCATCAGGAACTTCGTATGGGGGGAGATTATCTGCCGTCATGGGTTACCTCAGGCCATTGTTATGGACAACGGCCCTCAGTTCGCTAGCGCCGAGTTCATCAGCTTTTGTGAACAGCTCGGGATCGACCTTAGGTTCGCCTCGATTCATCACCCCAGGAGTAACGAGCAGGTGGAGGCGGCGAACAAGATCATTGTTAACCTCCTCAAAAAGAAGGTAGAGAATCTGAGAGGAAGCTGGGTGTAGCAACTCTCTTCGGTCCTCTGGGCCCTTAGAATCACACCCAATACAGCGACAGGAGAGACTCCTTTCAAGCTCTCCCATGGGTGCGAGGCGGTGCTTCCAGTAAAGTTCGAGGTCCGAACCCCTCGGGTGGCCGAGGCCGGAGAGGGCAGAGAGGAATGGAGGACCGAGAACGAGGAGGAGCTGCGGCTCTCACTCGACATGTTTGAGGAATTGCGAGACCTCTCGGCCATCAGGCAAGAGGAAGTGAAGAGAAGAATGACCAAATACTTCGACAAGCACGTCAGAGTCAAACAATTCGCGAAAGGGGACTTGGTCTTGAGAAAAGTGGATGCCGCAAGAAGGTCAGCCACCGTGGGAAAGCTCAATCCCAACTGGGAGGGACCATACATTGTACAGAAGGCATTGAAGTCAGGAGGGTACCGCCTCCGGAATGTGGAGGGCGAGACCCTAAGTCTCACCTGGAGTGGTGATGACTTGAAGCATTTTTTCCCCTGAGTCATGTAAATGTCGCTTCAGTTTTCTAATAAAGCTTTTGTTGATGAACTTGTGCCCCGACGATGAAAAGCGCAAACGCGAGTTTTCCTCAGACCCCGATCAGATCCGGCTGCCAGGCTCCCATCAAGCTGACAGGGTTGAATGTCACTCGGAGGAGTCTGCCTCAGACCCCGAGCAGATCCCGATATCAGGCTCCCATCAAGCTGGCAGGGCTGGATGTCACTCGGAGGAGTCTGCCTTAGACCCCGAGAAGATCCCGCTGCCAGGCTCTCATCAAGTTGGCAGGGTTTGATGCCACTCAGAGGAGTCTGCCTCAGACCCCGAGCAGATCCCGCTGCCAGGATCCCATCAAGCTGGCAGAGCTGGATGTCACTCGGAGGAGTCTGTCTCGGATCCCGAGCAAATCCCGCTGCCAGGCTCCCATTAAGCTGACAGGGCTGGATGTCACTCGGAGGAGTCTGCCTCAGACCCCGAGCAGATCCCGCTGCTAGGCTCCCATCAAGCTGGCAGGGCTGGATGTCATTTGGAGGAGTCTGCCTCAGACCCCGAGCAGATCCCGCTGTCAGGCTCCCATCAAGCTGGCAGGGCTTGATGTCACTCGGAGGGAGTCTGCCTCAGACCCCGAGCAGATCCCGCTGCCAGGCTCCCTTCAAGCTGGCAGGGATGGATGTCACTCGGAGGAGTCTGCCTCAGACCCCGAGCAGATCCCGCTGCAGGCTCCCATCAAGCTGACATGGCTGGATGTCACTCGGAGGAGTCTGCCTCAGACCCCGAGCAGATCCCGCTGCCAGGCTCCCATCAAAGTGGAAGGGCTGGATGTCACTTGGAGGAGTCTTCCTCGGACCCCGAGCAGATCCCGCTGCCAGGCTCCCATCAAGCTGGCAGGGCTGGATGTCACTCGGAGGAGTCTGCCTCAGACCCCGAGCAGATCCCTCTGCCAGGCTCCCATCAAGTTGGCAGGGCTAGATGTCATTCGGAGGAGTCTGCCTCAGACCCCAAGCAGATCCCGATGCCAGGCTCCCGTCAAGCTGGCAGGGCTGGATGTCACTCGGAGGAGTCTGCCTCAGACCCCAAGCAGAACCCGCTGCCAGACTCCCATCAAGCTGGCAGGGCGGGATGTCACTCGGAGCAGTCTGTCCCAGAACCCCCCGAGCAGATTCTCTACCTCGGCGGGGAGCCACGAATGAATCGGCGGGTTGACGAGGGGATCCCGGCATGATGGCGAGTAAGGAAGGCCGGCTCCAGCCTAGAGATCGGCGGGTCCCATGGAAGGGGGCCCGAGCGGCGAAGGCGCTAGCCGCCCTCGCCACGAATGGATCGGCGGGTCGACGAATGGTTCTCGGCATGATAGCGAACCAAGAAAGCCGGCCCCCGGCCTAGAGATCGGCGAGCCCCAGAGAAGAGGGCCCGGACGGCGACAGCCCGACGCGCTAAGGCCCCCGGAAGTCGGCTCGCCCAAAGTCCGAACGCGCGCCAGGCTTTTCTCGCCCACCCAATGACGCGGATGGGTTAGCGAGCCCGGATGGAGTTGGCGAGTCGCTCCCTCGCGTCGCGACCACCCAACCTACCCCTCTCTCCTAAGCCTAAGTTCAGAGTTTAAAGCGAGCGGACGACCTCACTCGCTCGCTCACTATCGCGACGTTCATTAGAACATTCAAGGATAAAATAAATCATAATAAGTGTGAGAATCAAGAGGCGAATGCAAGAAACAAGGATATTCGCGTTTCAGATCAAAAAAGAATTTTGTACATTGGCGAAATCCAAAAGAGATAAGGCTATTACAAAAACTGGGCTCTGGCCCGCATCACCGCGGCGGCAAAAGTGGGACGAATGCAAGCTCTCAGCGAGGTGAGCCCTGAGCGGCGGGCCCTTATATAGGGTGGTATGGCCCGTCGCCCGGCTCTGGTACCGGAAGGAACAGCTCCGGTACCACCTCGCTCGCCAAAAGCTTGGCACCGTCGTCCTTGATAAGGTTGGCCCTCTGCAGCGTCCGGAAAGTATATTTTGCAGCGCTTGCCGCATTCTTCTGCATCATCACTTCGATCTCGTGATCGCTGTAATGAGCGAGCTGGCAGCCGCTTGTAGATGGCGGCGGGGCGGCCACTGCAGCCTCCAACGCGTCCACTCGCTTCTGAAGCGCCTGCTTCTCCTGTTGGAGAGGGGCGACCTAAGTACCCAGCCGGCTGGCAGTCGCCGCGTCCTGTGAAAAGGAGAACAACCGAGTTAAGTTATGCGGGAGGGAGGAAAGGTTGAGGCAAGTCAAGAAACCTACCGCTCCACCTAGGTACTGAGCGAGAGCGGCCTCCGCCGCATCGGCCCGCTTTCGCTGCTCGTCCGCCTCTTACCGAGCTAGTTGGCGGGCCGCCTTCTTCTCGTCGATGAGCTTGGTGAGGGATGGGGAGCTCTTGTCCAACCGAAGACACCGCCGGCCGACCATATGGGCCAGCTCGAGGCTGCGAAACTAGGCCCGCGCGCTTTCATAGATCAGCACTCGCGTCGCCTCCTCGTTGTAAACGGCGGCGTACTCTCGCCCATAGACGCTGAAGGGGAGATTGTAAGCGTCCCCGCTGCTGGAGTCATCCTCCAACCAGCTCGGCAGCAACGAGGATATGTAGACCCTGTTGGTCTCCTTATCCCACTGAAGCAGCGGGACTCCGGCCTCGTCCGCGGGCCCCTCGCCGTAACCAAAGTTACGATGACCCCGGGGGATTGCCTTCTCGGCAGGCCGAACCTCCTCCGGCGGCTGCGACGTGCCCGCCTCTCCGCCAGAAGATCTGACGGCCGGAGAAGCCGCGGGGGCAGGAACGGCGGACGGCTGGCTCACGGGGGCCTTACCCTTGTCGCGAGCCAAGGGAGGCGAGCCACCCGCCTTCTTTGACTTCTTGGGCGGTGGCGGATCCTGGGGCTGCTCGCGGCTGGGCCGCTTCGCGGGAGCAGGGGTCGAGAACTCGTGATGGGCGGTCGCCGCCGCCTCGGCCCGCGCTAGCTTGCCGGCGGCGAGTCGCGCGCTCTCATACGACGGATGGATAGGGATGTCGCGCTCGCCTGCAAGAAGTGGAACTTAGAAAAAATTCGAAGAAATCAAGGATGCGTAGATAGAGCGAGCCGCTTACCTTCACCGGGCGGGACCGGGACGAGGTCGTCCAGATTCCTACGGAGGTAGGCCACCTCAAAGTTTTTCCCGGCAAAGAACCCGAACAACCCCGCTTCGTGGCCCCCTAGGGTCGGGGGGCGGTAGCTCGCCTCGCTGAGCTGGACCGGCGAAAAGGGGACGTTGCCGAAGTCCCCCTTGACGAAAATAAATTTCTTGAGCCAGTTGTGGCTCTTATTGACGGTTTCCCGCACCTTGACATGGCTGGTGGCGAAGTAGGCGGTCCCGTCCTTATTCGCCCGGAAAGAGAACAGCTTGCGGAATACCGCGAGGTTAAACTCTATTTTCTCCTCTCGCAGGTAGCAGGCGAACCCGACGACCACTGCGATGGAGTTCGGGGTCATCTGCCCGGGAACCACCCCGTAATACTTGAAGATTTGGCAGACTTCCGGCCATAGGGGTAGCCGAAGGCCCGCCTCAAAATGGGCCACCGGGAACGCGAGCTTGCCAGCGAGTAGCTCGTTCATTCGTTCCTTCTTCCTGGGCCGCCTTGCCTCAAAACCTGGCGGGACGAAGTGGCCGACCGCGTCTACGAATTCCCTCTCTGTAAGGATGGCGAGAGGGAAATCGTGCTCGGAGAAGGTCCAAGCGCATTTGGCCCTCCCCTCCGCCTCGCCACTACGACCACCCATCTTACAGTTATCTTGCCGAGCGGGACAGAGGGCTTTCTCGCAAAGAGCTAGGGGGGAGAAGAAGTCTTAAATGTGGTAGGTGAGGAAGGACCGCCAGAGGCTATTTATAGGATGAGAAAGGGCGGGAAAAAGCCTCCTTTGGCGGGAAAGTGCGAATAGCAATAAGGCCCTGACGTTTCGACTTCCGAACCCAAGTCGGGTTCTCGCCAACCCGTCAGTCCGCTGCGAACCGCCCGCGCTCGCGCCCGCATAATCAAACAGCGGCCGCCGAACGGGCCAGTTCTTACCCGCGCGCGAGTCACCTGTCACATAACCCGCGAGCAACCGGCTCGCCTTCGCCAGTACAGAAAAAGGGCCCGGCGAGGCGACTCGGCAAGGCTGAGCCCGCGCGAAGGAAGGTCGGCCGAGCCAGAGCGTCTCGCCCGCACAGCCTGCGGAGATCTGACGATGGCACAACCAAGAGAAATTGTAATAAATATTAACCCGTGGCGGGCGAAAGTAGTTCTGAATTATTACAAATATTTAGACTGTCAAAAGTAAAGAAATGAACACCCGGAGCATTACCGCTGCATGCGGGGCGATCCGGACCCGATAGATCATGACCGGCGAGGGGAAGATGAAAACTCAATGCGGGATCCATTTCCACCTACCTCCCCTCCCCGTGCTGGTTCGGGGCGGTACGCGAGGGTAGTGATACTCGCAGACCGCCGACAGCTCCCGCTGGGTCCTATTGATCTCCTCCGAGGCACGCCTCAGTCGCCCCTCGGCTCGCGTGATATGCACATCCGGAGAAGTCGCCTCGTCCTCGTCAGAGGAAAGTCTCGCTCCCTCCAAAGTCGCGAGTCGCTCATCCGACTCGGCCTTATCTTTCTCCACTCTGTCGAAGACCTCCCGTAGCAGTAGCGTGTGCTTTTGAAACAGTCGCTTTACCTGCCTCTTCATCTTCTCGGCATCACGCGGGTCTCCCAGGTACTCGGAGATGCTGTCCGCGTCGGGGGGGGGGGGGTACCCTCCGCTCATCTCGGCGTCAGACGAAGAGACCACATTATAACCTGCAGAGATAGGATCAGAAGGAGCAATGACCGTAAGCAGGCCAAAGCCAGAGGGTTTACCTCGCGTCGGTACGTCGCCCGTATCATCAGTATGCCTAGACATGCCCGGCCGACCCTGGAAGGGTTCTCCTCCAAGAGTAACGAAGGGTTTTCCCAGGCCGTGGGGCCTTGACGACAGAGGCACTACAGGAGGGATAGGTTCCTCCGGCAATGGACTAGCGACCCGATCGGCCGCCACCAGAGCGGAACGCCCGGGATCTCCCTCGTCTGCCCTAACTCCCCGAGACATCTCCTACCAAAAGGAAAGAAAAGTCAAGAAGCGGGGGGGGGGGGGGATCGAGCAAGGGAAGCGCATATACCTCAGGGATGACCTCGGCACCGCCGACCGAGCTGGAGGTAGGGTCATCGCTCCCTAAAGACCGCCCGACGACCTTTGCTTTCTTGGGCTTAAAAAGGGGGCCAGGCGACCCGCGTGCCAGCCACGGGGAAGCTTCTAAAGCTGCATCCCGGGCACCCTCCCTCGCAGCCACCAAACGAGCCCGCATCTCTTCAGACATAGGCATCTCGCAACAGTGGATCGCGGAAGGAGGCAAAGAGGGGGAGTCATCCTAGAGGCCCGACAACTTATTTATAGTGTGAAGGTGGGCCCCCACCGAAAAGATTCCTTCCAGCTCAGCAGGACGTTCGCCAAACACGTGGGGTTGGATGTTTCTTTCCGAGCCTTTTGCAAAGCTCGCAAAGAGCGGGGATTATGTACAATCCCGTTTCGCCGAAGAGGCTCGGGCAGCTAGGCGGGTCGGCCTCCAAGGGCCGCCCAGGCGGGTCAGCCCCGACCCGCCTCTCCAAGGCGGGTCGGCCTCCAAGGGCCGCCCAGGCGGGTCAGCCCCGGCCCGCCTCTCCTAGGCGGGTCGGCCTCCAAGGGCCGCCTAGGCGGGTCAGCCCCGACCTGCCCCTCCTAGGCGAGTCGCCCCCAGCTCGTGCCTTTCTAGGCAGGCCGCCTCCAATCGCGTCCCCTAGGCGAGCCAGCCCCAGCCCGCGCCTCCTGCCGGGCAGAGGCATCAGAGGACTACTCGCCCAGTCCCCAATTGGGGAAACCCCTTGCCATTCTGTCCATGCAGGTCTGCCCCTAGCCAACTAGAACAGCGGAATCTCGCTGTTGGCAGACCCGGGTGGGCTGCGTGTAGCTATCCAAAACATCGGAGTTTGGCTGTTGGCAGGCCAGCCTGGGGAGTTTTCAGTAATTTCAAGACAGCAGAGATTAGTTATTTACATACCACCTTCAAAATCCTATAAATAGGACCCAAGGGGTACGTCAGAGAGGCATGCTGACTTATCCCCCAGCTCTCTAGCGCCTTTTGAGGTACCTTAGCCCGACATTTGGCTAAGGAGGGGAAGCGCTCAGTGATTTTCCGGGTGTGTGGTGGGACCTCCGCGCCGGGCCCTTGGTCTAGTCCTTTGCTCTCTTTTCCTTGTTATTTTCTTGCAGGAGCGAAGTAGGTGTGCGACCACCCCTTCCCCAAGGGTGAACTCCATAAGAGGCCGGTTCTCGGTTTCAACAAAGATCCCCTCAGCCCTTGGATTTGTCTATAAATAGGACCCTATGGGTACACGATTTTAGACTTTGTCTGAGCTTTGGAATCTCGTTTCTGAAGATCTGAGTCGTGAGATGATGATCATCCTCCATAGTCGTCATCTTTTGATAGTCGATAGGCTAGTGTTCCTCTTGTAATCTGCTCGGTCATTTTTGGTTCTGGAGGGTAGGTTTCTTTTAAGCTTCCGGATATGTGGTGAGACCTCCCCGCCGCAGCACCTAAGATCCTATTAGTGTTTTTTTGTTTCTGTGTCCTTGCCCGTCAAAGCTATCAAACCCCACCGCTAAGAATACCTTTGAAACGTGCTCTGCTAAGAAGAAACTCCGGCGAGTAACAGGGATTTCTGCTGGGGGTTTCGGCTACGTTGCTCTGCTTAGAGATCCGCCGACGACAGCAGCAACGATGCACAAGGC
The DNA here is from genome assembly GCA_039513925.1 of Platanthera zijinensis. NCBI lineage: Eukaryota > Viridiplantae > Streptophyta > Magnoliopsida > Asparagales > Orchidaceae > Platanthera > Platanthera zijinensis. The sequence goes on along the minus strand of CM077078.1, from coordinate 283,111,954 downwards.
TAAGAAAAAACTCCAGCGAGGTTTACGGATTTCGGCTACGGGGGTTTCGGCTACGTTGCTCTGCAGTGAGTCGGTTTCGGCTACCGGGGTAGAAGAACAGGGCTTCCGCTTCCGGGGAGATCAGCTGATAGAGAGGGAAGCGGGATTTTTTTGGGGGCTAGGGTAGAAGAACACGCCGAGGTGAAGCTTCCGGGGAAATCCGGAAATGGGAAGCGGGGGTTTTTTTTTTGGGGCTGGGGAGTTATAGTATGGGGGGCCCAGGACTATTTAAATGCTCATATTTTCACTATGAGCACGGCTCACCTAAAAATTTTCCCCGCTGGACCAATAAGCTTATGCTAAATTGATCCAAATTTTAGAGTAGAAAATTACATATAAATAAACACTATCATCATTTGGTCATGTCTGTTACCCCTCGAATGGAACCTTTTAGGGACCTAAATTCTAGAAATCATTCCAAAATTATTGATGGATTACAGAGATAGGAGTAATAAGTTATAAGTGCACCAAAAAAACAACCCAATGAAGTGCCCAGCCGTTGCCTGCTTATGGCCTCCCTCGCCGCCCTCTCACCGCATCTCAGCCGCCGCTGTCCTTTTCCACAACCCGCCGTGCCTCTTCACCGGCGGATCCGACGGCGCAATCGTTCGCTGGACCCTATCCGGACACGATGTCCGCCCCCTTGCCCTCCTCTGCGGGCACACCGCGAAGATCGCCGCTCTCGCGCCATGCTTCCCCGACGCCATCCAACAGGTCCCATCAAACTCCATATGCTCGAATAGCACCCCCGCGTCACTTCTCAGCGCGTGCGAGAATGGCGTGCTCTGCGTATGGAGTGCGGGCAGCTTCCGCTGCCGCCGGCGACGGAGGCTCCCCTCATGGGCGGGTATTCCATCCCATTTGGCCGAACATCCGTCCTCACCCCACCATATTTGCATCGCGTGCAGCTACGGCGAGTCCTCGAATACTTCTGTGCTGATCGTGGATTCGGGCACGCTGCTCATCGTGCAGACCGTCTTTCATGGAAGCTTGGGCATCGGATCTGTGAAGTTCATGGCCATCGTCCCGTCATTGGAGGAAACCGACAAGGATATGCAAGCCGTTTTCGTTGTGGATGGCAACGGGAAAACACAATTTCTACCGCTTTCTAAAGATTACGGTGGTCGCGATTATGAATGTTCAACTTCTGCGAATCGAGTCTCCTCGTCGGATTCTCTGGCTGGGGAGAGTTCCTCTAACAATGGCGGCGTGCAGGCTGCGGCCATTGCTCGGGATGGTAACCTCTTGGCCCTCATATACGAATTTCACTGTGAATTTAGGTCAATATCAAATGGCACGGCCATGGGCGAGATATCTTTGCCTTGTACTAACCTTGGCGACGAAGGCTCTTTCAAGATTTCTGGGGGAATGTTCCTTCATCATATTGATTTTGGCAATGCATCTAACATTCATATCTGTGCTGAGGATTTCAAAAGGAGTTTTGCCTTATGGTATAGTAATGGGTCTGCTACAGTGTATATAATTTCTATCTTAGATTCATCAGTAAACTGTGAGCCTCATTGTGAAGTTCCTGCTGTGTCACTGAGAAGTGGAGGGGGGTCATTGTTTCATTTCTGTCAATTGAATGACTGTCTTCTCCGTTTAGAGTCAACCCCCTTCTCAATTGGAGATTTATTGATATGGAAACCTTCAATCACTATTTGGTCTATGGCTGAAGCTAGAATGAGCAGAGAGAGTGTGCCTGAAAAATGTTCTTCATGTGTGATCTTAGGAGAAGGGGGATTTTCTGGTATTCCTTTCAATCCGACACAAAAGGTAGATAGAAGGTTAAAAGAAAGCCATCAAAATGAGATTCTGGACTCTAATTTGGGTATTATAGCCAGTAGAAAGACAGATAGTGGTTTCAATTTTGAAAATCCTCTCATTTCTTGTTCAATGGTGTTTTCAGATGAACTTTATTACCCTCAATATGCCGTTGTTTATGGATTCTATAGTGGTGAAATCAAAGTGACACATCTCCAAAGTCCATCTCTAAATTCAAATTCTATGGAAGAAGATTCTTTGCACCACTCTAAATTGAATGCAAGTGGATGTTTCTTTTCAGGGCACACTGGTGCTGTGCTTTGCTTGGCAGTCCATCGTATGGATGCAAGCTCAAGGAACCTTAGGATTCACAGAATACTTTTGTCGGGAAGCATGGATTGCACTGTACGCTTATGGGATATTGATTCTGGAAGTCTTCTGTTGGTAATGCATCATCATATGGCTCCTGTGAAGCAAATCATACTACCATCAATGTTGACTGAGCGGCCATGGAATGACTGTTTTCTCTCTGTTGGTGAAGATGGTTGTGTGGCACTTGTTTCCCTTGAGACACTGCGTGTCGAGAGGATGTTCTGTGGGCATCCTAGTTATCCATCAGCAGTTGCTTGGGATAGCAGAAGAGGATACTTAGCATGTCTTTGCCAATGCATGTCGACACCATCCGATACTGTTAGCACTTTATACCTATGGGATGTTAAAACCGGTGCTCGGGAAAGGATAATACGTGGTTCAGCTTCTCGTTCTATGCTCGATCATTTCTGTAGCTGTATCAACCAAAGTATATTGGGCGAGGCGACTTCTTCATCACCCTTGATCCTTCCCATTGTTGATGATTCTGGTTTCTCTCAATCCCAACAAACAAAAACAGATGTTGGAACAGTTTCAGTATCCTCAGGTGATATATTGAAATCCAATAGGAAGAGTACGGATTTTGTAGAATCATCTATTTACCTTACAAATAGCAATAAAGGGAAGTTGGCTTCCATGAGCGTGATCAATGATGCTAGTTCCAATTTAGTTGTAAATAATGCAACAAAGCATACTGGTTTCCAGCATGTTGGTCAAAGCAAGAAACATCCTATTATATGTTCCTGCCCTTTTCCTGGCATTGTGAGCCTGGAATTTGACCTTTGCACTTTGGTTTCCCTACAACGTACTCTGAATAGTGATGAACAAATGGTTTCTCAGTCTTGTGAGCATGCAGAGGAGCAATCTTTGCATAATGAACCTTTAAAAGATAATAATTTTGCTACAGAAGGATTGGAAGGATTTTTTCTTCGGTTCAGCTTATGCTTTCTTCATTTGTGGGACATTGATCTAGAATTAGACAAGCTTTTGAAGGAGGAAATGGATGTCTACAAACCAAATGGATTTAAAATTGCTGCTGGAATAATGGGGGATAGAGGTTCAATGACATTGATGTTCCCTGGTCTATGTGTTAGCTTAGAGGTAATATATACTATAATTAAAAGGAAGGATTTGGATGGTTATGGTCCTGAAATAGGAATATCAAGTGAATTTGATCCATTTAATTTAATCTCTTTGACCTAATGGATCGAACGGTTTGCTTATTATATATGTGTTGAAGCCAAAATTGACCTCAACGACTGTTCACAAACCAAAGTGCAGCCGACGCCTACTTCTCTCAAATCTCGACCTCTGACTAGCTGCTAAGGTCCTAAGACTGACCCAAAGCCTCAGCTGGGAGGTCCCACCTCACACCCGGAAGATCTCTGAGAGCTTCCCCTCCAAAACCAATAGCTGGACTGGGAGCTCTTCGGAAAGCACTGGAGTTGGAGAGTAAAAAGAGAACTCTGCCTTCCAAAGAGCCCATATGGGTCTTTTTATAGTCTTCTCCTGTTCTGAAAATACTGAAATACCCCTGATGGGTCTGCCAATAACCAAAACCCACTGTCCTCCCAGGGGTATACAGGTAATTTAACCCGAGGATAATGAAATAATAATGATAAAATAATCATTTTTCCTGGGTGCCAGGCCCCACCACATGAACCTACTTTGGCGAGAACCCCGGGTGAGAAGGCTCTCGCTGAGCCTTAGCTGAGCTTACCTTGGCGAGGCCTCCTGCCGAGAGGGTTCTCGCCCTTGGTGGTTTTGACGTCATTACCGCTGGACGTGAAGACCTGAGTCCTGGCGCGAACGATCTCGCCTACCAATGGGCGGGAGCACCTTAAGGGCGAGAACTCTGTCGGTCCGCCATGGGGCTAACCCGGGCCTGACCCAAACCTGACTACTGAGGTCTTAGTCCTCCCGGGCCTCCCCAGCGAATATGGGGTTGTACACAATCCCCGCTCTTTTCGAGCTAGCCCTGCGCTCGACAAGACAAGTCCAACCCCAAAATATTCGCTGGACACGTGCCCGTCAGCCAAGAGAATCTTTTGGCGGGCCCTACTGCTGTTTCTTCACTGAGCTCTTGCCCGGGATTCTATGCGCGATACCAAGATGTCTGCTAAGCGGGCTGACAAGCCACTTCCGCAGGACCTTCAAGATCGGTTACTCGCGGCTCAAGCGCGAGCCTTAGCAAATAGTGCTGCGGTAGCGCCCTGGCTATCGAGAAAATCTTCAGACACCGGCCCCTCTGAGCCGAAGAAGAGAAAGGGGAAGAGGAAAGCGAAGGTGGTCCGACGAGACCTTGCTCGCGAGAACAGGGATTCACCTTCTCCTACTCCCATTCCTGCGGGGGACCCCTCCCCTCAAAAGGTATGCCTTCCGACCATGCTTACCGAGCTGATTACGCTATAGGCCCGATAGTTAACGTGACCTTTCGCAGGAATCCGCTCCAAACGACGTCGCCGGGTCTTCCCCGATTCCCCCAGATTCGTCAGCCCTCCCTCTTGAGGATCGAATGAGGGTCTCGGAGACAATTCCTCCAGCCGAGACCCGGGTGATAGGTATCCTTTCCGGCACTTCTCAATATTTCAACCGTACTTTTCCTTGTCTGAGCTATCTTCTCGCAGAGCCAGCTTCCGCCGTCCCGGGTCTTGTCACCCGGGGGGATGAAGCGAGAACCGGCGAGATGCTTCCTTCCGCGGCAGATCCCGCCCTGCAAGCGAGAGGGGTGGCCTTTGACCCTTCCGTTACTAAGGATGCTGATCCTCCCTTGAGAGATGACAACTCTCTCCCTGCTTCCGGCCAGGATGGGACTATTGAGCGCGAACCCTTCCGCCCAGGGCGTGGAAAGCCTCTCCACCTCCTTTATGGAACAGACGGAGGGGTCGACCCTTCTCACCCGACGCCAGTCAATGGCTCTCGCTAGACTGCAGGTATGCGAGACATTCTTGTCGGCTGGTCGTTATGTCTTAATCAGAAACCTTGAGCGCACTTTTCGCAGGGGATCCCAGCTCTCGGTCGGAAGCCAACTAGGAGAGAGAAGAAGAAGAAGAAGAAGAAGACGAAGAAGACGAAGAAGAAGAAGATTCCCTTCCTCCTTCGCCCGGCGAGATAGAAGAAACCTTGAACGGCGCCGGGAACGCGAAGGAGCGGAGGAGGAAGATCTCGGCCATTCTGGCCAAGCTCATCCGGCGAGACCGCGCCCATGCTGCCGCGGCGAGAGCGTTCCGCGAATCCGTGGAACAAAGGCTGGAGGCCCTGGAGCGTGATTTCTTCTTGGGCGAGATTGATCGACCGGGAGGGCCTACTGCCGAGTCTTCGCCAGGGAGATGCATCGCGCAGATCCGGGATCATGCTAGGCGGATCAACCTAGGGTGTACCACCCTGTCATCTTACTTCAATCCGTTGGTGCCTCCGAGAACCAGGCGGCGGGAGCGAGGGCGATGGCGCTGGGAACCGTATTAGTTCATCTAGGTCTCGCCCCTTCTCCCTCGTTAGCCTTCCCTTCCGCCATGTACCTTTATGCCCTTGTAATAATTGTTATTAATTTTATTCAGCTCTCGGCGGCGAGAGCAAATTATTATCCGTTTCTTCTTTCATTGTGCTGCGAATTTTAAGAATGTGTTGAAATTAGGATGCTCGCGCCAAAACTAAGTGGCTTGCGCCAAAACTAGAGATGATCGTCGACTGCCGTCATCCCGCGGGGGAAAAACCGAGGCGTCGCCGGCCCAGATCGTGACAGCTGTACCCCGCCGTCATTTTCTCTTTCCATCGGACGGAGCCGTAACGACCACGGTTCCCTATAAATAGAGAAGTATATCAACCGCATTTACTTCTCTGATCCGGAACCTCAACTCCCCTTCCTTGCTTTCGCTCAATTGCTTCCGCCTCTTCCTCTCTATTGTTCTCGCTATTACCCCCAAACTCAAAATGCCGGGCGAGAACGAGGGTCGCGCTCATTGCGCGGAAGCATTCCGCAAGCATCTCTTCCCCTCCTGCACGCTCACCTTGGACGAATACAACCTGATCGTCAACCGCTTCATTCCCGCTGGCTTCTCGGCGCGGAACCCGGGTAATCACGACAAGGTGAATACCCCGGAAGCGGGAGAATTCGTCATCCCCCTCGAACATTTCGAGGTGGGCTTCCGCCTACCCCTCTGGCCGGAGATTCGGCAAGCCCTCCGCTACTATGGGGTGGTTCCCGCCCAGCTGAACCCAAACTCTGTCGCGATCCTTGTGGCATTCATCTGCTACATGCGATCCGAGAGGATTGAGTTTAGTCTGCCGATCTTCCGCAAGTTGTTCAACTTCCGCGCCAAAGGCGGCGTGGTCTTCTTCTCCGGGCAGCTGCTCAAGACCACCGGCCTTGCCAATAAACATCACCATTGGGGCGTGAAGTTTGTCTACGTCACCGGGGACTTCGGCAACGTCCCGCTCCGACCCGTCCAGTACGAGAATGCTGCTTATAAGCCGCCCGTTCTGGGGTCGCGCGAGAGCGTACTCCTGGAGTTCTTCAGAACAAAGGAGTTTGACGTTCTCTTCCTCCGCCGAGACGTCGACTCCCTTCCTCCCGTTCACCCGGGCGAAGGTATGGTCCCGCCTTAGATTTGATCTTTCGTTAGGATCTTCCTGTGTTGAACAGCGCCATCTTTGCAGGAGAGCGGGAGGTCCCTCTACGCCAACCTTTTGCCGTGGCCCCGGGTGTCGAGGATCGGGTTGCGAGAGGCTCTCTCGCTCTCGCGGAGGCCAGCGCTCGCGTCTGCCGGGAAGAGCCCGTTCAGCCTTCGGCGCCTGAAGCTAAGAAGCGAAAAGGCGCCGCTCCCGCCTCGCGATCGCTGAAGAGGCCAAAGCCATCTGCTGCGGACAAGGGCAAGGACTTGGCCGTCTCGCCTGCCCGACATCCCGCCTTGGGCAAGTCCTTCGAAGGGCTGCTCCAGATGGCCAGCGAGATGGGTGCTTCCGCCAGGAGGCGTACCGAGGCTACTGTCGAGAACCCTCCGGCCGCCGACATGGCGGGAGGAGAGGGAGTCGTCGCCGAGACCTCCGCCCGGACCCCGCCCAGGGAAGTGCCGAAAGGGCACAGAAATTATGGCCTCGGTGTGAAGCACGTCGACGCAGAAGGGAAGCCTCTGCTCCAATGGGATCCCGAATCCAACAGGGTTGCAGTTTCAACGCTCCTCCCCAGCTGGTCGGAGCGGGATGAGGTTACTGGCGAGGCCTTCTCGCTGGGCTACGACCTCTATAGCCGAGAGGGCGCCAGTGTCTTCGACCTCACGCCCACCCGGCTCCTGGCTTTCGATGCTACCCGGGCCCTGCTTCGCGGGTTCGAGCTTGCGCATATGTGCGCGCGTCGAAGCATCAACATCGACAAGAACTTCGCTGACATGTACAAGGCGAGGGAAGAAGCGGTGGCCAGAGCACGCTCTTCGGAGACAGAGCTCGCGAGTGCTCGGCAAGAGTTGGCGGATGCTCAACAAGCGCTGTCCCTACGCCCCGCGGCCGAGGTAAGCGGGATCTTCCTGGACCCTTGCTCTCGCTACTCGAAGTCTCGCTTGCGCCGTATTTACTGAGTTGATCTCTTCTCCACAGGATTCCGCCCAGGCCATGGCGCTCCGCGCGGAGTTGGCTGACGTACGTTGCGAGAACGTCCTGCTAAGGGACCAACTCCGGCGTGCGGAAGCAGCGAAAGACCCGCCTCCGACGCTTGATGAGAGACTAAAGAGTCGACACTTCTCGGTGTATGACATCGACAAGCTGCTCCAGGCAAACGCCCAGGCTACCGTCAGGCTGACGGTCGAGACGCTGCGAGACGCGAAGCTGCTTCGGGAGGACGGCGTAACCATCGACGCCCGCCAACTCCTCCCTTGGCTATTCGATCCAGTCCCGAAGCCTCCCGGCGCGCCCGACTCTCCTCCTTCGGATACCCAGAAGTCCTCCTCCGCTGCCGGCGAGACGTCTGGGGCGAGCTCGGGCGAGGACTCCGGCGAGGACTCGGGCGAGAGTACCAGCGGGGATTACAGCGCGTCCCCTTGAAGTGTTTTTTTTTCTTTTGATGCATTTTTGTAATGAGCGAGAAGCTCCAAACCTCTGTAACTATTTAGCATAATGCAATGTTTCGTTTTTCACCGCCGGTGTTTGCTCGAACGAATAGGTTAGAGAGCCAGCTGCTTCCGCGCGAGCTTCCGCCGAGACCCTTAGCCTCTGTAGGGTCACCTTCCCTAGAGATTGACCAGGCGAGAGCCTTGCACCATCGATTAGGTCGTTACGCCCAGGTCTGCCGGGGGCCTCCTTCAGCGAGATCCCCCCAGCCGAGACCTTTTGGCCGAGACCCCTATTGGCCGAGATCCTGACTGGCCGAGACCTCTACTGGCTGAGACCTTTAGGGCTGCCCCTGATCTAGGCCAGGGTCATGACAAGATACCTTCCCACAAACTGGACCTACGTTCCACCGGCGAGCCTTCGGGCCTGCCAGCTAGATGAGAGCTTGCGCAGCGAGTCTACCGGGAACTGAGCCGGGCTTGTTGTAACACTGGGTAACCACAAATCAAGAACCAGGGACCACGAGTCAAGGACCCAACCCATCCCCCACAGGCGAGCCTTCGGACCTGCCAGCTAGATGAGAGCCTGCGCAGCGGGTCTACCTGGGGCCGAGCTCGGGGTGTTGATGAAGATCAAGCCAAACCTCTCCCCCACAGGCGAGCCTTCGGATCTGTCAGTTAGATGAGAGCCTGCGCAGCGGGTCTACCTGGGGCCGAGCCGAGCTCGGGGTGTTGATGAAGATCAAGCCAAACCTCTCCCCCACAGGCGAGCCTTCGGACCTGCCAGCTAGATGAGAGCCTGCGCAACAGGTCTACCTGGGGCCGAGCCGAGCTCGGGGTGTTGATGAAGATCAAGCCAAACCTCTCCCCCACAGGCGAGCATTCGGACCTGCCAGCTAGATGAGAGCCTGCGCAGCGGGTCTACCTGGGGCCGAGCCGAGCTCGGGGTGTTGATGAAGATCAAGCCAAACCTCTCCCCCACAGACGAGCCTTCGGACCTGCCAGCTAGATGAGAGCCTGCGCAGCGGGTCTACCTGGGGCCGAGCCGAGCTCGGGGTGTTGATGAAGATCAAGCCAAACCTCTCCTCCACAGGCGAGCCTTCGGACCTGCCAGCTAGATGAGAGCCTGCGCAGCGGGTTTACCTGGGGCCGAGCCGAGCTCGGTGTGTTGATGAAGATCAAGCCAAACCTCTCCCCCACAGGCGAGCCTTCGGACCTGCCAGCTAGATGAGAGCCTGCGCAGCGGGTCTACTTGGGGCCGAGCCGAGCTCGGGGTGTTGATGAAGATCAAGCCAAACCTCTCCCCCACAGGCGAGCCTTCGGACCTGCCAGCTAGATGAGAGCCTGCGCAGCGGGTCTACCTGGGGCCGAGCCGAGCTCGGGGTGTTGATGAAGATTCCTTCATCCAGACCTATTCTACCGTCAAGATGGGGAGACAGTCGGTTAGAGCAAAAGCATTTTTAGGGTAGAAAAGACCTATTCTTGTGATAGCATTTTCTAGAGAGTCAACATTCTGAAAAGACTACTTCGAAATGATAACATTTATTCACCATATTACAACACCTTCTCTCCCTTCAGGGGTAGAAACGTTTTAAGTCATCACCGTTCCAGGTGTGACTCAAGGTCCTTCCCTCCACATCCTGGAGGTAATAACCCCCGTTAGCCAGAACCTTCTCTATTATGTAAGGTCCTTCCCAACTGGGGTTGAGCTTGCCCACAGGGGCCGACCTTCCCGCCGCGTCGACCTTTTTCAGCACTAGGTCCCCCTCGACGAATTGCTTAACCCTGATGTGTTTATCGAAGTACCTGGCCATTCGCCTTTTTATCTCTTCTTGTCTGATGGCAGCAACATCCCGTAGCTCTTCCACCATATCCAACGAGAGGCGCAATCCCTCCTCGTTCTCCAACCTCCAAGCTTCGCTTCCCTCACCCGCGGCTGCGACCCGTGGAGACCGAACCTCGAACTCCACTGAGAGGACAGTCTCACACCCATGAGAGAGCTTGAAGGGGGTCTCCCCTGTGGCCGTGTTCGGAGTTGTTCGCAAGGCCCACAGGACGGAAGGGAGCTGCTCCACCCAGTTGCCCTTCAGGTTCTCCACCTTCTTCTTGAGCAAGTTCACGATGATCTTGTTTGCCGCTTCCACCTGGCCGTTGCTCCGGGGGTGATGGACAGAGGCAAACCTGAGGTCAATCCCCAGTTGGGCGCAGAAGCTGATGAACTCTTCACTGGCAAACTGAGGACCGTTATCCGTCACTATCGCTTGGGGTAGCCCATGCCTGCATATGATTTCCCCCCAAACAAAGTTCCTGATGACCTGGGAGGTAACCTTGGCTAGGGCCTTGATTTCCAGCCACTTTGAGAAGTAGTCGATCATGACTAGGAGGAACCTCCTCTGCCCGCTAGCTGGAGGAAAGGGTCCAACCAGATCCATTCCCCAAATGGCGAAGGGCCATGGGGCCATGATGCTCCGAAGCCTTTGTGCGGGTAAGAGCTGGAGGGGGGCGTGTACTTGACATTTCAGACATCTTTTTGCAAACTCGACCGTATCCTTCCTCAAGGTCTGCCAGAAGTACCCTTGTCTTATCACCCTTGCCTCCAACGTTCTTCCTCCCGAGTGGCTGCCGCACTCTCCCGAATGCACCTCTTTCAGGATTCTCGGGACCTCCTCCTCGGTCACACATCTCGCGAGGAGCCCTGATAACATTTTCCGGTGCAAGCCCCCTTCCATCATCAGATAGTGGGATGCCTTTCGCCTAAAGCTTTTCGCCTCCTTAACCCCCTCTGATAGCTTGCCTGTGGTAAGGAAGGTCACCAATGGGTCCACCCATGAGGATCGCCGACCCACCTCCATCGATTCCCCCTCTTCAATTGCTGGTCGGAAAAGTTCAGTTACGGTCCCTCCTCCCCGAGGCCCAAACTTTGCCAACCGATCAGCTGCTGCGCTTTCTTCCCTGGGAACGTGTTGAATGGAGAAGGAACGGAACCCTCCGATGATTGCCCTTACCCTGGATAGATACTTCACGAGGGTGGGCTCCCGAGCCTCAAACTCCCCTCTGATCTGTGACGCTACCACCATCGAGTCAGTGAAGGTCTCCACATTCTGGATTTCCAATTCCCTTGCCAATCGAAGGCCGGCTATCACAGCCTCATACTCCGCCTGATTATTGGTGACAGAGAAGTGGAAAACCACCGCCTGTTCTATGGTAACCCCTTGAGGACTCACCAATACTACACCCCCTCCCAGGGAGTGCTTTCCCGAGGCCCCATCGACCATCATCTTCCATGCTTCGTGGGACTTCGGCTCCTCATTCTCAGCCTCAGTGACATAGTTTGCCAGAAAGTCCGCCACGGCCTGAGCCTTGATGGAGAGCCTCGGGACGAACGAGATGTTGAACTCGCTTAGTTCGATAGACCACTTTGCCAGCCTTCCCGAGTGCTCTACCCCCTCGAAGATCTTGCGAAGAGGATGGTCGGTGACCACCCTAATGGAGTGTGCTTGAAAGTATGGACGGAGCTTCATTGCCGAAACAACCAAGGCATAAGCTAGCTTCTCCAGGATGGGGTAGCGGAGTTCCGCCTTTTTCAGGATTCGGCTTACGTAATAGACGGACAGCTGCTTCTTCCCCTCTTCCCTAACCAAGACGGAGCTCACAGCTTCCACCCCCACCCCGAGAAACAAGGCCAGGTTTTCCCCTTCTTTGGGGCTTTGGAGCAGCGGAGCCTGGGAGAGTTGTCTCTTCAGCCCCTGAAAGGCCTCTTCGCATTCATTCGTCCAGTCGAACACCTGATTACTACGGAGCACTTTGAAGAAAAAAGAACACCTATCCCCAGACCGGGAGAGGAACCTGCTTAGCCCGGCCAACTTTCCCGTCAGGCGCTGGACTTCCTTGGCGCTGCGAGGTGACTCCAAGTCCAATATAGCCTTCACCTTGTCCGGGTTAGGTTCTACCCCTGCCGGAGTCAAGAGGTGTCCGAGAAACTTCCCGCGACTGGCCCCGAAGACACACTTCAAGGGGTTCAACCTCATCTTGAACCTCCGCAGGGTGGCAAACGTTTCTTCCAAGTCCCGCAAATGGGAATCCACACATTTGCTTTTGACCAGTAGGTCATCGACGTAGACCTCTAGATTCTTCCCCCTTTGGTCTCGAAAGACTCGATCCATCATGCGTTGGTATATTGCCCCTGCGTTTTTCAATCCAAAGGGCATCATCTTATAGCAGAAGCATCCCTCTCTCGTGATGAAGGAGACATCCTTGACATCCGGAGGGTGCATCCGGATATGGTGGTAACCTGAAAAAGCATCCAAAAAACTCATAATAGAAAAACCGACGGCTGAATCAACCAGCGCGTCGATTCGAGGCAGGGGATAGCAATCCTTGGGGCATGATTTATTTAACAGGGAAAAATCGATACACATACGCCACTTTCCTCCCCCCTTCTTTACCATTACCACATTGGAGATCCAGCCTGGATACTGGATCTCCGAGATGAAGCCTGCCTCCAGAAGCTTCCTGACCTCCTCTCGGATGGGCTCCTCCAGCTTGGTGGCGATGGCCCTCATCTTCTGGCGCATGGGGCGAGCCCTCGGGTCCAGGTTCAGGCGATGACACGCTACGTCCGCATCGATACCCGGCATGTCTGCCGCGCTCCACGCGAAGATGTCGATGTTGCTCTGGATGCAGCCTAGCATCCGCGCCTGGTCCTCGAGGCTTAAGCCTCCGCTGATCCGCACCTTCTGTACTTGCCCCGCTCTGGTGAGTACCTCCATCTCCACCACTTCCTCGGCCGGCTCCAGCCTCGACCGCTCCCATCCTGCCCTTGCCTCCTCCTGCTCAACTTCTTCTCCTCCGACCTCTTCGACCCCCATTGCTTCCACCAGGCCTTCTTCTTGCCTCTGCTCTCCTTCCCCTGCCTCTCCCAGGCTCATCTCTCCCATCTCCGCCACTTCCTCCATCATCAAGTCCCCCGCCTCCTGCGGGCTCGCCTCCTCTACTTCTATACCTCCTTCCTGACCTGCCATCTCTTTCTTCAGCTCCTCCGCCTCAGCCATCCACGACGTGTTTACCGCCGTCACATAGCACTGTCTTGCCACCTTCGGGTCCCCCCTGATCCTAACCTGCACCCCTCCGTTGCTGAACTTGAGGCATTGATGAAATGAGGAGGGGACACAGCGAAAGGCGCTGATGAGAGGACGCCCAAAGATGGCGTTGTAGCTACTTGGGGCGTCTACGATCACGAACCTACAATTCCGTGAGACGCCCCCAAGCTTCACATGCAGGCCCACTCCCCCTTCTACCTCCTTCCTCTCTCCAGAAAAACCAAAAAGCGGTCCATCAGAAGCCAGAACCCTTTTTCCCTCCACCCTCATCTCATCGAAGGCCTTTTTGAAGATCACGTTCACGGAGCTCCCGTTATCCACCAGTATCTGGGAGACTGTGAAGTTCTCCACCGCTGTCTGGATCACTAGTGCGTCGCAGAACGGGTCTTCGTAGTCTGGCATATCTGCGGATGAGAAGGTGATCTTTTCTTCTGAGGGGGGAGCTAGGGAGGTCGAGGCGACCCCTCTGCGGAACATGGTTTGAAGGCTCCCCTTGCGGGTTGCCTCGATCCCTACTCCCCCATGGATCACTCCGATCCCCCCTCGGGTCCCCACGTCGACCCTGTCTTCACATCTATCCTCAGCCTCTCTGTGCTGCACCTCGACGATCCTTGTAGGCGGATCCTGCCTTCCAGCTCCTCTGGCCTCCCTCATCTCTAGAAATTCCGGGCAGGTGGCCGTTGCGTGACCTTCCTCCTGATGGAAGTCACAATAAGGCAACGACACCCTGCCCCCTCTTCCTTCTCCTCCCCCTCTTCTCCCTGCTCCTCGAATTCTTCTTCCTCTTCCTCTTCCCACCTCCATGGCCTCCTGCGGTGGTGGGGGGTGACCTCTCGGTCCCTGCCTCCATCCTCCCTGCTCGAGTCTCCTCGGCTCCCGGAGGTTGTCTCTTCCTTGAAAACCCCCTTGGCCTTGGGGGCGACCTTCCTGAGGCCTCCAACCCAATCAGTTGTTCAGCTCCCTGGCCCCCCATGCTGCTGTCCCTGCCCTCGGGGTTCTTCCCTTCTCCTGTCTTCCCTTGGCTCCCTCTGCTCTCTCACTTCTCTCTGCCTCCCTGTTGTCGGCTCTTTCACATCATCCTCCGCCAACCTGGCCAGCTTCCTCGCAAACGCAGGGTTTGATCTCTCGAAGTCTATCTCCTTTGCCGCCCTCTCCATGAGCTCCTCAAAGGAGAGAGGGGGCACTCTCTTCAGCTCCATGCTGAAAAATCCCGGCCTCAGCCCCAGGGTGAAGGCAAGCATCAGTGCATACCCCGGGACCTCCTGGACTAGGAGAATCTCCTCTTGGAACCGGTCAACGTAATGACCCAACGTCTCCTCCGGCTTCTGCCTTACCGCAAACAGACATTCAGCCTCCTTCTTTCGCTTCTTCGAAGTCGAGAACCTCAACAGAAAACCCCTGCGCAGGTCCTCAAAACTGTAGATCGAGCTCGCCGGCAACTGGTGGAACCAGTCCCTGGCCTTTTCCTTCAGAGTGATGGCAAAAAGCCTGCACTTGAAGGCATCCGACATCTGCCTTATCGACACCACATCCTCAAACCATTGCACGTGCTGAACCGGGTCATCCTTCCCGGTGTAGTAGGTCATATCCGGCTCCCTGAACCCCTCCGGCACTGGGGCCGAGACGATGAGCTCACTAAAAGGGGTCTCGCCCCCTGCCTGGCGAGAGGGCCCGTCCCGCGACCTCGGCTGGCTGGACCGATCCGCGAGACCGTGCCCGGGGAAGAGCTCCCGCACTGCCGCCTCCTTCTCGCCCAGATCCACCGGGACCTCCTGCCCGGGACGCTGGCCTGGGAAAAGCTCCCGCGCAGCCACATCCCTCTCGCCTGCCTCCACCGGGACTTCCTTCCCGGGGCGCTGCCCCGGGGCGTTCTCGCCTAACAGCGGGACCGCCTCCACAGGAGCCCGCGGCGTCTCCCACTCATTTCTTGCCGAGAAGGCCAAGCTGATCGTCTGCATGACCTCTCGCCTGAAATCCTCTAACATCTTCTTCGTCGCTTCTTCTCCCTGGGTGGGTGATTCTCCTGCGCCAGATCCTTCACCTTCACCTCCTGCCATGGGACTCGACTCAAGATTTTCTTGCACCGACTGCTTCCACGCTCACTGCACCAGAACTGTTGAAGCCAAAATTGACCTCAACGACTGTTCACAAACCAAAGTGCAGCCGACGCCTACTTCTCTCAAATCTCGACCCCTGACTAGCTGCTAAGGTCCTAAGATTGACCCAAAGCCTCAGCTGGGAGATCCCACCTCACACCCGGAAGATCTCTAAGAGCTTCCCCTCCAAAACCAATAGCTGGACTGGGAGCTCTTCGGAAAGCACTGGAGTTGGAGAGTAAAAAGAGAACCCTGCCTTCCAAAGAGCCCCTATGGGTCTTTTTATAGTCTTCTCCTGTTCTGAAAATACTGAAATACCCCTGATGGGTCTGCCAATAACAAAAACCCGCTGTCCTCCCAGGGGTATACAGGTAATTTAACCCGAGGATAATGAAATAATAATGATAAAATAATCATTTTTCCTGGGTGCCAGGCCCCACCACATGAACCTACTTTGGCGAGAACCCCGGGTGAGAAGGCTCTCGCTGAGCCTTAGCTGAGCTTACCTTGACGAGGCCTCCTGCCGAGAGGGTTCTCGCCCTTGGTGGTTTTGACGTCATTACCGCTGGACGTGAAGACCTGAGTCCTGGCGCGAACGATCTCGCCTACCAATGGGCGGGAGCACCTTAAGGGCGAGAACTCTGCCGGTCCGCCCTGGGGCTAACCCGGGCCTGACCCAAACCTGACTACTGAGGTCTTAGTCCTCCCGGGCCTCCCCAGCGAATATGGGGTTGTACAATATGGAAAACATAAAATAAAAAGATATGTTGTATATGGATAATAGCTCTCTGCAAAACGTCCCAGTGCGTAGTGTGCGGCGATAACAATACTCAATCATTGCTAACTGACGGTTGGATAATGCCACAATCATACACTGAGCATGGATGGACCCCATGTATGACCACTAATTTGTTAGGATAAGGTTTTTATATTATATTCTTTTTGAATCTCGAGGTTGTATCTTACTGCCATTTTATTTTCAGCTTTGGAAGTCCTCATCAGAGTATTGTGCCATGAGGTCACTTCTAATTGTTTCTCTTGCGCAACGCATGATCGGTTTATACCATTCCACGACTGTTGCAAGCAGGTGACACTGTTATTTTTTTCTACTGTCACTTGCATGCAATTTCTGAAATTGGAAAACTATTTTTTGAAGAACTGAAATAGGTCTAAAATGATTTTTGATGGTCATCCTTATAGCTCTGATATGTATGGTATTATTATGATGCGTTGAATGAATGCTATTTAAAAAAATGGATACCGGTGACCTCTTATTCAACCTCTTCTTTTGAGAATCTGCACAAATGATTTGAGGCCGCTTTATGTCTGTCTTCTCATGCAGACCACTATCATTAGAGAGGATAACTGATTCAATACTAAGAAACAATCAATCATTAATTCTGTCATGTCAATCAGTCAGTGATTGCGTAGAAGAACGGTTGCACCGTGGCTGTGGTGGTCCTAGGCGGGAGGAAATTGACGAGGTCGGTCGGTCGGGCTGATGGCAATCCTGCCGAAGGCTGGATGACGTCGTCAAGCGCAAACAAACCCCTGAGTTGCAGCGAGGAGGTCCTGCCACATACTCAGAAGACCTTCCCACCAGAACCTCAAACAAATCCCCAGGTTGCAGCGAGGAGGTCCCACCACATACCCGGAAGATCTTAAGATCGTTTTCCCTCTCAATCCAATGCTGGACCGGGCACCTTCGGAGGGCCTTTAGAGCTCCCGACTACCCACCCGGAAACTACGGTGAATAGTGAGCTGAAGCTCTTGCCTA
Source organism: Platanthera zijinensis (assembly GCA_039513925.1). Lineage (NCBI taxonomy): Eukaryota > Viridiplantae > Streptophyta > Magnoliopsida > Asparagales > Orchidaceae > Platanthera > Platanthera zijinensis. Next base: position 283,094,772 of record CM077078.1, on the reverse strand, counting down.
CCAAAGCTAGCTAAAGGGGGAGAAACCAAGAAGGGGCCCCCCTCCAAAGGGTGCCCTTGGGGGTCTATTTATTGTTTTTTGGGGAAGGTATGCGGATAACGAAATCATGTCTTTTGATTTTATTAAACGCATCCCAGATTGGTTTGCCAACAACAAAATACCGTTGTTTGGAAAGGCTAGTTGCATGCCGATATATTATTTCTTGAGTTCTCCCTAGGACCCCAATGACCTGACATCCTGGGACTCCAACGACCTAGAACCCTGAGGACCTGACGACCCGGGGCCCTGGGGACCTGGCGACCTGGGGCCCTGGGGACCTGACGACCTGGGGCCCTGGGGACCTGGGGCCCTGGGGACCTGGGGCCCTGGGGACCTGGCGACCTAGGAACCTGTCAACCTGAGACCCTGACGACCTATGATGCATCCGCTCAAATCTGATCATTTATCTGCAAATAAGTGTTTCTTATGATCTTATTTCATGCTGCTCTGAATGATATGACCTTATCTCACATTATCTTTGTTTGTATGCGAAGAGTGAAATCACAGTATCACACCTTTTAGTTTAGTTTATTACTACAATATGAACTTCATTGTTGCCATTAACATAGAAACTTATTTATTAATTTCTATGGTGCACTTGGTTTTAGTTACTTCAATATGAGGTTCACATAGCCAATCGGCATCACTGACATAATTATGATCTTTGATACTAACTATTTGGGGCCTGGGCTTTTGTTTATGAATAATATTTCTTCATACTTCCTCTTCACTTTAGTAAGAGGCCTTAACTCTATTTTTTGCAACTATACCGAACTAGATTACAGAGCCACCTTTTTATCACTTCACTTGAAATTCTACAACTTATATATTTCTTCTGTATTAGCTTTAATCACTTCTTTATACTGAACTAGATTGCATTGTCGTAACAGGGTGTTTGGCAAGCACTTTGTGCTGAATTATATAAATTCTGTTCTTTCTTTTTTTGTAGTTCCCTGGCGGCATTCTATACTCGAAATTTTGCAGAGAAAGTTCAAGACCTAAAGCCTCCGTCACTCCAGGTCTCATATAAAGTTAATGATTTAGCATCTTCCCTTTGATCTACGTATTGAACGATCAGTTTTAATATGCTTGTTAAAGTTTTTGTCGATAGATGAACTGTTTCAAAAAACATAGACTTGTGTGCTAATTTGATTTACATTGTGCACAGTTGTTGGTAAGTTTTTGGCAAGATCCCAGTGAACATGTGCGAATGGCTGCCCGTTCTTTGTTTCATTGTGCAGCACCACGCTTTATTCCATGTCCTCTTTATGGTCAGAATACCAGCCGACCTGGGACTCCTCATAGTTCAGTGATTGTCGAGGAGAATATCCGTTCTGAAATTGTTTCATGGCTCGAGTCTTTCGATATTCATGACTGGGTCTCATGGATTGGTGGAACAAACCAGGATTCTATGGCTTCCCGCATAATTGTTGCAGCTGCATTGGTTGTTTGGTACCCAAGTAAAGTGAAAAGTGAGCTTGCCGAGCTTGTCGCAGACAGGTTGGTTAAGTTAGTTATGTCTATGAATGACCGATTCAGTTCAACTGCTGCCGAGATTCTGGCTGAAGGTATGGAAGGTTCCTGGAAATCATGCCTAGGACCTGAAATTTCACAGCTTGTTGGAGATGTATTGTTCCAGATAGAGTGTCTGTCAGGAACGCCTGCTGATTCTGTGAAGTACAGTTCATCGATGACGGGAACTATTCGTGATTCTTTGGTGGGGATTCTCCTACCGAGCTTAGCATGTGCTGACATAGTTGGTTTTCTAAATGTGATAGAGGACCAAATCTGGTCTACCTCTTCAGATTCACCGGTCCACCTTGTATCTCTAAAAACTCTTGCCAGGATAACACGTAACTCTCCAAAAACCTTGGCTTTATATCTTGACAAGGTTTGTTTCTGTTACTTCACATGATAGGTATTATGCCTCGTCTTTTAGATTTTGAAAGTTTTGGCATCACTTTTAAATTTCCTGTGGTGAGTTTCTTCGTGATGTTAAGCTAATGCATCATCTACAAATGATTATATATTGCGTAAATCATGTATACAAATATGATTTGCAAAATATGTTATGGCATTGAATTTTGAGAATATTTATTTTTTGTTCACAATCTTGTAGTTTTAGTTTATGATGGTTCATGCTGTTTGGTTTTGAAAATGTGATGTTCTTCAACTAACATATTAGATTAGCCGCTTGCTTAGTTTTAGATTTATTACTAGTCTGTAGCTTTATGCTTTTGTTACATCACAAGAGCGGAGTAAATATTTAGTAAACGAACCACCTCTTAGACTTTTTTGCTTCGGAGGTCGTTGTACTCAGTTTAACATGTTATTTGGAGGTTGTGGCCTTGATGGTCGGGTCAGAATTGTGGTTTGGGCAGAGAATGTGGGGGAGGTGATGTAGGGTAGGCTATGGGGTGAACAAAACCTAGGTTTCTAGGGAGGGATGTTGGTGCGACACACAAATCCTAGTCTAAATGCAATGCAACCGTCGGTGACGGTGATGAATAAATCAGAGCAATGAAAACTTTAACACCATGAAAATTAATAAAAGAGCAGATAACGAACATTTAATTTTAGCAATTTTGTAATGGTCTTCCTCCGCTCGGAGGGCCAAGGCCAAGCGCCCGGCGAATAAATCTCACCTGCAATTATTAGCGTATCGCAACAATATTCTACAAATACAAATCCAAGCAAAGCACAATAATCAATCCAATAATAATGTCGAATTACGTAAACCAATACAACAAGTAACTCACTAAGTAGTGGGCTGACCGAGGCACTTAAAATTCCGGAGCCGGATGCGTGGATCGGCGATCGAAAAGTGGAACCGACAGCGTGAAAATAATGGCGGTGGCTGTCCTCGGCGGTGGATGGCGAGATCGGGCCGGAAAGTGATAGATCCGGCCACGTGGGAGTAGATCTGGGCAAGGGATGAATCGATCCGATGTTTAGGAGCGGATCCGGGCTAAGGGAGGAAGTATGAGTGGTGGGGATGATGAACGGGTGATGGAAATAACGGATCGGGACTGTTTTGGCAAGGGGAGGTGGAGGGAAAGTTGATCCACGGAGGGGAGTGAAGGAGGTGGCCGGCCGGTTGTAGGAAGAGGGGTAGCCGGTTGTAGAGGGGCGTGTGAGGGAGACGGTGGTTGTGGGAGACTCGTCGGGATAGGGGAGGGGCTGCTAGGTGGTTGGGTGGATGAGGGATAGAGGGGCGACAGAGGAATAAGGCTGGCGGGTGAAGAACAATCGGCGGCTGTGGATCTGGGAACAACCGGCCTGGTGTGACGAAATAGGGTTGTAGGGATGTGAAAACGGAGATATGGGAGGAGGAAGAAGGGGCTATGGAAGGGTGGCACCTTGGGGAGAAACTTGGGTACCTAGGAGTCGTCACCTATGGTTCCACAGCGTCGACACCGTGGGGTGATTGCGGAGTTCCGGGATTTTCTTTCTCCAAAACCTGCAATGTCTTAGCCCTTAGGTCAGCCCCTAACACCTCTATTTATAATAGCATGAAGATTAGGGCATCACCAATCAACGACTATGATTGGTCGGGAGGAAAACCACTTAAATATAACAATAATAAATCAAAATATATGAAGTAATATATGATCTCTACTCGCGACGCGGATCCGTACACATCCGCGGAGTTGGATCAGCGATCCGGTCAAGTCCTCTTGCGCGAATACTCGAACGTGGGTCCCGCTTTGCGGCAAACCCCTCCTTGTGCACGATCTGATGGATCCCCATCAACTCCCCCCGACTGAAAAGCCTTCATCTCCGATGAATAGAGACGATCGTACTAAAGTCGAAGTCCATGGACGAGTCGATCGAGCTCTGCTAGTAATATCCAAGCGTCGTCTGCGTCTGGACAGCCCTGCCAATGTACCAAGTAGCAACATTGCGACCCGTCTGTGGTGGGAACAAACTGGTGGGATCTGACCTCTATGATGCTCTCATCTCTCAACTCTCGAGTGGTGGAACCCGGTGCGATCGGCGGTGTCGTCGGTGAAACCAGAGAAGAAGAATCCCCAGGTGGGTGGGTGTCAGCAGTGGGTGGACTGTAGTGACTATCAGACGTAGGTGAAGTATGGGAATGGTAAGACGACGAAAGTGGGGGGTGGGGATGACTGGGTATCTCCACCGCTCGGATCCGCATACTCGTGAGGCTCGTAGTACGGTGTCAGATCCTCGACATTAAATACTGGATGAATTCTCATACTTGTCGGGATATCGAGCCGGTAGGCGTTTGTCTCAGTACGATATAATAGAGTATGGGCCCATTCGCCTGATGCTTAACTTTTTGGCAGTCCCCGAGGGGAGCCTCTTAGGGCGAATTCGCACAATTACCTTCTCGTATTCATTAAACACTTGTTCTCGTCTTCGCTTATCTGCATGAGTTTTATAGTTTTCATTGCTCGTTATTATCCGCCGGCAAACTGACTCATGCAAATGTTGTGCAACTGACTTAACAGACTTACTAGGGCGCGACTCTAAGGGACTCGAGATGAGGTCAATGGGCTTCCTAGGGTCATATCCTGATACTATATGAAATGGACTCAACTCGGTGCACCTATTGACTGAACTGTTATAAAAAGATCTAAGTCTCAACTACCTATATGCTCTCATACTAGACACCTCAAAAGATTTCTTAAGCTCTGATTCACTGCTCCGGTCTGCACGTCCGTCTGTGGATGATATGCCGAGGAGAACCTAAGAATGATGTCCATCTTGTGCCACAAGGTCTTCCAAAAATAACTCATGAATCTCACATCGCGGTCTAACACGATCGATTTGGGTAGGCCATGTAATCTAAAAACAACCCTCATAAAGATAGATGTTATGTGAGTCGCATCCGCCATTTTATGGCAAGCAATAAAGTGTGTCATCTTCAAAAACCGATCTACCACTACGAAGATGGAGTCGTGTTTCCGCAGAGTGCGGGGGAGTTCGAGAACAAAGTCCATGTTGATGTCCTCTCAAGGGCGGTGTAGAACAGATAAAGATGTGTACAAACCCGTGTTCTTCTTGGTACCCTTTGCCATTTGGCAGATACAACAATGGCAGACAACACGAGCCACGTCCTTCTTAAGGCTTGGCCAGTAGAGACGGTCCTCAACAGTGACTATGGACTTATCTCGCCCAAAGTGTCCTACGGCCCCGCCTACATGCAACTCCCAAATCGAGTAATCATGGTACGAAGTCTGGGGAATGCACAGGCGGGAGCCTCGCTACAGGTATCCCTCAAAGATCTGATAGCCTCAACTAGGTCTGATGGGTCTCGGGACATGGCGGTGTAAATCTCGCCAAAATCGGGGCATGCCGGGTAATCTAGAATCACTTTCTTAAGCCTGTCTACACGTGAGGTCATCGTCTACAATAGGGAGACACGGCGACTCAACGCATCAGCTGGTTTGTTCTCAACACCAATTCAGTGCTTGAGAACATAATGAAAGTCTTGAAGGTACTTGACCCACTTGACATGTCGGAGTCCTAGCTTGCGCTGCGAGTCGAGATAACGTAAGGCCTGGTGGTCGGAATACAACACAAACTCTCTGGGAAAAGATAGTGTCTCTAATAACGCAGAGACTGGACAACAACACTCAAGCCTTTATCCCACTATAGTGAGGTTGACTATATGGATCCTTTGTCTCCATTGTGCCCTATCTTTTGTCATAATCTCACTAATGTCTAAGTACATCATGTCTTTCTTTATAGTTTCATTCCAAGTCTTTAATTGTCTACCCCTCTCTCGTCTAACATGCCTAGTGACTAGTAGAGCTGTCACTTAAAACCGAAAACCGAACCGGAACCGAATCGGAACCGCAAAGAATCGAACCGAATCGTTCACGAATTATTTAGGTTCTGGTTTGAATTTTAGAACCGTGAACATCATTGGTCCGGGTGTGATTCTTTCATTTTATTATCCGGACCGGAACCGCAACATACAAGTCTCAAGCGGTTCCAAGATTTTTAGACCCGATCCGAACCGGACCGAAACAGAACCGAACCGCAACCCGTTTATTATTATAAATTATTATTATTAATAATTTTATTACATTGTTATTTTTTATAATCCATCTATAATATTTATACTTACTAGTATGAGTGAAACTGACGCAGTTTGATCCAAACAACAATCATACTAAAAAAAGGTTGGTTTTGGACTGAACAAAATCGCATCATACCAAAACTGTGCAGTGTGATTTGACATTGGTGCGATTTGGAGTCGGTTTTTGCAGTACAATTTCGATTTTTACACTATTATATAATGTATTTTCAATTTTACTCATACATTTTCCTTAAATAATTAAAGTAACTTGTACTTATTGGCGATGATTGGAAAATCATAACCTCTCAAAGAAAATAATGCAGCACGGTTTTGTCGATTTTACGCCGCCAATAAATGCACTGCAAACTATGTTGTTTTGCAACCAACGAAGTCACTCTACAACCAAACCATTTAGTACGGTTTAAAATCGGCGCGGTTTAAGATCGGTGCGGTATGGTGCAATTTTGTGATTTCAGTTTTTAACTTTCAGTGCTACTTACTATATTATACAAAAAAGTAATCTCAATTAGAGTAATACAAAATTCCTACGCCCGGGTCCCGGACTTCGAAGTCCTTGCAAAAAAACCGAACGGATTTACATTTCTTCTCCGATTTTTTATTTTTGACCTCCCCAATTCATTTTGCCAAATTTAGTTTTGGTTCTACTTAGAACCGATTGGAACCGGACCGAACCGTATAGAACCGGACCGAACCGTTAGTGGCCGGTTTGATTTTGTTTCTTGTGGAACCGTAACCGGAACCGTTGACATGACGGTTCTAAAAACTATTCTGGAACCAGAACCGGAACCGGTCAAACCAAATAAGGTTTTGGTTCTAATTTAAAGATCTGTTACCTTAGTGGTTCGGTTCACGATTTTAGTAGAACCGGAACCGTGACAGCTCTAGTGACTAGACTCTCACAACGTCTAACAGGTGCCTCTAATGGTCTCCTTTGTACGTGTCCAAACCATCTTAGACGAGCTTCTCGCATCTTCTCTGAAATTGGTGTTGCTCCCGTCTTATCTCTGATACTTTCATTCCTAATTTTATCCAATCTCGTGTGTCCACACATTCACCTAAGCATTCTCATCTCCACAACTCCCGTTTTTTGCTCATGTATACAATTTGCTGCCCAACACTCAGAACCATAGAGCATCGCGGGTCTAATTGCAGTACGGTAAAACTTGCCCTTAAGTTTTAGTGGTAAACCATAGCGCAGAGACTGGACAATAACATAAAACTCTCGATCATAGTTCGAATATTTCTGTTTGGCCTCGTTCAGTTTCTCGGTAAAGTAAGAAACTGGGTGTCCATCCTGGCTCAATACGCCACCAATACCAACACCAGACGCGTTGCATGCGACCTCAAAAGCATGACTAAAATCCAGCAATCTCAGAACAGGAGCCGTCGCCAGTCTGTCTTTAATTTTCTCAAAAGCTCTAGTGGCCGCGACGGTCCATTGAAACTCGTCCTTCCGAAGGCAGCTTGTGAATAGGGCCATGATCGTACTGAACCTCTGGACAAACCTCCTATAGAATGTGGCAAGTCTCTGGAAGCTGCGAGCCTCGTGGATGGTCGCAAGCTCAGGTCAGTCTCGAATGGACTTGACTTTCTCAAGGTCGACAGATACTCTCGTAGAAGACGCGATAAATCCTAAGAAGTGAACAGGCTCCGAAGGAATGAGCACTTCTTCAAGTTCACATACAGTTTCTCCTGGCGAAGGGTGCCGAAGAGAAGTCTCAGATGATCTATGTGTTCGGCCTGAGTCTGGCTATAGATCGGCATATCATCAAAATAAACCATCAGAAAATTGCCCATGTAGGGCCGTAACATCTGCGTCATAACTCTCATGAAGGTGTTAGGAGAGTTCGATAGCCCGAAAGGCATGACTAGCCACTCGTAGAGACCGTCCTTTGTCTTGAATGCGGTCTTCCATTCATCTCCCTCACGAACTCGTATCTGATGGCACCCACTACGAAGATCGATCTTGGAGAAGATTTGGGCACCGTACATAATATCCAGTAAGTCATCGAGTCGTAGGATCATGAAGTGATACTTGACCATGATTTTGTTAATGGCGCGGTTATCGATGCACATACGCCAATTACCGTCCTTCTTAGGGGTAAGAAGGGTGGGAACCGCACACGGACTCATACTCTCACGAATAAACTGCTTTCGAAGAAGCTCGTCAACTTGCCTCTTGAGCTCAACGTGCTCATCTGGGTGCTTACGATGGGGTAGGTTCAGAAGGGAGGCCCCCGGGACTAAGTCGATAGCGTGTTGAATGCCCCGTGGAGGGGGCAGCTCATCAGAGAGTTCATCAGGCATAATATCTGCAAACTCATCTAAAAGGGGACACGCCGCTAGGAGGTGGTCAAGAGGGGTGTCCTCAGATGTCTAAATGGAGGCCACAACGTAAACGATATTCGACTCAATACTATCTCGCAGGAACTCACCTCGCCTCAAGATATGTAGGGGCCTTGAGACACTCATACTCACAGATGGCTCAACCACACCCTTGGATCTCTCCTTGGGTTGGGCAGACATCAATGTAATCTTCTGTCCCTTGCCGTAGAAGACACACGTGTTCGAACTTTTGAAACATGTGACGTCATGATCAAATAGTCAGGGGCAGCCAAGTAACACATGGGCGACGTCCATGGGAATAGGCCTGCAAACGAGTCGAGCTCATCAAAAAGAGCTGGCTCGAGCTCGAGCTCATCAAAAAGAGCTGGCTCGAGCTCGAGCTCGAGCTTCTTTTTTTGAGCTCGAGCTCGGCGAGCCTATTTTAAAAGGCTCGAGCTCGAGCTCGGCTCGAGCTCGACGAGCTCGGTTTCTTTCACCTAGTGGTTTTCGGCCGGTAAAAATAAATTATCAAAAAATCAAAAATTCTCACTGATTCAATACCAAGTTTAAAAAATACATTTAATCAAAATAAGTAGACCACAATGTCTTAATTAATTATCAAAACTTACCACATCTTTGAAATAAGAAAACACCTATATTGATTATTCACAGCGAACTTATATTTATAATCCAAATAATTATTTTTGCACACCAACATGGCAACATACCATATTACCATTGAGTCATTGACATTTGACAGTCAAAAATCAAATTTTTATATTTGCCTACCATCATGGCTTCATGGTGTTGGATGGCAGAATTCTGATAACAAAATCAAGACAGACCAAATGTTCTTTGAAAGGCAATCAGATTATGATCAATGGCCTCATGGGCTCGGTAATCAATAGCTCAGTAAGCCCGGAATGGAACTCGGTTGGCAGTGGGCATGGTTAGAATGAAAGCCAACCAGTTCTTTGAAAGGCAAGCAGATTTTCTGGTAATCAGTAATGTTTCACCAAATTTTGACAACATAATAAGAAAAAAAACAAATCACTGTAACAAAATATAATCATTAGTAGTCATAGGCTCACAAACCAGTCATAACTCACAAATGCAATAGAATAGTATGTTATAATAGTCCAGCAATAAGTAGATTTTTTGCTTTAAATCTGAAAAATTCAAGCATTCAACTCCAGAATTCCAGATTCGGGTCATCGGGTGATTGCCATGCATTTATCCTCTCATTGCTTCGTCATCAACGGGAAGAAGTACTTGTACCACATTTCTCTCGCTCTGCAATTGAAGACATAACTTTTAAGAATTTCAAGTAGAGATTAGTATTTTTTCAAAATAAATATCATAGTTGATTAATTTTACCTTTGTCTTTTTTTTAACTCCAAATCTTTTTCTCAACCAATCCCCTCCAAACATAAGAACTTGAACTGTATCTGTCTTTAACGATGCACAATATTTATCAATAACTCTACTTCCGGCACTAAAAGTAGCTTCTGAAGCAACTGATGTAATCGGAATTGCTAAAATATCTCTTGCCAATGTCGCCAAGATCTTGTACTTTAGAGCATGAACCCTCCACCATTCCAAAACATCAAATTTTCGCTCACCTCTAAATGGGTCTTTTTCAATCATGTAGCAATTTTCTTCTAAATATATGTCAAGTTCAGATTTTTGTGGTTGAATGGACTCCACAGACTTGACATAGTCAAAATACTCAGACCAATCAGATTGAGTTTGAACATGTCTATTTGATTGACTTGAAAGACTACTCCCTTCAATTTCCCCAGTCACGTCACCTTCCATCACATGGTTTTCCACATACTCAGCATAAAGTTTGTGCAAGGTCTCCTTAACAATGTTAATTTCAAGTTCGGCTCTTTGTGCTGAATATAATTTGGGAAAAAAAATTCAAGAGCTTGCATTTTGCATTTTGGATCCAAAACTGATGCAACAGACATTAACAAATTCGAATTTCCCCAATATTTATCAAACTTCGTCTTCATTTTTCCAACCATGTCATGAATAAAGCAATCATTGTCCAATGATTTCTTATCCAACACAACCTTCACTCTACTGACCTCATTAAGAAATAAATTTGACGTCGGATTATGTAACAAAGGAAATGGGAATGGTGTATATACCTGAAGTCGGCGAGGGATGCGGAGTTGTGTGGAAGCCCAGATCTGGAATGAGGATGTGCCGGCGGTGGTTTTCTTGCGTAGAGAGCGACGATGGATGTGCCGACGGTGGAAGCCCGGATCTATTTTCGTAAGCCCAGATCTGGAATGAGGATGTGCCGACGGTGGTTTTCTTATGCAGAGAACGGCGTCAGTGGTGGATCTGGAAGGAGGATGAGCCGGCGGCGGTGGTGGATCGGGATTCGGGAATGAGGTATGCCGGCGTCGGTGCTTCTCTTGCGCAAAGGGATGCCGACGTCCGTGGTTTTCTTGCACAGAGGGTTGCTGGCGACGACACGGGTGCGGATTTTCTGCGCGAGAAGAGGAAGGAATGTAGGATTCGGAGGTGTTGGCGGCACGGGATGGAAAAAGAACTAGGGTTCGGCCGTTCTGCGCGAGGAGTGAGGACTTCTGAGACGCTGAGTGATGAGTCGCTGAGATAGAGTGATAGACTAATATGTTATAATATGTTATAATATTATATATTAATACATAATATTAATATATTATTTGAATATTAATAGTTTAATACTTTAATACTGTAATAGACTAATAGTTATATAATATATTCTTTAAAAATAAAAAATTAAAAAAGCTCGCGAGCCGGCTCGCGAGCTCGTGAACAGAGACTATAAGGCTCGAGCTCGGCTCGAATGAAAGCTCGAGCTCGACATGATCGAGCTCGAGCCGAGTTTTTCTCGAGCCGGCTCGTCGAGCTATCGAGCCGGCTCAACTCAACTTGCACCCCTACATGGGAATGACATCACACCAGACCCAATCCTGAAATGAGGCAATGCTAATCAGGACGAGGCAGCGCTGGGTGACCTGAATCGCCGTCTTATCTACCAAGAAGACACGATAGGGGTGGGGGTGAGGCTCTGCCTTCACCTGCATACGGTCAAGCCCTTTTTGGGTCACGATGTTTACACAACTCCCGGTGTTGATGGCTAACTTGCAGGGTCCGTCTGCAATAGGAAAGTACGTGTAAAAGATGGTGATGCGTCGCTATTCCTCATCTACACGAGGGGTGTGTAGGAGGCGCCTAATCACTCTCACCTCCAATGATCTCTTTGCGTCACTCTCCCAACCTTCCCCGACAGTGGCCTTATTTTCCTTCGTAACCTCCTCATCTTCCTCTAAATCTTGCTCCTCATCCTCAACTAGCAGGCTCCGTGTGGGGCACTGCGTCGCCACGTGCCCTCTGCCGGAACATCTATAACACATAATAACCACAGATCGCTGGCCATCAGTGGCGACGACCTTGCCCTTCGTGTCTGTGGGAACATGTGAGGGTGCATCTATGGTGGTCTGGGGCAGAGCGGGTTTCCTAAAAGTCAAGGAATCAGTTTGAGAGGGAACTGCCTCGCGCTAGATGACCGGAGGTACTACTCGCACTCAAGATCGAGCTGAAATATCTGATCGACGGCCTCTAAGCGATGGGGAATCAACTCTCTCCGAATTTCAGAACGTATGCCCGCCTTGAAACGAGAGGAAATGGAAATAGGCTTCTCTGAGACGTCACTCCTAACGATTAGCTCGTCGAAGAGAGCCATATACTCAACGACGGTGAGTGTCCCCTGCCATAAGTTCTATAACTGCTCAAATAACTGGTCTCGATAGGACGCAGGGAGGTACTTCTCTCACAGTCTTTGCTTCATTTCATCCCATCTGGCGCTGGGGTAATAACTATCTCGCTCCAAATCTCTCTCTACGCTAATCCAGAATACCTTAGCCTGTCCGACCAGCTTCATTTTTGCAAAGCGAACACAACGCTCGTCACCCATATCATACCACTCAAAATAGTGGTCTATGTCCAGGAGCCAATCGCTGAAGGATTTCGAATCCTGACAACCATCGAACGAATGGACGTCTAGTCAAATATGATGAGTGATGTCAAAGTGGTGGCCACCTCTCTCTGGGTCGGGATAATCCTTGGGGTAATGATCATGGGCGTAGTCGTATCGAGCCGGTGGGGGACCACGCTCTCTCCGACCCGGGGGATAGTACTCATCGCGGTGATGATCACGGCGACCGTGTGAGGGTACACGATCTCTGGGGTCAGGCTGAGGCTGAGGCTGAGGCTGACGTGGCATACGGTACTCATCACGCTGATGTGGTGGTCTATCACGCGCCGGAGCTTGTCTACACTCAATCACAAGATCATGATTTCGCCTTGCCAGCGAAGTTGGGGCTCAGTGAGGAATATAGCGACGGTGGCGGTCTACTGGAGGCTGACCATCTCTCGGATGTTGGTCCGGACATGGAGAAGCATCATGGTCGTCCTCAAGCGAATCGTCATGCTGTGTTGGAGTGTCTCTGACATTCTCTAAGTGGTCTAAACGACGATTCACCTCGGCAAGATCATGACGCACATCGTCGAACTAGGCACCTAAGGTGTCAAAACGATCTAGGATATGACGATGAAACTCATCGAATGCGTAACCCGAATTCGAGCTCGCCGCTCGGTCGTCGGTGACTAGCGGATCTGGCATGCTTGCTCTAAATATCCTACTACTACGGAGCATGCAAAAGGCCTAACCTGGCTCTGATACCAAAATGATGTAGGGTTGGTTATGGGGTGCACAAAACCTAGGCTTCTAGGGCGGGATGTCGGTGGGACGCACAAACCCTAGTGTAAATGCAATGCAACCGTCGGTGATAGCGATGAATAAGTCAGAGCAATGAAAACTTTAACACCACACAAATTAATAATAGAGCAGAGAACGAACATTTAATTTTAGCAATTTTGTAACGGTCTTCCTCCGCTTGGAGGGTCAAGGCCAAGCGCGCGGCAAATAAATCTCACCTGCAATTATTAGCGTATCGCAACAAAGTTTTACAAGTAAAAATCCAAGCAAAGCATAATAATCAATCTAATAATAATGTCGAAACACATAAAACAATACAACAAGGGACTCACTAAGTAGCGGGCTGACCGAGAAACTGAAAATTTCGGTGTCGGATGCGTGGATCGTCGATCGAAAATTGGAACCGACGGCGTGGAAATAATGGCGGTCGCTGTCCTCAACGGTGGATGGCAAGATCGGGCCGGAATTTGATAGATCCGGCCACGTGAGAGTAGTTCCGGGGAAGGGATGAATGGATCCGATGTTTGAGAGCGGATTCGGGGTAAGGGAGGAAATATGAGTGGTGGGGATGATGAACAGGTGGTGGAAATAACGGATCGGGGCTGGACAGTCCGGATCGGGACTGTTTTGGCAAGGGGAGGTGGAGGAGAAGTGGATCCACGGAGGGGAGTGAAGGAGGTGGCCGACCAGTGGTAGGAAGAGGGATAGCCGGCTGTAGATGGGGCGTGGGAGGGAGGCGGCGGCTGTGGGAGACTCGCCGGGATGGGGGAGGGGCTGCTGAGTGGTCGGGTGGATGAGGGATAAAGGGGCGGAGGAGTAATAAAGATGGTAGGTGAAGAACAGCTGGTGGTTGTGGATCTGGGAACAGCCGGCCTGGTGGAACGAAATAGGGTTGTAGGGATGTGAAAACGGAGATTTGGGAGGAGGAAGGGGCTATGGAAGGGTGGTACCTTGGGGAGAAGTTTGGGCGCCTTGGAGTCGTCGCCTAGGGTTCCACGGCGTCGGCACTGTGGGGTGATCGCAGATTCTGGGATTTTATTTCTCCAAAACCTGCAATGTCTTAGATCAGCCTCTAACACCTCTATTTATAATAACATGAAGATTAGGATATCCTCAATCAACGGTTGTTATTAGTCGGGGGGAAAACCACTTAAATATAACATTAATAAACCAAAATATATAAAGTAATATTTGATGTCGACTCGCGTCTCGCGACGCAGATCCGGACACATCCGCGGAGTCAGATCAGCGATCCGGTCAAGTCCTCCTGCTTGAATACACGAACGTGGGTCTCGCCTTGCGGCGAACTCCTCCTGGTGCACGATCTGATGGATCCCCATCAGGAGCTGGTATCAAAGCGACCCTAAGGTAGTTGAGTCGTGTCGAAGGATCAACACGATCCGCTCGCGTGTATGGATAAGAACAACAACAATCATCATACTGATCGTCTCTAGTATAGTGGGGTCATGTCGGTGGGTCAACACGATCTCTGGAAGTGGTGTGTTGCGATCGCGAATAATCATCGTAGTGTCATGAGGGTCTCCCTGAAGGGGATCTATGAGGTCTGGTGCAAGTGGACTCGAGACCTTCAAAGTGAGGAATAATTGTGATACCTAGACATATTGAAAACCTATAGACTCTACGTCGTTTCAAAAAGAGCGTGAAACCTGGTTGCGCGCAACCTGGCTCTAATACCAATTGACGCAGTGCGAATCTATAGGCGGCGGAAAAACTGCGACCTAACCCTACATATTATGCAAAAGTCCGACGGTTAGATCACAAATTAGATAATAAATTAAAATCATTCAAACGTAGATAAATTCACAGCAAGACAAAATAATTTAATAGGGCAAAACAAGTTTAGACTTTCCTCCGCGTGAAGAGCCAAAACGAGAGCACGCGACGAGTAAATCTTGCAAATCACAATAATAATCTACAAGCAAACAACTACAACACACGAGATCCAAAAAACAGAAAAATCCAACTGATATTAATAATGTAGAAAATAATTATCCTGTACAACGAAATCTCACCAAATAGTGGACTGACCAAGACACTGAAGATTTCAGAGTCGGAGATGTGTGTACGACGATCCAAGGTGGAACCGGAGACGTGGACAACAATGTAAGTGGTCTTTGGCGGTGGAGGGTGGAATCGGACCGGAAATGGATTGATCCGGCCACATATGGATAGATCCTGGCGAAGGAGGCATGAATTCGGTGTTTAGTAGTAGATCCGGGCTATGGGGTGGAGTACGAACGGAGGGAATGACGAATCGGGGGCTGAAACGTCCAGATCTGGACTGATCTGGATGTTATGGCTGATTGGATGTGGTTTCACGGGGTGGAGGGCTGGCGGCAAGGCGTTGAAGGGCCTATGAGGGGGTGGCTGCATCGAAGGGTTTGGGAGGGGCGGCCGGCGGTGGCAGAGGGGATGGGGGGTGGCCTGGAGGTTGTCCGACAGGGCTTGGGAAGGCGGCACAGAAGCAGGAGGCTGAAATTTGCGATATTCACTTCCCTGAACAGGAAGTGTGCAATGGTTCTAAGTATGAACAGTAAAATCAAACTTATTACAGGTGGCACAAACAGACGCCATAGTTGAGAGGAGTGGAGACCCCTGGAATCACCAATAGGGGCTGCGAGTGATGGTTTGGAGGGGAAAAAGAGAGCTAAGGTTAGGGGAATACTTTAGGAGGGAGATACCTGTAAGACCCCCCTCCCGAAACACAAAACACGGCACGAGAGGGGTCTTATGCCCAGAACAGTCGTCTTGCGGTAACACTAACACTCAGGTCAGCCTGTACCACAAGACGCCTATCCTGCCGGCTACAACTAATATCAACACGTAAATGTCAACCCAACCATAATAATATAAAGAAGTCAATCCACACTAAGCATGAGTCCATAAGTACAGCAAAAGAGGAGCTAAACAAGCTTCTACATAATCAGAGTACGTAAATAGAATTGCCCTGAAGGGCTACAACAAAATCTCTCTCACTCACATCTGTAACCGATGGTAGCGACGGTACCGTCCCCTCAGGCCCTGTCGTCCTGACGTGGCTGTCCAGCTGCAAGACCTGTTGCTCCACCTGCGGGGTTTCCTCCTAAAAAGGAAGACGTAGCAACCGTTAGTCATAAAGACTAAGTGGCTTCACATCCGCTCCCCCGGCGACTCCTCGGCACCAGACGGAGAAAGGAACAGGTACAATGTATAAAAAACAGTAGTACAAGCAGGTGAAGTATACATGACATAAGTAGCAATATAAGTAGTGTATAAATGAACAATCTCTTAATCTACAATTCTACCATCTACAGCAGAAAGAGAGTATAATGTTATAACAGTAAGTAACTCAACTTATATGGATGCCCATACAAGCATATAAGTTGAGGGTCGTTCAGCAGTAAGTAACTCATCGTATAGGAGTGCCCATACAAACTTATACGATGAGGGTCTTGTGTATGTAATGAAGTGCAATGCTATGTATGCAATGCAATGACACACCCATGATCAAGCACACACAATCGCTATGTCGACACAGACTCATAGTTCTCACTATTCGAGCAGGTAACTAACCTCTCAGGCGTCACCCGTCGTGGCCAAACGGTGACAGTAGAGCGGGCATCTCCACTACTAGGCTGGTCTCCACACTACCTGGCCTAGGCCTCCGTATGCCTCAACGCTAAGAACACAACAGCGGAGCTCACATGCGTACTACGGCTCAGCGGATTCTCCTGGGTAAATGTGCACCAAGATCCTAGCCCCGAACTGGCCTAAGGTATGACACGGAAGGAGCCCCGGAAATGAGCACGAGGACCAAGCCCAACCGTTCACTTGGCACAGAAGGAGCCTTGGGACGTGAACACCGAGGACCAAGCCCAACCGCCCAAGGTCTAACTGTCAACTCTCATCGGTGTGACGATTGGCGAGCCCGTAGACCTGCCACACTATCCCTAACCCGAGATTACGACACCGCGTGTCGACTCACACCACGTGCAATTCCACCTTATCGTGGCATGGAAGGAGCCTCGGGACGTGAACACCGAGGACCAAGCCCAACCATCCATCAAATACGGAAGGAGCCTCGGGACGTGAACACCGAGGACCAAGCCCAACCGTCCCACTTTACTCATCTCAACCTCATTCCGACTAGTGTCGGTCAACACCGCACTTGTTAACTTCCACAATGCTACCCGTAGGGAGACGACACTCTAAGCATTGGATTACTAATTCCCTTCTATCCATTCAGCATACATCGTGGCCATAGTTAAATCATTCATATGCCCTTCCAAATGGATTCAACATGATATAGATAATGGACATCAATATACATCTACCAGTTTACATCAGGCTTTTTCCTTAAATTAAGCTTGTTCACAACTCGTTATACGGATTCAGATTTATAACATCAACTTATCATATCACTATGATAATCATGTAAAAAGAGTTCACCCAAACCTCGAGTCGGATCGCAACATTACATTCCACCAAACCGAATTCCACATTACACAGCCCAGAATTTAGGTGCAGCATTAATCCGGGCAGCAACTTCGACCAAGGATTCCCGTGGCTACAGAAATCCGGCGAGTGCGTGTAACCACTCGTTGGAAAGATAATTTCAAGGGCTACAACTTTCGTGTTTAGTCGAAAGCCCAGATCTGGCCAGAACACCCCCGAAATTGGCCACGAAGATCGCTGCGTGCAGAAATCAGATTTCTGCACGCATCTTAAGGCGAGATGAACGGCATCCGTTCATCTTCCTCCTTGCACCGATCTCCCAAAAACTCCTCCAGAAATTCGTCCACCCTTATTCACCCTCATAGAGCCATACTTCTCCACGAATCACTCTCTCATCTTCACTTTGAAGAATGAAGAGGTTGGAGGAGAATAAGCCTAGAAAACAACCTAGGCATGACTTTTCCCTAAGAAATCTCCTCCTCACCATCAAGACTCTATGGAGTCGATATCTCTCCTAGAATATTAACTACAGATCTAGCACCAAGGGAGAGGGGAGGAAGCTCACCTCATTTCCAGCGATACCATCATTCCCGGCCATGGATCTAGTCATCCTTCTTTGCGACATCTCTTGCCTGGTGCAGTTGTTCTTCACGGCAAAGGAAGGAGAGAGAGAGAGAAGGCCGCCTCCAGGAGCTCCGACGGTTTCCCTCGGCTCTGTCGGTTTCGCAAGGTCCGCGATGACGGCAAGGTCGATCGACAAAATGGCTAGGGTTCGGCTTTATCTTCCCTTATAAACCGATGTATTAGGTTAAATCCCTTCTGCCACGTGTCAACGCCCCATTGAACCGCCCCTAATGGGTCATATTGAAGTGATCGGTCCAAGGGATCATCCAGCACGAATCCCGAAGTCCGGTTCAGTCCGCCTGTACAAGCCAGCGAATCTTCCTGGGCGGAAGAACGCACAAGTCAAATTCGGCGGGAATCAGCTTCCATTCTCGACGATCGGCGAGTATAGACGGGTATTCTCGACGAATTCGTCGGGTATCAACAATGATTCCCGACGATTTTCCCTTAACCATTTTATCAGAAATCCTGGCGTTGAGTGCGTTGAGTATCGGTCAACGATACTCGACGATCGGTCATCATTCTCGACGATCGGTGAGTATAGTCGGGCATTCTCGATGAATTCGTCGGGTATCAACAATGATTCCCGACGATTTTCCCTTAACCATTTTATCAGAAATCCTGGCGTTGAGAGCGTTGAGTATCAGTCAACGATACTCGACGATCGGTGAGTATAGTCGGGTATTCTCGACGAATTCGTCGGGTATCAACAATGATTCCCGACGATTTTCCCTTAACCATTTATCCGAAATCCTGGCGTTGAGTGCGTTGAGTATCAGTCAATGATACTCGACGATCGGTGGGTATTTCCGAGCATTCTCGACGAATTCATTGGATATCACTCAACCCATCACTCCGTTCAACACACTTGACACCTTTTGTCAGTGCGCCCTGAGCCCGAGTCAAGTCTCTTGACTCAGAACTCGTGCGAGGGGGCTTGGCGCGAATTGGGACGTTACAAATCCTATAAACAAAATAAAAGATTTCGTCCCCGAAATCAGGCTGAGGCTATGGGGAGTAAAGCATACAAATAACATTTGCTTTTAAATAAAACTACCTGAAGCAAACAACTCCGGGTAGCGTCCTTGCATCAAATCCATCGGCTCCCAAGTAAATTCTTCCTTCCCATGATTAGACCATAGCACTTTTACCAGAGGCACACTTTTACGGCGCAGAGCTCTTATCTCATTATCAACGATCCGCACCGGCTCCAGTCGCACAGATCTGTCAGACGCCACAGTACCATCAGTTGTGGGGATGTATTGTTCGGGCCGCAACAGCGCCTTCCGAAGCGACGATACATGGAACACATCATGGAGATTCTCTAGCTCGGGCGGTAGCTCCAGCCGATAGGCCAAAGGGCCAATCCTTTCCAATATGGCATAGGGCCCAATATACCGTGGGCTGAGCTTCTTCACTCCCCGCACCCGTGAGACTCCATGCATCGGCCGGATTTTCAGGAACACTTTATCACCCACTCGAAACTCCACCATCCGGTGTTTCGTGTTATAATACTTTGCTTGCCGACTCTGAGCCTCAAGCATGCGATCCCGTATCAATCTGACTACCGCATCAGTATCGTCGCTATACTCAATTCCCAATGCCTTCGGGTCTTCGTCTTGCACCCAAGACAAGGGGGTTCTACACCTCCTTCCATATAGGGCTTCATGGGGTGTCATGCCAATGCTAGCTTGATGACTGTTGTTGTAGGAGAATTCCACTAAGGGCAAGAGTCTTTCCCACGGCTCTCCCCTATCTATCACACACAACCTCAACAGATCCTCCAATGTTCGGATGGTCCGCTCAGACTGCCCGTCCGTCTGAGGATGAAATGCGGTGCTGAAGGTAAGGCGCGAGCCCAAATACGCCTGTACCACCCTCCATTCTCTTGACGTAAACCGACCATCACGGTCCGAAACTATCGTCTTAGGTACGCCGTGATACCGTACAAACTGCTCCACGAAAAGGCGTACTAAGACATCCACATGAGCCTCCTTCTTCATTGGGATAAACCGGGCTATTTTGGTCAAGCGATCAACAATCACCCACACTGAATCATTTCCTGAGCGGGAGCGAGGTAGCCCATGTACGAAGTCCATGGAAATACCCTCGAACTTCCACTCGGGGATGGGCAACGACTGCAACAGGCCACCGGGACTCCTGCACTCCGCCTTCACTCTTTGGCAAGGTTCACAATGCGTGACAAAGTATCAGACATCCTTCTTCATTCCTGGCCAACACATCGTCTTCCGTAAGCCGGCGTACATCTTGGAAATTCCCGGGTGCACTGAGTATTGAGAGCAATGTGCCTCTCTCAAGATATCCTCCCGGACTTTACCGCCCTTGGGAATGTAGAGCAGGCCGCGAAAGTAAACGAGGCCGTTCTTTAGTGTGTACTCGTCGGTAGCCCCGTCCTCGATCAACTTGAGTGTCGGGGCCAGAGCCACATCCAATCCTTGCTCCACTCGGATTCGGTCCCGGATATCACAAACCATGCTCATGCTGGACAAGTACTCCGAATATTCTGCCGAAGGAGCCTTAAATATCAATGTAATATCCATCTCCTCAATCATCCGCGCCAACTCCATGCTCATCAACCGAGACTCTGGGCTCGAGCCGAGTACTTTCTTGCTCAACGCATCGGCTACAGAGTTTGCTTTTCCGGGGTGGTAGTTCAAGGTGAACTCATAATCGCATAGAAATTCTAACCACCGTCGTTGTCTTAGGTTCAACTTCTTCTGGGTATAAACGTACTTTAAGTTTTTATGATCCGAGAAGACTTCGCAGTGGACGCCGTATAGATAATGCTTCCATATCTTCAAGGCGAACATCACTGCTCCTAGCTCCAAATCATGCACCGGGTAATTGATTTTATGCTTCTTCAATTGTCTTGAAGCATAAGCAATCACGTGCCCGTGTTGCATCAACACCGCTCCCAACCCTTGATAAGACGCGTCCGTGTAAACTTGAAATCCTTCCTTCCCAGACGACAGGGCAATGATGGGGGCAGAGGTAAGTCTATCCTTCAATTCCTGGAATGCCGCTTCACATTGGGGTGTCCACTCAAATGGCACTCCTTTCTTTGTCAAAGAAGTAAGCGGGAGGGAAATCTTGGAGAATCCTTTTACGAACTTGCGGTAGTATCCGGCAAGTCCAAGGAAACTCCTCACATCGGCCGCCGACTTCAAGGGCGACCACTCCTTCACGACACGCACCTTGGCCGGATCCACAGCTAGTCCAGCCCCACTGATTACATGAACCAGGAAAGCCACTTCCCTAAGCCAGAATTCACACTTGATAAACTTGGCGAACAGGGCGTGCTCTTTTAGCTTCTCCAGAACTAAAGCCAGATGCCCGGCATGCTCTTCCTCCGTCTTATAGTAGACTAAGATGTCGTCAATAAACACAATGACGAAGACATCTAGATAGGCCTCAAATACTTTATTCATCAAGCTCATGAAAGCTGATGGGGCATTTGTGAGCCCAAACGGCATCACCGTAAACTCATATAAGCCGTACCTTGAGCTGAAAGCCGTTTTCTGGATATCATCCTCTTGTATTCTCAATTGATAATACCCCGAGCGCAAATCCAGCTTGGAGAACCAATGCGCTCCCACCAGTTGATCGAACAACTCATCGATCCGAGGTAACGGATAGGTGTTCCGTACCGTCAGTCGGTTGAGCTCCCGATAGTCTATACACAAACGCAGGGTTCCATCTTTCTTCTTAACAAATAGAATAGGAGCTCCCCAAGGTGATGAACTGGGGCGAACAAACCCTGATTCTACCAACTCCTGCAGTTGAACTCTAAACTCTACGAGTTCTTTTGGGGCCATTCGATAAGGGGTCCTGGAAACAAGCTTAGCTCCTGATACAAGCTTAATCTGAAAATCCACTTCTCTATGCGGGGGTAACCCTGGTAATTTCTCAAGAAATACCTCAGGGAAATCTCGTGCTACCCGTACATCCTTCACATCTACCCTCACCTCCTTTAGTTCGAAACATATCATGTAGACTTCATCCCCTCTCATATGAGCTTTCAAGGTCTGGATTGAGGATAACAATAATAGTGGTGCGAAATTTATACCTTGGAAGATTACATCAGTGTCTCCATGTCTCAAATAGATTTTCTTCTCCGCACAGTCGATTCTTGCATGGTGCCAATCCAGTCACGCCATGCCCAGAATGAGGTCGAATTCTGGTATTCTCAAAATTGTGGCGGGGGTATCAAAGGTCTTTCCCCCAATGGTTATCTCCAACTCACACTTCGCGGTTGCCGTCATCTCAGATCCGTCTGGGAGGCGTACTCTTCGAGCAATACCAGTGAAATATTGCACTCCGTGTATATCCTCGATGAAGTCTTCAGACACGAAAGAATGTGAGGCACCGGTGTCAAATAACGTATAAGCCAGTTTCCCGCCGACCATCACGGTGCCTAAGTGTCATTAATAATACTCAAGCTAGACGTCTAGTATATCTTAAGCCACTAGAGGATATTAATGGAAGCAAAATGGCTAATTCAAGTCGTACCTGCAATCATCTCCTGAGGATTCCGCTCCTGAGTCATATCCAAGGCATACATCTGATCCCGAGCGGGTCCGGGGTTTCTTTCTCGTGGTCCACGTCCTCGACCACGCACATACCCTCGCTCCCGAGGGGCTGCTGGAGGGAAAGCAAAAGGCGCATCTCCAAACAGTTGCGGACAGTAGCGTCGAATGTGGCCCGGTTGGTTGCATTCAAAGCACACCCGTTCCTTCCTTCCGCCGTGTTGCTGAAATTGTTGAGGTGGAGGTAATGCTGGCGGTTGCGGAACTGGGCGCTCCTCTCTAAAATTCTGGGGGAAACGCCCGCCACCTCTCCGATATCCTCTTCCTCTTCTATTGTCAAATCTCCTTCTGTTGCTGGGGCCGGCTTCCATCACGCCCTCCGCTGGCCTCTTACCACTTCCCAAGTGGTCTGCTTCCAATCTCTTCGCCATATCGATAATCTCCGCCAGACTAGAGTCCGCTATAAACAAAAGGGCTTGCCTTAGGGGATCTCTCAAGCCTTTGTAGAATCGTTTGGCGTACCCTCTATCATCCAACTTATAGGAGTCAGTGAATCTAGCAAAGTGCTGAAACTCCCGTTGGTACTCTGTCACCGACTTGGACCCTTGCTTTAGTTGCAAAAATCTCTCTTCAAGATCATCCCGAGCGGCCGAGGTGATGAAATGCTCTAAGAAGGCTTCAGAGAATTCGCTCCAACTAATGTCCGTGTACACTCTTCCATGAAAAGTGGAGCCCATGAGGGACTTCCACCACCTTTTGGCGTGCAGCTCTAAGAGTGTCACCACAAGGGTCATCGCCATGTTGTTTGGGCATCTATTCCTGCCAACAACTCTTGTACAGTGTCGAGCCACGCTTCCGTACGCACCGCCGACTCTGTCCCAATATAAGCGGGAGGGGAGAGAGCTCGGAAAATGCTTAACCAA
This sequence comes from Platanthera zijinensis, assembly GCA_039513925.1. Taxonomy (NCBI): domain Eukaryota; kingdom Viridiplantae; phylum Streptophyta; class Magnoliopsida; order Asparagales; family Orchidaceae; genus Platanthera; species Platanthera zijinensis. The sequence goes on along the minus strand of CM077078.1, from coordinate 283,071,006 downwards.
CTAGATCCCGGACTCTGTTGTTGTACAGGTGCCTGCTGAGATTGGGACCTAAAGGCGTCCAAAATAGTTGTGAGCGTCTGCCCCAGCTCTGATTGTTGAAATTGTGTAGGTACGGACGGGGCGGGGGTGCCCCTCACTGGCTCAGCATGTACTGGGATCTACACATAGGGTACAAACCTAAGGTTAGGTTGGCTAATCTAAGGTCAAAGATGGACAAACTTAGTGTGAATTACATATGGGCACACCACTGCTTTCGCTAAGTCAGTTTGTCCCCAAACTGACTAATCAAACGGGGGTGGCACCATTGTTAAGTGACTTTCTCCTTGGAGGATCGTAGCAAGCTGATACCATTTGTAAGACCCCCCTCCCGGAACACAAAACACGGCACGAGAGGGGTCTTATGCCAAGAACAGCCGTCTTGCGGTAACACTAACACTCAGGTCAGCCTGTACCACAAGACGTCTATCCTGCCGGCTACAACTAATATCAACACGTAAATGTCAACCCAACCATAATAATATAAAGAAGTCAATCCACACTAAGCATGAGTCCATAAGTACAGCAAAAGAGGAGCTAAACAAGCTTCTACATAATCAGAGTACGTAAATAGAATTGCCCCGAAGAGCTACAACAAAATCTCTCTCACTCACATCTGTAACCGACGGTAGCGACGGTACCGTCCCCTCAGGCCCTGTCGTCCTGGCGTGGTTGTCCAGCTGCAAGACCTGCTGCTCCACCTGCGGGGTTTCCTCCTAAAAAGGAAGACGTAGCAACCGTTAGTCATAAAGACTAAGTGGCTTCACATCCGCTCCCCCGGCGACTCCTCGGCACCAGGCGGAGAAAGGAACAGGTACAATGTATATAAAACAGTAGTACAAGCAGGTGAAGTAAATACACATGACATAAGTAGCAATATAAGTAGTGTATAAATGAACAACCTCTTAATCTACAATTCTACCATCTACAGCAGCAAGAGAGTATAATGTTATAACAGTAAGTAACTCAACTTATATGGATGCCCATACAAACATATAAGTTGAGGGTCGTTCAGCAGTAAGTAACTCATCGTATAGGAGTGCCCATACAAACTTATACGATGAGGGTCTTGTGTATGTAATGAAGTACAATGTTATGTATGCAATGCAATGACACACCCATGATCAAGCACACGCACTCGCTATGTCGACACAGACTCATAGTTCTAACTATTCGAGCAGGTAGCTAACCTCTCAGGCATCACCCGTCGTGGCCAAACGGTGACAGTAGAGCGGGCATCTCCACTACTAGGCTGGTCTCCACACTACCAGGCCTAGGCCTCCGTACGCCTCAACGCTAAGAACACAACAGCGGAGCTCACATGCGTACTACGGCTCAGCGGATTCTCCTGGGTAAATGTGCACCAAGATCCTAGCCCTGAACTGGCCTAAGGTATGACACGGAAGGAGCCCCGGAAATAAGCACGAGGACCAAGCCCAACCGTTCACTTGGCACGGAAGGAGCCTTGGGACGTGAACACCGAGGACCAAGCCCAACCGCCCAAGGTCTAACTGTCAACTCTCATCGGTGTGACGATTGGCGAGCTCGTAGACCTGCCACACTATCCCTAACCCGGGATTACGACACCGCGTGTCGACTCACACCACATGCAATTCCACCTTATCGTGGCATGGAAGGAGCCTCGGGACGTGAACACCGAGGACCAAGCCCAACCATCCATCAAATACAGAAGGAGCCTCGGGACGTGAATACCGAGGACCAAGCCCAACCGTCCCACTTTACTCATCTCAACCTCATTCCGACTAGTGTCGGTCAACACCGCACTTGTTAACTTCCACAATGCTACCCGTAGGGAGACGACACTCTAAGCATTGGATTACTAATTCCCTTCTATCCATTCAGCATATATCGTGGCCATAGTTAAATCATTTATATGCCCTTCCAAATGGATTCAGCATGATATAGATAATGGACATCAATATACATCTACCAGTTTACATCAGGCTTTTTCCTTAAATTAAGCTTGTTCACAACTCGTTATACGGATTCAGATTTATAACATCAACTTATCATATCACTATGATAATCATGTAAAAAGAGTTCACCCAAACCTCGAGTCGGATCGCAACATTACATTCCACCAAACCGAATTCCACATTACACAGCCCAGAATTTAGGTGCAGCATTAATCCGGGCAGCAACTTCGACCAAGGATTCCCGTGGCTACAGAAATCCGGCGAGTGTGTGTAACCACTCGTTGGAAAGATAATTTCAAGGGCTACAACTTTCGTGTTTAGTCGAAAGCCCAGATCTGGCCAGAACACCCCCGAAATTGGCCACTAAGATCGCTGCGTGCAGAAATCAGATTTCTGCACGCATCTTAAGGCGAGATGAACGACATCCGTTCATCTTCCTCCTTGCACCGATCTCCCAAAAACTCCTCCAGAAATTCGTCCACCCTTATTCACCCTCATAGAGCCATACTTCTCCACGAATCACTCTCTCATCTTCACTTTGAAGAATGAAGAGGTTGGAGGAGACTAAGCCTAGAAAACAACCTAGGTATGACTTTTCCCTAAGAAATCTCCTCCTCACCATCAAGACTCTATGGAGTCGATATTTCTCCTATAATATTAACTACAGATCTAGCACCAAGGGAGATGGGAGGAAGCTCACCTCATTTCCAGCGATACCATCATTCCCGGCCATGGATCTAGTCATCCTTCTTTGCGGCATCTCTTGCCTGGTGCAGTTGTTCTTCACGGCAAAGGAAGGAGAGAGAGAGAGAAGGCCGCCTCCAGGAGCTCCGACGGTTTCCCTCGGCTCTGTCGGTTTCGCAAGGTCCGCGATGACGGCAAGGTCGATCGACAAAATGGCTAGGGTTCGGCTTTATCTTCCCTTATAAACCGATGTATTAGGTTAAATCCCTTCTGCCACGTGTCAACGCCCCATTGAACCGCCCCTAATGGGTCATATTGAAGTGACCGGTCCAAGGGATCATCCAGCACGAATCCCGAAGTCCGGTTCAGTCCGCCTGTACAAGCTAGCGAATCTGCCTGGACGGAAAAACGCACAAGTCAAATTCGGCGGGAATCAGCTTCCATTCTCGACAATCGGCGAGTATAGACGGGTATTCTCGACGAATTCGTCGGGTATCAACAATAATTCCCGACGATTTTCCCTTAACCATTTTATCAGAAATCCTGGCGTTGAGTGCGTTGAGTATCAGTCAACGATACTCGACGATCGGTCATCATTCTCGACGATCGGTGAGTATAGTCGGGCATTCTCGACGAATTCGTCGGGTATCAACAATGATTCCCGACGATTTTCCCTTAAACATTTTATCAGAAATCCTGGCGTTGAGAGCGTTGAGTATCAGTCAACGATACTCGACGATCGGTAAGTATAGTCGGGTATTCTCGACGAATTCGTCGGGTATCAACAATGATTCCCGACGATTTTCCCTTAACCATTTATCTGAAATCCTGGCGTTGAGTGCGTTGAGTATCAGTCAACGATACTCGACGATCGGTGGGTATATCCGGGCATTCTCGACGAATTCATCGGATATCACTCAACCCATCACTCCGTTCAACACACTTGACACCTTTTGCCAGTGCGCCCTGAGCCCGAGTCAAGTCTCTTGACTCAGAACTCGTGCGAGGGGGCTTAGCTTGAATTGGGACGTTACAATACCAACCTAGGAGTCGTCATCTAGGGTTCTACGCAATCGGCACCGTGGCAGGATCGTGGGAATCCGAGAAAGCTTTCTCCAAATTCTGCAATGCCTAGACCAACCTCCTATCACATTTGTTTATAATAAAACAAGGATTAGGGCATCCCCCATCAACGACTATGATTGGTCGGAGGTGAGGCTACCCAAATACATCAAAATAAATGCAAACATAGTAAAATAATATATCAAATTGATTCGCAACGCGAATCCGGACACATCTGCGTCTATGTTATATTGTTATTAAAGTCGCGCCTCGGGCGCGCCTAAGGCTCCAGGCTTACCGGGATCAGATGTTTGCGCCTTTAGAATATAAAAGGCGTGTTTGAGTGAAATTTTTGTTATTAATTTTTTTCTTCAAAAATTAATAAAAAAATGCAAGAACTCAATAAATTTTTATTGATTTAGTGTTTGAGGAAGTTAATTGTGCATTGAAGCTTAAATATGATATAATTGATCACATTGATTTTATTTTTTAAGAGATAAAAACAATAGTAATGAATAACTAATTAGTAGACTAGATGAAGAATTTGATCGAGAAGCTGAAAATGATGTTTGATTATTTAAAATGGGTGTGGTTGCATCTTGTCTTCGTTAGGCGCGCGTCTGCGCCTTGATCCTTGCGCTAAGCTCCAAAGACCCCTTCGTGCCTTGTTGTCAAATCAGCCCCGAAAAGGCCCAAAACTCGTCCTCGTCTCTTCTCCGCATCAATCTCGTGTGAGACAATCTACTAATGGCCTGAAAATCTCGCCGAATTGAAAGAATTCATCTCCCGATGAATAGGGATCAAAATTCTCTCGCTGTATGCGAGGTAAAACTCGAAGAGGTCCACCAAAGGTCACCCAAGTGTCGTCGCTGGAAAAGTGTCCTCGCCTGTCAATTCCCCCTGATTAAAAAGCTGTCATCTCCAGTGAATGGACATGGGCGTACTGAAGTCGAAGTCCAGGGGCAAATCGATCAAGCTCTGCTGAAAGTACCCAGGTATCCTCAACGTCTGTAGCAGGAGTGTCTAGGGGAGTCTGAACATCGTGATGCTCTCAACCCTCAACTTACGAGTGGTGGATCCGGGTGCGATCGGCAGCGCCGTAGGTAGAACCAAAGAAATCGAGTCCCCAGGCGGGTGGGTGTTCGAAGGTGGGGAGTAGTGGTGGCCATCAGACGTGTGTGGGCTATGAAGGTGGAAAGGCAACGAAAATGGAGGTGTGGACGGCTGGAAGTCCCCACTGCTTGGGTCCATATACTGGCGACGCTCGTAGTACGACGTCATATCTTCAACATTAAATACTAGGTGGATACTCATACTTGCAAGGACATCAAGGTCATAGGTGTTTGCTTCGATCCGTCTCATGATTATATAGGGATTCATTCGACTAACGCTCAAGCTTTTAGCAAGTCTTGTACGGAGCCTCACAACGCAGATTCTCACCATCACCTGCTCGCCTTCATGAAGTACCTGCACTTGCCAATGAACATCCGCGTGTGATTTGCAAGTTTTATTATCAATATGGATTATTTGTTTGACCGACTTATGACACGGGAAAATGATGAACAGACAACACAACAGACTCATACAAATGATGACGAAATGACTCAACAGACTCATGCATATGGTGCCAATGGCACATGACGGACACAACATGTTCTCTTTGAGAAAATCTACTAATGGCCTAAAAATCTATTAAGGGAGGTGTCATATCAAGAGGCTCTCTCGGTGGGGTGTAGAAAAACTCATCCCGCGTGAGACAAATGCTCAAATGACCGTGAGAGACATATATACTCAAATGTGAGATCGTAAAGAGCTAAATGTCTCTCGGGGAACGTAGCACATCAGGAGGCTCACCATGAGGTGTGTAAGAAAAGTCATCGCGGATGAGACGACCACCTATGTGAAAATCGTGTACACAAACTAGAAGGCGTGACTCTATAGTGCGGGGAGTATCCCCAAAAATGAAGAACTCGGCTGGTGGGTCAGCAGGTAGTGCGTCCCAAAATTCATCTAGAGTGTGGTGCGTCAACCATTAGTGCCCTAGACACTTAATGCTCCACACAATACTTATTCTCTGGGGCAAGGCCAGGGAAAATAATGGAAGAGGCGCCAATAACTCAGAACTTGTAAACAAGCGGCTCACCTGAATCGCATCCTCACCCAGATATGGCGGATCATCTGGGGGATCAAATGGGGGCTCGTGATAGAACTCGTCGCTAGGGTCGTGGTCCTCCAAATAAGTACCATCGTGAGGGGGTAATGTCCCCGTGAATGGGTGACATAGCCACTACGAGATCAGTATCAGGCTCTGGGCTCTTGGTCGTGATGTGTCTCAGGGCAATGACCATGAGAGAGCGACATAGGCCTACACTCAAGAATGGATCCATAGGTGCGATGTCAGGAAATGGGTTTGTGGTTGGGGTGCTAACTAACCCGGTGGATGGTAGAGGAAGAGGCATGGGTGAGGGACACAACACTACACACTCAATAGGTCACTCAGGCTCACTCTCAATCGGGGTCATAAGAGTCGGGTCAAACACAAGGGATAGGTCACTCGCTGAGCTAAGCACCTCACTAGGGTGAGAGCCATCTGTATCAAGTATCACTTCAGTCATGTCTGACGGAATAATGATAAGAAAAGTAGTGTCCTCGATGTGGGAGGAGCTCGTACCGTGGAGATCAAGGTGAGGATCTAATCAACTAGCTCTTGCGGTTCTCAAAGACTGCTCATAACGAAGGATTATCTGATATGTCGACTCGAGGGACTTTGAGTTATAATAAATCACCTTAGTATGAATGTCAGATCGAAGCCCAGACCAAAATTTGGAAGTGGTCATGGCTGAATCCTCTCAGATATCACTCCTTACAACTAACTCATCGAAGTAATCTCTGTACTCAGCGACAGACATGGATCCTTGCTGAAGGGAAAATAATTGGTCGAGCAAACGACTCTGATACGACGAAGATAGATACCTCTGACACAATATACGCTTCATGTTCATCCAACTAGTGATGCGACGAAAACGGTCTCGCTCGCGGGTCCTCTCAACGCTAGACCAATAAGTCCTCGCCTGATCTAAAAGTCTAAGTTTCACAAACTTGATGCTCGCCGAATAACTCAAAATGATCGAGATAATACTCCATATCCACGAGCCAATAACTGAAAGACTTGGGACTCGATGTGCCGTCAAAGGGATGGGCAACAGTACAAAACTGAATCTCAAGATCTCTCTCAAAGCGACCCTAAGGTAGCTGAGTCGTGTCGAAGGATCGTGTTATAGTCCTAACTCAGTGGTGGCCAGAGGGGAAGTTGATGATGGTGGAGGATACCATGGAGCCGGAACTGCGACTGCTTAGGCGGGATTTCTCGTTGGAGGAGGGAGCAACCAATATCTCACAACAAGGGACAAGAAAACTAGAACTTCATTTCATATCCCCCAACATACAATAGACATGCCTTTATATAGGCTACAACAATATAAGAAGACAAAAATACTAATGATGACACCTAATCTTAGACCCGGGGCTCGAGGCTCCTATATAATGATAATAACTAGAAACCTAGATAATAATACGCATTCCATAACATCTCACCATTCCTCCAAAAAAAGGCTTGTCCTCAATCTTGATCAGATGTCCTCGTTGTCAGAATCCTCAACGTGCAGGTAGAAAAGTCGGTTGCATTTGTGGTCGCGTGTGTACTGCTCGTTACAATTGAAACATAATCCATGAGCGCGGCGGTGCAACATCTCAGCCCGAGATAATCAGCGGACCGATGGGGCTGGGGGACCCTCGATACGACCTTGTTGAATAATGTTGGTGGCAGGTGGATAGGCTTCCCGGGCCAGCTGGAGGCGACGATCGCAGAGCTGGGCCATACTCATAGCGGTCACTAAGTCCGGAGGGGCCTCAAACTCAACATCCAGTCACAGTCGCTCGCGAAGTCCCGCGGTGAAAATGTCGACTTGCATATCCGGGGCAAGAGGGACATGCGCTAAGAGAAGCTGAAATTGTTCCAGGTAGTCGTCCACGGTACCGGTTTACTTAGAGATGTGAGTGCGCCCTGGGAGTTACTGCGGATAGGAGGTCCGAAACGCAAGTTGCAGAGTCGCTTGAAGTCGTCTCAAATCAGATTCGGCCGGTCGGTGAGAAGTCAAGAAGCCCATAAAATAGCGGAGTCGAGCATATGGAAGGATGCTAAATGGATCTGATCAGCTGCCGGAGTTTGCTGGTTGTCGAAGTATTGCTCACACTTGGTGAGCCAATTCAAAGGATCACTTTTCCCATCATAGGTTGGAAATTCCAATCTGGTATAGCGTGATACAATTGTTGTGTCGGGGTGCGCGAGGCCTGGCGGCAGCGGCTCGTGGACGGTCAGGGGTGGCGGGGCAGTGCGGAGAAGTGGTTGTGCCTGACTGCTCCTGGCATGATCGTGTGTCGGGGCGGTAGACAGATCATCGATGCGCTTGGAGAGCGCAATGATGGCCTCCTGTTGACGGTCCCCGAGAGCAGTGTGCGCATCTTGTTGCACAATGACGGCCTAGAGCATGGTCATAATCTGATTGAGTTGTTCAGATGAGTCACCCATAGTGTGAGATGAGGAGCGAGAAGAAGAGCGGGTGACCGGTCTGTGGGAAAAAAAATAATTTGTGGCTTGGAGAAGGCCGGACACGGCAGTTTTAAACTAAAAGTGGGGTTGTGGGTTGATTTAAAATGGGTTGTGGGCTGCACAAAGAAATGAAAGGAGGTGGGGTCCAATGGATCAGTTGGCTAAAGTAATGATGAGCATTATTTAAAAACAGAAAAATTAAAGGCTTTTGCTAGCTGGAGGGATGTGGTTCAAGTGGTTTAAATATATAAATAAATCGGATGGAAAAGGGAAGGATTGTGGGGTTCACGGAGTAAAGGAAATTAAATAGGTGTGCTGCTGGGTTTTCTGCGGAGGTGGGCTCGATGAAACACAAGAGTGCGGGCGGTTCGAGGAAAGCAGGGAGATGCGAGCGGTTCGAGGGAAGCAGTGGCTACGGCGATACGATAGGGAGGGAGCTCGGGATAGCAAGGCGGGCCTTGAAGAAGCGGCGGCTGCGGCGATAATGCAGGTAGGGCTCGACGGCGTGCGGCTTGGGGTTGTCAGGCGGGATGGAAGAGATGGCGGGTTGCGGCGATGTTGCAGGGTTGGGGCTCGACGACCCCTGAGAAGTTGTTGCTGGGCCGTGAGCTGGCCGGCGCGTGAAGTTGTCAGAGAGGGGGGTGTGGTGTGGAGCTTGCTGGGCAGAGCTGGTCAAGCTGCGGCGTGGAGCTTGCTAGGAAGCAAAAAAATGCAGAACACTAGCACTCGTCGGTTGCTGAAATGGTCTCTCGGAAGCGAAAACAAGCGTGAGAGCGGAAGAAACAGTGGTTGTTGGTGTCGAATAAGAGGACGAGGGAGGATGTTCCCTCTGATACCAAGTTGTTATGGTCCTAACTCGGTGGTGGTCGGAGGGGAAGATGATGATGGTGGAGGATACCGTGGAGCCGGAACTGCGGCTGCTTAGGCGGGATTGCTCGTTGGAGGAGAGAGTCACCAATATCCCACAACAAGGGACAAGGAAACTAGAACTTCATTTCATATCCCCCAACATACAATACACATGCCTTTATATAGGCTACAACAATATAAGAAGACAAAAATACTAATGATGACACCTAATGTTAGACCCGGGGCTCGAGGCTCTTACATAATGATAACAACTAGAAACCTAGATAATAATAATACGCATTCCATAACAGATCAACACGATCCGCTCGCGTGTATGGATAAGAACGACGACAATCATCATACTGATCGATTCTAGTATAGTGGGGTCATGTCGGTGGGTCAACATGATCTCTGGAAGTGGTGTGTTGCGACCGCGAATAATCATCGTAGTGTCGTGAGGGTCTCCCTGAAGGGGATCTATGAGGGGTGGTGCAAATGAACTCGAGACCTATTGAAAACCTATAGACTCTACGTCGTATCAAAAAGAGCGTGAAACCTGGCTGCGTGCAACCTGGCTCTGATACCAATTGATGCAGTGCGAATCTATAGGCGGCGGAAAAACTGCGACCTAACCCTACATGTTTTTCAAAAGTCCGACGGTTAGATTACAAATTAGTTAATAAATTAAAATCATTCAACGCAGATAAATTCGCAGCAAGACAAAATAATTTAATAGGGCAAAACAATGTTAGGCTTTCCTCCGCGTGAAGAGCCAAAGCGAGAGCACGCGACGAATAAATCCTGCAAATCACAATAATAATCTACAAACAAACAACTACAACACAGGAGATCCAAAAAATATAAAAATCCAACCGATATTAATAATGCAGAAAATAATAATCATGTACAACGAAATCTCACCAAATAGTGGACTGACCAAGACACTTAAGAATTCGGAGTCGGAGATGTGTGTATGACGATCCAAGGTGAAACCGAAGGCGTGGGCAACAATGTAAGTGGTTGTCCTCGGCGGTGGAGGGTGGAATCAGACCGGAAATGGATTGATCCGGCCACATATGGATAGATCCGGGCGAAGGAGGGATGAATTCAGTGTTTGGTAGCGGATCCGTGCTATGGGGTGGAGTACGGGGGAGGGAATGACGGATTGGGGGCTGAAACGTCCAGATTTGGACTGATCTGGATGTAGGTTCTGATTGGATGTGGTTCCACAGGGAGGAGGGCTGGCGACAAGGCGTTGAAGGGCTTATGAGGGGGCGGCTGCATCAAAGGGTTTGGGAGGGGCGGCCGGCGGTGGCAGAGGGGATGGGGGGGTTGTCTGGAGGCTGGCTGGCAGGGCTTGGGGAGGCGGCACAGAAGCAGGAGGCTGAAATCTGCGATATTCACTTCTCGGGACAGGAAGTGTGCAATGGTTCTAAGTATGAACAGTAAAATCAAACTTATTACAGGTGGCACAAACAGCCGCCGCAGTTGGGAGGAGTGGAGATCGCTGGAATCACTAATAGGGGCTGCGGGTGATGGTTTGGAGGGGGAAAAAGAGGGCTAGGGTTTAGGGGAATGCTTGAGGGAGATACCAACCTAGGAGTCGTCACCTAAGGTTTCACCGAGTCGGCACCGTGGCGGGATCGCGGGAATTCGGGAAAGCTTTCTCCAAATTCTGCAATGCCTAGACCAGCCCCCTATCACATCTATTTATAATAAAACAAGGATTAGGGCATCCCTCGTTAACGGCTATGATTGGCCGAAGGTGAGGCTACCCAAACATATCAAAATAAATGCAAACATAATAAAATAATATATCAAATCGATTCGCAACGTGAATCCAGACACATCTGTGGAGTCCGATCGTCGATCCGGGTACGTCGTATATGGTAAGTTGTCAAATCAGCCCCGAACAGACCCAAAACTCGTCCTTGTCTCTGCTCCGCATTAGGCAATATATCGTTCCTCAAAATTGCCTTCGACAGTGTCAGGTCGAGTTTCGTCAGTAACACGTGTTAGGGGCATGCATAAAGGAGGGATAAATGTTGGATGATCAACAGTTGGTGCGTCGACCCGTGGATACATGGTGACTATGTGGTTGGAATTAGGTGATTGTGCATGTGCTATGATCTGGAGTAGCGGCAACCAAGGTTGTAGATATCGGATGTCCGGTTCATGTCGGTTGGGTTTGAAATGTCGTGTATCGGATTGCGGGGGATATATCAGAGATATTTTATAATGCCGGATTTTAATATTTAAATAAATTTAATAGTATTTAAATAAATTTAAGAGTATATAAACACATTTTTTGTTAATAAGTAAAAATGTACACACAATGTATGTTAATAAACTATGCAATAAACATGTAATATTATGATTATAATGAACTAATGAAGTATTAAACCTAATAAATACAATTTTGCATATTAATAATAGTAAAGATTGAAGAAAGCAACTTGTCTTTATTTGTATGATTATTTCTGAATCAACTATCACCATCCAATAGTTCCGTGACATGAAGGCTTCTAATAGGTACTGTCATCTTCTCGGCTTTTCCTTAACATAAAAAGTAAATATATCCTGCAAACATTTGTTGAAAGGATATGATGTATAGAGCATTGAAAGGAATGCCCATCTCATATGCCCACCTAACAATATATAGAGTTGTGTTATCTCTTACTTTCTTCTTAAACTCGCTCTCAATTGTACTTTGTGAATTTCTTCCCGACTAAATAATTTGGTTCATTGGACCTTTACTCCTAACTCCTGTAAACAAATTCCTTTGTGAACAGTCAGGATCTGTATCCTCTCCAACAACGACCTCATTCAAACTACTTTGTAACCTACTACTTTTCATCAGCTTACTAGTTTGTGTTGCTGCAAGGGTTGCTTCGGCTTTTGCTCTGACATCAGTTGGAACTTGAGGGAATGACTTTACATTGCCCTAATCCCAGCCAAATGATGTTTGAACCTTGTTATGCCCCCATTTACGATTTGTTTGCAGTAATTGCAACGAATTCTATTGGTATTTGTTGCATTCACTTTCTCTACTGGCAGAAACTGGCGCACTTAGGACTTTAGTAGAAAACCGAGAGGAATCCAATCTATGATTCAACAACAACAAAATAATGTGAATGAACAAAATAATAAATTAAAACCAATTCACAGAACAAAATATTGTGAAAAAACAAAATACTGTGAATGAACAAAAATGTCAAAGAGTGCTAATGAGAACTAGATGAAGAAATCACTTGTTGATTGGAATGACACTTAAAATAAACAGTTCATATAAGAATGATAATGTTTTTCCCAGCAGATTTGTTTGCGGCTATTTGCCGAGGCAAAAGCTCATGATCACAGTTTAGGTCTTTAATCTAAAAAAATTCATTTAAACAAATGCAGAATGCTTAGAAACAGAGATTAATGCTATTAAGCAGTTCATATTGATAACTATCTTAGTTATTAAAGGCGCAAAACGCACCAAAGCGCAAAGAGGTCTTAGAGCCTAGGCGTGAGGCTCAAGGCGCAGGCGCGCGTCTGACGAAGGTAATGCACAATCACTTCCATTTTAAATAATCAGCTTCAAATAATATTTTATTTTCTCGATCGGATTCTTTATCTATTCTAGAAATTAATCATTCAGTACTATCATTTATATCTCTTGAAAAATAAAATCAATGTGGTCACTTGCATCATATCTAAGTCTCAATGCATAGTTATTTTTTACAAAAACTAAATCATTAAAAAATTACTAAGTTCTTCGTTATTTCTTTTTTTTTTTTGAAAAAAAAAAATATTAAAACATAATTCTCACTCAGACACGTCTTTTATGTTCCAAAGGCACAAATAAGGTGCACGAAAGCGCAAACCTATGAACCTGGTGAGCCTTGAGCCTTAGGCGCTCCTGAGGCGCGCCTTTAACAACATAGATAACTACATACCTTTGATGTTGAAACTTGAGCGAGAACAGGACTTTGATTAGATCGACCCCTTGAACGAGATCTGTCTCCAACGACTTTCTCTGCGATCGATAGACAGCTATAAGCAACGATACTTCCTTGAGGACCACGTACCCCGTGTCAGATACGTATCCGGTACCATTACCTATCTGATACTCGGCGGATACACCTGCTACTCTTGTCTGTAGATACACTTGAACTTGCCAAATCGTTCTGCATATTATGATAGAGTATGTTTTTCTAAAATAAACAAATGTCTTTCGTGTGCCTTTTAGAAAAGAAAAAGTGTGAAGCATAAATGAAACTAGCGGTGTTTGTTTATTATAGTAATAAAATGTGCTTCAAATTTAAGTATCTTTTTTCATTAAAACTATAAAGAATTTAATTTAAATTTTATCATTTTATTTTTTACTATATATATGTGCATATATATAGACACATGAACATGCATATACATGTATATGTGCACGTATATACATGGGCATATTACACGTATATTTGTATAAGTCAATTTTAATTACATTGTACCCAAACGTACCCGTATCCGTAAATTTTTTATTTTCATGTATCACTGTACCGGATACGTATCGTACCCCATACCGGTGCTTCATAGAAAGACAGAAGCATCGACACTCGACGCTAGGGATGAGTCGAAGAGAAGAACAAATCGCCAGGGCTGAATGGCAGCAGAATAGATCGTCGGAGCTGTCGACCACGCAGCTAGAGCACAGAAAGGGAGATGCCGTCGTAAGCTAGGGCAATGTGCGAGTGCGAGGAAATGACGAGACCCTCACCGCCTCCTGTGAAATCAGAATAAAAGAGGCTTTTTTTTTCTTTTCTTTTTTATATTAAATATAAGCAGCGATATATCGGTAGACGAGATATATCAGTAGACAAGATATATCAGTATATCGCCGCTATTTTACAAAACATTTTTTTGTTCCAAAGAATCAATTTCGTCGTGTTTTACACCCAAAAAATTTATGTTGTCCGACATGTCGGCCGACATCTACAACAATGGCGGCAACCATCATGCTCGAGTTGTGCGGGGGAGGTACGCTACATTTGCGACGATAGTGTAGGTGCTTCGCGAGGCATGCACTTAGGTGTGAGGCGATCAACAAGCGTGGGAGACGTGTGTTGTTAATGCGAGAGATCGGCCACCTTGGGTTGTGACTAGAGTCTGGCGATGAGAAGGAGATTCTGGGAATGATGGTCGGACTAATGTTATACCTAGGGCATACATGTAGCTGGTTGGGGATAGGAGAGCTGAAAATGTTTGAAAAGAACAACAAGAAACCCTTTGTCAACTTTATGCTCAACTTTATAATACCCAAAACTTAATTGTTCTTACACAACAATATATAGGCCCTACGACAACAACAAAATTGCAAATAGTCCATCAGTAAGGGCGATTGGATTGGGGCATTTTGGCGAGTACGACGACGGGTTTTCACGTTTAGTGGAGCAGGTCTTGGTATCAAAATGGTCAGTGGCCAGTGAATAGGTACGTTGGGACGAGGGGGAACATGCGATGTTTCGTCTGGAGTAGATGAGAAATAGGATAGTGGATCCTCAAGGAATGTAGTAATATCAACCGTTGCCACATTTTTCTGATATGCGGTGCCAGCTTATTTAAAGGACCAATATGATGAATAGAACATACACACCCCAAAACTCGAGGAGTTAGGGAGAAGGGAGGAGTGGATGGAAGTAAGATGGAGAAAGGGAACGTAAAGTTTAACATAATCAATGACATGTGATTAATTAAATAACATGCAGTAGTGCTCAAAAAGTACCAATGGATCTAACTATCTCAAGAAGATGGTGTTTTTCCGCTTTGCAAGCACTTGCTGTTTAATGAATAATTCTCAAGTTATTGCAGGTTTCCTAAAATTCTTGATTGATGCACTCACTAGCATTATTTGTCTCAGTGATTTTGATATTAGTCGAAAATTGATTGCGAGTTTTTGTTATCAATGAGCGAATATCATGTTTTATCTCGGATCAATCATGATGTAAATTTACCCACGTCATGCGAGAATGATAGGTTCGTGGTGGTTCAACATTGGTTCCATTAATATGCCCATATAGTTGTTGATTCAGTATTGCATGTTGTGATGTCCTAGAGTACTCAAGATAATTTGTGTCATCCAAAGAGACAGTAGTGATCTTTAACAAACCAGATTTCTCATGGCTTCGTGGAGGATCACAAGTAGGAACGATTCGAGAAGTGACGGAGATATCAGAAGAATCACCCATCACGACCCTCTTTAGATTGAGCAACGAAGAGACCAAGATGAATTAATCAAGAATGCATGATATGACCCACATCCTACGAGCCTCCCTTAGATCGCGCCACCGGAGAGGACATCATAGGATGTGACCATGATGTCTCTAGTGGCAGTCATGGAGGGAAAATGGTCGGAGACAGACAATCATAGACAAACGGCCACCCGCAGTACAGGGGGGAGAGAAGAGACTGGTGTCGTTGGGTTGGTGCTGCTAGACCCAGAAGAAGCCCAACTGCAGAGCTGTTGTGTCATTGCGGTGTTCGAAGGAGTTCGACGACGATGTTGGACGAAGCATCGGTGCTGGGAGGGTCTCGATTGTGGAACTGTTGCGGGAGCGGCGAGGAGCGATTGTTGCTAAGGAGAGGCGCGTGTGAAGAAGTTGCTGCAATACGCGGTTGGACGGATACGCTCGGAATGGGTGAGACGAGATCGGGAGATGGGGAGCGGAATCGGGAGAAGCGAGATTGGGAGAGGCGGGAGAGGCGAGATCGGGAGAGGTGAGATTGGGAGCTCTTATACCAAGTCGAATACGACGCTTCAAACTGGTGTAAGATAGTATTCAGTATTCACTTCCTTACCCCTAACATAATAGACTACCGAGCATATATAAGGAGACACACGCATGACATATCACATGTGATACAAAACAAAAATAAAGTGCATATTACATATATTCAACACTTCTTCCTCATGGCGAGTTCAAATTCCCTTGGTTCCTCTTGGACATCAGGCTCTAATTCTAGTTCCAGCGAGAACGGGGAAGATGGCGAGCTGTCAACGAGAACGAGGAGACGACATGGGTGATGGCTATCATGGTTCAGTGAGCTCAGGTTGTCACAACCCAACCTGAAAAGCACGGGAATGAAAGTGTGAATTAATGATCTTTCAACTGATTAAAATTGTAAGTAGGCAAGACATTATATATTTCATCAATGCGCATAACTTATTAAAATTGCAAGCAAGCAAGACATTATATATATTCCAAATGTAAGCAAGCAAGACATTATATATATTCCATCAATGTGCATAAGAAATATGTAAATTAAGTAAATATGGCACACATCAACACACCATCATTATCATCCTATACAGTTGAATTTTTTTCTTCATTGATAACATACATAACATACAATTTCCATTCGGTGTCAAGTGTAGTAAAATATCTGAGTGGGGAGTGATTTCTGGACTCTCATTGGGCTGAGGCAGTTTTACCTCAACCGCCGCCTACGTACTCCGTATTCTCAGCTACATGGATTCAAACCCACACAATTCTAAAATTTTGCATGGGTTGCCTTTGCAGACCAGCCAACATGTGGGTTGCCTTAGGCTTCGTTTGGGGGGACTTATTTTCTCCGGTCAAGCGGTTACGACCGCATGAACCGGACCTTAATTAGGGTCCGGTTCATGCGGTCGTAACCGCTTGACCGGTGAAAATAAGTCCCCCCAAACGAAGCCTTAGAGTAAAACTCGAAGGTCATCCAATATTTCTCGAAAAGACAATGTTTATCCAGCAGAGGCACATTTTTTTTATAGAGGCGCCATATCTCCTTAAGGCACATAATTCTTGTTGAAGCACATACTTCCAATATGGCACAATATTTCGATAAATACATCTTTAATAAGTTTGGGTTGCTTGGGGATAAATCCAAAGCCTTCCACAAACCCTAATGTGTAACCTATCATACTATCAAATTAAGAAACCTCATGAGTACCCGATTATAACCAATGTGTAGTTAACACTGTTGGATTATCATCTTCCATCAGATTTTAGAGGTCATAGAAAATGGGGTAAAAGAAGTAGTTTTACTAATCTATAGAGTTTGACAATAATTCGATCATTAATAACCAACAATGAAATCCTCCCCAACTCTTGGAAGTGGTCAGCTTGCAAAACAATAAGGAGTGTAGGAGAAGGAGAAGCATGAATACTCATATCCAAGAGCCCCAAATTCCTCCCTCATGCATATTGAAATGCAAAGGAGTAATCCAAGCCTGTAATCCAACCCAAAGAACACGGAATCAGCCCACTCTAGTGTCGTTGTTACAAGAAACAATGAAGAAGACAAAATCGCAGATAAGCAGCCGCACAAGTTGCTTGGAGACGAGTTCCATACTGTCCACGATGCGCAAAAGATCGGAAGCCATTACCCTAGAACCCAAGGAGGAAGCTGATACATGCTATTCGGGTCCTCCAAAATACTCCTCTCCAAATAGAGTCCAAGACACTAAAACTCAAAAGATAGCTCTTAAGTCACCTAAGAGATTCCTTATATAGATGGAGACCCCACTATAGGACAAGACACAATATGACCCGATACGTAACAATACGTATCAACACTCCCCTCTTAAAAAAACAAACTTGTCCTCAAGGCTGAGGTCTGTAGGGGTCATTCGCATGCGTCAGGGGGTTCAAGTCCCCGAAGTCAGGACCTTCGTCTTTAAATCCCACTGGCACGCACAAGTCTTTGAAGGTGCAGACATGGGTGGGAGAGTACGACAGCTCGAAGCGGAAGCAAGACCCTTGCGACAAAGCTTGACGTGTTGCTTGTGAATAAGCGGTGGGTTGTCAAGGAACCGGTGGATGCGGGGCTGGCAGAACTGTCAATGGGGTCCCAGGCTTATAGCGTAAAGTTCCTCGTCGAGGCACCATTCTTTCTCCATAGAGCGGGAGAGAGTTGTCGGGTTGTGGACCCTGATGCACGCCCGAAGGTGGGGTTGTAGTCCCCCGAGGAAGTATCTCGGATAGTGGTCGGAGAATAAATCGGGAACGTATGTGGCGACCTCGATGAACTCTTCAATGTAAGTGACCACGGTGTCAAACTGGCGCACGAAGCTGAGACGCTCGTAAGCATTGCTCGCCTCACATGCGTCATTGTAGCGGTGGAATTCCTCTTTGAATGTGGATCAGAAGAGGTTAGGAACCTGCTGGTTTGTCCAACACACCCACTGGAGCGCTGAACCCTCTATATAGGTAGTGGCAAGGGGAACCTTTTGGTTGGTGAGGGTGGAATTGAGGTCAAAGAATTGTTCGGTGCAGGAAATCCATCCAAACGGGTCGGCGCCGCCAAACACAGGGATCTTATTCTGACGGAGATGGGCCGGGTGGATGTCCGCAGCGGGGTGAGAAACCCCATGTAGTTTGTGTTATAATATGTAGTAATAGTTATAATATTATGTATTTTTCCCTATTATATCCACCTCCGTATATAGAGGGGACTTTTCTTCCTGATGAAATTAATAATTTCTCTTTCGACGACATGGTATCAGAGCGCGTAGTGCTCCTGGGGCCCTAGCCGCCTTCCGACTTTGCTCGCGCTTCTTGCTACTTCCTTGCGTTCGTTCCTCGAGTCGCCGCTCCGCCTAGTCCTCCTCTTGCTTCCGCTCTGTTCCCCGCTCGCCTTCGCACCGACCTATTCCCCGCTCGGATTCACCCTCTTTCGCTCGAGTTCTCCTCTCCCTCTACTGCAGGCCCTTCTTCTGCTCGGGTTCGCCGCTCCCTCTACCGCAGGCCCTTCTTCCACTCGAGTTCGCTGCTCCCTCTTTCGCTTGGGTTCTTCTTCTGCCGCCCCTCCTTCTTCAGCCCCTATCCGGCGTCGGATACTCAATGCAGTGAAGTGCATGCTCCTTCCGGCGCCTTCTGCGCTTGTTGTGATCGCATAGGGTGGATTTCTCTTCCTCTCCTGGTGTAATCTGCAACTTCTGCGAGCCCTAAGTCTTGGGTAATCTCCGGATTTCTATTCTTGAGCAACTATGTCTAGCGGTGATGATTCTCCCGCTCCCTCGCCAGTGGTTGCCCCTCTAGTGAGTTCTTTCTGTGGGAACCATGATCATAATACTTCTCAGATTACTACCATTCGTCTAGACAACTCTAATTATCTTTCATGATCCCGATCTTTCACCTTGGTCCTCAAAAGTCGTTGTCTCTTCGGCTATGTCACTAGCCAAATGAAGGAACCAGACAAGACCTCTTCCGAGTGAATACAGTGGGAGTCGGGAAACTCCTTAGTCATGTCCTGACTTACTAATTCAATGCAGGAGTCCATCACTCATTATTATTTATTTCAGGACAATCCTGTGTACATTTGGCGACGAGCGGAGTCTACCTGCTCTCGTCTAGGCAATGCCGCTCAGATTTTTCAGTTGCGACGGAAGTTATCCTTACTTCGGCAAGGCGATCGCCCTCTTTCTGCATACTACTTGGAGTTCACACAGTTGTATCAGGAATATGATCATTTTGATTCTTTTACTTTTATCAGCCCTGTCGATGAGGCGTTGGTTCGTGCCAGAGAAGACCGCAATCGAATCTTTGAATTTCTTCATAACTTGCATCGGGATTTTGATTAGATCAGTGTTCAGATTTGAGGCGTCCACAGTTACCTTCTCTTCCTGAGGTCTATAACATTGTGCATCAGGAATTCGATCGCCGTCAGACCTTGTTTCCTGATCCTGTGCCCAAGAGCTCTGCTCTTAATTCTACTTCCCCTTCTCTTCTTGGTGGTCGTCTTTCTCGTGACTCAAAGTTGAAGGGTTCCGATAAGGACCATCTCCTCTGTGATTATTGCAGATAGAATCGTCACACTCGGGACACTTGCTTCAGGCTCTATGGGTTCCCTAAGTCAAAAGGGGTGCTCCACCTCGTGGCGGCCGTGGTTTTGGGCGATCTTCTGGTCATCATGCTTCTCCTCGTATTGCTCATCTCACGGATGCTACTGCGGACATTCCTCTTAGCTATTCCAGCTCTGATGGCTCTACCCCTCCAAGCGCGTTCACAGCGGATGGAGTGCTTGCCCTCCGTCGCTTGATACAGGGCTTTTCTACGGAGCCTTCTGTCTTTTCCTCATATGCTCACACAGGACTTCCAGGTGCTCACTTTGCTACCTCTCATCCTTCCACCCAGTGGATCATTGACTCTGAGGCCACAAATCGTATAACTGGGTCTGCTTCAAGTTTCATCTCATATACCCCTCTCTCTGGTTGCGATAAGGTGAGCATTGCAGATGACTCCCTTTCATCTATTTTCGGAAAGGGTTCCATCTCCTGCTTCTCTATCACCTTATCCTATGTCCTTCATGTTCCCAATTTCACTCGTAATTTACTTTTTATTAGTCATCTCACTAACTCCATGCACTACTCTAATGAACTTTTTTCCTTCCTACTGTGTTTTTCAAGACCTGGCGATGGGAAAGGTGATTGACTGTGGTAGCATGGTCAATGGACTCTATGTGCTCAACTTTAACCCAGCTCAACCTCCTCTGGCTTTTCATTCTAGCACTACCCATCCATTGTATTCCTGGCATTGTCTCCTGGGCCACCCGTCTACTCCTGTTATGAAATTATTGTTTCTGCTATGTCAGTTGTTGTCTTTAATTCGTTTATGTGTGATGTATGTACTATTAACAAATATCATCATATTTCGTTTAATCTTGTTTTGCTACCTAGTTCTACCCCTTTTGCGGTAATTCATATTGGTATCTGAGGGCTTTGCCCAATACCTTCTATCTCTGGTTATGTGTGATTTGTTACTTTTATTGATTTTTTCTCTCGTACTACTTGGTTATATTTGTTGCAAAACAAAATTAATGTATTTCCTGTTTTTCAAAAAAATTATAATATGATCTTCACTCAATTTCATACCACCATTAAAACTCTTCACAGTGATAATGGCCGCGAATACATGAATTCGTAGTTTGAGCAATATCTTGATGATCATGACATCCTCCACCAGACTACTTGTGTTTATTACCCAACACAGAATGATGTTGCTGAGCGGAAAAATCGTCATCTCCTGGAAGTCGCTCGTTGCCTTTTGTCCACCATGCATCTTCCCAAATTCTATTGGGGAGATGCGGTCCTTACTGCGGCATATCTTATTAATCGTATGCCCTCGTGCGTCCTTGAGAATGCTAATCCTCTTAGCACTCTCTATGTGCCTCCTACTCAGCTTTCCCCTAAGTTGTTTGGATGTGTCTTCTTTGTTCACATCCACCACCCTCGTCTTACCAACTTGATCATCGCATACTCAAGTGTGTTTTTATTGGCTACTCTCCCACACTGAAGGGATACATGTGTTTTCACCCACCTACGAATAAAGTATTTGTCACTATGGATCTCGCGTTCCTCCTTTACCTGCCTCAGTACAAGTGAATCTGAGGCATACTATCCTGCCTCGGGTGACCCTCTTCCTTTACCCGTTTCTTCTGTACCTCTGCCCAAGCCTCCACCGTATCCCTCACTTCAAGGGGAGTCTACACCAATGGAAGTGAGTCCTCTTATTGTGTCCCTACCTCTTCCATCTACTGCTCCGAGCTTGCAGGTATATACTCGGCATACAAAGAGGACAAGCACGCAAGATCCGACTATGCCACCAGAACCATCATTAGATCCTGACTCAGGGCTTCCTGGTCCACCAATTGCCCTTAAGAAAGATATCCGCTCTTGTACTAGTCATCCTCTCTCACATTATGTATCTTATGATTCCTTTTCTACTTCCTATAAGGCTTTTGTGTCCTCTCTTGCTTCTCTTTCCACACCTGCATCTTGGCAGCAGGCCCTGGATGCCCCTATGTGGAGAAAAGCGATGGTTGTGGAAATGACTACCCTTGGGAAGAATCGTACATGGGATTTGGTGCATCTTTCATATGGAAAGAATACTGTTGGATGTAAATGGGTGTTCTCTGTCAAACAGAACTCTCAATGGATTGTCGAAAGGTGTAAGGCAAGGATGGTGGCAAGAGATTATACACAAATCCTTGGCATTGACTATCGGGAAACATTTGCCCCGGTGGCAAAGATGAATATTAATAGGGTCTTGCTATCCTATGCTGCCTGCAAAGGTTGAGACCTTTTGCAACTTGATGTGAAGAATGTGTACCTTCATGGGGATCTGGATGTGGAAGTCTACATGTCTATTCCACCAGGTCTCACTCTTAAAGGTGCAAAAGGGAAAGTCTGTAGATTATGTGGAAGAAATTAGAAAAGCCTGGTTTGGGAGATTTCACAAAGCTATGGTATCATTTGGGAATCACCAGAGTAATGTTGATCATACAATGTTCATCAAACATAGGACTGGAAAACTCACTATCCTCGTTGTGTATGTTGATGATATAGTCGTAACAGGTGATGATGTGGAAGAAATTAGAAATCTAAAATAGAAATTAGCCAGTGAGTTTGAGGTCAAGAACCTGGGAAACCTCAGGTATTTCTTGGGTATTGAGGTCGCAAGGTCTAAGCAGGGAATCTTCATCTCTCAGAGAAAATATACTCTGGACCTATTTGAGAAGGTGGGGATGAGTGGATGTAGAGCAGCTGATACCCCAATTGAAGCAAACCACTGATTGGGACGTAATGATGGAGAGGTGATCGAAGACATCTCTGAATTTCAGAGATTAGTAGGGAGGTTGATCTACCTGTCCCACACTCGCACGGATATTTCTTATGCGGTAAGCGTTATCAGCCAGTTCATGTATGTCGAAGACACATCATCTGGATGCAGCTCACAGAATTCTTAGGTATCTCAAATCCTCACCAGGAAGGGGTATCTTGTTTGCTCCAAATTCATGCCTAAATATTGAAGTTTACACTGACTAGAGACGCAGAAATTCGAAGAATCGTGCTCTGGAAGAAAGTGGCAAGAATCGGTCGCTAGAAGTCTTGCGAAGCAGGAATCAAGTCCTGAAATACGATAGTACGGGAAATAAGCAGGAATCGGTCGTGCGAAGTCGCGCGAAGCAAGAATCAGGCACAGGTAAGTCGATGAAGTCAGGGAAGTCCCCGGGTGTACGACGCATGAAACAAAAATGGTCAAGGGAATCAAACACTGAAGTCGCGAGTTGTTGATGTCGTCGAGGGAGGGCATCGATGTGGTTGTCAAGCGAGAAGTAAGCATCTCGAGAGAGATTCGAGTAGAAATCGGCGGACCGAGCGAGGTGGTGGGCAAGGTCATGAGCGTCCAATTAAGGTTTCGGCCGAAATCTTAAATGAGCGGCAGGTCGGACCAATTGATACATGCTAGCCGTAACAAGGTGTAGAACGAAGAACGTGACTTGTATTGCATGAAAATAAAAATACAATTTAGAGTCAAGCTCTCGCCAAGCACCCAGAGGTTGGGCCCTCCAAGGCACTCCTCTCCAAAGAGAGTCTAAGACACTAAGACTCAAATGATAGCTCCACTCACATAAGGGTCTCCTATATAGATCGAGGCGCCACTACAGGGCAAAACACAATATGACCCTATACATAACAATACGTGTCAGAAGAAGAAGCTCGTGCCTCCATTGACCAATGAAGAGATTCCAGAGAGAAGCCCCACCATAGAAAACCCATGAACTTAATATGTAGACCTTCTTTGCACTCGGAGGCTCAACCAGGAGGAGAGAGCCCAAAAGAATCTCACTTCCCTCTTCTCCACTTTCTTTCTTCTCTAATCAGGTTTAGCTGAACTCTTAAAATAACGGACGATCATCAGAAGAAGCGCTCGACGATCGAAGAGACGGAGACCGGGAGTCTCGAAGGGATCACTGACCGGGTGTCCCAAAGAGATCGCCGACCGGAACTCACGATCACTGATTGCCGGCCGGGGCGTTTTATTGTAATGGCTTTTCGTTTTTAGTGGTCCTCAAAACTAATGTTAGCGAGCCATGAACCTAAATATGAGTTGTTACACAGGAAAACAGCGAGTAAGCAGTGCAGAAATAACAGGGGAGCATCGGAGATTGGGAGCTTAAGTAACACGAGAGCAGGAGCTCAATCGCACGAGTGAGCTAAGCGAGAGGAGTCTTCTGAAAACAACCTAACAATCTTATTACTTCATGTAAAAACATACATGAACATGTATGTATATGTATAACTATGAAGAGTGACACCACAACTCTCATTCACAATGCGGGACTAATTTATACAAAATAAACCAGATTCTTAATGGACCATATTAAGTAAGCTTTTGTACTGAGCTTCCACCCATTTTTTTCATTTATAATCCACAGATGGGCTCATGGTATGTAAATAAGTAATGACAAACAATATTGTGGTTCAATGAAGAGGATTTGTTATGAAAATCAGTTAGTTGAGAAAACACTAAAAAAATAGCAGTCCATAGTTGTGCTAAAGTTAATGATGATGATCTTCCATTTTCTAAGAATGCTCATACCAGATATTTTTTCTATTGTTTCCGTCCGATGATAAATTCATAATTTTGTGCCTATGATATCATACACTTGATCTCTAACTGAAAGAAAATCACAGGTTGTGAATTATGTACTTCAGACTATGGATCCCAGCAACTTGGTTATGCGCAAAGCATGCCTTACAAGCTCCTTACTCGCACTAAAGGAAATTGCTCGTGCACTCCCAATGGTTGCTCTAAATGACTCAACGACTCGATTAGCTGTTGGGGATGCTATTGGAGATATAGATGTTGTAACCATTCGTGTTTATGCTGTGGAGAGGTAATTTACATTTTTCTTCCTTTATAGATTGGTTCAAAGTTGAAATGTTGTTCACTTCTATATACATATATATATATATATATATATATATATATATATATTTATATAAATTTATATATAGATCCTTTCAAGTGGCTGCAGTTACCAATGTCATTTGAACAATCATCATGTACAGAAGTTGTTGGTCAAAATATTGGTGATAATCTAATAGCAGGAAAAATATTTTGTTGGTTGGTGATGCTGTTTCTATCATGTTACATAGAACATTTTTATTAATTTTTTAAAAAATCTGGCTTCTGTCTTGCTCTAGTCTTCAAAATCACTTAAATTTTTTGCATCTTGTAGTGAACGTTCTATTTAAAATAATTTGTATATCAATTATAATTCAAAATCTGGTTGAATAGATCAATATCATAGATATATTACATATGATGTGCCATATTATTTGTATGTTGGTGCAGTGTAACAAAAGTAAAGATATTGGATGCTAGTGGTCTTCCAAGTTTACTTGAAAGAACATCAAATACAAAGATGGCTACAGCCATATCAGCATTGAGCTTTTCACCTGATGGGGAGGTAGTTTTATGTTCTCATATCCAAAGCATCTTCTTAGCTAAATGCATGCTTTATTCCTTTAGTGTTTTCCAAAGAATCAAGTTTCTTATGGACCCTAAGTTTTCATCCCATGTCATACTTAAATTTCCTTTTTCTTTCTTTAGCAAGAAAAAAAATCAGTATAGTTATTTTTTCTATATGGAGTGTTATTTCTTCTTCTTCATCTTATTATTATCATGGTCATCCTCATCATAAAAACCCAATTATTTGTGGTTTATAATTCCTTACATTTTCTTGTCTGGCATAGGGGCTGGTTGCTTTCTCTGAGAATGGATTGATGCTAAGGTGGTGGTCACTAGGAACGGCCTGGTGGGAGAAGCTTAGCAGGAGCCTTGTTCCTGTTCAATGCACAAAACTAATCTTTATTCCACCATGGGAAGGCTTTTCTCCCAATTCTTCCAGATCAAGTATAATGGCAAACATAGTGGAGAAAGATGGAATGGATGAATCTGAGGTATGTGCGCTGTACTCGAATATCTTCATGATTTGGTCATTTTCCTTCTTTAATTTCTAGTCTTAAGATCTTATTATTTCGATGTTACCGGTTAATATTACGCGAGAAAGTTTTATCAACTGTTTATTTTTTTGGTAAAAGAAAATTAAAGGAAATAAGCATCAATTAGCTGTTTCAGTCTGAAATAATAAGTTGATTTTTGGCTTCTTGATGTTCTTTGTCTTAAGTTTCTACCAGTCTGAATTTATACATACTTGTTTCACCTTAGGACGTGAAACTTAGGTGTGTTTGGTTTGAAGGAAAATGTAGGAATGAAATGGAAGTAAAATTTTATATTTAGTAACTTGTTGAATCAATTCTCGCAAGTATGCTTATTGGGAAATAACCTGTAAACGAACTTCTGCAATGGACAAATCAAACAAGGGATTTAATACTCATATGTGATATGCGCAGTATCGTATCCACAGAAACTAACAAATACAAATACGACAATTAAATAAATGAATTTTTACAATGACAAATTATCAGCCAATGCGGTATCTCAACAGCACCTGCCAGAAGGCACTACCGGATACTGCTGCCACGGCAACGCTACCGAGTCTATCGCCAACACTAGCGGCACCAGCCGACAAGTCGCTCCGCCTCCAAGAACCACTACTGGGAAGACAAGGCGCTCCTCTCGGATATGTTTCCACAATGAGCTTCCTAATCCTCCTTCCTCCTTTGACCCACACTATCCAAGCACTGGAGAAGCGGTCTTCAGCATGGGCGTGCAAACAAACATCTTTCACTTTGCAGCAACCTGTGAACAGGCAGCTTCCTCTCACGCCATCAGGTTGATCCGATGCTGAGAAGAAACACCCTGTCAAATAACTTGAACCCAAAAAATGCAATGCAAACAAGATAAGTAGTATTTTTGATTTGATGGAATGAGGGGAATGAGGGGAATGCCAATGCAATGTATTTCATAAGTTTTATCTACAGTGCTTTGTTCCAATTTAGTTACTGGATACGTGGATAGTTTGCTCTGTTTGTGACGGCGGTGGAGATGAAAAAAGTTCTATTCCCACCATCACCGTTGATTTGCAGACGTAGTGAGAAAATTACTTTTGTCAAAAATGTGTTCTCGGGTCTTTTTGGAAAGCAGGGGACCCTTCTACTTTCAGAAAAAACTAAAATGAGCTTTCCTTGTTTTCTTGCTTCTCTTATTGTAGCTTTTTATCTTCATTCTCCTCCTACTGCATTTCCTACCATTGCCTTTTCTGACAACTCTTATCCCACCACAGCTTTGTCACCACTACTTTTCTTGCCGTTGCAACCGTCCCAAACAGAGTCTTAGTGGAAGTTAGAGAAAAATATCATCTACTTATCATTCTTCAATCCCCCTTGTCAACAAAATTTAAAAAAAAAATCTAATTTTTCATAAATAAAACAAGAAAGATAAATAGTATTTTCCTCATCCCCCCTTGTCAACAAAATTAAAAAAAAATCTAATTTTTATAAATAAAACAAGAAAGATAAATAGTATTTTCGCCATACAATTACTCTTCAATCAAACAATTGATAATCAATTTCATCTCATAGTCATTTTACAATTTCTCTTCATTTTCTCTTCATTCCAATCAGAAGCCTTGGCGTTAATATATAATTTGTTAACTTAGTTGAAACATTAAGGGGAGCCTTGGCCCTTGGCACACCTGTTGAGATGTTCCCATGTGACCTCGAGGTCACGGGTTCGCTTCCTGGAAGCAGCCTCTTGCAAAAATGCAGGGTAATGTTTGCCTGCATTTCACCCTTGTGGTGTGACTCTTCCCCGGACCGTCGCCGCGCGGGGATTCGTTGGGCACCGGGCTGCCCTTTTAGCTGAAACATTCCATCAAGATTTCATATTTCTAATGCTTTATATGTGCAGACATGAAACATGCATCAATACAAATTTCTGTGCAGCTCTCAATTTCAGCATATAAAGCGTTTATGTTGTAGTCAACACAGGAAAAATCAAAGGAATCAGACGAAGCTGAGAGAATAAGGCTTCTGCTTCATAATCTCGATCTCTCTTATCGTCTTCGCTGGATTGCTGGCCGGCATGTGTTGCTTACTCGGCATGGGCAGGAGCTGGGCACGTTTCCGATGTGATCCCAATTTCTCGTGCTGCGACGAAATTTCTAGAAGTCAACATTGACCTTGGAGAAGTTTTCCATGCAGTTTGGAAGATAGCAGTGATGCTGTGTTCAGCAGAGATTGGAGGTATGGGTTTCTTGTCTGTATATGGTTTGTCCAAAGTAAGAAACATGTAGATTAAGGTTCCGTTTGGGGGGACTTATTTTCACCGGTCAAGCGGTTACGACCGCATGAACCGGACCATAATTAAGGTTCTGTTCATGCGGTTGTAACCGCTTGACCGGTGAAAATAAGTCCTCCCAAACGGAGCCTAAGACAATTCGTGTACACAAGTGTGTGCTTAAATTATAAGACAATTCTTAATATTACTTTTGATTTGTTTTTTTCTACATTCTTCTAAACATTTATTTTATTTAAAAGATGACCTTAGAAAGTATAAAAAAAACAATGTATTATTTAAAATATTCAAACTTGGTGAATACATGTGACAAAATACCTAAATTTGTTGCTCTATTTTAGCCCTAGTTTGACTTTTTCCATATTTTCCTCAAAACATTAGGCAAAATTTGAAGTAGGCCACTGGATTAACTTCTTTTAAATTTTGGGAATTGTTATGTGTACTATACTTTTGGTTATCTGCATCATTTTGTTAGAAGCACCGCACCATCCTAAGTGCACACAAAATTGTTAGATGCATTCCAAATCTTTGAATAGCATAATATCTATCTCCTACCAGGAAAATAAAAGTGTAAAGATTTATTTCAAACTTAGACTAAAGTTAAAGCACTTATTTATAGGGATGCAACTCAAATAGGTTCGGTTTGGTTCAGTTCCACTCAGAACAAGAACTAATTCGTATAGGTTCGGTTCCAAATTTTTGGAACCGGAACCGACCCACGGTTCTAAATTGTAGAACCGGAATCGAACCAAAAATATCGGTTCGGTTCTCGGTTCCTTAAATTTATGGTGTAAATATGTTGCACTAGAAAAAATAATTGTAAAACCAATGTTTATAAATCGAAAAACTAGGAGACTTTAAACTTGCATGACTTCAAAATCATCAAGATTTCTTAGATTACTAAATACATTTAATAATCTCATCATACAACATTTCATATTCAAAGATTTTAATAATTAAGCAAAAGTTCAACATTATCAAACATAAGCAAATAGTTTATAAAATTACACATGAAATATTTTCATCAAGTTAATTATTCATCAATCTTTTTCAAAAGCTTCTTCATCACAAATATATTTTTGATACATAAATTCAATAACTCGGTTCTCGGGTTCTGGGTACCGATTGTAAGAACCGAGAATCAAGCCAAGTGGTCGGTTCTGAAAATTTTGAACCCAAAACCGAACTGAGGCACAAAAGAACCGACCCGAACCACTCGGTTCGATTCGGTTCCGGTCCGGTTCTGGGTTCTTCGGTTATTTTTGCACACCCCTACTTATTTAGTTATTTTACCTAATTATATTGTTGACCCTGCGTGATTAGATTATAATATTCAACTATGTGATTTTGAGCTTTGGTTTGACCGTCTGTCTGTAAATGGTACTTTGCTTGTGGCAGGAGCGGGCACATGAAACGTGTGAATCACGATCGCTGAGAATAGCACGCGGAATAGCCATGACGGGTGCCACTAGGGAGGCCACATTCCATCAAGACGTTTGTGATTGTGTGATAAAATACATTTTTGCGTCATCGGATGGTGATTGCATGCCATATTCAGTCGGCTTGCAGATGTTTCATCATTGTACAAAATCTAAAGCATTCTTTTGCATCCCGACCAGTAAAAGCTCGCGTGAACTCGCAATTGCGTACGCTCGAGTATATCATCATGTCCAGAGGCGGATCTAAGGGGGGCCGGCGGGGGCCCGGGCCCCCCCCCCCAAGAATTTTGGCAAAATAAATGATAAATTTGTGTTCCTCTCGTCGAGCCAATAGATTTTGACTATTTATACTTCTAAAACGATGTCCGAATAAAATAGCCATGACGGGTGCCACTAGGGAGGCCACATTCCATCAAGACGTTTGTGATTGTGTGATAAAATACATTTTTGCGTCATCGGATGGTGATTGCATGCCATATTCAGTCGGCTTGCAGATGTTTCATCATTGTACAAAATCTAAAGCATTCTTTTGCATCCCGACCAGTAAAAGCTCGCGTGAACTCGCAATTGCGTACGTTCGAGTATATCATCATGTCCAGAGGCGGATCTAAGGGGGGCCGGCGGGGGCCCGGGCCCCCCCAAGAATTTTGGCAAAATAAATGATAAATTTGTGTTCCTCTCGTCGAGCCAATAGATTTTGACTATTTATACTTCAAAAACGATGTCCGAATAAGGGAGAAAAGAACCTGGAAAGTTGGAGACATTTAATTTTTTTTTATTGGAAGATGAGAAAGTTTACATGAGAGGCAATCGGTTTAATTAATTTTTGTGGAGATAATATATACAAATCTAGTTAATATAGTTGCAAACAATTTTGACCCTGTCAAGTCCACCTTCTTCTTTACTCATAGCTTCTTCAAAATCTTTGAAAGAAATACTATCGTTATCTTTAGCACGATATAACGTGACATCTTCTTTACTTAACTCGTGTAATCTTGTTTATTTTCTCAGTGTCTCCTTTATTACACTGTAAGAGTACACGAGATCAAAGCCAATGAATTTTAACTACGTGTTTCTTAAATTTTTTGAATAGTTTAGACACCCTCTTGTTGAAATTCTCATTCTCTGCAGTAGGAGCATGCGTTCACACTTTTACTTTGAGTTTGTTTTAATATGAAGTTCTCTTATTTTGAAGAGGAACTTTCATATGCTCCTAGGGATGTTGATGAGTGATGACGACAATGAGATCGGACGAATATTTAAATACTGATGATAACACTCTACACTTTTATTGTAACTCATACTTTGTAGCATGAAGTTCATCTTAAACATTTTCATTGCAACAATATTTTTTCTTTGATTTATTTGCTTCATCACACAAATATTTAACCAGAACACCTGAACAAATAATTCAAATTGGAATTATTAGCACTCTTTATATTCTCACATCTCAAATTATTGAAATGTTAATATTATGTATACTGCAACAAAGATCAGGCCAGTATCACGCAATATTCCATTTGTTCTAAAACTGATTAAAGATTGAGCTCGAATGTCTCTAAATAGATAAGCTGCAATAAGAAATAATTTTTTTATGACTCAATTGTGATATCTCTACATGCACAAATTTTATTATAGACATTGATCATAAAAAAAATTCTTCGTTTTTTGATTGGGCCCCCCTAATCAAACTTCCTGGATCCGCCCCTGATCATGTCCTCTATTGTGGCCGCTATGCAAGCCAATATGCCGCCTTGAAATAGTGGTCCCCGCCTCGCGGCATTCCCGAGATTGTTTCTTGCATCTCCCGAAGATTATTGCATGCCTCCAAACTCCTGAGCCAGTGTTGAATGCTTTTTAATGCAAGAAATTGATTGAAATATCAGGGCTAATATTTTGCTATTATGAAGTCCTCCTAACAGTAAATGCACCCATTGTCGTTGTGCCGAGGTCTGACTCGTCGCTTTGGCAGGTTGTGAAGACTCTTCTGGTCCGCGCGGATCGTGAATAGGTGACTCGTAAGCTTTTCTTGATTGCCTTTGTGATCACACACGAATCCCCAACATGGATATGTTTCTGTTCAAGAGGACATGGGATGGTCCCCCGCAATGTTTTGGGTTGAGAATGTGTGCCCTATGTGGGGTCCATTTGGCTTTTGGCCGAGAACACCCTACCCTATGTAGGGTCCATTTGGCATTGCGGTGATAGTCGTGAACTTTGTGATTATGAACCAACGTTTGTGAACTTTCCCCACACCTAAAAACTCCATTAACTTTTATGATCAGAATTATTCTATTTCCCGGCGGCATGAGATGAACAATGTTGTCTCCCCAAGTTGGAGGTCATGTGGAAGATCGTCCATGGCTAGAATGGGACAAGCCATGACCGGGTATATACCCCTGCCAACTAAGCATGGATTCTTACAAAGTAGCTGGATTCGTCTTTCTTTGAAACATAAAAGACGCAATGAGAAGATGCTTGATGTTCGAATACTCGCACCAAAACGAAAACTTCGTCCACAATAAGGATCTATTTGGCACGATGATAGTTGTCGTGAAGGTGGTAGTTATAAATTGCCATTCATAAACGTCCAACCTCGCCTAAGGAATTACATCCACCTCTATGTTCAAAAATAATTTTTCGCTCGGAGGCAATCATAACCATAGTCCTGCCAAAACGTATTTTATGGCGGTGGTCTTTTTGTCCAAACTCACTCGAGCAAAAATGCCTCGCCAAACGGACCCCAAGTCCTCATCGAACGGAATCTGCGGGCTCATCGTCGACTTTTCCGATGGCCTCGAGTATGGAGGAGTGCGTAATGAGATCATAATCGAACCCCATCACACGCATCTCCTTCATCAGCCTGCTTGCCTCCTCGAACATTCCCGCGCGACTAAGAACCCCGAGAACCGTGTTGTAGGAGACGGCGTCCGGCTTATGTTCAGACTCCTTCATCCTCAGCAGCATCTCCATTGCCTGCTTTGGCCCGCCGGCCTTTGCCAATCCATTCAATATGATGTTGTGAGAGTTTATATCCGCTTCACAGCCTTCTTCCTCCATTGCTCTGAACAAGGAAAGAGCTTCATCCACCATCCCCGCCCTCACCATTCCCGACATGAGAGCATTGTAGGCATAAGTATCGGGAACGCAGCCGAGTCTCTTCATCTCCTCGAAGAGCTCGAGGGCATCGTTCACCCGCCCACATCTTCCGAAATGCTTGATCATGATGGCATACACACGGGAAGATGAAGACCCGCAGTTCTCTCTCAGTTCCTGAAACAATTCGCAGGCAGCTTCATACCGTCGAGCCTTTCCGAGGGCATCGATGAGGCTACAGTAGGCTGCCGGGCACGGAGGAAAGCCTTTCTCATCCATTTCCTCAAGAAGAATCAGCGCTTTCTCGACCCGATTGGTTTTGCAAAATCCGTCTATGAGAATGGAGTATGTGAATGGGGTGGGGGCGATGCCGGTCTCCTTCATCTTCTCGAACCAGGAGGCGACCTCCGACGCGCGAGATTTCG
The DNA here is from genome assembly GCA_039513925.1 of Platanthera zijinensis. Taxonomy (NCBI): domain Eukaryota; kingdom Viridiplantae; phylum Streptophyta; class Magnoliopsida; order Asparagales; family Orchidaceae; genus Platanthera; species Platanthera zijinensis. The sequence goes on along the minus strand of CM077078.1, from coordinate 283,037,805 downwards.
AATCGAAAAGCGTCTTTATGATCGTGTTGTAGGTAACCGCGTTCGGAGCGCATCGAAAAGACTCCATTTGATTAAAAATCTTCATCACGTCGTCTAAAAATCCAGCCTTTCCTAGAATGTTTAGGAGATTGTTCATCAGGACTGTGTCTGGATGACAACCTTCTGTCTGCATCTGGAGAAAGTAATGGCAAGCATCTTCAACCCTTCCGGCTTTGCCGAGTCCCCTGATCAATTCGGTGTATGTGTAAACGGTCGGCGAGCAGCAACGATCCCTCATTTCGGCGAACAACCGGAGAGCAGAATCGACGTTCTTCGACCCAAAGAACATGGCGATCAGAGTGGTGTAGATCTTCGGGGTCGGCTGCATTCCGTTCTCCTTCATTTCGTCGAACAGCCTGAGAGCGGAATCGCGCCGCCCCAATTTGCAGAACGCCGTGATCAGCGCGGCGTAAGTGATCGAATCCGGGAAGCAGCTGCCCTCGCCGCACATTTCGTCGTAGAGCTCGTGGACTCTCTCGTGGTGCCCCCCCTGGAGCAGCATTGTGATCATGGTGTTGTAGACAGCTGAAGTTGGCCTGCATTTTCGAAGCTTGATTTGGTAGAAAATGGAGCAAGCCTTGTTCACCATTTTTGAATTTGCGAGGATTCTGATGATCGCCGAGAGATCGGCGGGGGTGACGACGCAGCTGCCTCTCGCCATTTCCTGTATCGTCTTCCACATCTCGCCGACCAATCCTTGTCTATCCAGGCAATGAACCATGGCCATGAAAGTGGATGAATCGTGCTCGAATTTCTTCCTTCTCGCTGCCCATCTGAAGAACTGCATCTTCACGCCGATCTCCAGATCGGTTTTCAGAACTTCGCGAACTAAACGATGATCGAGTTTCAGCATCAGAACCTCCATGGCCTTCTCCGCGTCCGGCCCCCATTTGAATATCTTCAGAATTCTCAAGAATCTCTCGTCCAGCAAACGGGAAGAGCTTGAATTCCTGAATATTTTGGTGTTTGATGATGAAGATGGGATCTTGAACATCCGAACAATCTCATTCTCTGTAAAACAATGGCGATTTGCTGAGCAACGATACAGTGAATCAAAATCAAAATTGGATTCAGAGGCGCCATTAACCTGTTTGATTTAATCTCTCAGAGAGAATATGTGAGCTCGACACAGCCCGCTTCAGAATGAGAAGAGCGGGACTCCGGCGAGCCATCTCGTGATCGCCGATGATCGTGGCGGCCGGAGATATGAGACTGAGAAGAAGGCTGCAGTTCGAATTTGACGGAGTGATTTTAGGGATTTGAACTCCGACTCTCAGTCTTCTTCCCCAAATTTCCGGCAGCTCTGGGCTGTTTGTAGGCGCTTCGCGGTCTCCAATTTGGGTGCCCTCTTTAAAAATGATCGAGAAATATTTATTTATTTATTTATTTGGCTTAATATTTTTATTTATTTATTTATTTAGGTCATTAAAATAAAATATAATGTTTGCTTATTTATTTTGGCGATTGTGATCCGCAGTACAGTTTTGGCTGTCACACATGTTTTTTTCCTAATTTTTCGTATCTTTTAGAAATACGTCTTGTACATGTATTTTTAGTAAAAGTGCTCAACATCGATGAGATCTACAACTTTGGTGTTGAGCACTTTTCCTAAAAATGCATGTACACGGCGTATTTCTAAAAGGCGCGAAATCTGGGTGTATTTCCATAGTACGTCTTGTACATGCATTTTTAGGAAAAGTGTTCAACACGAAAGTTGTGGATCTCGACGAGATCTACAACTTTCGTGTTGAACACTTTTCCTAAAAATGCATGTACAAGACGTATTTTCAAAAGACGCGAAAAATTAGTAGAAAACGTAGTGCGAATAACCAAAACTGTAGTCCGAATAACAACCGCCTTTATTTTTGGTCTGCTTAAGGCTTCATTTGGTTCGGCGGTGGCGGGTCGATCCGGCTGGTGAAAACGGAGTGTTCGAATCAGAGGGGGGGTGACTGATCCAAACAGAGCTTTTTGGGGCGTTTCTCAAGGCGGGCGGGTGAAAACGGAGCAAACGCCACCGGAAATTCATTTGTTTACCCTCCTTCCAACGGCGTTTGCCCAAAACGGAGCAGCGAAACGCCCAAACAAATTGAGCCTAAGCTTGCTAAATTAACTACCGTGTCTAAAATCTGGTTTGTTGGTTATAAGCACTTACACAATCGATATTTATGAGTGATATTTAGGTGCGTATCTCGCACCATACAAGATGATATACAGCTGTATGATAGCGCGTTAAAAACCGTGCTGTAGAGAAGATGTTAAAATATATATGGTCGGAATTTCCTGTTGAATCGTGCCCGCACTGTGATCCCCACCTTTTGAGTTTGATATTTATAGCTCACTGCTAACTGCAGCCCACAGTTAAATCCGACATATTCGGTTGTTAGAGCTGCGGAGGCGGCAAATCGGACGTGGTATGTTGATAGTGACGAAGCTACCGAAATCCAACATTGTCGTCTACAATATCGGGCCTCCAAGAAGGTATGCTCGTAAGTGTGGGTTGAGGGTCGGAGCAGAACTCTGTCCTTCCTCTTGATCTCCGCCGCCACGGTAATCTCCGTCAAAAATATCAAATGTTCAAACCGATTCGAGTCAAGAACACGCAAGATGGCCGCAAAGCATATGCCTGAAATCTAAGACGATAAATTGATGGACAAAAGAAACCTAAAATTCCAACCTTGTATCGCTTAGCAACTCTGTAGGGCTAGAAGACGACGACCTTGTGGAGAAGAAAGATGAGCGCTATTGTGTCTTCACCATCTCTGCTATTTTCCTCTTTGATTCGAGATTTTCTCCTTGAGAGGGGGATCGAATTGAATTATACTTTTTCCACGGATTTCATCGGGGGTCTCTTTTGTCTACTGCTCGTGGCTGTCAATTCTGCTTGAGATGTTTTATCCGTGTTCTCCCAGTCGAAAGAGAAGCGAAACTCTAGTTATCAGTTATAATGCAAATAGTTGATTATGAGTATTGATTGTGTGGCTGCTAATATAAATCACATTACATGCCTACTTTGGCTATGTACAGGCCGCACAATTTTATAACAGTTATGTGCATGCCAAGATTAATACGGGCTTCCTGCTTTTTTTTTTATTATTTGGCCTACATTTATCTTTGAACTCCACCTAGCGAAAAATTATCTCCATATAACATTATTATTTATATTTTATTTTCTCAATTGTACTCTATTTATTATTTATAATATTTTTTTCAAGAATTATTTATTATATAATAAATATGAGTTGCAGAAGCTACTGTTGCTTTGCGTCTTGGTGTTCTCTTGGGAGCCAGATGAAGAGCAAAGCTCTTCCCGCATCCTCTCTCTCATCCCCACTCTCTGGTTAGCCTCCCTATATATCTCCGCCACCACCGGCGTTCTTCGTCTCCGGCGGCGAATTGGAAATGGCCGGCGTATCCCTCTCGATCGCTTATCATCCCATTTCTCCGTCATCTCCCTCGAATTCCGTCTCAGAGGCCACGTCGCCGTCTATTCCATCTTCCCTACCGAGGCCCATTTCATTTCTGAAGTATCCCGCTGGATCTCGAAGGATCTCGAACCCTACAGTCCGGATTTACTCTAATTTTCCCAGTGCGAGGGCGCGCGCATCATCCGCCGCCGATGATGACGATGGGCGAGGTGCGGAGCAGTTCTTGCAGACCAAATCCATTTCGGATTTCATGAGATTTAAGAAAGGGGAAGGGGGCGTCGGCGGTGGGGAAACCGCAGGACCGGGAGAGTTGCAGACGGCTGTGGTTAGCTACAGGAAAAGCTTTCCGTGGTCTCTGCTGAATCCTTTTCTCCAGGTTATCTGTACCTTAATTTGTTCCCTTTGTTGCATTGTAATCTGTGTTTATATGTTTTTCATGGTTGAATTTTTTGGATGCAGGTGGATTTGGTTTCAACAATTCACATTGCAGACAAGGAGTAAGTGTTATTTTATTTGATATTTTGAATTGTAAAGTTGATTTATATTATGAGGTTCTGTTTGGGATAACTGCAGTGTTTGAGATTTAAAATTGTGGTAGTAAACACAATGGTGGTAGTTTACCTGTGTTTGAAATTTTTATGACAACTCTTTTGATCACAAATGGATGATTGTGGTGTGGCGTTTTTTGGATATTAGCATTACTGAGCACACCGACCTAAACACCGCCTTTTTTTCAAAATTGTGTTCAGAATCGCCACAACTCTCCAATCTCCATTTTTCTTATTGTGAAATTAGCGTCAATTACTAAGTTAACAAAATTGGGGAGAGCAACAAATATGCTTAATCTTTGTTGAGAAAGCTCAAAACTTGTATGTATTGCTTGTGTATGTAAAAACAAGGAGAGAATACAAATATATAGGAGGAAGAGAGAGGGAATAAATCATATACAAGTTGTGAGACTAAAGAGGAGAGAACATAAATGGGCTCAAAAGATGGGCCCAATACATGGGCTATTCTAACACTCCCCCGCAAGCTGGAGCGTACAAATCGTATGCTCCAAGCTTGGACAAGCATTGATAGAAGAGTTCCTTGGAGAGAGCCTTTGTGAGGACATCCGCAACTTGTTTAGATCCTGGGACATGCTTTAGATCGAGCTTTTTCATTTGAACTTTTTCCCGAACGAAGTGACAATCGACTTCAATGTGCTTCGTTCTTTCGTGGAAACTGGGTTCTTGGCGATATGTATAGCAGCTTGGTTGTCACAAAGGAGAAGAGTCGGTGACGATAATTTTACACCCAAATCAGTGAGAAGACTCTCAAGCCACGTCAGTTCCGATACAGCTGATGTCATTGCCCTGTATTCTGCCTCAGCTGATGATCGAGCAACGACCGCTTGTTTCTTGCTTCGCCATGTAACCAAATGTCCTCCAAAGTAGGTGCAAAAACCACTAGTAGATCGCCGGTCATCAAGAGAACCAGCATAATCAGTATATGAGTATGCCACCAAAGTTGAAGCAGAAGAAGAGGTCCGGTAAACAAGTCCTTGACCAGGAGCTGTTTTAAGGTACCTGAGAATACATTCAACAGCCTGTAGATGAGATCTTCGAGGAGAATGCATGTATCGACTGACAAGACCAACAACAAAAGAAATATCTGATCTGGTAACCGTGAGATAGATCAATTTTCCAACGAGCCGGCGATAATATTCAGGATTCTAGAGAAGTAGATCCGAGTCAGATGCCTGGGCGCACAACTTGTGGTTTATATCCATAGGGGTATCACTTGGCTTACAACCTGAAAGACCAGCATCATGAAGAAGGTCAAGACAGTACTTCCGTTGAGATAGAGTAAGCTCATCCGGTCGTCTGGCAACCTCTAGACCCAAAAAATATCGTAGAGGTCCCAGATCCTTTGTTTGAAAGACGGAGTTTAGATGTACTTTGACTGGCTGTATCCCTTGTGAGTCATCTCCTGTAATAATGATATCGTCAACGTATACTAACAGAAGGACCGTCCCTGTTGGTCGATGACGAGTAAACAGCGAGAAGTCGGTCGAGCTTCGAGTAAAACCAATATTACGGAGGACCTTACTGAATTTTTCAAAACATGCTCGTGGAGATTGTTTGAGACCATACAGAGCCTTTAGAAGACGACAGACCTGAGACTCCCCCGTGGTCTCAAACCCGGGTGGTTGTTGAATGTACACCGTCTCCTGGAGATCCCCATTTAGGAAAGCATTCTTGATATCCAGTTGAAAGAAGGGCCACTGGTGATGAACAACCACAGAGATGAGGACTCGAACGGTATTGAGCTTGGCGACCGGAGAGAAAGTTTCCTCATAGTCGAGTCCCTGTTGTTGGGTGAAATCACGAGACGAGCCTTTAGACGGTCAATTGTCCCATCAGCAGCATATTTGATGACAAAGACCCACTTACACCCAACCAGTTTCTGACCCGGAGGAAGGGGAACGACGGTCCATGTCTGGTTGGCCTAGAGTGCAGACATTTCTTTCTCCATGTCTGCCCGCCAGCCTGGATGTTGAAGCGCCTCCTGCATAGAGTTAGGAACAGCAACCGAAGAGAGAGAAGTAGCAAATTTGTGTAGAAGGGGAGAGAGGCGATGAAGAGAGACGTAGTTAGCCAGAGGATGAGCAGTGAAAGGTGGTACCTGATCAGCAGGATGCGGAGTATCCGTGGTAGAAGTCGTCTGTAGAGGGGCAACGGAACTGGGAGGGCGACAAGTGTAGACACGGATTACAGGTGGTTTGGAGGAAGCAGGAGCCGGTGCAGGGGAAACCGGCGATGATGGTGTAGTAGCGGGAATAACTGGGCGTGGGATGGATGGCGTGAGAGGAGGTGAGGTTAGATCAGTGGGTAAAGGAGCAGGAAAAAACGGTTGTTCTTCCCGGAAGGTAACGTCAGCAGAAACGGAGATCTTTCAAGTAGTTGGAGAGTAACAAACATAGCTCGTCTGGGTGCGCGAATAGCCGACAAAGATGTGTTTAGCCGCCCGGGAATCCAACTTATCTGAGGATGGCCCCAGACGGTGGACGTAGCAGATGCTGCCAAAGACACGAGGCGGGAGAGAAAAAGCCTGAGTGGAGGGAAACAATAGGCTAAACGGAGTAGCATAGTGGAGGACGGAGGAAGGGAGACGAAAGCAGGCAGTCGAGACCGCAAAGTTCTAATAAGGCTTGGGAACATTCATTTGAAGCATGAGAGAGCGGGCTACATCAAGTAAGTGGTGGTTCTTCCTTTCGGCAACACCGTTTTGCTGGGGCATATAAGCACAGGAGGTTTGATGTAGAATCCCGAATTCAGAACACAAAGCGGTAAACTCGTGGCTGGTGTACTCACGAGCATTGTTGATGCGTAGAATTTTGAGGGTGGTGTGGAATTGTGTACGGGTTTCGAGGACAAATGCCCAAAAAACACGAGGAAGCTCGGAGCGATCACGAAGTATAGCCACGTAGTGCGAGAGTGATCATCAATAAATGTAATGAAATAGCGAAAACCAGAAATACTTGTAATCTTAAAAGGGCCCCATACATCAGAATGCACTAAATCAAAGAGAGCAGCGCTCCGAGTATAATGCGAAGAAAAAGAAGAACGTGACTGCTTGCCGAGGATACATGAGTCACACTTAAAAGGAGTAAAAGAAACATCTGGAAGAGTCCGCTGGAGGACCGGCAGAGGAGCATGTCCAAGGCGACGATGTCATGCAGTGGAAGAGACTGAAGACAGAATGGTGGGAGAGTCGTCGAGAAGGTAGAGCCCGTTCCGCAGCCGGCCTTTACCAATGGTAATCTGCATCCGCCGATCTTGTATAACAAAGGAAGAGGAGGTGAATATAACAGAAAAATCAAGATCACTCGTAAGACGTCCAACAGAGAGTAAATTGAACGGGGAACTCGGAACATGAAGAGCCGAGCGAAGGGAGATTGACGGGCTGAGAGAGAGATCTGCCGAGCCGGACACGAGAAACAGTGCCCCATTAGCCACAGTGATAGACTTCGGATAAAGAGAATCTGAATACTGGGCAGGCCGTTGCGAAGTAATGCGATGAGTGGCACCAGAGTCCACAATCCAGTCCAGGCTGTTGGAGAGACAAGCAGTACCTGTGTTGGAGACGGAGGAGATGGAGGCAGATGGTGGGTTGAGCAGGCCCTGGAGATGCTGGAGCTGAAGACGGACGGTCTCAAGATCAGGAGGACTAGCGTCAGTAACAACAGATGTCGTCGGACGAGGAGGATAACCAATTTTCCTGTAGCAGGTCACCTCAATATGACCATCTTTCCCACAGAAAGAACACTTCGGCCGACCCCGGCCACCACGGCCGCGGCCCCGAGAGCCCGATCGCCCCCCCCCCCCCCCGAGCAGAAGTAGGAGGGGATGGTAGGAGCGGAGGGGCCTGCTGAAGAAGGGCCGGGGGGGAAGGAGCAGGTGTATCCGGAGGAGGTGATACACGGAGAATCATGGAGCATACATCAGAGAAAGATGGTGTGTTGGGAGAAGTCAGGACCTGAGCACGAATGCTCTGAAAATGAGATGGAAGACGGGCCATTATGATAGCAATGCATGCGGCTTCCTTCTGAGCGCGCTGAGCAGCAAGATCATTTGTGGGCGGCTGATGCTGGATCCAGGCTTCAGCAAGAGTTTTAGCCCGAGCGACAAAAGAGGTCATATCCGAAGCCCCACCAGCTTCGAGAGCAAAGAGGTCAGTTAATATGTCGTAGAGATGCTGAAGGCTGTCGCGGCCTGAGTATAGGGAATGCAGTTCATCCCACATAGCCTTGGCGGTGTCGTGGTACATAGCCATCTGATAAGGCTCGCCATCCAATGAATTCAGGATCCAAGTCTGAACGCGGCCATCATTGCGGAGCCAATCATCGGTAGTAGGAGACGGAGGTGCCTGAAGAAGGTGAGGCAGAAGGCCCTTGGCCTGAAGAACCCGTCTAACTGAGTGCACCCAAGGGATAAAGTTTTTCTTGTCAGAAAGAGAGATGGTAGTGATCCTCAGCTCGTCACGGACTTCAGCAGAGCAAACTGGGCAGTCTGTAGGACAGGCCGGGCGGTCAGTAGGCGGACTGGCCGCCGAGCCAGTGGAGTTACCTGAAGAACCCATTAGCCAACCGCAGAACCAAAAAACAGAGGGAGACCGCCGCGAGAAGAACAGGAGGCCGCACGACAAGGTCGCAGCGGGAAGGACTGGAGATAACCGCGACCAAAATACGGGAAGGCAATAGTCCGCACGGTCACGCCGGACACCAGCGATTAGTTAGATCGCGACCAAAATGCGGAAAGAGAGGAGTCCGCACGGTCTCGGTGAACACAGCAGCGGTCAGAGCGCAGGAAGCCATGCGAACTCGAGCGGCAAGAAGGGAGAGAAAGACTGCGGCGGACAGGAGCAGTCCGCAAGAGAAGGAGCCCGCAGCGGTTAGGATAGAGAAGCACTAGCCGCAGCGGTTAAGGCAGGAGCAGTCCGCAAGGAGACTGTCGCGAGGAGGAAGAGGAGAGCCCGCAGCGGTGAAGGAGACCGCGAGTAGAGAAGCTCGAGCGGACAGAAGAAGAGACCGTGCGGTCAAGAGGAGGAGAGGAGCTCGCAGCGGATAAGAAGAGACCGCGTGGTTGAAGAACTCAAGCAGCAAGGAAGGAGATCGCAGCGGACAAGAGGAGAGTCCGCAGCGGATAAGAGAGGTGGCCCCCACGGGTCATAGCAGAAGATGGCTATAAGAAGCCTGAGGAGGGTTGAATCACGGAGAGAGAGAAGAGAAACGGATGCAGAGAGTGCAGTCCGCAGAAGCCACGCGGATAAGGGAAGAGCGGACAGACCCGCAGGCCGCAGAAGAGGAGCCCGCGGAGAAAGGCGGGTAGGAGGGAGATCGCAGAGCAATCTGCGGACAGTAAGTAGGGCGGGCTGGGCGGTTAGAAAAGGGGAAACCGCGGGCTTAGGACCGGTCCCTCTGATACCATGTTGAGAAAGCTCAAAACTTGTATGTTTTGCTTGTGTATGTAAAAACAAGGAGAGAATACAAATATATAGGAGGAAGAGAGAGGGAATAAATCCTATACAAGTTGTGGGACTAAAGAGGAGAGAACATAAATGGGCCCAAAAGATGGGTCCAATACATGAGCTATTCTAACAATCTTTAACTAAGGCTCAAATGAGAAGTGAGATATTTCTCTAAGTACAAGTGTCTTAGCCTCTTTGAGAGATGTAGGGAGGTAGTATCTCTTTAATGTGCTTGAAATGGTAGTCTAGCTTAAGACCACATAAATTCCTGCATTTTAGGAGAAAGTGAAACAAGCCTAATGAATCATCTTTCTTCTCCCATACTTCGCTTTCATCATTGTGACTTCAGATTTAAATATCGGTTTCTCTCAAGCGCAATGAAAAACTAGTCTTCCCTAACCTATTCATCATTTCTAAAAGAGAAAACCTTCTTTCAAATTATTATATAGAATAGAAAGAAGGTTGAGAATTGCTTATGGGGGTTGAGATAGAACCTGATTTTGATTTATAACCAATATGATGGCTTCAAGTACCCTAAGCATAGGAAATTAAAAGACTTTCAAGAGCCTTCTACATCTGTAATTGAAAATTTTAACCATTACCACCTTATTTAAGTGATGTGTACTATATTGGGTATCTGATAATGGATCGGAGTCCCAATTTCTCTAGGTTTGGAATGAATTTGAGTAGATGAAGATTTGGCTCAACAAACACCAAGTCCTATGAACTTCTATAGTTATCAAGGGTCCTGATAGAAATGTATCAAGGGCCCGATAGCTCCAGAAACTAAAATATGGAGCTGGTACCTGAACATATGAAATACTATAAATACTCGCATACAAAACACTACAAATACTCACAAGCAGCTTTAACTGCAATAACTGGAGCCCAAAACTTACTCTATCAAGAAGCTTAAACAGATATGTGAGGATCAATTGATAAAATGAACATGCCCAATAATATTGTTTACTTATTAATTATGGAAGAAAGCTCAATACTCTCATATGGTTAAGAAATTTTACTACGCGCGAGAGTTCTCAGGATGGGTTATTTCCCATCAAATAAAAAAGTTTTCAAATCAGTTTAGTCTCAGAAGTCAAATACACTAAAGAACTCTCTTTGGTGCGGACACTGATGGACATTCAATCAATTAGCGAACCATTATTCTGATACTATTTGTTAAAACTGTTGTTTACTCTTGATTCTAACATGTGTCAATATATTATCGTCCATATACTTATTCAGCCTGTTCAAGCTATAGGTGACTATCAAATACTAGTAATGACACATTGAGGCTAATTTTTCTCATTTTGACATGAGACTGAACCCAATTCTTTCACAAGATGATGATGATGACTGAATAGTAGCAATCACTCTAAAGTTTTTTGTATTGATCTGTTTAACCCAATACTCTCGATCTCTTAGTGGAATCATGGTCACATGAAACCTCTCCAAATGTGTTATAGGTCAATTAGTAGGATTCATGCTAGTTTATGGACCTAATGAGGATCCAAATAGTTGACCCGAGATTCATTAATTGCTCATGTGCTGAAATATAAGAAATTGGTTTTTAAACAAACCTGTACGAAATAATACAAGATTATATATATCTTTTATCTCATGGGGAATAACTTTTGAAGTTCTTTTCCGTTTCGATGTAATGTTTCATTTCACTGGATTTGCTAACTCATTGAAGAAAATAATATACGGTTTCCCTCATTGGTACATGTTTCTACTTGGTTATTTCTTACCTCTTTATTGACTAAAATTAGAGAGAGACTTAACTTCTTATTAGGGATCACTATGTGTTACGCGCGTGCACGTATCTTATTTTATTTTGTATTGTTTTTGTTTTATGTTTAATGATATGTGAGCCCCCTCCCTATAGAAGGGAGGTGGTATGGGAGAGTTGTCTTCATCTTTTGATCATTAGGATTTTGGGTCTCCATCTTTGGAAAAGGGCTTCTTGGAGGAACCAGCTTCCAGAAGTTGGGCATGAGTATACCTTGTGTTTGTATATTTATTTCCAATTAGTGCAAGCAATTTCTCCTTCCCGTAACATTGGTCCGACCTACCTCCCCGCTCGCCGATCGCGTGCCGCCGGGTTTTTCCCTCCGCGTACGTCTTCGCACCTCTCCTTCGGTGTTCGCTGGCTGATTAGTTCTCGCGGCCAGTTTCCGCAGGTTGCGACTCTATCGATTGATCTTTCTGCACAGGTACCGATCGATCTTCCCAGGTATCGATCACTCTTTACGCCGCTTCGGTCGTCGTAACAATCAATCGATCTTCCCTCCCCAACACCCGCAACGATCGACGATCGCAACGCTCCACCTCTGGCTAGCCGCGATTGACTCTGTCGCAACAGCCGTCAACTCTGACGCCAACAACCGTCCACCTCTCGCTCCGCCTGCTCCAAGCCAGACTCGTGTGTGCTCCCTTCTTAGCAACGCCGGATCCGTTCTATCCTCCAGCCAGGATCGATCCCCTCCAGCCTTCGCCTGCTCCAGTTCCCTCGACCCCTCCCCAACACTACTCACCTTTTCAGCATCACTTCCTCTCATGTACGGCTTCCTCTCTGGTACCGGGCCGTGTACTCCGTCTTGCAGCCGCATGCCACCACCTTCTCTGCAGCGTCGATTGATTCATATGCCATGAGGCCGAATGGAATCCCGCGTGGAAGCCCTCGAACACACCATCATCACCCTCACCTCTCGTCTCGAGGCCCAAGTCGAGCAATTCACGTCGATTATGTCCATGCTCCACAACTTGCAATCCGGACGGACCTCCAGACCTACCTGCTGTCTCCGCCTAAGGATTCCTCAGCACATTGTCCCCCGAAGATCCCGCATTGACGAGCTTGCCTCCCTAGCCCCCACGCCTGGACATCCCCACATTCAACGGGATTGACCCCCTTGGGTGGATTGCCCCCGCTGAACAGTTTTTTGACCTTCACCAGACTCCTCCGACGCAGCAGGTCTCCACAGCAGTTATCGGCATGGAAGGGTCCTCCCTCCATTGGGTCCGCTGGCTCCGCCAGTCCTCCCTCGGCCTCACCTGTACAGCTCTCACGGAGGCCCTCATTCAGCGGTATGATCACCGCTACACCGGCTCCATGATCGAGCACCTTTGCGGAGTCCGTCAGACCGGCTCCATTGATTCGTACGTGGATGCATTTATCGAGCTGGTCACCCAAGTTTCAAGTCTTCCACCCGACCATTACTTGGCCTATTTCATGCACAACCTACAACCTCATATCTGCGCCCGTCTCCGCACCCTTCAACTGTTAACTGTTAACCAAGCCATGGACCTTTCCCACTCGTGGAGGCCGAATTCCTCGCGCTGTCCGGGGACCCTCCTTCCTCATTGCCTCCCGCCAAACCTCCCTACCAACCATTTTTTCCTCTCCCGTCTAAATAACCACCACCGCCACCTCCTCTACCTCGCCCACCCATTATGGGCCCACGCAACAACTGTCATCTTCCTACTCACCGTCTGTCCAACCAAGAGTACAATGACTTACGGAGCAGGGGTTTGTGCTTCCATTGCAAACAACCCTACTCGCCTACTCTTGATTGTTCGGTGAAGGATTCTGCCTTCTCATCGGAGGACGTGAATGACACTAGCACAACTAACTTTGATGCTCTTATGATCGCGGATGTACCACCGGACGGCGCTCCAGGCACCTCTACGGCGGCCCACACCTGAGCATTTCACTACTAGCTGGAGGGCGGCACTCTGACCTTGAGGGCAAGGTCGATTTTCTGGCGGGGTGTATTGTTACGCATGTGCGCGTTTCTTATTTTATTTTGTATTATTTTTGTTTTATGTTTAATGATATGTGAGCCCCCTCCCTATATAAGGAGGTGGTATGGGAGAGTTGTCTTCATCTTTTGATCATTAGGGTTTTGGGTCTCCATCTTTGGAGAATTGCTTCTTGGAGGAACTAGCCTCTAGAAGTTGGGCACGAGTATACCTCGTGTTTGTATCTTTATTTCCAATTAGTGCAAGCAATTTCTCCTTCCCGTAACATATATATATATATATATACACACACGAGTGACAGTGCATGGGGGCCCCCGTGCCCCGCGCAACAGTACCCGGCCAGCGGCGGCGGGTTTCGTCGGCCCCCGACAGTCTCTGCATGATCTTTGATTTCACATTTTGATAAAGAGAATTAAACAGCAAGAACACACAATCAACTCTACTAATCAGTAGTATGAGCCATTGAAATTCATATTTTCAAAAGCACTGAAAGAGTAAGAACTAACACATTTTCAATTTCAAATGTATATAATAATGAACTTTAGAATTAAATTACCTCAATGTAATAAATTGATCTTAATTAGCCCAAGGAGTGATCTTAATTAGTTGAAGGAGTGCTGGTTCTTGGCTTCTTATGTTGATGTGAAGAGACCTGTTAATTGAATTAACCTTGTTCTGCAAATGAAGGAACCATAAGCAAGATAGTTTAAGAAACAACTTATTATTTTTTGAAGGCACCTAATGTTAAAAAAACTATCACTATTAAAACTACATATTTCGATGGCAATGCCTGAAAAATTATTCATAGAAATGCTTGGAAAACACCATATCGGAAGTCGTTGGGCCTCCCAAACCATTCCATTAGTTTGGCGGTTACACATCCTACTTTATCATAATTGTTCTAAAATATTTCCCTCATAGATATCATAATGGTTCAAACATCTAATCTGAAATGAAGTTGCTTTACTATTTCCTCTGTAATAAATGAGAATTACGGTTGATAAGTATTTTCAAAATTCCAAAAATCACTCTTGCCTTTGTGATACACAGAACATGCCTACATGAGTTTATTATAGCTTGAAAAAACATAACTTAGATATCTCAAACAGAGCTCTTCTAAGAACACAACTCATAGCCTGTTATGCCGCCGCATCCGCTACAGTTTCAAGGGCAGACGTACTCTCGGCGCCCAAAAGAACGAAGGCCAAACAACGGGGCTGAACCATCCGGTTCAGCCCCCAACCAATGAAAGGAGCCAAGGGGGGGGACTGAACCGACCCGGTTCAGTCCCCAAATGGGGGGGCCGGCCGGCCCCCTTGAGCCCCAGGTATTAATAAACCCGGGGCTCCCTCTTGATGGGGCATGCACTATTATTCTCAAGGTACCTTCTCTTTCCCTCTTCCTAACCCTAATCCTTATTCTCCTCTCTAATCTCTCCTAGATCTCTCTTCTTCTTTGCAAAGTCTTAACATTTGGTATCAGAGCATCATCCTGCGACGATGGTGACACGCTCGGAAGCCGAAACCGCGCAGCTCGCATCCCTCGAGGAAAACTATGTAGGGTTGTCGGACACGATGACGGCGCTCGAAGAATAAGTGAAATCCTCCCAAAAAAATCTCAAGGATCGCTTGGACGCCCGCATGGAGGAGATCAAGGCCCTACTCGCGCAAAATCTGAAAGGAAAAACCCACGCGGTGGAAGGATCCGAAACCGAGGCATCCTACCATCCTCTGGCGCAGAACGGCACTGGAATCGGGAGTGGAATGCAGCAGGGGACAGGATCGGGGTCTACTGGAGGCGGACCGCCTGTTGCGAGATCGGCGGAAGCCGATCTTACGCGGATCGGCACCTACGCCATCCGCACGACGGGATCGGCGCAGGAGTGGTGTGGGGGCCCTGGAGGGGCCATCGGCGGCCCGATGGAGGCCGGCTACCGCCGGCCAGGCGGCGGGAGGCCGCCGGAAGGGCCGACGGTCCCGAACGGATCGTTCGGCGCCCAGTCCGCCTGGAACGGACCGGGATTACAGCCGGGCACCTCGTGGCGGGGTCCAGGGCAAGGAGCGGCTCCTTTTCGACCTACTGGAGCAAATGCGGTCCCAATCGGAGGTGTGGCGGGCATCCTACCGCTACCCCCGCTATATGGAGGACCGGCGGACTATGGAAATGGCAACCCATTGGGTGGAGGGCAACAAGGAGGCTACGGCATGGACCGGGGACGTCTCGGGCCCACAGCGGCTCCAGCGCAACCTTACCAACCAGCACATGCAGAACCATGGCCATACATGCAGCCCAAACTGACACGTATGAACTTCCCTAAGTTCAAAGGCGGCGGCGCCTTAGAGTGGATCCAGAAGGCTGAACTTTTCTTCAAGTACCAGGAGATTCCGGAGGGGCAGTGGGTCCAGTTGGCGTCTTTTCACCTGGAAGAGGACACTTTCCAGTGGACTAAGTGGTTTCTGATGGGACGCAATTACGCACCTTGGGAGGAGTTTGTGGAGTCCTTCTCGGCTCGTTTCGGGCCTCTGGAGTACGAAGATGTGGAGGCTATGTTACAGAAGCTGCGGCAAAAAGGATCAGTCACAGAGTACCGGACAGAATTCGAACGGTTGGCCAACCGGTTCAATTGGGAAGAGAGGACGATGCTGAGCTGTTTCGTATCGGGATTGAAGGACCATCTGAGAGACGAGGTCCACGCCTACATGCCACGCAGTTTGAGTCATGCCATCAGCCTGTCCAGGATACAGGAGGAGCGGTACAATCGGTAGAAGACTCGGACGACAGGACGGGCACCTACGGTTGCAGACGTACCCAGGAGGGAACCACCGGCCGGGGGCCGTCCTACTGTGACGAGGTTGACGTGGCAGGAGCTCCAGGCCAGAAAGGACAAAGGGTTGTGTTTCAAATGTGATGAGAAATTCGTTCCGGGGCACCGGTGTCAGAAGGTCCAAGTCTTCATGCTGCGGAACGAGGACGGGGAAGAGGACACTACTGGTGACTCCGTTGAGGAAGATCTGGACCTTGCGGAGTTTGGAATATCTCTTCAGGCGATGGCGGGGTGCACCTCTCCCCTTACTTTACGGATCGCAGGGGCGATTGGCCAGGAACGGGTGACTATATTAGTTGATAGTGGGAGCACCCACAATTTCATTAACCCCGATGTGGCTCTCAAGGCAGGGCTTCCGATTGATCGGGAGGCCGCTTTCCAGGTCATGGTGGCGGATGGGAGCAAGTTGCGATGCGAAGGGGTCCTGAAGGGGGCCGAGCTGCGGATGCCGGGATACATCTGCCACACCGACGTCTATCTTCTACCCATTCGAGGCTCGGATATGGTCTTGGGAGTGCAGTGGCTCCGACAGCTACGGCGGGTAACCACGGATTGGGACAGAATGACGCTGGAGTTTACTCAGCAGGGCAAGGACCACTGTTTGCAGGGCATAAGGACGTCTCCACTCAAGGAGATCTCACTCAGGGGTTTGCAGAGGCTGGAGGAGCAAGGCGGGGTCGTGGCCATGATTCTGGGGGTGACACCCGTGGGATCGGACGCCAGCACGGAGCCTGAGCAGATACAAGCGCTCTTGGGACATTACGATGATGTTTTTCAGGAGCCACGCTCCCTCCCGCCGTCCCGTTTCTGGGACCATCAGATCCAGTTGAAGGTAGGGACGGATCCCACCAACATTCGGCCTTACCGCTACCCCCAGATTCAGAAGGTTGAGATAGAGCGCAGCGTGCGCGAGATGCTGACTTCTGGTATTATACGCCCCAGCACTAGTGCTTTTTCTTCTCTGATCATACTGGTAAAGAAGAAAGACGGTTCGTGGAGGTTTTGCGTGGATTACCGTGGGCTTAACAGCTCCACCATCAAGGACAAATTTCCCATTCCTATGATCGAGGAGCTATTGGATGAGCTACATGGAGCACACTTGTTCACCAAATTGGATCTCCGGTCCGGCTACCATCAGATTCGTATGAAGGAGGAAGACGTCCACAAGACGGCCTTCCGTACCCACGATGGTCACTATGAGTTCTTGGTGATGCCATTTGGGTTGGCCAACGCGCCCTCGACCTTCCAGGCGGTGATGAACGAGATATTCCGCCCTCTTCTTCGAAGGTATGTGCTAGTTTTCTTTGACGATATACTTATATATAGCAGGAGTTGGGAGGATCACCTGGAGCACGTCCGCACCGTCCTCACCATATTGAGGGAGCACAAACTGTACGCCAAGCGGTCCAAGTGCCGTTTGGGCAGTCGGAGTTTGAGTACTTGGGACACCTGGTGTCCGCACACGGGGTACAAGCTGACCCAAAGAAGATCGCAAGCATGGTAGATTGGCCACCCCCCATGACGGTCCGGGCTCTGAGGGGTTTTCTCGGGCTGACAGGGTACTATCGGCGGTTCGTGAAGGACTATGGGAAGATAGCCCGCCCCCTCACTCAGCTATTGCAGAAAGATGCTTTCCAATGGAGTACAGAGGCGGAGGTCGCCTTCCAGTCTCTGAAGACAGCCATGACTACTACTCCGGTTCTAGCTCTACCAGATTTCTCCAAGACATTCATAGTGGAGGCCGATGCTTCGGGGGTCGGCATTGGGGCTGTGCTGATACAGGAGGGCCGACCCTTGGCCTACTTCAGCAAGGCGTTGGCACCCTGAGACGCTGGGCCTCTCGACGTACGAGAAAGAGATGTTAGCCATCCTTCATGCGGTCGCCTTGTGGCGGCCTTACCTCTTGGGACGCCACTTCCAGATCCGTACAGATCACCAGAGCCTGAAACATTTTCTGGAGCAGTGACTAGCCTCACCGTTGCAATAGAAGTGGCTGACAAGGTTGCTGGGATACGATTATGAGATTGTATATAAACAGGGGAAGGAAAATGTGGTGGCCGACGCACTCTCCCGCCTACCAGAGAGTTCCTTGTCCCATATTTCAGGACCAGTGGTTGAGTCACTGGAAGAGATACAGACAGAAGTTCAGCAGGATCCAGATCTTCGGGCCATCATTGAAGCACTGCGACAGGGGGAGCCTACTGAGGCCGGCTACCACTTACAGGGAGACAGGCTTTACCATCAGGGCCGGGTAGTCCTCCCTGCCACGTCGGCCTGGCGGAATGTCATGATGCAGGAGTTTCACGCCTCACCAACCGGCGGACACGCCGGTATCCTGCGTACATTACAACGAGTCCGGGCGAATGTATTTTGGAACGGTCTGCGGCGAGATGTTCAGCGGTTTGTGCGTGAATGCGAGATCTGCCAGCTACAGAAGTACGAGACCACCTCCCCCGTCGGGCTACTGACGCCATTGGAGATTCCCCGTCAGATTTGGGACACTGTGTCTATGGACTTCATTGATGGCCTGCCCAAGTCTCAGGGCAAGTCCGTCATTTTGGTCGTGGTTGACAAGTTGTCCAAATACGGACACTTCATTGCTATGAGCCATTCGTACACGGGAGAAACAGTCGCTGAAGTTTTTGTCAAGGAGATTGTGCGACTCCACGGAATTCCAAGCGCTATCATATCAGACAGAGACCCCGTCTTTGTGGGCAATTTCTGGCAGGAGCTGTTTCGGCTACAGGGGACTTTCCTACGCATGAGTACGGCCCACCATCCCCAGACAGACGGGCAGACGGAGGTCCTCAACCGTGGGGTTGAAACCTACTTACGGCGCTTCGTCACGGATGAGCCACGCTCGTGGACTCGGTGGCTCCATTGGACGGAGTACTGCTACAATACATCTTTCCATACGGCCAGCAAGCTCACCCCTTTTGAGGTGGTCTACGGCCGCCCCCCGACTACTTTGAGCTCATATGAGCCAGCCAGTACCGCTCTCCCCGCGGTCGACCGGATGTTACTGGATCGCGACCGGACTTTATCTTTACTCCGGGAGAACTTACGCATCGCCCAAGATCGCATGAAGATTCAGGCAGACAAACATCGTACCGAGCGGGAGTTTGCGGTGGGCGATGAGGTCTTCCTTAAACTCCAACCATATCGGCAGCTATCGGTCTCTCGGCGGACCAACCAGAAACTGGCACCGAAATACTATGGCCCGTTCTGTATCCTCCGCCGGGTGGGTCCCGTGGCTTATACTCTCGCTCTTCCGGAAGGTTCTCGCAT
Source organism: Platanthera zijinensis (assembly GCA_039513925.1). Taxonomy (NCBI): domain Eukaryota; kingdom Viridiplantae; phylum Streptophyta; class Magnoliopsida; order Asparagales; family Orchidaceae; genus Platanthera; species Platanthera zijinensis. The sequence goes on along the minus strand of CM077078.1, from coordinate 283,018,452 downwards.
CCATCCTACGTTCCATGTATCCTTATTGAAGAAGAAGCTCGGGAACTCGACTCCGATCAGCCCTACTCTCCCGGAGGCTACTAGCAGCGGCGAATTGCGGTCTTCTCCGGAGGCTATTCTGTTGACCAAATGGAAGCGGCGGGGTGTCGAGTACCGGCTAGAGGTACTAGTCAAGTGGGCGCACATGACCGCCGAACACAATTCTTGGGTTGACCTCTTGGAGTTCCGCGAGGCATTTCATAATACGATACATAATACGACACAATATGACGCATAATAACGACACAATATGACACATAACATTATCACTATGACTATATATATATATATACTACAAGAGAATACAAAAAAACACCCTAAACTTCTACTGTGACTCTGATTAAGTTTCTTTTATATGCATCAACGTTTTTTATTGGATTTTACATAAGAGATGGTCAGCCGATATGACGATGCCCAAATGAGATAGAATTGTCTATGCGCATAGGCATTGTATTTAGTCTACCTTTAGCAGGGATAGTGGGCAGTGAGAAGCACCAGAGATCTGGAATTAATGAAAATGTAGCTTCGACAGTTGCCAACTAGGGGAGGAAACAATGATCATCATCCCTATTGAGAAACAACAACTTATTACATTATCTTCATAACCATTCAAGCCCTTTCATCCAATTGAAGTTGTTTAAGTGAATGAAGCCAATTGTAATCAAAGCCAAAGATGCATCTATTACTAGCCATCTGTTATAGTGATTTCTGATCACATAACACTAAGGTCATACTTCGGCGGTTGTTAACGCAGATAGCGTTTGGATATGTGCAGTCATGAATATTATTTTCTCAAAACGATGTTTTAAATAAAAATGTCACTGCAGTCATGTAGGTGTAGTGAAACTTGAGCAGTTGTAAATGCCAAGCCCTAAAACATGAAATTTGGACCGAAAAAAAAATGTCACGAAAGTTCCAAACATAGGTAAATCGTCACGACTGCGTTTAAGACCATAATTTTACACCGTTGTTGCTCAAACGCTACAATTGTCCCAAACAAAGCCTAAAATGTGCAAAAGACTATAATATAATTATAATAATTTTTCTCTTGATTTTGATTTTTTAAAATTTTACATAGATTAACTGCTCATCTTCAAATGCAAAATTGCAGATATTTTGATGCCCTGCAAAAGGAACTTGAGCTCTATGATTGTGTCCTTTATGAGATGGTGACAAGCAAAGAGAACTTGGAAAACAGGAGAATTTTTGGTTCAGCTAAAAGACCCAAAGCTTCACGTTTCAGAAGTTTCAGTATTCTGGGATTTATCCAAAGGCAGATGGCTCGAATTCTTGCCCTAGATTTCCAGCTGGACTGCCTCGATTACCAGTCAGATAACTGGTTACATGCAGATCTTGATTTCGAGACCTTTAGAATGCTTCAGGTAATTTTTCCCTCTTAAATGTTGGAAGTTAATACATTTTGGCCTCCTACTGTTCTAATTGTGCCAATAAAGATCCTGGGGATCTTAGTTAATTGACAGGTGTATGTAGGTGTCCTTAAGCAAGGGTGAATTAGGATTTTTTACAATATTACTGTTAAATTAGGGCTTCATTACAATTATTCAAGAGAGGGGGCCCCTATTTATAGGGGAGAATACATCGAAATCAAAACATATAAACGATACGGTCTAGCACTCTCCCTCAAGTTGGGCATGTTCTATTTCTTATACCCAATGACGCAGGAGGGATCTATAGGCGGCGGATAAACGGTGATCTAACCCTACACACTATGCAAAGCCCGACGGTTAAATCACAATTAGATAATAAATAATATCATCCCACGCAGAATATTTCAAGACAAGACAAAATAATTTATTTAAGCGAGGCAAGTTTAGGTTTTCCTCCACGTTGAGGGCCAAAGCAAGAGCGCGCGGCGAATAAACCCTGCAAATCTCAATAATAATCTAGTGCAAAATTCTACGATAATGTTTCTCCAAGCAAATATAAAATGTTCAGCCCAATAAATGAATGCTGAAAATGAAAAAACCAATACAACGAAATCTCACCAAATAATGGGCTGACCAAGATACTGAAGAATCCGGAGCCGGAGATGTGTGAACCGGTGGCGTGGAAATGACGGAGGTGGTTGTCCTCGGCGGCGGATGGTGAAATCGTGCCGGAAATGGATAGATCCGCCCACGTGAGGTTAGATCCGGGCGAGGGATGGATGGATCCGATGTTTGGTGCCAGATCCGGGCTAAGGGATGGAGTACGGGTGGAGGAGAAGACGAGTCGGGGGCTGAAATTCCCGGATCTGGGCTGATCCGGGAAGAGGGGGATTTGGGTGGTGGTTCTACGGGGGAGGAGGGCTGGCGGTGGCAGAGGGGATTGGGGGGGTGGGGGGGGGGGAATCTGCGGCTTGCTGGGGGGGATCTGTGGCTTGCTGGATGGGGGATTGGAGGTCGGCAGTGGAGGGATTTGTTGGGGGAGTTGTTGTTGAGGGTGTAGCAGGGGGCGGCCGGTTGCAGCAAAGCAAGGGGGAGCCGGCTATGGAGGGGCGGCGGTGGGGAGGTTCACGGGGAGTAAGATTTTAGGAAGCTACATGACATTTCATTAATCAACAGTGATTTGAAAGGGGAATAAGACTTAGAGAAGTGGATGGAGGGATTGCTGGATCAGCAGCACGGCTGGCTTCTTGGGGGTGGCTAGGCGGCGGAAGGGAGTTTTGGAGGGGGAAAAGGAGGCTTAGGGTTAGGGGATATGTCTCACACCCACCTACGTGTGAGAAGTGGGTGAGTAGTGGTGGCCATCAGACGTGTGTGGGCTATGAAGGTGGCAAGGCAATGAAAATGGAGACGTTGGCGGCTGGAATTCCCCACTGCTTGGGTCCACATACTCACGAGACTCGTAGTCATGCTTGTCATGGCGTCGCCTAGGCGTCCAGGCGCTCGAATGTGTATAAGGCGTTGGACGCCTTGTAACAAATTTTTTTTAAAAAAAAATTTGAATAGACAGTGGTTTTTATAAAAAACACTGTCTATACATACTTTAGACTGCGGTTTTTATAAAAACCGCAGTCAAAAATATTAATTTTTTTAAAAAATGACTTTAGATATCGGTTTTTATAAAAATCGCTGTCTAAAGTCATTAAAAATATATATATAATAAATTTACGTAAAAAAATTTTAATGGCTTTAGACATCGGTTTTTATAAAAAATGCTGTCTAAAGTCATTAAATTATTATTATTTATTTTTTTACGTTAAAAAAAGAAAATTTTAATTTTTTATTTATTTACTTTTTTTAATGACTTTAGACAGTGGTTTTTATAAAAACCGCTGTCTAAAGTCATTAAAATAAATTTTAAAAAAAATTACGTAAAAAAAATTTTAAAAAGACTTTAGACTGCGGTTTTTATAAAAACCGCTGTCTAAAGTCATTTTAAAAAAAAAAAAAATTAATCCACATTGTCGCTTCGGGTTGCTCGCCTTATTGTCGCTTAGGCGTCCGCCTTATTGCCTAAGCGTCCAGACGCCCGACGCTCGCCTTGGTTCGCCTTGACGTCGTGACAAGCATGCTCGTAGTACGACGTCATATCTTCAAAACTAAATACCAGGTGGATACCCATACTTGCAGGGATATCAAGATCATAGGTGTTTTTTTGATCCGTCTCATGATTATATAGGGGTTCATTCGCCTAACGCTCAAGCTTTTAGCAAGCCTCGCATGAAGCCTCACAACGCAGATTTTTATCATCACATGTTCGCCTTCATGAAGTACCTGCACTTGGCAATGAACATCTGCATGTGATTTACAAGATTTATTACCAATATGGATTATTCGTCGGACCGACTCATGACACACATGCAAACGATGAACAACCAACACAACAGACTCATGTAAATGATGACGAAACGACTCAACAGACTCATGAAAATGATGCAAATGACACATGACCGACACAGCACGCTCTCTATGGGAGAATCTAATAATGATCTGAAAATTTATCAAAATCGGTGGCCTATCAGGAGGCTCTCTCGGTAGAGTGTAGAAAAACTCATCTCGTGTGTACCGAGTGCTCAGGTGACCGTGCGAAACATCTACACTCAAGGGCGAGCTCATGAAGATCAAAATGCCTCTCAGGGAGCGTAACGCATCAAGGGGCTCACCATGAGGTGTGTAAGAAAAGTCATCACGAATGCGACGACCACCTAAATGAAAATCGTGTATACCGACTAAAAGACGTGACTCTCGAGTGTGGTGCGTGTCCCCGAAAAGAAAGAGCTCGTCTGGTGGGTCAGCTGGTGGTGCGTCCCAAAACTCATCGAGAGTGTGATGTGTCAGCAAGTGGTGTCATAAATACTTGATGCTACACACAATATCCATCCTCTGGGGCAAGGTCAGGGAAAATAATGGAAAAAACATCACTAACCTAAAACTCGTAAACAAGCAGTTCACCTGAATCGCATCCTCACCAGGATGTGGTGGATCATCAGAAGGCTCAACAGGGGGGTCGTCATATAACTCGTCACTAGGGTCAAGGTCCTCCAGATGAGTACCATCACAAGGGGTAGTGTCCCCATGAATAGGTAACATAGTCACTTCGAGATTAACACCAGACTCTAGGCTCTCGGTCGTGATGTGACTCAGGGCAATGACAACGAGAGAGCGACATAGACCTACACTCAATGGGTATGTGGGTATGGTGTCAAGAATTGGATCTGTGGTGGGGGTGCTAACTAACCCGGTGCATGATAGAAGAAGAGGTGTGGGTGATGGACACAATACTGCAGACTCAATAGGTCGCTCAGGCTCACTCTCAATCGGGGTCACAAGAGACGTGTCAGAAGCAAGAGATAGGTCACTCACTGGGCTAAGCACCTCACTTGGGTGAGAGCAATCCGCATCAGGTATCATTTCTGTCGTGGCTGACAGGACAGTGGTAGGCGTCATGATGACCTCAGTATGGGAGAGACTCGTACTGTGGAGGTCAAGGTGAGAATCTCATCGACCAGCTTTTGCGGATCTCAAAGACTGTTCATAACGAAGGGCGAGCTGATATGTCTGCTCGAGAGATTTCGAGCCATGATAAGCTACCTTAGTACGTATGTCAGATCGAAGTCCAAACCAAAATCGGGAATAGTTATGGTTGGGTCCTCTCGGATATCACTCCTCACCACTAACTCATCAAAACGGTCTCTGTACTCAGCGACAGACATGGATCCTTGCTGAACGGAAAATAATTGGTCGAGCAAGCGACTCCGATACGACGTAGGCAAATACCTCTGACACAATGTACGCTTCATGTCCACCCAACTAGTGATGCGACGAAGACGGTCTCGCTCGCTGATCCTCTCAACGTTAGCCCAATATACCCTCGCCTGATTTAAAAGTTTAAGTTTTACAAACTTGACGCGACGCTCACCGAACAACTCAAAATGATCGAGGTAATATTCCATGCCCAAGATCCAATAACTGAAATACTTGAGACTCGATGAGCCGTCAAAAGAAGGGGCAACGGTACGAAACTGACTTTCGAGATCTCTCTCAGAATAATCATCCCTAAGGTAATCGAGTCGTGTCGAAAGGTCTACATGATCCACTCGCGTGCAAGGATATGAATGACGACAATCATCATACTGATCGTCTCTAGCATAATGGGGTCGTGTTGGTGGGTCAACACGATCTCTGACTGTGGTGTGCTGCGATCGAGAATAGTCGTCGTAGTACCGTGAAGGTCTTCCTGACGGGGGACGCGAGTGTAAGTGGACTCAAAACCTCTAAATTGAGGAGAGGAATAATTGTGATACATAGACATAATGAAAAACTTATAGACCCTACGACTGCGTAATCAAAAGAGCGTGTAACTTAGTTGTGCGCAACCTACCTCTGATACCAGTTGATGCAGGAGGAATCTATAGGTCACCGCATATCTCGTCGCCTATAGATTCGTCCTACATCACCCAACTTGTCAATACAAGCATAAAAAAGATGTCCCACAGGACTCTTAGTTAAGATATCAGCTAATTGTCCCTCTGAGGGAACAAACGGTATGCAGATAATCTTCCTTTTGATTTTCTCCTTAATGAAGTGTTTATCCACCTCGATATGCTTGGTGCGGTCATGCTGGACAGGGTTGTTTGCAATGTTGATTGTTGCCTTGTTGTCACGGTACAATCGGATAGGGTTAGACTCATTAAACACAGGTCACACATCAAGGAGTGTATCCATAATTCTTCACATATGTCATGCGACATTGCTCTAAACTCAGCTTCAGCGCTAGACCTCGAAACGACAGATTGTTTTTTACTTCTCCAAGTGACTAAGTTTCCACCAACGAATTAGCAATACCCTGATGTAGATCGTCTGTTTTCAGCGGACCCAGCCCAGTCAGTGTCGGTAAAAACTTCAATCATCAAGTTTATATTGGGAGTGAAAAGGTTCCCCCTTCCCGGTGAGGTATTCAAATATCTCAAGATTCGATGAACAACATTCAGATGTCTCGTCTTTGGGGCACGCATATACTGACTAACGAACCCAACTTCATTAGTTATGTCGGGACGTGTGTGGGAGAGGTAGATTAATCTTCCAACCAGACGTTGATAGTCATCCACGTCTTCAACAGGATCATCATTATCTCTTCCAAGATTATGATTCACCTTCATAGGTGTATCGGCAGGTCTACAGCCACTCATACCAGATTGTTCCAACAAATCAAGGGTGTATTTTCTCTGGGAGATGAAGATACCCTATTTAGATTGTGCTACCTCAATTCCCAAGAAATATTTCAGTTTTCTCAGATCTTTTACTTCAAACTTCCTTGCCAAATTCATCTTCAGAGCCTTTACTTCTTCAACATCATCTCCTGTTATGACGATATTATCAACATAGATAATGATAGCAGTCATTAGATTTGTTCTTCGTTTAATAAACAAAGTATGATCAACATGACTTTGTTTATCCCAAGTGAAATCATGACTTCGTGAAATCGATCAAACCAAGCCCTCGGAGATTGCTTCAAACTGTAAAGTGCCTTTTTTAAATGTCACGCTTTCCCTTCAGATCCGGAAGGGGAAAATCCTGGAGGTATGGACATGCATACCTCTTCATCTAAGTTTCTATGAAGGAAAGTATTATTCACGTCCAATTGGTTAAGTTCTCAACTTTTGCACGTAGCACATGATAACAAAACTCGTATTGAGTTCATTTTTGCGACGGGGGCAAACGTGCCTTGATAATCAATTCCAAAAGTTTGAGTATACCCTCTTGCAACCAACCTTGCTTTGAATCGTTCAACCAAACCTTCAGAGTTCTGCTTTACGGTAAACACTCACTTACAATAGACGGCCTTCTTTCTAGGGGGAGATGAGTTAGGTCTCAGGTACAATTCTTTTCCAAAGCATTCATTTCCTCAATCATAGCCTCTTTCCACTATTGATGCCCAAGAGCCTCCTATCATGTGGATGGGATGGAGACAGAAGCGAGGGAGGAGACAAAAGCTTTGTAGGAAGAAGTTAACGCCTCATAAGAAACATAACTAGATAGTGGATGTTGGGTGCAAGATTTGGTACCTTTTCCAAGGGCGATGGGAAGTTCAGAAGGATCCGTTGACAGAGCTGGCATTTGTGCAGGTGGCGTAGGATGAGCATGTGTGTTATCTCTACTTCGTTTGGTTTACACCTGTAACTCCTTTTCTTTATAGGAAGACTCCCCCGGATTATAAGTCTCAGCGGTAGGTAAAGAATGTGAAGGAGGGATCGGTAAGAGTAAAACAGGTGAGCTCACCTCACTCGTATACATGTGCTCCCCCTAAAGTAAGGGCACGTAATAAAATTTAGATTCACAAAATGAGATATCCATCATGACAAAAGCCCTTTCAGTCGGGGGATGATAATATTTATACCCCTTATGAGTAGGAGAATAGTCAATGAACACAAATTTAAAAGCCCAGGGGTCAAGTTTGGACCTTTCCGGAGAATGTATATGAGAGAAGCTGACACAACCAAAAGTTTTAGATGGTAGAGAGGTCGGTGTCACCCCCAAGGTAGTAAGAGGGGTTTAATGTCCCAGTACTGAAGAGGGCATGCGATATATGAGATGGGAAGCCGTGAAGAGTAAGCAACGAACCACCTCTAAGAGGTGACAGTTCTTGCGTTCTGCAACTCCATTTTGAGAGGTGACACATGAGGTTTAATGCAGAATACCATTTGCAGCAAGATAGTCCTGCAATGGAGCGTTGACATACTCCCGACCATTATCACTACGGAGGGTTTTAATATGGGCTGAAAATTGAGTAAAAATCATGACATGAAAATTTTGGAAGATAGAAGCCACCTCATTTGTAGTTTTCATCAGATAAATCCAAGTTGTGCGTGAGAAATAATCAATAAATATAACAAATCAAAAACATCCAGAAATAGAGGCAATAGAGCATGACCCCCACACATCAGAATGAATAATATGAAAAGAAATTGTACTAAGTAATGACACATGATTAACAGGAGTATGATGATGTTTGGCAACAACACAGACGTCACAAACAAAGTTTTAAAAACATGAAGAAAAAACATGAAATAAGCGTTGCATGGTCGCAACGGAAGGGTGGCCAAGACGATGATGTCAGGTAAACAAGGTGGAGGTCTATGAAGAGTGGAGAGCTTGCGGTAGCGTAGCCTCGGAAGTGGAGTCAAACACATACATGCCATCTTTCATGTTACTAGAGCCAATCACTTGCCCCGTATTCAGATCCTGAAAAACACAACGAGAAGAAAAAAGGTAACAGAACTGTGAAGAGAATTAGTCAAATGACTAACAAAGAGTAGATTACGGGTGAACTTTGCAATATGAAGAACAGAGGATAAAGTGAGGTAAGAACAAGAAATGGAGCCCTTCCCAGCAATGGAAGAGAAGGACCCATCAGCAATGCTCACTTTATCCCTGCCTGAAAGAGGGGAATAGGATACAAAACCTAAAGCAGAACCAGTCATGTGATCGGTGACGCCCGAATCGATGATCCATTGAGTAGGACCAGTAGAAGCGAAGTTGGCACTCGAAGTACCGGTATGGGAAAGAGCAGATGATGGCATAGGGGCATCAGCAGGCTCAGTAGTAAGGTCGTGCATCAAACGACGAAGTATCTGCATCTCTTCAGTAGAGAAGGAGGACTGAGAAGAACCACCATCAAAAGTCTCGGTCAGGTGAGCAAAGTGAGTAGATCGGCTAGGAGTCCGACCACGACCGCGACCACCACAAGAAGTCGATCCACCCCGAGGAGGAAAACCATGGAGGCTGCAACAAGTATCCTGAGTATGCCTAGGCTTGGCACAATAGTCACATGTAAGGTGATCCATATCTGTCGGCTTGGGCTTGAAATTCCTAGGAGCGCGGCTGCCAAACTGGGGTTGATGAGCCACTAGCGCAGATCCCTCTGGTTGGTTGGAGGTGGTCCAGGACTGTCGTCGATCAAACTCTTGTTGAACAATATTGTAAACCTCCGGAAGTTAGGGAATACTGTAATCTGATCAAAATCTTTGTGCAAGCCATGTAGAAACTCAAATACCCGATTTCGATATTTGTGATTCTTCAGCAAGAGGACATCCGCATTGCACACCATGGCGAGAGATTCAAAATGATCGTACTCCTGATAAAGGTGGGTAAACTCAAGGTAATAGGCTGAAGGAGGACGATCCCCCTGACGGAGATTTCTGATCTTGCGGCGAAGCTAGAAGATTTGGGCCGCATTTCCCTTGCGGGAATAGGTAGACTCAGCGCGCTTCCATATGTCTACAACAGTATCCAGGAAGAGATAATTTCGTGCAATTCACAACACAATCAATCAAAATTCCCCATTATTACCTCAGGCTGTCACTCATAATACCAACCGACCAATAGAATGACAGCCTGAGGTAATAATGGGGAAAACACAATCATTATGTATAAATGCTATTCACAAACAAGTGATTTATGGCCTATGGAGAGCTTTGTAAAGCAAAGTGTCTTGCCTATTGTAACGGTCTGAAGTCCGCCACAATTTAATTATATTATTCTGAACGGTTTTTTACAATTAAATAATGCAGCAATTCTAATATATAGCACAGAAGAGGTACCAAGAGAAAACATAAAACAATCTTGTATTCATTAAGCATAATTTATATCACGTCGCTTGCCAGAGTACATGGAAAACTACTAAACCAAACTAGGACATATATACAATGTACAGACCATAGCAAACTCTAAACAGACTAAAGAAAAACTCTAGCCCATGCTCAAACTACGTCTTCCCTCTATTTTTTTCTACCTCCACAGGTTTCCTCCTAGTGGGGCCTGGTACGCTGACAATCATACTTAAAAAGAGAAATCGACAACTAATTAGTTTAGAAAATTAAGTGAGTTCTTTATCTCTTCAATCACACTACAGGCAAACATGAAGAGTTAGCATCAATATTATTAGGGTCCAGCCCCTAAAAACAAGTTTCAATGACTTGGGATAAAAATCAGATCAAGAATTCAAGTTTCGTTGCATATCGACTAGATGGTCAGTCCATATCGACTAGAAGCTAAGGGATATCGACTGGATACTAGACTTGTCGTTTGATGCAAAGGAATATCGGCGAGATGACTTATGCATATCGTCAAAATGGCTAGAGCATATTGACTTGATGTGATGCTTGTTGGCGAGAAGACTTGGTTGAGCATGTTGACGAGACAAATTTCAGATATCGTCAAGACAGGGAGCACGTCGACGAGACGGTTTCCGATATCGACGAGACTAGTTTCATATCGGCGAGACGCGCGGTTCATGTCGACGAGACGGGTTCCTGTACTGAAATCTGCGCAGTTCTGTTGTTTAATCTCATGTTTTCAGGCCATTAGATCTTCTTAAGTCTAATCAAATGGCTGGAAATGATGCATCTAGATTCTAATAGGGTTTTTCGAACACCTATTTATGGACATCAGCGGTTTAGACCAAAATTTAATCTCAATTCAGCCGCTCATGAGAAACTGTAGAGGAGTCGCAAGTTGCTATTCGCGAGTTCTTCGGGAGGAAGAACATGAGATTCTCACAGCCCAGTGGGTTCGTCTTCGCCTTGGAGAAGTTCCTTCTTCGTCTTCGTTGTCGTGTGTGCTTGAAGAGAAGTGTTTAGGGTACTTTCCTTTTGAAGAGACCTTGTTTCACTGTGAAGGGTTGTGTGAAGGGGATTCAGTTTTTCAGAATCTGAAGGGTTCTAGGTTGGGCGAACCTAGTTCATGAAATTGTAATCCTTATTATTGATAGTGAATTTTGTGCCCTTCCCCATGGTTTTTCCCTCAGAAATTTGGAGAGGGTTTTTCATGTAAATTTTGGTGTTCTCTGTGTTTGGTTGCATTATTATCTTCTTGCGTGTGCCTGGATTGCAAGTGAGTCGATTCTCATCAAGTGGTATCAGAGTCAGATTCGTCTCGAACCGTCGGGCTATAGGAGAAGATGGAGCCAACAATTAGAATGGTCAGCATGAACGACAAGAATTGGAATATCTGGAAGCCTCGGATAGAGGATCTCTTGTATTGTAAGGATCTATATACTCCTTTGTCAGGGAGATCGGCTTCGATGATAGATGACGATGAATGGAAGAAAATGGATCAGAAAGCAGTTAGATTCATCCTGCAGTGGTTTGATGATTCTGTCTTTTATCATGTGTCCACTGAGTCATCGACACGGGCTTTGTGGAAGAATTTTGAAGCGTTGTACGAGAGGAAGACAGTGATGAACAAGGCTTTCTTGATCTGGAAGCTTGTTAATTTTAAGAACAAGGAGGGATCTCAGATTACTAAGCATATGAACCTTGCCCAGAGCATCATAAATCAGTTGGAAGCTATGAAGATTATCATGGGAGATGAGTTGCAGGCTCTGAGGGTTCTCAGTTCCTTGCCAGAGAGTTGAGAGACTCTTGTGGTGTCATTGAGCAATTTGACACCTGATGGCGTCGTGACAATGAAGATGGTGACGAGTTGTCTTCTGAATGAGGAACTGAGGGGGGAGGACTCTGGATCGGCTTTTACTTTTGATGCTCTCCTCATGGAGGGAAGAGGCATGTCGATAAAGAAGAGGCAAGTAAAGGGATATCTCCAATAGCAAGTTTAGAGGTAAGTCCAAGAAGGAGATTAATACCTTCTACAATAGTTGAGAGGGAATGCCGGCAAGGGAAGGGGCGGCCGGGGGTAGGGAAGGAGAAGAGAGTTAGGGTTGAGAGAGGAAAGGGGGCAGCCCTCAATTCTTTGATCATCCAAGATAAAAAAACCCAAAGCAAAAGTCCAAACCCATATATAGGGTTTCAAAATACAATGAACCAAAATAAACCAAAAGCTGAAATAAGCCCCAACCGACCCAACCGGGCTTGGCCTAATCTCCGGTTGGGTTGGTGCCGTCATCCGCGCCTCCGCCCGACCCCGTCCCGGCCGGTTCTTCGATCTCGACCGCGTCTCCAGTATCGCGCTCCCGAGCTCTTCGTGTGTACACCTTCCACGGTGGCTCCTCGAGTAATTCCGTAACAATACCTCCATCTGGAAAATTGGCCTTGTCCTCAAGGCAGTAGTCTGGAAATTGGCGGCGAAAGTCGTCTCGGATGAGCCAAGTGGCGTCGCTCTCCGGCCGGTGTTGCCAAGCCACACGAATCTCTTCGGGTGCCGCATCCCCGGGTAAATGGTGACGGTGGCCAATGATGCCGGCCGGGTAGAGGGGCGCCATGCCCGAATCCTCCTCCTCGGTGGGTAGGGGTTCCACCGCCGGGTGGTCGCCAATGACTCGGCGGAGTTGCGATACGTGGAAAACCGGATGAATGCGGCTATGTTGCGGTAGGCGGAGCCGGTAGGCCACCGCGCCAATACGGCTGAGTACTTCGTAGGGCCCGAAGAACCGAGGTGCAAGCTTCGGAGAGGAACGGCGAGCTACCGAAAGTTGGCGGTAGGGATGGAGTTTGATGAAGACCTTGTCGCCCGCCCGGAAGGAGAGGTCGCGGCGCTTCCGATTCGCAAAGGATCGCATCTTCTCTTGTGCTCGTTGGAGGTGATGTTTAAGGCTATCCAAAATGACATCCCGATCATGAAGGTGATCGGCTAAGGTGGCTACCGGACACTCCCCGGGAAGGTGGCGAATGATAGACGGAGGAGGCCGTCCGTAGACGGTTTCAAAAGGAGTGGTAGCCGCGGCATGGTGGTAAGCCGTATTGTAAGAATACTCGGCCCAACATAACCATTTGGCCCATGTGTTCGGGCGCTCCCCGATAAAGCAGCGGAGGTATGTCTCCAAGCAGCGGTTAAGGACCTCCGACTGTCCGTCGGTTTGCGGGTGGTAGGCTGTGCTCATGCGGAGTCGAGTGCCCTGTAACCGAAAGAGTGATGTCCAAAATCCACTGAGGAAGAGCGGATCGCGGTCGCTGACGATAGAGCGCGGAAAACCGTGGAGTCGTACTATCTCCGCGATGAAACAGTCGGCCACCGTGGCCGCCGTATAGGGGTGTCGGAGCGGAATGAAATGTCCATACTTTGTGAGGCGATCCACGACCACCAAGATGCAGTCGAATCCATTCGAGCGTGGGAGGCGCGTGATGAAGTCCATGGCAATATCCTCCCAAATCCGCTCCGGAATGGGTAATGGTTGAAGGAGTCCGCCCGGAAACATGGCCTCATACTTGGCCTTCTGACACGGTAGGCATGCCGCTACGTAGGCCTTCACTTGGCGGAGCATGTTCGGCCAATAGAGAGAGGCCGCCAAACGTCGATATGTCCGGAACGCTCCAGCGTGTCCTCCGGACGGTGTGGAGTGGAACTCGGCGAGAAGGCGCGGGATACTGGCGGCGGCCGTGGACAGCACAAGACGGCCCCGATGAAACAGTCGGCCTCCGATAAGAGTGTACGGCGGATGAGCCGTCGGGTTCGTGTGAGAAGAGTCCGCCGGATTGCGGAGAGGCGCGGGTCCCGATCAACTTCTTGTTGGATGGCGGTGGCGTCGTCCCAAATGGGGCGAGAAATGGCGGTGAGCTCGGACGAGGGCGGTATGCGGGAGAGCACGTCGGCCGCCTTGTTTGTTTTACCGAAGCGGAACTCGATCGTAAAGTCGTACCCCAAGAGCTTGGCGACCCATAATTGTTGTGCAGGCGTCGCGATTTTTTGTTGGAGAAGATACCGGAGACTGTGGTTGTCCGTCCGAACCACAAATGCGCGGCCAAGAAGATAGGGCCGCCAATGTTGCACGGCGAGCACGAGGGCCATCAACTCGTTCTCGTAGGCGAACGACTGCGGACTATGGAGGAGAAAGCCGGCTAAAGTACGCGATCGGACGGCCGGCTTGCATAAGAACGGCCCCACTCCGGTGCCGGAGGCGTCACATTCCACGACGAAAGGTTGTTTGAAATCGGGCATCGCCAATACCGGGGCTTGTACAAGCGCCGATTGAAGGGTGGAGAAGGCAGACATGGCCGCGGCCGGCCAATCGAAACGGGCATCCTCGGCCCCTTTAAGGAGTTGAGTAAGGGGGCGGGCGATGGCGCCGTAATCCTTGATGAACCGGCGATAGTAGCCGGCGAGTCCCAAAAATCCACGGACTTCGCGGAGGGAAGTCGGCGTCGGCCAATGGAGCACCGCCTGAACCTTGTCTATATCCATGGCGACGCCGTTGGAAGAGATGGTATGGCCTAAGTAACTGACGCTCGTCATGCCGAAGGAGCATTTTTTTTGATTAATTACCATGCGGTGGCTCCGCAAGGTGGTGAAGGTGCGGCGCACATGGACGAGGTGTTCCTGCCAAGTTGGACTAAAAACCAAAATGTCATCGAAAAAAACAAGAACATGTTTTCGAAGTACCGGCCGGAAGAGATCATTCATGGTCGCTTGGAAGGTTGCCGGCGCATTGGTGAGGCCAAAAGGCGTCACCAAAAACTCAAAGTGGCCGTCGTGAGTCCGAAATGCCGTTTTGTGGATGTCCTCGGCGCGCACCCGGATTTGATGGTAGCCGGCGCGTAGATCCAGCTTAGTGAAGTAGGCAGCCCCGTGTAACTCATCCAAAAGCTCCTGGATGACGGGAATGGGGTATTTGTCCGGTACCGTCGCCTTGTTCAACTCGCGGTAATCCACGCAGAAGCGCCAACTTCCATCCTTCTTGCGCACCAACAAGACCGGACTGGAGAAAGGGCTGGAACTGGGGCGAATGAGCCCGCCTATCAACATCTCCCGCACGAGGCGTTCGATCTCGTCCTTTTGGGCGTGCCCGTAGCGGTAAGGCCGGACGGACACCGCTGCCGAGGTTGGATGGAGAACAATTGGGTGATCCGTGGGCCGAACCGGGGGAAGACCGGGGTTGTAGAGAACAAGTCCGGAAAGTCGTCGAGGAGGGGGCGGAAATCCATGTGGAATGATGGGGTTTGTTGATCCGCCGGTTGGAGTGGTAGGAGATAGGCCGAGAAGAGGGCGTCTGTGACGCGGTGGATACCACGGGCCGATAGCGGAGAACGTAGGAGCGCCGCGTCGCCCATTAAACGACATGGTTGGTTTTGATGTTGGAAACGCATGGTCATGGTAGCCCAATTCACATGAACGTCGCCCAAAGTTTGGAGCCACGCCACGCCGAGAATGGCGTCGAGGCCCCCCAATTCGAAAACATGAAAATCAGCGGTGAAGAGGTAGGAGCCCACCGAGAGGGTCACTCCCGCGCAACGTCCCAAGGTCGGCCGGCGTCGACCGTCCCCCAATGCCACCGAAAATCCGGGGGACGGGAGGCTCGGCAAGGCTAACTCCTGAGCCAAGGAAGCCGAGATGAAATTGTGACTCGCGCCACTGTCGATCATCACGATCACGGCTCGGCCGTGAATGGAGCCCTTCAACTTCATGGTTCGGGGTCCGGTTATACCGCCCACCGAATAGAGGGGAAGGTCCAAAATATTCAAGGTTGCGGTGTCATCCGGAGGAGGAGGAGCCTCGTCGGGTTCGACGAGCGCATCAAAATCGGCCACGGTCACTTCGGCGTCGAAATCGCCGAAAAGGGCGTGAAACTCCTTGACGGCGCAAACATGTTGGGGCGAATAAGGTTGCCTGCAACGGAAGCACAAGCCCTTACGGCGAAGCTCATTATAATCGTGATTGGAGATACGATGGGGGGGATCGGGCCGGCCTGGTCTAGGCCCTCCCCCTCCCGCCACGGGCCGGTGTGATCCATCACGCAAGCCGGCCGGCCGAACGGATTGAGCCGGGGGAGTCGGGAAAGGGCGATGGCCGAGATCGGCTTCCACCGCGCGCGCGAGGTCCAAGGCTTCGGACACCGTATGCGGGTTGTGAGTCCGAATGCGCGAGCGAATCGCCGGGCGGAGGCCTTGGAGAAAGAAGCCCAAGTAGTGGTCGGGTGGGAGACCCGGTACTTGGGTGACGAGGGCGACGAACTCGTCAATATACCCGTCGAGATCGGCCGTTTGGCGGGCGCTGCAGAGGCGTTCAATCGCGGAGCCGGTGTAGCGGGGATCATAACGCGTGATCATTTCCTGCTTGAAGTCCGCCCAAGAAATCGTTGGCTGGCTTTGCCGGAGCCAACGTGCCCAATGAAGGGCGGAACCTTCCAAGCCAACCATGGCTGTGCTAACCCGGTCCGCGGGGGGTGTGAGTTGTAGGTCAAAGAGTTGTTCCGCCCGTGCGATCCAACCCAATGGATCCACGCCGGAGAAAGAGGGGACATCGAGGTGTTGCAAATGGCGGGGTAGCACGCCGGCCGCTGGCGGAGTGGCTTGCACGGCCGTGTGGAGTGGCGGGGCGCCCAGCACGGACGCCGTGTCCGCGGAGGAGGCCGATCCGGGGTTCGAGGGGGGTGGCGAGCGCGTCGAGACGGCGCAGGAGGGCCGTTTGGCCCACGGCGATGGCGTCGATGGAGGCTTGCAAGGAGGAGAAGCGGGAGTCGTGCTCTGCGACGCGGGCGGCGAGAGCGTCGTGGGCGTCGGCGTCGGGCTCGGTGTGCGCACGGGTGTTCGGGGCCATGAAGTCCGGCGGCAACACGGTGCAGGCGGACCGGCAGGTCGGACCAAATAATACCTTCTACAATAGTTGAGAGAGAATGCCGGCAAGGGAAGGGGCGGCCGGGGGTAGGGAAGGAGAAGAGAGTTAGGGTTGAGAGAGGAAAGGGGGCAGCCCTCAATTCTTTGATCATCCAAGATAAAAAAACCCAAAGCAAAAGTCCAAACCCATATATAGGGTTTCAAAATACAATGAACCAAAATAAACCAAAATAAACCAAAAGCTGAAATAAGCCCCAACCGACCCAACCGGGCTTGGCCTAATCTCCGGTTGGGTTGGTGCCGTCATCCGCGCCTCCGCCCGACCCCGTCCCGGCCGGTTCTTCGATCTCGACCGCGTCTCCAGTATCGCGCTCCCGAGCTCTTCGTGTGTACACCTTCCACGGTGGCTCCTCGAGTAATTCCGTAACAGAGATCGAGTACTTCTACTGTAAGAAGGGACATTTCAAGAAAGACTGTTACAAGTTATAGAGAGATCAAAAGGGGAATGTGAAAGAAATGGGAGATTCCAGTGAGAGTGCAGGTACGTCCTCGATTGTTGAAGATGAGTCGTTGTGCTTACTTTATAGTGGGCCTGCATGTCAGGAGTGTGTAAGCACAGACTGGATAGTGAATGATGGTGCATTATATCACTGCACACCTCACAGAGATTACTTCTATTCATATTCTGCTGGAGATCTTGGCATCATTTGGATGGTGAATACCAGTGTGTCGAAGATTGTTGGTAGTGGAGATGTTCATCTTGAGATTGATCTGGGGAAGGTTATCCTCAAGGATGTCAGACATATTCCTGATTTGATGATTAACCTCATTTTTGTTGGCAGGAGTTATGATGGAGGTTTCATTAGTATTGAATACGGGGGTGCCTGGAGGCTGGTGAAGGATTCCTTGTTGGTGGCCCGGGGCAAGAAGTGATGTGGTTTATACCGAGCAAAGATCAAGATCTGCAGTCCGAGTGTGAATGCAGCTAAAGACAACTCTATGGAGTTGTGGCATCACAGACTTTGCCATATTAGTGAAAGAATCTGAAGATCTGATGAAGAACTAGGTTCTTCCAGAGCTGTCAGGGGAGCTGCCTGACACTTATGTTCACTACTTAGCTGACAAGCAGAGAAGAGTATCCTTTGTGGAGTTTGAACCAAAGAGGAAGACAAGGCTGTTGAACCCGATACACACGAATATGTGTGGTCTTATATAGCCCAAGGCAGTGGTCGGTGCAGCCTACTTTGTCACATTTATTGACGATCACTCCAGGAAGGTATGAGCTTATTTTCTGAAGCAAAAGAGTGAAGTTTTGACAAAGTTTATGAAGTTCAGAGCAAAGGTGGAGAAGATGACCTGGTCCACCGGGAGGCAAATCAAGCGTGTAAGATCTGACAATGGGGGAGAATATACTAGACCTTTTGATGCCTGTTGCAGGGAGCATGACATCGTGCATGAAAAGATTATTTCGAGGACACCGCAGCAAAACGGGTTGGCAGAGAGGATGAACGGGACGATTGTGGAGAAGATCAGGTCCATGATCTCACATGCCGGAATTGACCATCAATTCTGGGCAGATGCAGTGCAGACTGTAGTGAACCTGATCAATTTGTCCCCCTCTGCACCGTTGGATAGAGATTTTCCAGAACGAGTTTGGTCCAAGAAGGAATTTTCTTATGGACATGTGCAGGTGTGTGGATGCAAAGCACATGTCCATATCCCCAAGAAGGAGAGGTCTAAGCTTGATGAGAAGTCTCGGGAGTGCATCTTGCTTGGATTCCCGCATGAAGAGTTTGGGTATAGACTCTAGGATCCTGAAAAGAAAAATATTATCAGAAGCAGGGATGTGATCTTTAACAGGGATGTGATCTTTGTTGAAGATCAGATTGTTGGTGAGCAGAATGATGTTGAGTCATAGAATCCACCTGTTGTGAAAGGTTCTGACGAAGATCTTGAGCCAGAGAATGCTCGTGTTGAAGAAGTTTTGTTGATTCCAGATCAAGAAGAGATACTAGATGAATGGGGAGCTTTGTCTATTAATGTCCCACATGTTGTGGAGGTTCCCCTTGGGAGATTTGAGAGAGCACAGAGGCCAAACACCAGGTAACCACCGCAAGATTATATTTTGTTTACTGAGTGTGGTGATCCTGAGTCTTTTGAGGAGGCTTAGAAGGCTGAAGACAAGGGAGCTATGGGCAGTAGCTATGGAGGAGGAGTTGGACTCGCTCCAGAAGAATGAGACCTATGATTTTGTCCGGCTACCAAAGGGAAGGAAGACCTTGAAGAACAAGTGGGTCTTCATGTTGAAAGTTGATGAGAATCTCTCTAGGCCTAGGTACAAGTCAAGGTTAGTAGTCAAACAGTTCAGTCAGAAGCACGGTGTGGATTTTGACAATATTTTCAATCAGACTGGTTCTAGGGTTAGCTGCCTCAATGAATCTTGAAGTTGAGCAGCTGGATGTCAAGACGATATTCCTGCATGAAGACTTGGAGGAGTTATACATGGAGCAACCCGAATGCTTTGAATTAAAGGGAATGAGCACTTAGTCTGTCGACTCAAGAAGAGTCTATATGGGCTGAAGCAGGCACCTAGGCGATGGTATAAGAAGTTTGATTCCTTCATGACGAAGAGCAAATTCCAGAGGACCAGGGATGATCGCTATGTGTATGTGAAAAGGACTAAAAAGTCTTTTACCATTCTATTGTTGTACGTTGATGACATGCTGATTGTCAATGATGACAAGGTCAACATTGAAGAGTTGAAGAAAAACCTCAGTAATTCCTTTGAGATGAAGGACTTAGGATCAGCGAAGAAGATCCTTGGGATGAAGATCACCAGGGACGGGAGTGCAGGTCTGTTGTGGCTATTTCAGGGAGGGTACGTGGAGAAGGTGTTGAAGAGGTTCGTGATGGAGAAGACTAAGCCGGTTGCTACTCCGTTTAGTGGACACTTCAAGCTATCAAGCTTTTTGTGTCCTTCATCTGAGAAGGAGGTAGAGGAGATGAGCCAGATCCCCTATGCATCTGCAGTGGGGAGTTTGATGTATGTTATGGTCTGCACAAGGCCAGACATAGCTTATGCAGTGGCGGTAGTAAGCAGATATTTGGCAAATCCAGGGAAGATCCATTGGGATGCAGTGGAGTGGATACTCTATTATCTCAGAGGTGCCAAAAGCCATTGTTTACAGTTTGGTGGAGGGTCACCAAAGCTAGTTGGGTACTGATGTTGACTCCCATAGGTCCACATCTGGGTTTACTGTCACATTTGTCGGGGGAGTTGTGTCATGGCAATCGATGTTGCAGAAGTGTGGCACTGTCAACGACGAAGGCAGAATATATAGTACTAACGGAAGCATCAAAGGAGATTTTGTGGATGTAGAAGTTCGTGCTGGAACTTGGACTCCACTAAGATGAGTTCACTATGTACAATGACAGTCAGAGTGATATATTCTTGGCCAAGAATCCCACCTACCACTCCAAGACGAAGCTTATTTATGTTAGGTATCATTGGATACAGGATGTTGTCGAGGAGAAGTTGTTGAAGGTGGAGATAGTCCACACGGATGAAAATCCATCCGACATGATGACGAAGGTCGGGCTGAAGGAGAAGCATGAGTTATGTCGGTTGTTGATCGGCATGAAGTCCACCTGAGGAAGTCGGATGGAAGGACTCTTATTTATGGTCTGGAGGGGGAGTCTATTGGGGTCCAGTCCCTAAAGACGAGTCTCAGTGACTTGGGAGAAAAATCAGATCAAGAATTCAAGTTTTGTTGCATATCGACTTGATGGTCAGTTCATGTAGACTAGAAGCTAAGGGATATCAACTGGATGCTAGACTTGTCGGTTGGATGTAGAGGAATATCAGCGAGACGACTTATGCATGTCGTTGAGATGGCTAAGGCACATCAACTTGATGTGCTACTTGTTGGCGAGAAGACTTGGTTGAGTATGTCGACGAGGCAGGTTTTAGATATCGTCGAGACAGGTAGCATGTCGACGAGACGGGTTTCCGATATCGACGAGACTAATTCCATATTGGCGAGACGCGCGGTTCATGTCGACGATAAAGGTTCATGAGCGAAAATCTGCGCAGTTCTGTTGTTTAATCTCAATTTTTAGACCTCCAAATGATCTTCTCAAATCTAATCAGATGGCTATAAATGAGGCATCTAGGTCCTAATAGGGTTTTTTGAACACCTATTTATGGACAGCAATGGTTTAGACCAAAATTCAATCTCAATTCAGTCGCTCGTGAGAAACTGCGGAGGAGTCACAAGTTGTTGTTCACGAGTTCTTCAGGAGGAAGAACAAGAGATTCTCACAGCCCAGTGGGTTCGTCTTCGCCTTAGAGAAGTTCCTTCTTCGTCTTCGTTGTCGTGGGTGCTTGAGGAGAACTGTTTGGGGTACTTTCCTTTTGAAGAGAATTTGTTTCACTGTGAAGGGTTGTGAGAAGGGGATTCGGTTTTTCCGAATCCAAGGGGTTTTAGGTTGGGCAAACCTACTTCATGAAATTGTAATTCTTATTATTGATAGTGGATTTCGTGCTTCTGCCCCGTGGTTTTTCCCTTTGAAATTTGGAGAGGGTTTTCACGTAAATTTTGGTGTTCTCTGTGTTTGGTTGCATTATTATCTTCTTGTGTGTGCCCGGATTGCAAGTGGATCAATTCCCATCAAATATACAGTTATATATATATGAACATATGAAGTAGAAACAGTAAGTAAAGTAAGCAGGTAAGGTAGTACAGTGAGCTAGTACAATAGAAATAAATTATTAACGGATCAAGTTCATTATTTCTTTTATTCTTTTTCGTATTTATATTTAATTCAGAATTTTCTTATCATATTTTGTTCTTCCGAAATGTCGAGTGTCATTCTCAAATCTATCAATCATCCAGCTCATCAAATCAATGTCAAATCTAGGGTGTTCAAACATGTTCCAGGCTCCCACGCCTCCTAAATTAGATAACTCTATTCCAATTCAGGGTGATCAAACACAACCTTTCTTGGCATTATCAAAAAATTGTAGGAGTTCTACCCTTCCTATGTGGCTAACTCTTAGCATTTCTTTGCGTCGACGTACACTCAATTTTTTATTATTTTTTTATTCATCTTCAAAATGTATGAAATATTTATATAAATTTTCCTCATATTTTTTATCGCTCGCTAATCCATGTTTAGTATTTTAGCGATTTCATATTTTTAGTGATTTCAAACATTCGAATTTCTTCAATTCATGTTCAGTGTGCATGCAAGGAAGTAGTCCAGAGTAACACAATTCTACATATTCATATTTCAAAATAATTCAAATATACATAATCAAAGTTGTAAGAACTCGTCATAGCTTTTCCATTGATCTTGTCCTTCATAAGGTTCTCGTCGCATCTATCGCCGGACGTCATCCTCTGCAGTATCAAGGAAATCATTTACTTTAGGGTTGCGCCG
This sequence comes from Platanthera zijinensis, assembly GCA_039513925.1. Lineage (NCBI taxonomy): Eukaryota > Viridiplantae > Streptophyta > Magnoliopsida > Asparagales > Orchidaceae > Platanthera > Platanthera zijinensis. Next base: position 282,996,023 of record CM077078.1, on the reverse strand, counting down.
TTAAATAACTACGAGTAGACTTCTAAGATGGCGATAACTACGACCTATTAAGGAGCCGTCTAAGGTCGAAAAGGCTTAGGTGACTCTTAGAAAACATCAAAAATCAGATTTCGGCCACTACGGGACTCAAACTTTAGTCACTTAATAGATTAGACTTCAGCCACTATTGCATCAGGTTTCAGCCACTAAATGTAACCAACAAAATCCAACAAATGGGCAGCCAACCACAACCATCAAGAGCTAACAGTAGCCATCTGCAACAGACCAATTGGCAGTCAACAACAGCACAAATGGAAGCCAACAATAACATCAATGGAACCCAAAAACAGCAGTCCAAATGGAACTGTAAATTCCCTCTTAGCCCAAGGCAGACGGCCCAAAATGCAGTACCCAAATCAGCAATCAAGAACCCAACAGCTATCCATTTCAGAAATTGTAAGTGAGGCAGAGAGAAAGAGGAGGGAGAGGAGAGGAAGGAAATTCTTAGGCAATTCAACCAGGGGGGAGGAGAGTCAAATAGGGGTGCAACTGTGCAAGTTGAGTTGAGCCGGCTCAAGAGCTCGACGAGTTGGCTCGAAAAAAACTCGACTCTAGCTCGAGCATGTCGATCTCGAGCTCAAGCTTGCTTTCGAGCCGAGCTCGAGCCCAGTAAACCTTGTTCATGGGCTCGTGAGCCGGCTCGTGAGCTTTTTTATTATATATTTTTAAATAATATAATATATTAATATTAATAAATATATTAAAATATACCTGATTACCTGTCCGTCTGGCGTGTCCCTGACCCTCTGAGTTGTCTGCACTCTGCAGTCTGTAAGTATATAATATATTATATTAATATAAGAATATTAATATAAGTATATAATATACTGCCCCGAGTTTGACCGTCTGGTACTTAGGTGTCCCGAGGTCTGCTATCTGAGTCTCTCCTGAAAGGCTGAAATATTATATTAATATAAGTTATTATATTAATATAAGTTTATTATATTAATATAAGTATATAATATACTGTTCATCTCCTCTTTCAAGTTTCACTTCACGCCATCGATCATCCATGTTAGGGTTTCTCAGGGGAGCGGTGAGCCCGCGAACGGCGGAGGGCGAGGATATTAGCGCCGCCCCTTTAGCCTCTGCTCGTGGAGCTTTGCCGAGCTCGTCGAGCTCTGCTGCCGAGCTCTGTGGAGCTCAAGCCCATTAAACACAGGCTCGTCGAGCTCGAGCTAAAAAAAAAAGCTCAAGCTCGAGCCTGCTATTTTCGCCGAGCTCGACTCGAGCTCGGCTCGTTTGCAGCCCTAGAGTCGAAGGAGCTTCTAATCAAGCTCTAAGCAGTTTCCAGCCTATCGAGAGCTCCAGAGGCGAAAAAAGAGGTACGTATTAGTAGAGAGGGCCGCATCTGCATAAGTATACAGCCAACAGTCCACCACCTCTTCTAATAATCCTTCTCTTAGCTTATTGTAGATCCATCTTAATAGTAACCAGCCAGATTATTATTGATCACTATTAAGAACCAACCAGCCCACTAATGACCCCAAGTCAGCCATCATCAATTAAATCAAATTCAGACATCAAAATCAGCCATCCATCACAAAGCCAAGACGAAAACATAAATTGATTTCAACATCGAAATATAAAATATATACGAAACGATCGTCGCAAAACATCAGAAATCTCGAACTTCAAAATTAAACGTGCGGCATCGAATCAACACTGAATTTTCTATTTCATTATAGGAGAATTAATTTATTATGTTTCTTATATATTAAAATTGTTACGGTCCGCGTAGGGTTTCATTTTTGAACAGGCATGCATGTCGTACACCCCAACCACGCTCCGCACACGGAGGGCGGTCTATGTGCAGCGGGTTGTTGAAGTGGGGATTTGAACTTGCGGCCTCCTTGATAGAAGGACTTAGCACCAGCCTCCATCACCAAAAATATATTAACATATTTGACATACAAGTTCGGGTTCGGGTCTTACACCTATATCTTGTTTAAATCTCATAGACATTATAATTTAGCTTAAAATTCCTTTGTTCGTCTTCTTTTATAGAAGTGGCATGATATTTTAGAGAGGGGGAGGGAGAGATAAATCTTGAGCATCCTTTGCTAACTGAGGAAGCTCCTTCAGCTCTCTTGTTTGGTCTCATTCATTATATTTGTTTGCACCTCATTTCAATATTACGGAGCAATCACATGAGCCCTTTGTGAATTCAATTCGGTTGCCATGAAAAAGAAATCTAGATATGCAGTGTGATCTAAACTTTTCATTAGTTCTGGACCTTATCTATGCATGCATGACTCGAGAAATTTGTAACTCTAGCGGTAGTGCATGGGGCCCATGTGAGTAGTGTCTAGTCGATACGGTATCTGTCCTACTCGAGCAATGACCTAGTACTATCGCCACACACTGTGCACTTGGGGGATCTGTAAAAAAAAAAATTTATGCTAACACTATATTTAAAAATCACGCATATTGTTAGATCGGAGATATTAAAATTGGAGGGCTCTGTTTCAGTTGATGGTCCTGTTTGAGGACCACGACCAACTATGTTTTTCTTTCTAATATAGTATGGGTAGATAATAAGCATAAAAGCTTGCATCGCGTAATTTTGATGTATTTTCTCTTGGTAGATTTTGCTATATTTCTTCGTTCCTAAACTAATCGCAATTCTTACACTCAACTTTCGCAGATTGAGAAAGGTGAAAGCCTGTTCACATTTGCTAGGGATATGACTTTAAAATCTACTAAAGCTTTTCTGCAATCAACTTCGATTTCACGTGGTCTTGATCCATGGAGATCAAATCTCCTGCGTGCTTCCCGCGTGCTACCTATGCCTCTTGTGGGGCTCCTTATCATAGGCAGTGTCTGCTCAGCAACAGAAAATCCTGTCTCTGAGTACTCTGAGATGGAAGCACTCTTCAGACTTGATATTGGAGCTGCCCTGAAGATTTTCTTGGCAAAGAGACTAACATCTGAGTAAGGATATCTGCACTCCATATTTTTTTAATTAAATATAGTTTTCTTTTATGCCCCATTCGTTTGCACCGTTTTCACACTCGTTTTGTGTTTTTACAGTCTCAATGTCGTTGTTTGTTTGCCTCTGTTTTGTTTTTGACCCAAAATCATACCGTTTTCACTCCTTAATTAAACACACCCCCCCCCCCCTCAAACAAACATAGGGAGGTCTGTTTTGGTTGGTTTTGAGAATAGAAAAGCTCCTTATTTCTGGGATGGTAGTGAGCCATCTCTTCTTGTCGGAGCTGATAGCTCTGCTCCATCGAGAAGGTTGTCGAAGCAACAACGACCCACTGGCCTGATCTAATCGGAGCCTCGGCGTAGATTTCACCGCCTTTGCTCGCCGCCGGCCTAATCTAATTGCCTTCGGCGGACCATCTGTCTTCCTCTACGGACTCGGAGTGGCCGTGTATGCATTTGAGGGGATCGGCATGGTGCTCCCGCTTGAATCAAAAGCAGCCAACAAGGCTAATTTCGGAGCAGCGTTTCTGGTAAGAGATACTCTATGTGGCTGAGTTGGGGATTGGTGATGGCGATGAGCTTGATCTTGCTTCTCGTCCCCAATTTCACCGATTTTTTGTCGCTGGTGGGGAGCAGCATTTGCTGTATCCTAGGGTTTGAGCAACTCCATCGAGAAGGTCACCGGAGAAGAAGCAAAACAAACATAACTTTTCGTTTTGGCCAAAAACGAAACTAAAAACTATGTTGCAAACGAACATAAGTTTTCGTTTTGCCCCAAAACGAAAACACTTGATTTTTTTGTTTTGAAGCAAAATGAAAACCTAATATGAAAACGGTGCAAAAAAACGGGCCCATGGGAATGCTCTACGGTTCTGAATGTTGGGCAGTGAATTTTGTACATGAGCAAAAAAGGGGAGTTGTGGAGATGAGAATGCTTAGGTGGATGGATGTATGGACGCATGAGAATGAATAAAATTAGGAATGAATGTATCAAGGATAAGATGGGAGTGATAAAAGGGGAGTTGTGGAAATGAGCAAAAAGGGGAGTTGTGGAGATGAGAATGCTTTGGTGGATGGATATATGGACACATGAGACTGGATAAAATTAGGAATGAATGTATCAAGGATAAGAAGGGAGTGACACCAATTGTAGAGAAGATGCGAGAAGCTCGATTAAGATGGTTCAGACACGTACAAAGGAGACCATTAGAGGCACACATATTAGGCGTTGTGAGAGTTTAGCCAATAGGCATGTTCAACGGGGAAGGTGTACATCAAAAAAGACTTGGTATGAAACGATAAGAAAAAACATGATGTGCTTAGGCCATAGTGAGATTATGACTAAGGATAGGGCGCAATGGCGACAAAGGATCCATATAGCCGCCCCACTATGGTGGGATAAAGGCTTGAGTATTGAGTTTAGTATTTTATAATTTTTTCATGTTGTCTATCCAGTTCCTTAATATGTTTTGAAGGTTACAGACTTCATTTGTTCTTATTGATTGCTGTCCGGGGTGATAAATCTTGACTATGCAAATCAGTTTTAACAACTTTCATCTATGTTACCTTGGGTCCACCATTTCTCCTACCTCCATAGTAACTATATATACTCGACTATTTGATGCATTTTTTAACATTTGTTTTATATGCGCAAACCGCCTCAATCTATTTTCTAATATCTTATTTTTGCTAGATGTCACTTGTATTATTTCTCTAATATAGTCATACTTTAATTTATCTTTCTTTATATTTCATCTTGACATTCTCATTTTTACCGCATTCAGCCTAGATACCATCGATTATTTTGCCGCCCAACACTAAGATCCATATAACATCGTCGGCTTATTTGCAGTTTTATAAAATTTCTTCATCCATATCTCCTTATTGCATAATACTCCCGAGGCACCTCCATATTTTAATCAGGCAGCCTTAGCTCTAGAGTTTAGGGTCCTCATCTATATCCTCATTCAAACATTGTGATCTTTTTATCTCCTTCATATTCTATCTCCTACTTTCTCAAACTCCATCAAGAATGAGCCCTAGTGGAGCTCTTCCTCATGATCACCACCATTGTTGTGAAGGTTCACACAGTCGACGGCCGCCGTGGAGGAGAAATCCGTCATCATCGGCGAAAGGAACAGAGTTGCAACCGAGGCGCTGCAGAAGGCGATGGATGACGGACACAAGAGAATAGCCGTGCTTTATGGCGGCGGCCATATGCCAGACTTGGGACGGCGCCTGCGCGAAGAGTTCAACATGGTGCCCTCTCGAGTGCAGTGGATAACGGCCTGGTCCATAAGGAAGAAGGAACTGGACAGCCGATCCCTTCCGTTCCTCGGCGCACTGGCCGAGCTCTCCGGCTGGCCTCTCAACCGGTACCAGACACTCGCCTTGCTCATCTTTTCATCCGTCCTCGCCGTCGATCTCTGGTTTTGGGAACTCTTTTTCGGCACGGTGGTAAACTGGGCATCCTGGGCTGCTGCAGAACTAAACCTCCTGACTGATAATATGCAGGGCATGTGATTTCTGATCTTGGGGAATTTATACTCATGTTCTTGCTTCATGTATGTTGAAATGTGTATATTATTTTGACCACAATATTAATATTCAATTGTTGATGGGTCATGCCTGAAATGTGTTGAAGACCTGTAGCTAAAAGAGTTTCAGAGGCAACGACGGTGAAAAAAGTTATATTCTCACCGTAATCTTTGTTTTTAAGTTTAGTTTTCCCGTGGTAGGAAAAAATGTTTGTGTCAAAAAGTTGTTTTTTGAATTTTTTGAAAAGCAATGAACCATCCCACTTCCAGAAAAGTTAAAATGAGCTTTCCCATTTTCACTCTTTTTGTAGGGTTCTCCTTCTCTTGCTGTTTTTCCCACCACTATTCTTCCTACCGTTGATTTCCTACCTTACTATTGATTTCTCATGACAACTTTTTCTACTGCCCCAACTGTCTCAAACAGAGCCTCGGTCTGATTTCGTTCAAGAGTGATCATAGTAATGTTATGCATCTAAATCCGATAGAACTAGAATTTCGATATTTTAAAGCAAGCTAGAAGGGTATTGGTTTTCCGTGCACATCATCCATTCGCCGATCACACGGGGACCCTCATGTTTACAATTATCTTTTTTTTTTTGCGAATAAATTCTTTTAAGCAAAAATTGATCTGTCTTTAAATTTTTTGTTTTATGAGTAGTGTACTAATAATTTTGTTTAAGAATCTATGTTCCAAATATATTTTAGATACAATGTTCTCAAACAATCTAATCAAAATCTAAAATTTATTTGGTACATGTATAGTTTTAGGGCACATGCTTGTAGAGCCATAGGATTTAGGGTTTAAAATTTATAAATATATACATCCAGGCATGCATGTTGGTACATGGGTAGCCATGTGTTGTTGTATGTATGCATGTGATGTACCTACCTACCCTAAAACCTACGACATGCCTACCTACCTGCTTACCTACATCCATGCATGGGACATTGGCACATAGGTGTGCATGTATGTTGCATGGTAAATACACGCATATGTAGGCACTCATGCAATTGCTACAGTATTTCCTGTGCACTATCACTCATACAATATTTCTTACATTTTTTCAAACAAGTTATTTAGTAGAGTTAAATAGTATTTTGAAATACTTTTGATCTCATATTCAAATTTCATCATTGTCCTTAAATTATTAGTTTGATCAATTCCCCAAAACTTAAATCAATTGCCAAATTGGGAAGACACCTCACAAGGATAGCACACAAGTCCTTTCCAAGCTGCATAAATATACACCATAAGAGCAGAAAGGGGAGCAGCAACAACAATAAAACTTAGCCTCTTTGTTAAATATTTTAAGTTACAAGTTACAACAACAATAAAATTAACTTTGAATTTAAAAACAACCCTACAATTTAGGGCTAACCATCCTAACTCACTGTAGCCAAACCGAGTTCAACGAAATGGGGCGAGGAATCATGAGAATAATATACAGACTCAATAACTTCTACATAGATAATGTACAACCACCCACCTATATGCTTATTGGGGGTTAAGTTTCATCCGAATCGATCTCAGATTCGATAAACGTGAACGATCTTTTGCTCCCTATACTGAGAAGTAAAGTTCCGGAATTTTCTTCGCTCCATTTTATACCTTCCTTTTGCACGAGCTCGAGGACCTGCAACATAGAAACAGGTCAATATAATCCATGGATGGATGGTTGTACCGGAAAAACTAAAATGGTGAAGTGCCGGAATAACTAAAATGGTGATGCGCCGGGAAAAGATCTCCCCGCTTTGTTAAAGAGCTTACTTTTGAGTATTTGTGACTCATAAACTTCACAAATAACAAGCATGGGCTTTTTTAAAATTGCTCCACTAATTGTGTAAATCACGCGATACAAGAAATTACATGGTTCGCTCGAAATAGAGACCCAACTTGTGGCGGAAGATTTTTACTATAAAAATTACATAGAGAGGCGGTGGTGTGAGGCTAAGTGTTTTGTACGCATCAAAGTTTCGCATGAATGAAAAGTGGATGATTGAATGGGCTTCAAATAGATTAGGAGATAGCGAATCATGGCATCACTAGGAAAGAAAAAAAATGGGTATGCTATAACTTAGCCCACAATATTTGAGGTATTGTCCACTTTGGCTCAGCCTCATAACATAACTTTATTCTTTTAGGGTTTTGGGTTTAGGGTTCATACTTAAGTTGAACCACATAATTTTATCCTTTTCTAACGAGTATTTCTCTAAATGTCACTCATCCCAGAAATACTCTCACCAAAGCACGCTTAATTATGAAGTTCATAACATAACTTTATCACTTGCTTTGAAAAAGTGTCTTGAATATTTGAGGATATAAATTATTGCTTCAGTCTAATAATTTTTCATCTATTTCCGATGTACGGTTCACTTTATTCATGCACCCTAGTTTATCTTAGACGCTTTCCATTTTGAAAACATTGTAAGGAGTTATTTTTTTCCGTGCTTCACTGCCCCCAAAGGCGCCAACTTTCGTATGATTCGTCTGTGAACCGCAACTAGAGTTTAGGGTCCATCAACTTTCATTTGATTCGTCTGTGAACCACAACCCCACACCGTAGAAGCTCTAGCTTTGATAACATTATTAACAACCTAACCCACAATATCTAACGTATTGTTCGCTTGATTCAGCCCAACTCATATTAAGTTGAACATCATGGCTTTATGTGTTCATAGATGGTTTATACGTGCTTTCTAGGGGATCTCATTCATCCTCGAATTACTTCCTTCAGAGCACACTTAATTATTATGTTTCTAAGGGAACTTCATTTGCTCTAAAAAGACACTTGGGGGGTCAAAATTATTACTCGAGCATGATAATTTTCCTCCAATTTCGACATGGGATTCAATTTTCTCTTTCTTTTTGGAAGGGTGGGTTTCTAGAACGACTTTCTCAAAAGCTTCTCTGTCGGTTACGACTAAAGCGAAGCGAAGTCTAAGAATTTCAGCGTCATATTCAAACTGTTTGGGGTCTGCACGAGTCGTATGCTTTGTTCATTTCGTAGGCATGGAGTGCGTATACCGCCCCGTGGGAGTACTAAGAGGCTTATGCCCCCACTTTGAATGAATAGGAGGGCCTATACTTCTGAATCCTGTAAGGACGCCGCCAGCACCTTTCAGCTTTCCAGTTTACCCAATCAACTTCATCCATTCCTTACTTCCTTGCTTACTTACTTTGTTATCTCCCTACTTACTGGCAAGCTTAGCTAACAAAGCTTGCCAGTGATAGAGGGAGTGTAAAAGAAAGAGGGATTCGTAAAAGCAGCCTTCTTTCTAGAAATTTCATAAGCAAGCCCATGGAGCGGTAGAAAAGAATCCAATATATATGGATGGATATGGATGAGAAAGAGCCTGATGATCAAGGGCAGCTGCTAGGATGAATTCAGCCGAAGAGGAGACCCGATAGGGTCGGTGAGCCGCTAGGCGAATGATACAAGAAGTAGCTCGAGCGAAGAGGATGTGAGAGCGAAGCGAAGAAGATGCGAAGAGCGATAGCGAAGTGAAATGAGAATCCCACCATAGTGCAAAAGTGCGCATTTTTGCACTTTCTTTGTGAACTTATAACTAAGACTTTCCCTCCGGGACTGAAGGTGCGAAGAGCAAAGCGAGAGAAAGAGAAACAGAAAAACTAGAACTATGACTTTCTTTCCCTGACTTTCTTTCCGAAAACCGAAAAGCAAAATGAACGAAAATCTAAGGAAGAGAAAAGAGATTCTCATCAAAGTCAATCAATTCGAAGACGGAGACAGTCGTTCCCTTGCCGGTCTACTGCCTGGACGGTTTACATCGAAGATCGATCATCTTTGATTTGATCTCTCTTTTCATTGAAAAAGTGCAAGCATGTGTTAAGCATGTGTTAAGCATGACATAAACAGCAACAGCACCTTTTTCAATCTTCTCTGACAGCTCATTCCGATCAAAAGAGTGATAGCATGGGATACTGGCAGTGACCGCAGTGTGCTTTCTCACTTGGCTATCTACCCTCAAGATCAGAAACGAGAAAGTCATATATTCATGAAATCGTTTCTCTTTCTATTCTATATACGAGATTTGAAAGAAGAAGAGAATGTTTCTCTTTCTATTCTATATACGAGATTTTCTTGAGAATTGAATTCAAGTAGATTGGCTTTTTTTGTGCGTTTTTTTTGACAATAAGGATAACGCTGCTTGGTCGAGACCGGCCCCGATGCGGTAGCCATGAAAAAAAGGCTTTGTTGCTTAGAGAGAGGTCGAATAAACAAGTCGATGGTAGACTTTATCTACCCTAAACCAATCTTGACGGGAACAGAGATCGACGATCAAAGTAAGGACCGGTTGGGAGAGAGAAAAGAATAAGGAGTCGGGTTGGCCAGCATGCTAGGCATTGGAAGAAGTTGGTTCTATCCTCAGATCTCCACTCCTCGTCTTTCACATCTAACATGATTAGGCTTGGGTGACTCTTTGTGACGATCCTCCTTCTCGAATTACATTAGACTTCAATTCTATATAATGGGTATTCCAAGAGGAGATTCTAAGTTTTACCTTACTGAACTTGGAGAAAGCAACTCGCAAAAAGAGAGAACCTTATCTCCTCCTTCCTTCGATTCTTTCGGTCCTGGACAACAAACGCCACCCTTATGACTTCAATTGCTTATCGCCCTTCTTCGGGCATAGACTTCGACCGACATTCTTCTTCCATTTCGAACTTCTTGGAATTCCCTTGCCCGGCCCTCCGCTGCCAAATCCCCCTGACTTTTCACAAGTGCATCATATGCAGAAGAACCTCCTTCCATCCGGACAAGATTCTCTCCTGGCTCAGTACTTCCCGCCTGTCCTATTTCCTGGGGCTTCTTCCCAACCTCTTCTATCTCCTGGAGCTCTCACTTCTCTGACTTCCGTAAAAGAAGGAGTTTCTGGCGCTTACTTTGAATACAATGGGTATTCCAAGAGGAGATTCCTTACTAAACTTGGAGAAAGCAACTCGCAAAAAGAGAGAACCTTATCTCCTCCTTCCTTCGATTCTTTCGGTCCCGGACAACAAACGCCACCCTTATGACTTCAATTGCTTATCGCCCTTCTTCGGGCATAGACTTCGACCGACATTCTTCTTCCATTTCGAACTTCTTGGAATTCCCTTGCCCGGCCCTCCGCTGCCAAATCCCCCTGACTTTTCACAAGTGCATCATATGCAGAAGAACCTCATTCCATCCGGACAAGATTCTCTCTTGGCTCAGTACTTCCCGCCTGTCCTATTTCCTGGGGCTTCTTCCCAACCTCTTCTATCTCCTGGAGCTCTCACTTGTCTGACTTCCGTAAAAGAAGGAGTTTCTGGCGCTTACTTTGAATACAATGGGAAAAAGGAAGACGCGCTAACTCCAAGGCCTATTTTGATTCCGGCGGGGGTATATGAAGTCTACCAGTTTCTATTCATATGAGATAGTTTGAATCAAAAAACATTTTCGGTCAAAGAAATGGATTCTTTCCTTGCCACCTGTCTGACTTCCCTTCTCACCCGCTAAGCCAATTACTTCAGCCGGTAGAACACTCAAAACTAGCATTTTCTTGCCGCCCTATTCACTCCTCTTTACTTTATTCGTATTCCAGCCAATGAAAGAAGTTCTAGGAGTTTGCCATTCTTGGTAGATTCCATCACTTTCACTTGTGGGATATTTTCATTCCTGTTTAGGAAGCTTTGCTAACCTCGGGAAAACTAGCCCATTTGATGCTCTTTCCTTTCTATCTTCAAACTGGGACTTAGCTTAGGATTCACTCGCAAGCAGCAAGCCCATTAGTGTGCTAACACAAGCTATTAATAGGCTCTTTGCGTATGAAAACTCTCACTTCTTCGACCATCACCAAGAAAGCCCTAGTTTAGGGAACCGCTAATTCTCACTTCTATCATTCCCAGAGGTATATTATAGACATATGAAAGAGGTATTGAAAGCAAGCTGGTCCTTCCTGTATTAAGTCAGATTCCCGCAGCCTATTCTACAGGAGATCATGCACTTTCTATCGGTGTAGCCGCTACGATTGGGGATCTCACTTGCCCCATTTGCACCTCCTCTTAGGATTGACTCCCAACTCCTTCCTGCAGTTGACTCGCCACCTGTCTTAGCTATTTCTATCGGGAATCTTACCTAGACCATCCCAAGCCCTATCCTTGGGTTGACCCAAGGATAGGGCCTGACAAAAAAGGGCTTAAAGACTCTCTTTTGGGATTCCAAGCACGCTTAATTATGAAGTTCATAACATAACTTTATCACTTGCTTTGAAAAAGTGTCTTGAATATTTGAGGATATAAATTATTGCTTCAGTCTAATAATTTTTCATCTACTTCCGATGTACGGTTCACTTTATTCATGCACCCTAGTTTATCTTAGACGCTTTCCATTTTGAAAACATTGGAAGGAGTTATCTTTTTCTGTGCTTCACTGCCCCCAAAGGCGCAGGCGCATTGCCCCCATTGTATTGCCCTCATTAATTTTGAGATGTTATGGGTCCATCAACTTTCGTATGATTCGTCCGTGAACCGCAACTTAGGGTTTAGGGTCCATAAACTTTCATTTGATTCGTCTGTGAACCACAACCCCACACCGTAGAAGCTCTAGCTTTGATAACATTATTAACAACCTAACCCACAATATCTAACGTATTGTTCGCTTGATTCAGCCCAACTCATATTAAGTTGAACATCATGGCTTTATGTGTTCATAGATGGTTTATACGTGCTTTCTAGGGGATCTCATTCATCCTAGAATTACTTCCTTCAAAGCACCCTTAATTATTATGTTTCTAAGGGAACTTCATTTGCTCTAAAAAGACACACTAACACTTGGGGGGTCAAAATTATTACTCAAGCATGATAATTTTCCTCCAATTTCGACATGGGATTCAATTTTCTCTTGCACTTGCTTTCACCTTAGAAGTCTATCATCCTAGAAACCTTGCACAAAGTTATCTTTCTCTTTTCACAACTCCAAAGACACTATTTGCCCTCATCTAGACTGCCCTCGTAAAAATCAGGATGTTACATCGTCATGATTGAAATAAGAATTTGTAAACGAAAAAATATAGTTTCAAAGACAATCAAACTACAACACAAATGCGTACCGCGCGCTTCAATCTACCGAGTCCAAGACTGTCCGCACCGCACCCGGTTATAACCTTAAGAAACTGGACAGCTAGGCATTTTTTCAAAAAATAAGTAGTATAAATTTTTCATTTAAGAATACAAAGAACAGAATGATCTAGCTCTCAGCATGAGATGCTTACAAGGAATGTATGCAAAGAGCAGCAGATGAAGCTTCAAGAGACGAACAGCTTGTTTGACATGTTGCCCATGTAGATCAATCGTCACTGTGTTTCTTATTCCCTTATTTCTGCATATGAAAAATACGCCAAATAAGAAATTATGTTACTCCAAAAGCTCCTAATTTTCACAAGATAATCTATAATATATAATATATACACTAACTATTAATTACCCAAGCTTCTCCTGGGAGTTTTGAATAATTACAGGTTGCACTCCTGTATCTTTTGAAATTACAAAAACCTCCCAGGTAAGTTTACATTTCATAACATGCATACACAAATAGTTAGAGCGCTGCATGTTATGAAATGTGAACTTACAGGGAAGATTTTTGTAATTTCAAAAGTTAGAGCGCTGCAACCTATAATTTTGCACACTTACAAGAGAGATCTATCTTTTGAAATTACAAAAACCTCACCTGTAAGTGATGCAGGACAAACGACCTGTCTGCCACCCTGAAGTCCCACGAGGGGGCGTCTACACCAAAGCGGCTTTTATAAAGACCGCGGATCGTACATTTAACCCGTCTCTGGTCCCACCACAGGAAGCCGAAAGGTTGTTGAGTTGGTGATGAGAACTCACCTGAGAGCTCTTTATCAAGGAGGTCTTGAGATCGAATCTCGACCTCAACAACCTTTCGGCTTCCTGTGGTGAGACCGGAGACGGGTTGGGGTGTATGGCCCGCGGGCCTGATAAAGCCGTCTTGGCGTGACGCCAAGGTGGGCCCCCTGATGGGATTCTGGGGTGGTAAGCAGATGTGACGCCTGTCCTGCATCAGTAAGTTAACATTTCATAATGTGCACACAAAAATATCCCTCTGAAGGGAGCTTCGGAGAGATATTTTTATGCATGCATGTTATGAAATGTAAACTCAGGGGGATGTTTATGTAATTTCAAAGGATAAAGGGGTGTAACTTGTAATTATGCAAACTATCAGGGGAGGTTTCGGTAATTAATTGTGTGTCCTTATATATTTAAGAACCTGGATTTGAAAATCTCTTGGCTAGCTTTCTCGTCTGCCTCATGAGCCAAGTTCTTGTAAAATTTTCCCTGAAGCAAAAAAGCCCCAGTTGTTTTAGCAAAACAGCGATCCTCATTGTTGACGAACACAAAATAAGGGTATTTCTCTGGTTTAGAGATGGAACGGCTTCACATTCGGCGGTCGTATGGCGGTGCGGCAGTGACATTTTCTGGTCATCGAGGAGCAAAAGCATCATTTTGATGCCGACTCGGACCGCGCTATTCGTTCCACAAGCAGCGCAGAAACCCGACTCCAGCAGGATAATAAGCCACCCCAAAGTTCAAACAGACCTCCAAAATGCTTGAACTTCTTACACTTCCCTTTGGTGGGTATTCCATAGTTATTTGTCAAGCGAGTAGACAGTTAAAACAAGAAAAAGGGACAAATTCCTTGAGAGATGCTTCAATCGTAAGGACAGGAAATGCATACCATTGACACTTATAAAGAACAAAGATGACCAAATCTAGAAAATTTTAGCACAAGCTACTCTTATGAAGCACCTCTCCATTAGCTATTGTATGGATGTCTATAGTGCAATAATAAAACCGTGTAAAAAATACAATTACATTAAAGAAGATATTTCAATCGTAAGGTCCTAGGGCATACCTTTTCTGAAAGGTAGGACGCGTGGGCCCGCTCTCCTCTTGAGTACTCTAGAGTAGCCTGAGAATCAGACAATGATCATTTACAGGGACCATACATCGACCATATACTATTCCCCACAAAAAAATAAAATAAAATTTACCACGAGAATCTCACTTTGCGATAATAGCTACTCATTGTGTTCCAGTTCTTTTGGGCAGCACTCCTAAAAAGATGATAAACATCGTCTTCGTCGACTATCAAAAGTAGCAATGACATAAGTATCTCCTTCAGAAATTTTTCATGCCAAATGGTATAAAAGCAAACTATCAGTATTGTTTGATTCAAAAAAGGAGGTAAAAGACATGAAACAAACTTTGGAGGAAAAGAGAGCTATACAGATCCCTGTAAACCGGAAAACCTTCCTGCATATGAGGAAGAGAAGAAGCCGAAGGCTTCAGGAGAAGGAACTGGATATATGGTGAAATCCTCAGGCTTGACTTGCGAGCTTTCACTCGAGGAAGGGTTTTCACAAAACAAACCCTCTGTTCGTATAACTTAGCAATGTCGTCGTAATCGAGTAGTCTGTAATCATTGTCATCTATAAAGGCTACCAAAAGAATTTTGAGTTCAGGCGGTAGATTGAGTCTCCGTTTGGCGCGGTGGTTTAGTTATGAACCGTCGTTCGTGACCGCCCGACCTCACCTAAGAAACTTCATCCACTTTTATGTTCAAAACTATTTTTTTTTTGTGGCAGTCAAAACTGTTGTCCTGCCAAACATACATTCTATAATGGTGGCGTTTTGTCCAAACTCACCGGGGAAAAAACGCCGCGCCAAACGGAGCCTGACTCTCAGTCCTGCGGGTGTTAATACCAAAACAATCAGGATTATTGATGATATTTTGACACACACACTTGCTCCAATTGTACAACAATATATATTATGATTTTACTTTTTTTGTGAAACTTGTATTTGCATTAGAAAATAAACAAGAAAACAAAAATACAGCTATTGCATAGTACTAAATCCTCTAACAACCTAGGTGAACTTCCCAAATCATTCATGTGGTGCCCATGCAATGAATTCTTCAGCTTGCACGCGTTCTCTAACTCCCCCTAAGCACGAAACAAATGGTGTTGCTGCATATACATATCTTCCTCAAAAAAAAATTAACCAAAGGATGCAAATAATAATGGTGAATATTGATGACCGCTAAATAAGTAAATAATGACATCAAAATAAAGTGAGTACTAATAAACTAAATAAAGTAAATGTCAGTTATAGCAGTAATCATTGACATGCGTTCTTAGCACATCGCGTCGTAGCTGCTCGACAGAGACTTCTTGGTCGAACTTCTTGGCAAATAGAGACAATTGGATACCATGTCTTGTCGATGGCTCCTTGACATTGTTGGCTACATGATTCTCTTTAGAAATTGAAATAAGATTTACTCTCTAGAAATTCTCTCAAGGGTTTGTTCTCAAAATTCTTCTTAGAAATCTCACAATGATTTCTATAGAAATTCATTTTCAAGGCTTCTGTCTCACAAGGATTCTCTACTAAAAGATTGACATGCGTTCTTAGCACAACATCTCGTCGGAGCTGCTCGGCAGACTTCTTGGTCGAACTTATTGGCAAAAAGGATCTCGATAGAGACAATTGGATATCATATCTTGTCGATGGCTCCTCAACACTGTTTGCTACATGATTCTCTTTAGAAATTGAACTAAGATTTACTCTCTTAAGTGTTCGATCTCAAAATTCTTCTTAGAAATCTCACAATGATTTCTATAGAAATTCATCTTTCTAAAGCTTCTGTCTCACCAGGATTTTCTACTAAAAGATTGACATGCGTTCTTAGCACATCTCGTCGGAGCTTGCTCGGCAGAGATCTTGGTTGAACTTCTTGGCAAAAAGGATCTTGATAGAGACAAATGGATACAATATCTTGTTGATGACTCCTCGACACAGTTGGCTACATGATTCTCTTTAGAAATTGAACTAAGATTTACTCTCTACAAACTCTCTTAAGGGTTCGATCTCAAAATTCTTCTTAGAGATAATCTCACAATGATTCCTATAGAAATTCACCTTTCAAGGCTTCTGCTTCACTAGAATTCTCTACTAAAAGTTTCTCTCAAGAAATTCTTTTTAGAAATTGAACTGTAATTCTCTCTACAAGTCCATCTCTCAATAATTCTATCTCACTATAATTCTCACTCAAATGTCTCTCTAAAAATATCATCCAATTCCCAATTCTTCTCCAATCCACCAATTTCTTTGTGAACGTAAAGTTGAGCTAGTTCAAAATGAATTTCTAGTTTGCAAATATTCATGCTCCGCTTGGGAGGCTGTGTAGTGGTTTGCATTCATTAGATTCAATAGTGATATCACTAAGCCTACAATTTTATACATCATTTTGTGATACCATTGATTAATTGTTCAAGTATTTCAAGTATACAGTCATTCTTGATTAGTTTGATTTTTACTGCAAGCCTTGTTTTTAAACTCAAAGTAAAATTGACTCACTATTTGTTGAAACAAGAATAGTACTTCTCTATTTCCAATTGAGATTGCCATCATGAGAGATTGAGAGTCACTCTTCACGGAGAAATAAGAATTTTGGAATGGTTTTGCTACCTTCGGGAACAAGAGTACTAGAGGAGAAAGTTTTTTAATGTAAAAACTATAAAAGTGTCTTAAGTTACTTTGACAGCTTGGCAATGAGATGTAGTGTAGTAATTTCTCTTTAGTTGGTTACATTTGTTTTCATGGTCTGTGTTATCTGAGAGAAGGATGCAGCGAGTTGGAAGGTTGATGTTAGCGGAGGTTGGAGAAGAAGGGGGCAACAAGGGCAATAGCTCGGAAACTTGATGATGTAGGGTAGGCGGGAGCAGCATCGAGTCATGCAACAACAGGGCCAACAATGCATCAGAGGAGGCTAGGGAGGAGAAAGTATAGATGAAAGAACATATAGAAGTTGAGAATGTATTGAGCTTGAAAACGCATCGAGGAGAGGTAGCGTTGTCAAGGGCATGGCAGCTGGGAGTTGAGGCTGTGGAAAGATACCTCTGATACCATGTCATTGTGAGATCATGTGATTATATCTAATGAACTGAAAATGTTCTATTTATACATGTCAGGTCATAAAAGCAGCATTCTAAGAAACAAACAATAGAAAATAAAAAGGAAATGGC
This sequence comes from Platanthera zijinensis, assembly GCA_039513925.1. Lineage (NCBI taxonomy): Eukaryota > Viridiplantae > Streptophyta > Magnoliopsida > Asparagales > Orchidaceae > Platanthera > Platanthera zijinensis. The sequence goes on along the minus strand of CM077078.1, from coordinate 282,978,420 downwards.
TGGTAACAGATTGGGGCAGGAAATGGCTGGTAACAGATTGGGGCAGGAAATGGCTGGTAACAGATTGGGGCAGGAAATGGCTGGTAACAGATTGGGGCAGTTCATCAGTTACTAGGATGTATTGGAAAATCGTATATTGAGAGTTGAGTGTTTACCGCAGTCAATAAGGAAAACAACCATAAATTTGTATCTTCCATCAAAACAAAAGGCTCAAGTGAGGTTTCATTTTAGGTGATAGCCCAAATTTTAATGATTACCCTAATAAAAAGATGCACCGTGCTCCCAGATTTTCAATAGATAAGTAGTTTTCTATATAAAAAAAGATGCTATGTCAAAATATATGAGGGTATAAAGACCGTGTCTCTTTACAATGAGTAAGGCTGAGAATTAACGAGACTGGAGGTTAAATTAGTTAGAAAAAACAAGTTTCAACTATGAAATAGATCAAAAACATAATAATAGCAGAATTATCAGGACAATGAGCTGCAAATTTCTTCTTAGGAGGACTGAAATAAAGACATTAAATATTTAACCTACGGTATAAACCAATGTAAATCTGAAGGACAAAAGCATAGTAGAAATGCAAAGAAGGATATACCAATTCTAGATTCTGATAAAGGCTCTGCAAAGTCTTCAAAACTGACCCCCAGCCCTTGACCAAATGATTCAACTCGCTTTACGACCTCCTTCCAGCTCTTGGTGTTTCGTACATTGGGTGCTTTAGGGGTATTACTAAACAAGGACTCTAGGACCATTTGTTGGAGATCATGAATCACGGTTCCAGTTGTCGAGGAAAATCGATCCTCCATTTTCAAAGGAACCTTCAAATAATCCCTAAAATGGCACGAAGACGGCATAGTACAAAAAATGTATCAGATATAATTTGACAACATTAAACAAGTCCAGCACCAAAATATGTTGTTTTTAAAGAGGATGTGTGGTGGTAAAAAACAATTTAATGATATTGCAAAAACTAACAAGCAAATTAAAATAACCGGATATTTGGATAATGACAGAGCTCATAGTATGTAACTGCTATGTCAAATTAAGGAAATAATCTCAGTATAATAATTGGAATCTTGTTATAACAACTAAGACAGATTCATTTGGTTGCTTGAAACTAGAAACCATGTTTCGCAAAATGAAGAAAATTGTTAAATCCTTATTTGGGTGGATGTAGTTGGTGGTAAATACTGAAATTCAAACTCCCCAAACCTTTCAAAAAAAAATTCTTGATTTCATTTTCACAACAGAAAGAGTGAAAATGAAGTGACTATTTTCTAAATATTTTTTGATATACAAGCAAGTAAATGATCCATGAAAAAAAATAACATTCAAGGAAGTAATTAACATTTTCCGGGTAGGGTAAGATCAACTACATGTTTGGCCGCAGTTGTCATTAAAAATCAAGAGGTATGTGCCTCCCAAGATACAAAAAGGATTGATTCTCTTGTCCAGCCAAAGCCCAAATCAAAAACTTTAGAACATGAGATGATAAAGAATTTAAACATGTCATTTCCCTTGTGTAGGGGATACAAACACAAATTACCAAAATACTCCTAACACACAAGGACCGAACTAGATTAATGCACTTGCTATTCGGGTTCATTAATGCACCTATTATTATGGTCCGACACATACACAAAGCATACTACACTCATATATATAGAATGCATCCCTACGGAAAAAAACAACATTGCTCTCAAAGTCTTGGAGAGAGAACAAGTTAAGATTGTCGGCATTCATCATCTATCGTCAGTGCAGTTGAAGTCAACCAAAGTAATATCTTCATCTTCAAAGCCAAGGAGCATGAGCAGTCCTTTGATTAGACACTGATGTATAGGAGGATAGGGATGCACCCATAACAACATATGCTTGAGTAGTCCTCTCTTCCATGGCTGTGAAAATCGTTGTCTATCCAAGACGCGGAGCCTATTCCAATTGGAGGCTCAAGAGCTCTACGTAATCATTTGCATTGGAGATTTCAGAACCACTTCACTAATCTTTTAAGGGGAGATTAAGTAACCCTTACCGAGACTTTCCACTAGGATTCTCGCAAACCTTCACAGATCTTTTAAGGAGATTATGAAACCTTTATAGAAAGGGGTTGTTAGAGAGAGAAGGGAACCTTAGCAGAGGAAGTAAGAATAGCCAGCCGAGTCTCAACAAACAAGATCACGGTTACATAAAGAAAAGAAATTAAAGGATACTCACAAATATTCACAGATCTTTTAAGGAGATCATGTAACATATATAGAGAGTGAAGAGAAGAAAGGGTTGAGAGAGTGAGAGAGAGGGAATGAGATCATGGTTACATTAGCAAAGGAAGTAAGAATAGTCGAGTCAGCAAATGAGATCAAGGTTACATAAAGAAAGAAATTAAATCTATATTTATTACAGATCTTTTGCTTCCTCTTCCTCCTCATTCTTTTCGCAACTTTGAACTTCAACTCTTTGTTATACTTATAGAATCCCGAGGCCTTGAGGAGTGGAGAAGGTTCAAGGTCATTTTATCTTCTGGTAGTCTACTCCAAGTCCTTCACAGATCTTTTAAGGAGATCATTTAACATTTATAGAGCGTGAAGAGAAAGGGGTTGAGAGAGAGAAAGGAACCTTAGCAGAGGAAGTAAGAATAGTTGAGTCTCAGCAAACAAGATCACGGTAATATAAAGAGAAGAAATTAAAGCTACCTTTATTACAGATCCTCTTTTTCCTCTTCTTCCACATTCTTTTTGCTCGATCGGTGATTAGATCTTTGAGTCCTTTTGAGAAGCCCAATTCACTTCTTAGCTTTTCTCTTGAAAAGGCCAAAGAAGTGCTTGTTGAGGTTCAAGTCACAGTCATCGAGTTTTTCGAAACAACTAGGAACGAGGAGAGAAAATTGTGTTGTTGTTCGGGCTTGGATCGGGAATTTGATACAAACAAAACTCAAAGTCTTGCAGTGCCTCCCAATACATGTGATGTATGCAACAAATAGTGATGACAGTCGTAGGATAATGGAGAGGAAACGATGTCGCGGTCGTGTGTGGGAGAGGGCTGCCGAGATATGTGAAAGTGATGGAGCGGTCGTGATTGGAAAGGTGCATGCATAATAGTGAACAAATGTGTCAATATCATGCCAAGAAAAGGGCTATGCAGGGCTATTGATGCTATCTGTTCGACAAAGCCTCCAATGGATCGTACAAGTGTTAAGGATCTCATTGGTTTGTGGATTTCTATGAAGGAAGGGAAGGAGAAGGGAACAATAGAGTGATCGACACAGAAACTGCGTGGACTGAAAAGAGAACTACTATGGATTGAAACGTAAATTACTATGGAACTCACGACTAACTCTAGGCACTCTTTAAGATTAATCTAACATAAGAGAATAAAGATTTATCAAAAAATGTTTATAGCCCTCCCCGTTAAACCATAAGTGGGTATTATGAAAATAAACTATAATCTTAAACAAAATATGAAAGAAAGGAAAAAAATAAATGTCGTTGACATCTTTCCCGGCGAGAATAAATGCGTCAAACTTGGTTGTGTTCATGATCCTTCCATGTCACACAATGTGCACAGTAGAAAATGATCACAGAAGGAATGCATTCACAGGAGGAAGGGGCGTGATTGGGTAAGAGAAAGAAGGAATGTCACACAATGTGCATAGTAGGTAGGGATGAGTAGCAGGTTGAACTAAGTTGTTAGCACATGAAGAAGCTGGCACAAGGGATGATACTTGCATTAAAAATTGAGAGACATACTACTACTAAAATATAATCTAGGTTGATTCCGAAGCTAGCCAAAGCCCTAATTCAAAACCCTACAACGTGAGATGATAAAAACACACAACCATTCCCTTATTGAGGGATGCAACTCACATAAATTACAAAAATACTACAACTAGTCAATAAGATCGCAGCTAGAATGCACCCACTATTCAGGTTAAGACGCGTACATACACCATTCGTATACGTAACATCTCATACCCATGGTTAGAATGAGGCTTTAAGACTCTACGAACACATGGACTGATATTGACTTTCACTTTAATTTATGTTGTCCCAAAAGGCAACACAAAATAATTGAAGCAATACATTAAAAAATGTTCTTTGGGTTTCTAGAATCTTTGCAACAATGCAGCAAAGGAAAACCAAACCGCCTGGGTTGAGTATATTTTCAAATACAACAACAACAGAACCCATATAGTCCCCAATCATTGGGGGTATGGGCGGGGGAAGATTGGAAACAGACCTAACCTTTGGCACTATGCACAAAGTGGCTTCTCTCAGAGGAGAAATACCTAGGCTCTCTATTTGTTTGGGCGTTTTGTTGTTCCGTTTTGGGCAAACGCCGCCGGAAGGAGGGTAAACAAATGAACCTCCGGCAGCGTTTGCTCCGTTTCCACCCGCCCGCCTTGAGAAACGCCCTAAAAAGCTCCGTTTCGAGCAGCCACCTCCCCCCTCCGGTTCGAACACTCCGTTTCCACCCGCCGGATCGACCCGCCACCGCCGAACCAAATGTAGCCCTAACCTTTGACAATAAATACACAAACTGACTGCTCACAGATACCACTGAAATAGTGACCCCCTATACCGTCACGTTTGCTGCGGAATCATGCCCTCAAATCAAAGCCAAAGACATCAGAGAGGGCAGACCCAAGAATCCATTTTGATTTATGTGCACATAACCATGCCTCCTTCATTCAGCATCCAGAGCATTGGCCTTGCTCATCATGAGTATATTTTCAAATATTGAAACAAATTAACCTAGTTGTTCTCCAACTTTGATGCGGTCGGTGATGGAGGCAGGACAAACAGTGTCTGCGACACGGCGGAATTCCACACTGTTGGGTCCATTGATCTCAATGTCCTGAATTTGAAGAAGGCCTAGCAAAAAATGTATACACATGTGGTGATCTAACTTGTGTTCAAATTTAGTGATTGCAGGTTGTCCTAGCAATAATGATGGGACATGTAGCCTAAATGGCTAGGTCAGGTAAACACTTACCTAAGATGTGGATAGATAGAAATCTGTCTAAGTGCACAGGCGTTGAGTGAAGGTTACTCACTCAACGCCAGATAACCTAACAATCTGAGTTGACCTCCAAGGATAGCTAAAAGGTTTGCACTTATGAGTTCAAGGGTAAACCATAAGGTGTGGAGCTCAAAGGAGCTCCAAGTCTGCAGAGAGAACAAGAACAACATTGGGCTGTTGACAGCTCTTGCAGAAGACAAAGTCTATCCAGATATAAGAGCAAAGATCAGGGCCCCTCTATCATATTCAGATAGTGACTCAGAGATGGATGAAGCTGAGGAAGGTGAATGCAGACGCTATGGGCTGATAGCTACTCCAGAAGAAGAATCCTGTCAGGATCAGCCTGGACAAAATCAGGTATATTCCCCATCTAGCTCATTCTCAAAGTCTGGATATGAATCATGTACAGACTCTGATGCATCATCATCAAGTGATGATGAGAGTGCTCTTTCAGAAGATGATATCAATCAATTGATTGAAAATCATGGTGTGCTTCTGAAAGCTATCAAAGAAAGCAAGATGCTTGTTAAGAAGCAAGCAGAAGAAATTGTCTCCCTACAGCTGACTGCTTCCCAGCAAGATAAGACTTCATCTTTGTTATATCTGAAAGTGAGGAGAGTTGGTCATCTGAAGACCACATTGGCGTTGAGAGCGTTGAGTGACCACGTCTAACTAACGCCTTGTGCTTTTGCCATGTTTTCTGTATTTTAGGTGTTGAGAGCGTTGAGTGAGCACTCCTCACTCAACGCTTCATTTTCCTGCTTCTTCAGCATCTTAAGCGTTGAGAACGTTGAGTGAACACGCCTCACTCAACGCTTTTTGCTTTAGCCAGATTTTTTGAATCATGGCATTGAGAGCGTTGAGTGAGCATGTCTCACTCAACGTTTTCTGTCGTAGCCAGATTTTTTTGCTCCTTGGCGTTGAGTGAGTAAGCTCCACTCAACGTATTTGGATTAGCCGAATTTCTCCGTCTGAAAATTCAGGTTCTGACTGAATGATGATCAGTCAACGCTTTATCATATGCCTCACTCAACGCCTGTGGACTTAGTCAAATATCAGCACAGATTTTTTGTGGCTTTGACTTACAAGGCAATACTCAACGAATATAGAGTATGGCGTTGAGTGAGTGATACTCACTCAACGCCTGTAGACTTAGCCACTTTTTTACCCATTTCTTCTTAGGCTTTTACTGCATTAGCCTAACTCACAGTCTTTTGCTGTATAGCGTTGAGTGAGTTGACTTCACTCAACGTCTGTGCACTTAGCCACTTTCTCAGCTTGTCACTACTTTGGCTTTGACTGCATAGACTCCACTAAGCGCTATAAGTCATCTGGAGTTGAGTGAGTAGCCTTCACTCAACGCCTGTGGACTTAGACAGATTTCTGTCTATCCATATCTTAGGTAAGTGTTTACCTGACTTAGCCATTTAGGCTACCTGTATCATCATTGTTACTAGGATAACCTGCAATCACTACACTTGAGCACAAGCTATATCACCACATGTGTATACATTGTTTGTTAGGCCTTCTTCAAATCCAGGATAATGGGATCAATGGACCCAACAATCTCCTCATATTTGAAGAAGTCAAAACCTATGACAATGTATACACTAATACAACTATGTAACATATACAGTAAGCAATAATCAGTATAATTCAGAAATAATGATTATCAACAAAATGATTTTCATTTATCTTTTAATGAATAACAGTTTTTGTGCATTTAACAAAACAACACATATTCCTTAAACCCCTTAAGCAGAACTTGAAACTTTTCAAGTTTCAGGTTCCCTTATCACAATCTCACTGCCCTTTGGTTTTTTGACTGTTTTCTCTTCAGCAACTGCCTTCTTCTTTCTTTTGTTATCTTTCTTGTCTGTTTTAACTGTTTCAGCTTCTGCTTTGTCTTTCTGCCTCTGAAAGTAACTAAAGGGTTTGGGGAAGTACTTGGAAGGTTCAACTGTACCAGGAAGCAAAGTGTTAACATTCTTGTTCTTCCAGTAAATTCTCCTTTCAGTGTCCCTCTTTTTCATTTTCTCTCATTTCATTTTGTTGTACCACTTTCATCTGTCTGACCTTTTTGTTTTGACCTGATCCCAAGTAAGCAAAATGATGGATCTGGACTCAGGACTCCATTGTTCGAAATCAGATCTCTTCTCCATTTTTTCTCTATATTTCCTCTTCCTTAGCCTGATTTCTTCCTCAGTTTCAGCAGTAGTCATCTCTTTTGTCTTTAGTGTCTGGTCTACAGTGGGACTGAAGGAAGGAATCTCAGCAACAATACACTGTTCTCCCTACTGGGCACCAGCACTATCACCTTCTTCTATGTACTGTGCATACCCCTGATTATCTTGTACCTGATCAGCAGCAGACATTCTGTACAAGGCATCTTGCACTTGAGCAGGCATCATTGGGATGTTATCATATTGAATTTACTCCATTCCCAATGAGTCTCTCACCATATTGGTTGCCCAGACCATGTTTTCAGTATTAGTTCTTATTGTCTCACTCTCCCCCTTTTTGACTTCGTCAACTATTTGAATGGTTTGGGAGGTGCAAGTCTTGCTTCTTTCTGTTTTTAGATGGTTAACTCCAGCAGTAACATGATTCTTGACTTCCAGCATATATAGTCATCAAGCAGCTCAGTACAGGCATCCATCTTGGTAAAGATTGCTGTATTATGTTTATCCCTCAGAATTTTATCAGTAGTATGAATGGTCAGCATGTTCTGAACCTGACTATTTTGATTTTCTATAACTGTGACTGCATTTTTGCCTGCCTCATCCATCTTGTCCATGGTGTAGTCCACAGTCAGAGCAGCTCTTTTAAAGAACTTGACAGTTTCTCCTTTCAGCAACTTAACTTCAAATCTGATCGATTTGATTTCTATGGCTAGATCATTTCTGATATCCTTAAGGGTATCATCCACAAAATTTTCTAATGCCCTCCTCTCCTCATCCAACATACCTTTCAGTTGGGCAAGAGAGGTGGAATCTGGTTTGTTTGAGCAGAGGTGCCTTCAACATGAGGTTCTAGAATTTGCCTGACCTCTTCCTTCTCACCAGAGTCAGTCTCATTTTCATCTGTCTCTTTTTTTGGCATTGAGGAATCAATGAAGGCATGACAGAGGTTGAGGGGGAGATTCAATCTGAACTCCCTGCTCAGATAGAAATTCACAACATTGATTCCTCAATGTCAGAAAAAGAGACTGATGCTCCAGAAAAAGAGATAGATGAAAATGAGACTGACTCTGGTGAGAAGGAAGAGATCAGACAAACTCTAGAACCTCATGTTGAATGCACTGCTCAAACAGACCAAATTCCACCTTTCTTCCTTGCCCAACTGAAAGGTATGTTGGATGGCCAGAGGAGGGCATTAGAAAATTTTGTAGATGATGCCCTTAAGAATATCAGAAATCGATCAGATTTGAAGTTAAGTTGCTGAAAGGAGAAACTGTCAAGTTTTTTAAAAGAGCTGCTCCGGCTGTGGACTACACCATGGAAAAGCTGAATGAGGTAGGCAAAAATGCAGTCACAGTTATAGAAAATTAAAATATTCAGGCTCAGAACATGTTGGTCATTCATACTACTGATAAAATTTTGAGGGATAAACAAAATACAGCAATCTTTACCAAGATGGATGCTTGTACTAAGCTGCATGATGACCATATGCTGGAAGTTAAGAATCATGTTACTGTTGGAGTTAACCATCTAGAAATAGAAAGAAGCAAGACTTGCACCTCCCAGACCATTCAAATAGTTAAAGAAGTCAAAAAGGGGGAGAGTGAGACAATAAGAACTAATATTGAAAACATGGTCTGGGCAACCAATGTGGTGAGAGGCTCATTGGGAATGGAACAAATTCAGTATGATAACATCCCAATGATGCCTACTCAAGTGCAAGATGTCGTGTACAGAATGTCTGTTGTTGATCAGGTACAAGATAATCAGGGGTATGCACAGTACATAGAAGAAGGTGATAGTGTTGGTGCCCAGTAGGGAGAACAGTGTATTGCTGCTGAGATTCCTTCCTTCAGTCCCACTGTAGACCAGACACTAAAGACAAAAGAGATGACTACTGCTGAAACTGAGGAAGAAATCAGGCTAAGGAAGAGGAAATATAGAGAAGAAATGGATAAGAGGCCTGATTTAGAACAATGGAGTCCTGAGTCCAGATCCATCATTCTGCTTACTTAGGATCAGGTCAAAGTCAAAAGATCAGACAGAGAAAAGTGGTTCAGCAAAATGGAATGGGAGAAGATGGAAAAGAGGGTCACTGAAAGGAGAATTTACTGGAAGAACAAGAATGTTAACACTTTGCTTCCTGGTACAGTTGAACCCTCCAAGTACTTCCTCAGGCTCTTCAGCTACTTTCAGAGGCAGAAAGACAAAGCAAAAGTTAAAGCAGCTAAAGCAGACAAGAAAGATAACAAAAGAAAGAAGATGGCAGTTGCTGAAGGATAAGAAGTCAAAAAGCCAAAAAGTAGTGGGATTGTGATAAGGAGACCTGAAACTTGAAAAGTTTCAGGTTCTGCTTAAGGGGTTTAATAAATATGTATTGTTTTGGGAAATGCACAAAAACTGTTATTCATTAAAAGATAAATGAAAATCATTTTGTTGATAATCATTATTTCTGAATTATGCTGATTATTGCTTATTGTATATGTTGCATGGTTGTATTAGTGTATACATTGTCATAGGTTTTGACTTCTTCAAATAGGGGAAGATTATTGGGTCCATTGATCCCAATATCTTGGATTTGAAGAATGTCTAACAAACAATATATACACATGTGGGGATCTAACTTGTGCTCAAGTTTAGTGATTGCAGGTTGTCCTAGCAACAATGATGAGACAGGTAGCCTAAATGGCTAAGTCAGGTAAACACTTACCTAAGATGTGGATAGACAGAAATCTGTCTAAGTCCACAGACGTTGAATGAAGGTTACTCATTCAACGCCAGATGACTTATAGCGTTGAGTGGAGCCTATGCAGTCAAAGTCAAAGTAGTGGCAAGCTGAGAAAGTGGCTAAGTCAACAGGCGTTGAGTGAAGTCAACTCACTCAACGCCATACAGCAAAAGGCTGTGAGTCAGGCTAATGCAGTAAAAGCCTAAGAAGAAATCGGCAGAAAAGTTGTCGAGTCCACAGGCGTTGAGTAAGTATCACTCACTCAACGCTATATTCTATATTCGTTGAGTATTGCCTTGTAAGTCAAAGCCACAGAAAATCTGTGATGATATTTGACTAAGTCCACAGACGTTGAGTGAGGCAAGCTCACTCAACGTCATATGATAAAGCGTTGACTGATCATCATTCAGTCAGAACGTGAATTTTCAAATGGAGAAATTTGACTAAGTCCAAATACGTTGAGTAAAGCTTACTCACTCAACGCCAAGGAGCAGAAAAATCTAGTTATGGCAGAAAGCGTTGAGTGAGACATGCTCATTCAACGCTCTCAACGTCATAATTCAGAAAATCTGACTAAAGCAAAAAAGCGTTGAGTGAGGCGTGCTCACTCAATGCTCTCAACGCTTAAGATGCTGAAGAAGCAGGAAAATGATTAAGGCAGAAAGCGTTGAGTGAGGAGTGTTGCTCTCAACGCCTAAAATATAGAAAGCATGGCTAAGGCACAAGTCGTTGAGTGAGACGTGGTCACTCAACGCTCTCAACGCCAAGCATGCAAAAAAGACTGAAGAATAAGTTAAGGCAAAAAACGTTGAGTGAGGCTTGCTCACTCAACGCTGTCAATGCCTAGATAGACAGAATTCTGTCTAAGTATTTTGGAGTTGAGTGAAGCTCACTCACTCAATGCTTATGCTAATGTTGCTTGATTTTGGCTAAGTCCACAGCTGGTGACGTCAGCAAGTCAGCAAGTCAACATTATTCAAATTGATAGCGGGAAAGCTACAGTACAAGCCAAAAGGCGTCGCTGAGCTACTGTACGACAGTTGGCGTTAAAGCAAGGTTGTAGATGCCCGTCAATGGTGTGGGGGGTCTACTGCTAAAAGAGTCGTTGGGTTGCAATCAATAAAAGGAGAAGTCTTTTTACAGAAAAAATAGTTGTTGGTGTTGTTCTTCTTCATCGTCATTGTTGCTGTGACTGAAAAACAGGAGAAAGCTCAAGACAACAAGTCTGAAAGCACAACAAGTCTGAAAGCACAACAAGTTAGCTGATTGTCTTCTCCATCGACATCAGCAAGATCAGAGAAAATCTCTGAAGGAAACAAAGTAGGATAGTTGGTGCCATTTTCCATCTGCACCAACAAGTTCTTCACAGATCCAGCTGTACAACTCTGAAGATCATTTACTGGAGGTTGTGAAGAAGAAGTTAGGGCTGAATCTCCTCAGCTCGGGAAAGAAAGAGGAAGCAGAACAGTTGTCTGCAAGTTGCTTCCAGTACAAGCCAAAGCAAGATCTACATCTTTGTTGCTGAGAAGAAGTTGGGCTGGGATTCTCTCAGCTCAGGTGCAGCAAGTTTTACCGCAGTCACTTCTCAGTTCCAGCAGGAAAAATCCATGGTACTGTGAAGAAGAAGCTAGGACTGAGTATATCTCAATTCAGGTAAAAGTAGACTCAAGAAATGTTTTCCTGGAGTCATAGTGGGGTTGAGTTTATCTCTGTCCAGAACCTTGGCACAGAGAAACGTCTCTGGTGTCAAGATCAACCACACAACCCACTTCCATCTTGTAGGATCCTTTTGGATCTTAGTGGTAGGAGCAAATTTGCTCTGAGGTATGATCCTTTTGGATCTTAGTGATAGGAGCAAATTTGCTCTGAGGTAGGAATCTGAGCTGTAGGACTTGGTTTCAAGTCTGAAGTTGGTGAGTCATTCTCACTGAGCTGTAGAGCACTTGTGCCTGAGGTAGGATCTGGCTGCAGATCTGAGGTAGGGCCTTTGTGCCTGAGATTGTAGGAGAGTCATTCTCTCTGAGATAGGATCCCTAGTGGATCTGAGGTAGGGATATCCTTCCAGCCTGAGATAGGTGATCTGCTTATCACTGAGTTGTAGGCCCTTGTGGCTGAGTGTAAGTCTTGGAGGAGACTGAGAGATCCTGAGGAATCTGAGGTGTAAGCTCTTTGTAGCAGAGTTTTGGAAAAGTGCCTAGTCCAACAAGATAGTTGGATAGGTGGGAGGGAAAGTGGATGTACCCTTATTAGGGGAATCACTATAAATCTTGTGTGTTTTGTGTGTTTGTTGTGTTGCAGGTTACATATCTTGAAATCAAAGTCCAACCAATTAATAAAGCTCATAAAGAAAAGAAAATAAAAGATAAGTCACTAAGGACTAAGAAACTTATTCTCCCCCCCCCCCCTCTGGGTAATTTAGCTATCCTTGAAATCAAAGACTTTCACACGCGATCATTTCCGTCGTTCTAATCGGAGCTATGGGATCCAGCTCGGCGTTCCATCAAACCCCTGTCACCAGCCGAGTCTCCAAAAAGAAACCGTTCAAACAAAAAAGGGCAGCTGTGACACAAGAAAATTATTGCTGATAGGCAAATACATCCATACACACAAGAATGATTTAAAAAAAATCATGCTGTGAAAAAGAAGTCAAGAATTCAACTTTGTAAGATGTATTATACGATTTAATTATTGTCATCAAATCGGCACTATAATTCCTTTAAAAATTGGAGTCATGTAGAGATGCAATATCAGAAAAAAAAAACCACATTGACATGTAATATACATGAAATAATGGTTATACGCCAAGATTGATGATATTCAGTTCGAATTCATCATTCACCATGTAGAAACTGCCCAATCTAAGAAAGAGAATGCTAAACTAAAAAAGATATGCAAGAGTTTACTCACCTACATCCAGAGCCTACATATCGCATGTTATCATGCTCTTTTGCAGACAGGTAATATGTTGAGACTGGTGGCTTATCTGCTAACTGTGACAGGACATGCATAGGATATTGAAAAAAGAAAATTCATGTTTGTCAATCTCTTGTAGGGTGACAGTGTAATCTGAAACATTGATAATCATTGTGAACTGAAAAGACGAAGCATAGGTAGAACTTTGGATGTTAATATATCATAAATTTAAAAATCTAGAATTAACAAAAAGAAAGTTGAATGAAATGACGGCGCCATAAAAGTAAGCAACAAGAACTCGAAGTTTAAATTGTTACCCCGAAAGAACTTGAAGAATTTCTTGAAGGGATCTTGCTTAGTATTTCATATTGGTTTTCTGAATTTTTCACAGAACCTTTTCTATGTACTTCCTTGAACTGATTATTGGACAATTTTGATATATCAAGTAATGCATCCAAGGCCTGTAAAAAAATGATTCTAAGGCATTCTGACATCAAATTATCATTTAGAAGGAAAAATTTGTAACAAAAATAATAGAGCATAATAACTTAAGAATTTACTCATTTACATTATAATGCACTAAAAGATGAATTTACATATAACCACGTCACCTCCCCTTCTATCCTCTCGGGTACACCAACTTTAGATATTGGTAGCTCCACCCAGAGCTGAGGTAAAAAATAGAGGAAATATGAAAACAAGAAAATCAACGTTCCAGTTAATGGTAAGGCAAAGGTCATTCTGGCCAGACGACAGCAGCAAAAATTTGCGTCCAAGGAATCTGTAAAACCATTGCAGTAGCATCATGTGTCTTCTGAAAGTCCTATGAGTTGACACAATTTCTTAGGAGAAAAAAAATAGCGAAGTCAAACTAGTGGACAAAAAATTCAGCTGCTCACACAACCTAGACAACAGATTGATTACCCCCAGAAACAGTCTTGACATCGAAAGCAGTGAAAATCAACAGAATATAATATGCAGCCGTTGCCAGGAACTTTGCAGGCTCTCAAGATGAAGGTGGAATTCCATCTTCAGACATTGCGGGCCAGAAAACATGATTTTTTAACATATTGGTTTTCATCGCCAATCGATTGTACCAGCAATTGTCAGCTCTTAAATGTAGTACTTTCCTCATACTCTGGGCGAATCGGTGAAGTGGTGTATCTTCTATTGCCTAAGCATGGATGAATTCAAAAGGGTCTTCCATGATTCCCAAATATAAAGGTGAAGAAGTGGTGTATCTATCGTCTGTTGCCTAATCATAGATGAATTCAAACGGTCTTCCATGTAACCAAAATACAAAGGCGGTTGGCCACACGATTGAAACATCATATTCATTTGACTTAACTGTTGATGCCTAGCTATTCAAAAAGGATTGTCACCAACAGTTTCATCAGAAGGGCATAGATTCCCCGTTGAAAAAATAACTAGGATGGATTCAAGTAAATTTTCTCATCAACTTCCATCATTGTACTTTGGGAACAGCACACGTCTTCCTAGGGAGAGCATTGTTATGTACACGGTGATGCAGGGCTGGCGTTACGCCAGACTGCCACCCTGGAGTCCCGTCAGGGGGACCACTTTACCGCCGCACCAAGACGGCTTTATCAGACACATGGACAGTACACCCCAACCCATCTCCGGTCCCACCACAAGAAGCATCTGGATCATCTATGCGGGCGCAAGACATACTGTTCTAATTAAGGTTGTTGTTTCAGATGAAGTATTAGCCATTAGGATGACCTGGGTGGAAATATTCAGTAGTAGGTTGGGTGAGAGAACTTGATGGAAATGAGCTTACCACATTAGGCTATTTGTCATTATTGACATTTTTAAATCATCGGACGGACGACCGGAGCCTGCGATGAGACCGGCTCAATTTTTTTCTATTTTTTTGTGTTCTTTTATTTTTGGAGATCTATTATGAGAATTATATTAAGTTGTCTGATCGAACAATCTGAGTCACTGGATCCTCTTAACTTAACCATCCCCCATATATATGAGGCTCTTAGGTTTTAGGGAAATTGAGAGTTGGTTTCTACGCAATTGACACTGTTGTTCCTCCTTCGGTGTGACATTGATGACCCTGTGACGTGAGGACGCCGCCGGTCCCAATTTTGGGGGTGTCGATCCCCCCATCAGTCGCCATCCTCGCCTCTGGTAAACCACACCTTCCTCCATATTCCCTCTCCCACGCCCATCAACCGCTGTTTACACCGATTGATCCTCCGCCAACCGTTGTTTCCACTTATTGATCCCCTGACAACTGTTGTTTCCTCACTCCCAACCACCACACTTCCAGCCTCTGACATCCCCTCCCACAACCCTTGTCGTCCTCATATCCTCCTCCAACCCCCAAATACCACCTCATGACACCTCCAAATGATGTCTTGATCCCTACAAATAGCAGCTCTTCTCAACCCCCCCCCCCCCCTCAATAGTCGGCGGCTACAATTCCAGCACTCACCAGACCCTATTCCTCTCCCCAAGCAGCACTCAACTATCTTCAACCCTCCTTCAACCCCATTCTTAATCATCCCAGCACCTAGACTTCATCTAATCATACCACAACCCTACAGTTAACCAACGAACCAATTAAAGCCCTCACAAAGCCCTAACCAACCATCCCAACTCCCAAACAACTGCCCTCCCTCTTTTGGCAGCCCTATCCTACAATTGTCCTCCAGAGTACCTATACCATATCTACAACCACCGGATATTGGTTTCTTAATTGTGCATCATAAGTTATCGTTTGATTGAGTGCATTTGCATCGCATTGGGGTTATTCATTATTAATTCATCAAATTGTGTGTGTGTGTTCATTCAGATATTTAGTTCAATTAGTCATAGTTCTATTTTCATTTGTCGCATGATTGTTTGCATTCATTTAGGATTAGAAAATAGTGCATCTATTACTTATAGATTTGTCTTGCGTCAGAACTCCTCTCGAGTTTGCCTTCACTTCCTTTTGTTCTACTGTTTTAACTATAACATGAGACTTCCATATAAATACAAGATCAGTTTTCAAAACTCTATTATGGGTATAAGAATGTTGTCGGAGGCGAGGCCGGGGTGGAGATGACGGTGACAGAGATACTATTAAGCCTTGACCGCGGCTGCACCTGTGGCCGCGCGTGTACGGCTCGTCTCAGTTGAAGCATAAGCCCTTAGCGAGTCGTTCCATCATCTTGTCCCGAGATAGTTTACGAATCTCTCGGAATGACCTGGTCGAATGCCCGGGTCGGTGGGTAAATAGACCTCCTGTGCCAGTTGGAGGCATCACATAGCCTGGCCAGACTCATCGCAGTCACTAAGTATGGAGGAGGCTCGAATTCGACATCAAGTCGCAGGCGTTCGCGAAGTCCGACGGTGAAGATGCTGACCTATTCTCCGGGGACAGTGTGACATGTATCAGAAGAAGTTGAAACTGGTTCAAATATTCATCCACGGAGCTCGTCTGGCGGAGTGTTGTGAGGGCACCAAGGGGTTGTTGCGGATTGGAGAGCCGGAACGCAGGTTGCAAAATCGCTTGAAGTCATCCCATGTCAGACCCGACTGATCAGTGAGGAGACAAGTGGCCCAAAGCAAGGCCGAGTCGAGAAGGTGGAAGGAGGCCAGAGGAAGTCGTTTAGCTGCCGAAGTTTGTTGATGACCAAAGAATTGTTCGCATCTAGTGAGTCAGCCCAAGGGATCTGTTTTCCCATCGTAGGTGGGGAATTCTAACCGGATATAGCGCGGCTGATTTGCAGCTTCAGGCCGTAATAGGGTCTGCTGTGGCGGCTCATGGCGGTAGCGGAACTTGACTGCTACTGACGTGATTTGTGGGTGGAGTGGTAACAAAAGTATGGGGCAGTCAGCTCATTAAGTCTGGCAGTGATAGTGGTCATGTCGTCCCGATGTCGGATTTCGGCGTCCCGAAAGTGTGCTTCCATGGAGTTCATCACTGTATGTATCACGTACTAGATGGAAGCCGTAAAATTTTGTAAGTCCCCCGTCGGTTTACTTGCTTGTCGAGAGGAGTGGGTGGCTGGACGCCTAGAGTCGTCGGAGGCGACTAAATTTGTGTTGCCGCGAGTGTCGTGTCGTCTCCCAATGGTGGTGTCATAATTCGGACAAGAAAATATACTTCGATCTTTGTTATCTTTATGTTGGAGGCGAGAAATTTGGTGTGGACTGGTTGTCTAAGGCTAATTAATTGGCTCAAAAGAAATTTATTCTGGCGCTACATGGGGCTCAAGAAAAAACTGACTAGGCATGCATTTTCCTTTTGCAAAGCCAATAAAACTCGTTGTTTCCTTGTGCAAGAAACACGTCGAGCGTAATGGCGAAGAAATCGTCGAGCCTGTCGCGGGTAGCCGCAGTACGCCTTACGCACGTGATTCCTTCTGTTGCGGTCGACTAGGTCAGGGAACGGCGGCGAGGTCGCTAGAGGTTGAGCACGGGCGTCGAATGTCGCACACAGGGGGCCTGCGTCGGTAGAGGATCTACGCCGGCGTGGGAGAAATATGGCGGTTTGGGTCACAAAGCGGAAGGAATGCTTCGGAAGTTGTCGTCGGGGCTGATGAAGACACAGTGTGGCGTGTTGGTCGTTGTTGTCGTCAACTTTAGAGGATCGCCCAGGATGTCGCCTCTGTTGAATCGCAAGGCTTGATCTGATCTGAGGATGGAGGGGTCGGATGCGCTGTTTCGAGCGGCTGTTTTGCGAGCCGTGAGGCTTGGCTATCGTGTCGAGGAATATGCGAGTACTGTGGATGTTCAGCGGCGAGGTTGGTGTTTTCGAATTCAGAGAGGAGTCGGGGTTGTTTGTTGACGTTGACGTGATGAATGGGAAGGATCCAAATTGCAGCGGCTTTGGAAAGCGTCGCCGGACGAGGGAATGTTGTCGGAGGCGAGGCTGGGGGTGGAGATGATAGTGGCGGGGATACTACGAAGCCTTGACCGCGGCTTCCTAAGAGGAGCGTGCTCAAGGGGAGAGAGAGCTTCCACAATCTCTTTTAGGATTAGAGAAATAGAACTTTCATTCATACCGATACAAGACCCACTGGGTCCCTTAAATAGAACATACAATCGACATCAAACAAGAAAGAACATTAGAGGAAATAACGACAGACTTGGACATACGACTAAAAAGGACACAACATAATTAACGACGTCATATAAGGACCTGACTTTTATGACATAATAAAAGCATATTCGAAAATAAATAATAATATGTAATGTCACTATTAGACCTCTAACAAACTCCTAAGATGATACAATATCCCGCTAGTGGGAGCGAGTTCTTAACCACATGGAAAAAGGTATGCAAGAGTATAAATACCGAAACTGAGTTCCAGATTGAGCTTGATTTTTCTCATTTTTCTCAGAGGGCAAAAGAATAACATGTTGCATATGAATATATGATACTAGTATCCCGCTAGTGGGAGTGAACTTTTAACCACATGGAAAAAAGTATGCAAGAGTATAAACACCGAAACTAGGTTCTAAATTGAGCTTGATTTTTCTGATTTTTCTCAGAGGGCAAAATAAGAGCATGATGCATATGATACACAAGCTGTATTGAATATCCTTTAATGAAACCATGAAATATCAAACATTCTCTTATCCGCATCTACAAGCATGCACAATTTCTCCTACATAATTATTCTTCAATATTAACTCAAGGTGTATTTCCTAATGTGCATTTCCTAATGTGCATTTCCTAATGTGCATGTTCAAACCACCTAACTTTACTTTTTATTATATTATCTTCAATAAACGTCACTCAGACCACTTTTTATATAACTATTCATGAATGTACCTTTTCTAGTTTTGTTACACATCCACTTTTCTTAATCATAAAAAAATGAAATTTCCTAATCCATATTCAATGTGCAACCCTCTAATAAGATCCCTAAAATTATCAATACACATGCACAAAGTCATAAACCTAAATAGCCCTATTCATTATGAAATCATTGCTACTCTTGTCTAAAGAATATGATCGCCTCTTACGGATTGTCACCAGGATTCATGGATATACTCAATGTTCTTCTAGTAAACCTGGTTAGATGGCAGCAGGTTTTCATGATTTTGTGCCAGCGACAGTTGTCTATAAACTACCTCCAATCGTAAATTAAACTTTATTTTGCACTGAAAACTCAACCCCAATGGTAATATTTTAAGATAGATGCAATTAAAAAGTGTGCTTATAATAGAAGAGAAGCAATAGTCTACCAAGTAAAATGACAAAAATCACATGTGATAATTTAGAAAAAGTACATGAAAAGGACCAAATAAGCAATTAGTGCCAACAATTTGGATAAACCATTGGTTAAATCACATAGCAATTTAGGAATAAACGCCATATGTAATACCAGAGCAATGATTAGGTACTCATTTCATCAGAGATACTAAAGATGAATCAAACAAAAAAGAAAAGAAAAGAAAAGTGTAGAAGAACTCGAAATCTTAGTGCAATAGAAATAAGTGAGATGCAGCAACTCAGAATACACAACAATGTTGAGAAAGAATATCTGGAGTACCTTTTCAAGTTCATATCCGCATTGACCTGCAGATCAAAAGTTGGAGCAATCAATTTAACACATAGTAATAATCCAATTATTATCACAAATAACTAAAAGAATAACTTCAAAAAAAATCATAATTAATACATAATCACAACTAGAAGGGGAGCCTTGGCGCACCAGTTAAGGTGTTGCTGTGTGACCTTGAGGTCACGGATTCGAGTCCTGGAATCAACCTCTTGCAAAAATGCAGGGTATGGTTTGCCTATATTTCACCCTTGTGGTGGGACCCTTCCCCGGACCCTCGCTGCATGGGGATGCTTTGTGCACCGGGCTGGCCTTTTTTATTACATAATCATAACTACATAATAAAACTTGCAGCATCTAAAGATGCCCAAATCATTGGAGGAGAATCCATACAAATCAAGTTGGGTTGAAAAAAAAACTACTCATTCTTGGTATTAACAAGTCATGGACACTAAACTAATTGGTCGAAGGGGTTATGGAAATTAATTCAACCAACAACCAAATATAAAGGCTTATGTTAGAGAAGTAAAAGTGAACAGAAAGTGGATGGATAAAAAAAATCAAGAAACGGTCTCCAATGAATATTGCATTCACTGATTGGATAGCTTTCCCTCCTCACGATCTTCCTCATATAGATACTAAAAGACTCTTCAATTTCACAATTAATTAACACACAAAAATTCTTTGTATTACTAAGCATTTAATATTTATACTTCCCCGTGTGACTCCTTAGTTTCCTCATGCTTCATTTTTTGTTGTCGCACGCATCACAACTGATCCCTTAATCCACATACTCATTATAGCAGGATTAGTATCTTCATCTACCGTGTACACCAAACTTAGGCAAAGGTTTCATGGATCATGTCACTACAGAAGAGAGTACACCAACCAACACTTGTTGTTCCCATAGGGTAGGGGTCAAGTGGTTGAATAACAATGCCTCTGTCCAGGAAAAATGTCTTGTCCCCAAAGAAGAAAGTGGGGAGTTGTTAGCTCTATGGTAAAGTCGAATGCAGGTTGTGGCCCTTCCAGTAGACAAAGATGCCTAGTGCTTCCGACGAATGATGCAGGTTAAGAGCATTGTTTGCATTCAAAATTTGGGTCAACCACGAATTCTCATGGGATAGTGCCTTCCACTATGCGCTCATGAAGATTGATCGGTCACAATCATTGACTATGGATTGAGAAAAGACATGGACATGGGTAATTTCTTGTTCAAAGATCCATGCCACATACTGTATCATATATGGATGGTTGTAGGGGAATGAAAAAACTAACTAAAGAATTAGATGACCACTTAAAAATAGCAATAAAACACATTGGGACTTTCACAAACGCATGATGAAGTCCATCGTAATTTCATCCTTATGAGGGTCAGATTTTGGTAATGATTGGAGGAGATAGTTTGGCACAAATTGTATTTGGTACATTGACAGATAAGGCAAGTGTTGACAAACTGCTAAATCGAGCAGAGCATCCAGTGTCAGTAAAGGGATGAGATAAGGTGCAAATATGTACGAATAAGAGGCCTCTGATGATAGCACGAGGAGAATGAGTGTGAGGGTAATATGAAAATAGAGAAGTACAAGTCACATTATATCTAGAGCTGTCACTTAAAACCGAAAACCGCAAACCGAACCGGAACCGCAGAGAACCGGACCGAACCGTTCGCAAATTATTGGGGTTCCGGTTTTAATTTTGGAACCGTGAACAACATTGGTCCGGGTGTGGTTCTTACATTTTATTATCCGGACCGGAACCGGAACCGGAACCGGAACCGCAACATACAAGTCTCAAATGGTTTCAAGATTTTTAGACCCGATCCGAACCGGACCGAAGTAGAACCGAACCGCACCCCGTTTATTATTATTATTATATTCATGGTTTTGAGAACCGGACCGGAGATCGAATCGGTGAGTTCAAAGGTTCAAGATCCGACAGGTTGGACCGGTCGGACCGGGGTCGAACCGTCCTGTAAAATTATAAAATAAAATATATAATCATTAGAGCAAAAATTATGACATATTGTCAAATTATATTGCAAATCAATATATCATAAACCACAACATTAAATGCTAACGTTGTGTTATATTTTCTCACAAAAATACGAAATAATAATAATAATTATCTCAAAATAGTAACGAGCTACTAAATTACTAATATTTAATTTAAATCATAGTCTAATGAGTCAAATCACACGAAGAAGACGAAGAACTGGAGAAGGTATCGGCTAACGGTAGTTTCACAAAGACAATTGGATTTTATGGTCGAATGCTTGTTTTGGAGAAACCAAATAGTTAACTATGTCCCAGAGAACTTTAACAATTAATCTAAATCATTGGATCTAAAATTTATGCTGATTTTGTGAACTGCCCGGTCAGCCAAAAACCGGCCCGATTTCCGGTTATCCGGTTCAACCGGTCGGTTTTCCGGTTCCTTGTCGGTTCTTGGCCAGGACGGTTTTAGGAGCCTGACCGGACCGCCCGGAGGACCGTAGCGCGTTCAACCGGTCGGACCGTCCGGTCCGGTCCGGTTTTTAAAACGTTGATTATATTGTTATTATTTTATAATTTATCTATAATATTTATACTTACTATCACGAGTGAAGCTGGTGCAGTTTGAACTCAAACCGCAATCACACTAAATGGGGTCGATTTTGGACCGAATAAAACTTCACCGCATAAAAACCGTATGGTATGGTTTGACATTGGTGCGTTTGGAGTCAATTTTTGCAGTGCATTTTTATTTTTATACAGTTATATAATATATTTTCTATTTTACTTACATATTTTTTTGAAATATTTTATTTAAAAAATATAGAAGATATACAACTACTGTTTATTAGTAATCATGAAAGACAACTAATTGTAGGCGGTTGTTACGGTTGAGCATGTCAATGAGACGTTCGCAAGTCAACTAGAATTCGTGGCAAGTTTACACGCGGAGGAATATAATTGATATTATCCCACCGATCGCGGAAAAGACCGTCGAGAAGTGTCCAACATAATTATTTTTATTTTGATATTGTTTTGAGTTTTACTTTTTGTAGCCCGCTTTTATTTCATTCCGTCAAGCTTGATTTTGGTTTTAGTTGGAACCGATTGGAACCGATTTGAACCGGACCGAACCGCATGGAACCGGACCGAACCGATAGTGGCCGGTTTGGCTTTGGTTCTTGTTGAACCGGAACCGGAACCGTTGACACGGCGGTTCCAAAAATTAAGCTGGAACCGGAACCAGAACCGGAACCGGTCAAACCAAATAAGGTTTTGGTTCTAATTTGAAGAACTGTTACCTTAGTGGTTTGGTTCATGATTTTAGTAGAACCGGAACCGAACCGGAACCGTGACAGCTCTAATTATATCATCCTCCGAATTAGATGGGCCCCTCTCCATCCAAAGTGGTCGTGAAATGTCCATAAGAACTCTAGCCTTGGACCTCGGTATAGAGAGACGGTACATTGGTCATTGTTTTCCTTGCTTTGTACTCAAAGAAACAATTGTAACCAAGATGTTTTTGTAAATCCATAATAATTGCGCAGATTAGATACTTTGCGGCTTCCGTTTGAGTACATATCAAAGGCTAAGGTGGTTGGTCAATGCCAAAAATATCACCCCATAAGGCATGGCATCAATGTTGGGCAGTGAGTACTAATGTCATAAACTCAATCATGTAAAATGATTTATGTTTGTGATGTTGGAAAGGCATGATTAAAATTTGCCATCATCCGGTCATCTTGCATGCAGATAGAACCAATCCTAGATTGGGGTGCATCATCACATTGCACAATGAGCTTCTTATTGAAGTCGAGCATGACAGCACTTGTGCAGAGATGAAAGCTTGTTATAGGGGGAGGAACGTAGCTTTTTATGACATGAGTCAACTGAAAATATGGGCAGCTTATTTTCATTAAAGGATGGTTAGAGGATGAGTGGCTTGTCATAATCTTGATAATATGGTCCGGTAGCACTTCTCTAATTGTAACCAAAAGGCCATAAAATGCTTAGAATGATCCTTGGATTGTATGGGAGCAAGAGTATCACGCAGATATCATACTAATCTCCTTAAGTTATTTGTACGTGATCTTAGTTGGATAGGCATTGTTGTATGGGATCTTATTACTAACATAATGGTGGTTGGTCACTAAAAGGATGGGGGAGAGGATTTTCGAAACTAAGAAAATGAGGTGTGTCGGGAGAGCTTGCTGTAATTTTAATGAAAAGTGATAGTAAGTCTCAAGCAGTCATGAATGAACTACGAATGGTCTTGAATTGGACGGAAGTAGAAAATCACGCTAGAATATCATTACTAATTTACATGGGTTGTCAGTACACAACCTTGTTTTACATATTATAGATTTTTCAAGCATTTTTTTGTGGGGACTTATTACCAGAATTTTCAATTAAGGAGATGAGGGATTGGGCGAACTTGTTGTAATCCTTTGCAAAAAGGCGGTAGACACTAGTACCCATAAACCCCACAAATCCGTAAACAACTCGAATGATCTCTAATCTATGAGAGATTGAGAATCAAGTAAGATATCATTACTAGTCTCCCTAAGCTGTTGGTGCATGGCTTTGATTTACATATGATAGATTTGTTGGGCATGCTTTCTGGGGTCTTATTATCAATACTTATGTGGCCCTCCAATGAGAAATCAATGCAATCATGTCCAATGGCTACTTTTTATAGCCAATTTATGATTGCTAGGATAACAATTTAATGACTGTTGATAAAAATGAATTTAATGCTTCTATCCTAATTGCCTCATAGAAGAATGAACATTCTCCTTTTATTGTACCTGGTAAGTAATTAAGAAGGTAGCAAATGCAACATTCACGCATCCTATAGTCATTCCCTCCTAAACGTCCTTCACTCGTATTGTCAATAAACTATACTTCCAAATTTCTTACCAAAGTTCCCATGCAGTATGCGACATCACAACGTATTCATTGGTTCAGTGCGTCTATCCTGTGGTTATTCAGGTTGCAAACGGTTACACCAATTTGTCCATTGCTAGGTGGAGTTCTTCTGTTCGAAAGAGGAACTCCCTTCAGAGATTAGAGATATTATTCGTGAGGACCGTGATCGGCACCAATGTCTCTTTAATTTACAAAAAAAATTATAAGCCACTACTAAAAGTTTATTATGTAAGTTGATTATGTATTCCAAAGATTAGTGCATATGAAAGTTGATTATGTATTCCAAAGATAACTGTTTGACTAAATACCCCGTAGCTCACATACAAGAAAGCAATTTTCCAGGTGCAAGTTACCTCATTGCTTCAACCTTCGAGGATGTTCTACATGCATGCAGATTAAATGAAGTAATTATCTCACCATAATGTGCAGTTCAATGTAAATGCAATATTAATTAAGTATGTATATGCTGTTCTCATGAGCAAATAACTATTGTGATGATAAATATACAAATTTCCTTCTCTGATGCTAATGAACTACTTTGGTTATGCCATATATTTCATCCATTAATGAGATCCTATGATTCTAAATTCCCTCACTTGCATAAACAAATAACCAAACAGAATCAAAGTTGAAAATCGCAACAACAAAAAAAACAGAAACTCACTTAAAACATCCCTTACGGCCCCCATGCCCAGCTCTGAATCACTGGAAAGCATTGAGAACAAAAACTCCTCGGCCTCCTCGCAGCTATAAGCCCAAACCGCCGGCTGCTCCTTCGCCTTCATTGGATCACCCCAGCCTCTTCTCCTGCCGCTGCAAGATGAGACTGATCTCCAATGATCCTTCCCAATGACACCAGAAACCATGCCAGTCGACGCAGCGACCCTCTTCTTCTTCTTATGCTCGCGCTCCTCTTCTTCCCGTACGAATTGGGGCTATCCCCCGGATCAACGAGCTCCGCGCCCAGGATGGCCGGCGGCCTTATAGGCGTCGCCGCCTGATTCTTTGTACGCCGAATCGATCTGTTCGAGAGAAAAAAAGGGGGAAAACGGAGATGAGCCAGTCCAGGGATCGTTTCCCCGGATCCTCGGTTTCCTCGATTTCTCCGGCATCCCCGACTAGGGATTCCGGTGACTTGTGGCGAAAGCGAGAGGGCTCCGCCCTGGCTTTGCTTTTTGTCTTCGTCTTTAACGGCATCGTCGCGCTTGGTTGATCGATCGTGGGGGGAACCTGCCGTGTCCAACAATGAAAGATTGCTGCAGGAAAATCGGAGAAGACCTCGCCCAGGAGAGAGACGATGAACCGTAAATATTATATATATTATATATATAAATATAAATATAGTATATGTGCATTTACCGCAGTTTACCGCCCCGTTATCGACTCAACGGTCCTTTTTTGTGAAGTTCAACGGTCTCAGAAACTTCCATTGCGAAAAACAAATTTACTTTTATTTTAATAATACTAGCATATATTCCCGTGCAGAGATGCTCTCCGGCGGACGCATCGGGCGGGCTTCGCCCGTGCTTCGGGTGGTCTTCTTCTCCACACATTCCACCATCTCGGGGCTACGAGTGGCGGGGGTGCGGCGCCGAGATGGTGGATTGCGTGAAAGCGGGACTAATAACAATATAAATCGGGGGAGGAGGAGGAGGGCTGCACTGGAAGAGGAGGGGGGGGAGGAGAGGGGCGGGCCAATCGTCGGAGACCGGTGACCCCGGCGGGGGTTGGCCAGAGGAGAACAGGCAGGGCCACCGCCGGCGGTGCCCCTGCCCTGGTGAGCTCCGCCAAATTTTCATTTCAGCCAGCCGTCGCCGACGGAGGCGGCGCCTGCCTGACCGGACCCCACCGCCGGGGTCGCCAGACGCCGGCGACGCCGGCGGGAGTAGGCCGGAGGCGAACCGGTGGGGGTCCGGTCAGGCAGTCGCCGCTGGCCGGCTGAAATCCCAAATTTTATTTTTATAAAACGGCGAAACTGGCGGAGCTACAGGGGCAAAACCGGAAGGGCGAAAATAACGGATGCGGCACTGTAGCAACCAAGTATTCGCGTTTATATTAGTATATTAGTATAGATAATTAGAGTGTTGTTATCGGCTCAAGAGAATTTTTTTGTGTGTGCGTATGCACGCTTATTTTTTCGTATGCGAGTAAATCTGATCATGTAATATTGATTTCAACGGTTCTGATTGACTTCAAGATACCACTGTATTCGAAAAATACGGTCATATTTTTTGCAAATGATCTGGACCGTTGAAAACAAGGATCAGACGGAGCTTTCTCCGTGCTATCGGTGTATGCAGATCGAAAAATATTTTATGCGGATCAAATTTTTGTAGATCATTCATATTTTCTGCTCGAGAAATTTGTCATTTGTGTGTCACAGTCCAGCAGCCGCCTGCAGCTCTTCTCCGTGGATCGACCATTTCTTCTAGCCGACCACTTCATCCTCTAGTTTAGCAAAACTGCTCAATCAAGTCTCGACCTAACCATTGCCCGCCGCCCTCTCCACCATAGCCGACGGCAGCTTCAAGCATGACCTTGCTTGTTGGATGGTCGGAAACTACTCCTACGTCTCGTCTTTGAGTGATTGTTGGACCGAAATGATGTTGTTTGTGTGATGGCCGACTTTCGTCGACATTGTTTGCCTCCCGAATCGTGTTACCGACTTACTCGCCCAGCAATGGGGCTGGTCCGAGCTCGATTCCCAGTTTTTCTCGGTCCAGAGCTTGGCTCCCCCATTACTAACCTGTCAAGAAATAGTGTTGGGAGTGCTGAATAGATGACTTGGGCCCATACTGAGAGCAGCTGAATGTTTCATTCAATCATTTACTTTGAAATATACATGAAACTGCAACTTCAGTTGCCTGCATTTATCACTTAAAAAAGACACGTTGCCTGCATTTATCTTAAGAAAAAAAAAAGACATTTTAATCGGTATTTATGGCCTGCACAAAGCCAAAAACAAACTGCATATAACATCACTCTATAATTAATCATTCCTTTTTAAAAAAATACTAGAAATTCAAATAAGTGTAAACGATTTTATAAACTGAAAAAAAAACATGAAGGGCTTGGAATCAAATGCAGGTTCAACTAGGTTGAGAAAAGATTCACGTATTCATCAATTCTTTTAGGGTTCGTTTGATTCGGCGTTTTGCTCAGGCGGCGGGAGGCAGGGGTGGATACAGAGGGGGGCCCGAGGGACACTGGCACCCCCAGTATTTTTCAAAATGATTAGTGTATATGGTTTCCTCTTGCCGAGGCAATGAATTTTGACTACTTATGCGTCAAAAACGGTGGTCAGCTGAGGAAGAAACAGCTCCGATAAGATTGAAACGTTTAAATTTTTTTTTTTATGAGAGAAGTTGATAACTGGCATCTCATGTTAAAATTTCTAAAATCCAGTAAAGCTTTCAAAAAAAATCTTGTGCACCCACATTATCAATTTGTGCACACCCATTATTAATTTTTTGGATCCGCCACTGGCGGGAGGAGAGGGCGGGTTGTTGGAACCGGAGGGGGGAAGTCGCGGTTGAAATCCCTCTGTTTTCCTCCTTTTCTCATGGCGCGGCGGGTGCAAACGCCGTCACAGGCCATTTAGTTACCCGTTGTGCGGCGGCGTTTGCCCCAAATGGAGCGTTCCAAACGCTGCGTCAAACGAAGACTAAATTAGGGGTGGAAGTAAAAAAACTCAATCAAACCGTCTAAACCGTAAACCGAATTACACGGTTCAATTCAGTTTTCACGGGCCACGGTGCGATCAAGGCTCTGTTTGGCACGGTGGTGGCGGTCATGAACATGAGGTTGTCATTTGTTAAAGCTCATCTAAGGAACTTCATCCACTTTTATGTTCAAACAGATTGTGTTTGTTAAATGATCCTTAACGAATGACGTTTTAACTCATGCGTTTACGACCGCCGCCACTGTGCCAAACGGAGCCTAAGATTACAAAATTTAAGAAAAGTGTTGGAGACGAAGGCTATTCTGTGTTGCGGGAGCATTGGGTGCAATGGTAAGTTTTATTCATTGATTTATGATATATTATGCTACTTCAATTTGAATTGATGATTTAGCAATTGTGCAAATGTATTGTTGTACAACTCATATTTGTCGAGGGTGGACCCCTCCAGAGCCAAGTCAGCAAGTTAAGATAGAAGTCAGAGTAAACGCACAAGACGGCGGAAGACCTTGGCGAGTATGGCGAGCTCCACTTGCATACTCGTCAGGTAGGCGATTAGGCTAGCTGCTCTCCCAGCCGAGCGAGCTCTCTCAGGAAGTCGTCTAATTGTCAGGGGTGGAGCTATAAATAAGACCTCCCCTATTTGGATTGGCCTATAAATAGGTCCCTAGGGGTACGAGGAGACGACTTCGAATCTCGCAAAAGATCTCGACCGCCTTATTTCCTAGACTCTGAGCTGAGTCATTGGATCCCTTATTCAGAGAGACAAGTAGCGAGCTCGTTGTTGAAGCCGGGAAAATTCCCTACTCCAAAAATCAGCTCAAGGCAGCCTAAGGTTGTCGGCTCAACGATTTGGCTCGACGGTTAGCGGGCTAAGACACAGAAGTCATCGAACAACAAACAGGATCTAAGGTGCTGCGACTGGAAGGTCTCACCATACCTGGAAGCTTAGAAGAAGCAACCCTTCCACAACCAAAAATGTCCGAGCAGGATACGAGGAAGACTAGCTGGTAACTAAGTCGCGGCAACTAAAGGGCATAGTCGCTAAGTCGCGGCCAGTTTTCTCTGAAAAAGGAATTCAAATGCTCAGCTGACGTCCAAGAAGAAGAGTTAGCGAGATCTTGACGAGATTTCCAAGTGTCCCTCCTCGTACCCCTGAGGTCCTATTTATAAGGAAATTCAAAGAGATTGGGGTCTTATTTATAGCCACACTCCTCGACGACTAGGCGATTTCCTGTAGAAGCTCGCACGGCTGGGCGAGTAGCTAGCCTAGTCGTCTACGTGGCGAGTATGTGAGGGGAGCTCGCCATACTCGCTCAGGCCTTCTGCTACCTGGCGCGTTGACTCTGACCTCTGATGATCTTGCTCTAGAGGGATCCACCCTCGACGAATACGGGTTGTACACTCGCGACTATCTATCTTAGTCGTCGTGACTTTGTTGTCAACTAGTCTGCCTCGTACCTTGCTCCGCCATATTTGATTGTAGAAGGGAAGCTTCTTCTAAGCATTCAGGTACGTGGTGGGACCTCCTTGCCGCAGCACTTGGGATCCTCTTTGTTGTCCGTCTTTTTTTTCGTCCTAGCCCGTTTGTCGTCGAGTCCGACTACTGAATCAGTAATCTCAGACTACCTTGATCCGAATTTTGAAGCAGAGAATTGTTGTGAAATCGGATCGAGTTAAGCCGCGGTAGCGCAACGGAATTTCACGAATGAGCAAGAACCAATATCGCGCAAAATAAAATACGGAACGAGATTCTAGCATACACAGACGACACAAAAGATTACGTGGTTCGGAGTTGGGATCCTACGTCCACGGGGAGAGCGCGCCAGAAAGATCCACTAAAACAGATGAGGTTACAAGATACAACAAGAGAAAACTGAAAACACTGTCTATCTTCCCTGCTGGAATCACCGCCTGCTTCCGCCGCCTGATGCCGATCCCGCCTGGATCAGCCGCCTGAAGCCGCCGAACGCCTGGAGTCAACTTCTGGAGGCCGGCCGGATGCCGCCTCGCCTGAGGTGACCGGATGTGCCGCCTCCGTTAGCTCCGCCTGTGTCGCCGCCTCTGTGCCTGCTGCCGCCGTCGCCGCGCCTGATTCCGCCGAACCTCTGGGGCCTACTGCAGGTGGCCGGCCGGATGTCGCTTCGCCTGAGGTGACCGGATGCGCCGCAACCTTGCGCGCCAGATGCCGCCACCTGCTGCCGCCGTTCGTCGGAAGAACCGCCTGAAAAGCTCAAAGCTTTCCCTCTCTGAATTCTCACTAGTGTTGTATATTACTGAACCATCTCATGGCTAAGGGAGGCTGATCCCTCTTTATAATAGGATCAAGAGTCATCAATATATGGAGATGAACACATATGGAGGGGGTTGCCAAAATAGGTCTCAACCAAATAGGAAGAACATCTCCTATATTATATCCCCCCATAAAGCATTTCCATGTTTGGGACTCCCCTAATTCTTCCCAAAAAATCAGCCCCCTCACTAAACCACTTCCTAATCAGGATTAGGACAAACTAAGCAAATAAAGCTCCCTAGGATCGATGACATGGCGCTGATCCTAACGGTCTGGGTTTGGGATGAGGTGTCATAATCCTAACAATCTCCACCTTGACGTCTCACGTCACAAACAAACTCCACCTTGACGCCTCACGCCACAAACGAACTCTTTCTCGAAGCCTAACAAACGTATCTGTACCTCCAACCCGTATCTCCCCTACTGGCAACTACAAGCCCCCTCTCCCTGGGGTCCACCTCGATTAACATGCATCAGAATGAGTCAAGTCAAGACCGTTCTTGAACTTGACTCCTGTCACTGATTTCGTCTGCATGTTCGCACCATTATCCTCCGTAGAGATATTCCGCAACTCCATGCCTCCACCTCCAGCGAACTCCCTCGACTCCTGGTGGCGCACTCCAATGTGCTTTATCCTTGCACGATAGACCGTGTCTTTTGCAAGACAACTAGCACTGTGCAGCTCCACCTTCTTCTGAGTAAACCTGAGTTCCTTGGTGGGACTCCTGAGACAGATGACTCCCCTTGCGGTGCCTAGGCAATTCTGAGACAACACCCTGCTCTTCTTCCCAGACTTCTCCTTTCTGAGGAGAGCCTTATGAAGACCCTGCTGGACGAGGACGGCCTTTATGCGCTTCTGCCAAAGGCCAAAATCAATATTACCGTCGTATCTAGAAATCTCGAATTTTGCCGACATTGTCTTGCTCGTAGAGCTACTGGGCGATCAAGATGATATTCGCGGAACCGATCTGGGAAGATAGGGAGCGGACCAATGTCGTCACCCACCGTTGACCCAAATCAGAAAACCGGAACGTCCAGACGATCACCCCCGCGCAACCTCGCTCTGATACCAATTGTTGTGAAATCGGATCGAGTTAAGCCGCGGTAGCGCAACGGAATTTCACGA
Organism: Platanthera zijinensis; assembly: GCA_039513925.1. NCBI lineage: Eukaryota > Viridiplantae > Streptophyta > Magnoliopsida > Asparagales > Orchidaceae > Platanthera > Platanthera zijinensis. The sequence goes on along the minus strand of CM077078.1, from coordinate 282,947,030 downwards.
ATGAGCAAGAACCAATATCGCGCAAAATAAAATACGGAACGAGATTCTAGCATACACAGACGACACAAAAGATTACGTGGTTCGGAGTTGGGCTCCTACGTCCACGGGGAGAGCGCGCCAGAAAGATCCACTAAAACAGATGAGGTTACAAGATACAACAAGAGAAAACTGAAAACACTGTCTATCTTCCCTGCTGGAATCACCGCCTGCTTCCGCCGCCTGATGCCGATCCCGCCTGGATCAGCCGCCTGAAGCCGCCGAACGCCTGGAGTCAACTTCTGGAGGCCGGCCGGATGCCGCCTCGCCTGAGGTGACCGGATGTGCCGCCTCCGTTAGCTCCGCCTGTGTCGCCGCCTCTGCGCCTGCTGCCGCCGTCACCGCGCCTGATTCCGCCGAACCTCTGGGGCCTACTGCAGGTGGCCGGCCGGATGTCGCCTCGCCTGAGGTGACCGGATGCGCCGCAACCTTGCGCGCCAGATGCCGCCACCTGCTGCCGCCGTTCGTCGGAAGAACCGCCTGAAAAGCTCAAAGCTTTCCCTCTCTGAATTCTCACTAGTGTTGTATATTACTGAACCATCTCATGGCTAAGGGAGGCTGATCCCTCTTTATAATAGGATCAAGAGTCATCAATATATGGAGATGAACACATATGGAGGGGGTTGCCAAAATAGGTCTCAACCAAATAGGAAGAACATCTCCTATATTATATCCCCCCCATAAAGCATTTCCATGTTTGGGACTCCCCTAATTCTTCCCAAAAAATCAGCCCCCTCACTAAACCACTTTCTAATCAGGATTAGGACAAACTAAGCAAATAAAGCTCCCTAGGATCGATGACATGGCGCTGATCCTAACGGTCTGGATTTGGGATGAGGTGTCATAATCCTAACAGAGAATTCCCTGGCCTCAACAATTGTTATTTTTGTTATTAAAGAAATATTTAATTTTCATCATTCAAATTAACAATGCAATTTTATTAAATTGCAAAATATTTGATATTCATCCTTCAAATTAACCATGCTATTTTATTAAATAATATTGTTTACGCAAGTTTTATTGTATTACAATTATACCAATGATGCTCTACGGTTCTAAATTTTGGGCATTGAATTGTGTACATTGTTAAGTTGATTTTGAACTTTAAAGTCATATATATATTCCATCATCTCCACCTACTGACCGGCATAGCGGACTTTTCTCCAACCCGCCCATGTGCTTTGAATGGGCAAATGCGAGGAAGTTTCTTGGAAAAATGCTAAGACATGTGAAATGGCTTTATAAAAAGGGAGGATGGCAAGCTATGAATATCACACCAAAAGTCAAATCAAAGAGAGGTAAAGTCTTGAAGAGGAAAACGATAGTGCACAACCGATGGTTACAGTGAGGGTCGACATCCGATTCTGGGCTACATCAGCAACGAAGATCGAAAGCGTTCGGGTAATGACAAGGCGTCCGATTCACAGGCTGCGGCAATGTGTGCGGTGTTCGATGATTGCATGATCATAAGCAGCGGTGGTTGTGCACAAGTGGTGGCATTGGCGGGTTGCGCGTTTACGACAATGTCAAGTCCTGACATGGATCTCTTCTCGGCGTCTGACGATGACGAAAGGTTCGTTCTAGTACGAATTTTGTGCGTACGTTTTACGTATTGCAATTAAGTTTATATTACTCCTACGAATGTTTGTAATCCGAGTTCTTCTGCAGTATATTTTCAAATTTGTATCTTTTAATTTGAGTACTTATTAATTTTATTGCGCTAATAAAATTGTGTGAAGTACGTATTTTCTTGTGACTCTGTATTTAGTTGTTCCTGGGGATTGCGCTTCTGCGAGCGAAAATCTCAATAAGTTGTATCAGAGCGAGGTTTGTAGGCGACTGGTTGGATTTAAGGAAAGATTTGTCTGCGGTGGTGAACGACTAGGTTCTCTTCCCATCCTTTTAAATCTAACCTTGAATTAATCATGTCTTCTATTCATACCGGAGGACAACTATGGTAGGAAAGAATGCAACTTTGACTCGGTACTCAGTGGAAAAGTTCGATGGTAGCGGAAATTCTAGTGTGTGGCAAATTTGCGTCAAAGATATGCTAGTTGAGCAGTGGCTAATACGGGTTTTGCAGGGACGAGAAAAATTGACTTGGATGAGCGTGTCATTATCGTCATCAAGATGTGTGTTGACGATAAGATGTTCTTTAACATTGGCGTCGAGGAGACTGCAATCAAGCTTTGGGAGAAGCATGAAAGATTGTATCTGGTCAAGTCGTTGACCACAAGATTGTTGTTAAAACTGCAAGCCCCATTTTTCCTGATTTTGAAGTTGGGGGTTCTAGAAGCTACCGCATGACGATAGTTAGCTACCACCCAGTGGTAACCCTTTTTGTCGAGAGCGTCGAGATGAAAGCGTCGAGACGAAAGCGTTGAGTAGCTACCACGCGCCAATAGCGCTACCGCTGGCAGTAGAGTGGCTGTCTACGGAGGGTAGAGGGTATGTGAGCTATCGCAACTCGGTAGGTAGTTATCGCCCAGCGGTAGCAGGCGGAACCAGTTTCGTAAATTGTGATTTCTGACCGTCCGATCTTCTTTAAAAGTTGATCATATGACTCAGAATTCTCCGTTTGTGAACCCTAAGTAGGGTCGAGGGATTCATTTCTTTCATTTTCTCTCATTTGGGTTGAGAGATTAGAGTTTGAGGGAGAGAACTTGGAGGAGGAAGAAGAGGCATCTTCTGCCATTGACAAAGCTCCGGAGCTCCGTTCGTCGATCCGAGGCCGGATTCGTGAAAAGGACTTGAAGGCTCACACTTCCATCTGTGCAAATCAAGATCTCCATGCTATGAAGAGGAATCGAAAGGTAACGTCATTTCTCCTCCTTGTTTTTAGGATACGTGCATGACATCCGTTTCGTTTATGCCTTTATTCAAGCATTTAGGCACCAGATCTCTCAAATGAGAGGGGTTCGGGTCACCCTAAATCACCACGTCGTTTGCTAGAAAGCCAATTGCGGCAAATATGTCAGGACTCGAGACGAGAAGGATTAAGCGAGTCTGAAGCCAGCACACCCCCTACTATCTATTGTTTTCCCTATTTTCTCCAGAATAAGCCGCGAGAAGAAATTCGCGAGCGCCTGTATCTTCTTTTTCGGCAATGAAGTATTTGTTTTCCCTGTCACAGCAAACGGATCCCCCCAAATGATAGATTGGTGAAAGCTTTTATGCACCTCGCATGCAAGATTGGAGAAAGACTTTCTGCATCTCCCATGCGAGATTGACGAAAGCCTTTCTGCACCTTTCAAGAGAGATTAATGAAAGTCTTTTTGCACCTTCCAGATTGACGAAAGTCTTTCTACACCTCCCAGGCGAGATGAACGAGCGTCTTTCTACACCTCGCATGTGAGATGGACGAAAGTTCTTCTACACCTTCTAAACGAGACGGACAAAGGTATGCATGCACCTCCCAGGCAAGATGTACAAATGTCCATCTGCACCTTCACATGGACAAACCTCGGTTCTCCTGAGACGCGAACGAACAAAGGTTCTTCGTCATCTCCACCCGGACAAATCCCGATCCTCCTGAGGCCCGAACGAAAATGATTCACCTCCCATTTTCGGCCTCCCATTACTCACAACTCTTGGCGCGACTATGCATTTTATAGAAGGACGCCTTTCCTTTACCATCGAGCTCTAATTCTACTAGTGATAATACTTATTTGATGAGTGACACCTTTCAACCTCATCATCAGCTACTATCACCACATCAACCACATCAACTATCTTCTCTTCACTTTGGCAAATTTGCGTCAAAGATATGCTAGTGATAATACTTATTTGATGAGTGACACTACACTTCCTCATTTATTACCAACCACATACAGGTAAGATTGAGGTTGAAAGGTTAGTTGATGTGGTGATAGTAGCTGATGATGAGGAAATATCAAGAGAGATTGGTGATAAATGAAGGTTGATTGCGGAGATTGAGAAGACTGCTACCATGGTTGGTGGCAAAAGTGAAGAGAAGATAGTGTTCATTTGTGAGGCAGCCAGAGCACGTCGTGGCGCCGAGGCAAAAGCTTTAAAGAAAGTGTATTGGGCAAACCTTACCTCTGCAAGTATTAGTCATATAGGCATGGAGTTAGTGCCCTAGTGGAGGTCACCGCGGGTCAAATTTAGAAAGAAATTTTGTGATGAGCGCACGTCCCGTAAGGCCGCAACGCAATTTGCTTCCTGTGCAAAGCCGAGTGGAAATTTTTTTCATCCTTGTCGGCGCACCGGTACTGAGCCGTCCCTTTCATTTTGAGCCGAGATTTATCACAAATCAGCTTTTAGCTCATCGCCTTCAATCTTGAACAATATGAGTAATTAGGAGTAGGAATAAACTTAATTAATTTTGTTTTCGTACTTTTGCAAAAAAAAACTCTATAAACAATGCTTAATACAGGTATTTGATCCAGCTCATGGATAGTAAACAAAATGTTTCTGAGAGGCACACAAAGTTATCTACTGTGCTAACTTTTATTATTATCTTGTTTATTTTTATTTTGCTATTTGTGCAACCCCTACACGATTTCAATGACAATTTCTATTGTTTAGCCGAGTTGGAACTAGGGGTAGATTTTTCGAGCACAACAAGCAAATTCAAAGGCTTCTAAAATGCCTCATTCTCGAGCATGGGTAACGAAATTCTATTCCACACACGACCACGCCTGAGTGAGGCTGCCCACGCGCACGGCCATCGTCACGCGCGCGACCGCCCCTGCGCGCTGCCGCCTCCGCGCGTGACTGCTCGGGCACCCCGCTCGAGCGCCGCCTCCTGCACTGGGGTTGGACCGCGCTGCCTCTTCAGCGCTCCCATGTCGGCGCCGCCACGTGTGGGATCCTCCGCGTGTACCCTTTTGCCGCTATTTGCTCCTCGTCACCAAGGCATGAAAATTTTTTATCAAGCAAATGCTCCAAAATCTCTGCGACAACGTAGAAAAAATAGTGAATGACCCTCACCAATACATAGATCTCGAAGGAGTTCTCATAATGGAAGACGTCCGAGATAGTAGATATAACTTACCAAATTTTCTTGTCTCAAAAGAGACAACGAAGTAAGACTATCTTCGCCAAATATCTCGCAAACACGGTAGATATTACCCGGCACATTAACGCAAGAAATATCCAACTCTTTACTCTCTCATTTTCGGCGAATGATTACTCACGGTCGGGCCTGATGATCGCAAAGTTTTAAGACATCCCGAGCAAATGTAGTAATTTTTTGCGCTCATCGCTTTGCGGGTCATAACTCGCGAAAATTTGGGGGCATTTGATGAGTTTCCCTTGAAACTTTCCGAGTCAAGCCAAACGGACCCGAGCGGTCGCACGAGAGAGAGCACGCAAAAGCACGAAAGACCTAAGCACGATAGGCCAAGCCAGGGGCACTCACGAGCAAGAGGCCAACCCGCACGACCGCGCCCAGCCCTCGCGCAAGCGTGCATGGCGGCTGGCCCGCACGCGCGATCAACGCGCGGGCGGCAGGCGCGGGCGTTGCCAGCCAGCCCACACGGCGTGCGGGGGCGCGTGTGCCCCGTATGTGCGCGCGCGCCCCGCATGCCGGCGGCCACTGCCGCTTCTGACCTCCGCCACCACCTTTGGCCATCGTCGGTCGACGCCGTCGCCGTTGGGCATCCTGCCCGGAACGCTTCCATCGAGGTTCTGTGGGCGTAGCAATTTCCCTAGCTGGAGCGCTTCCATCGAGATTTCGAGGACTTAATTTTTTTTGCCATTTTCGTACTTTGTGCTTGTAACGGAGAGGTGGTCTGTCACACTCCGAGGAATCGTCTCAAACTATTGTATACTCCAACAATATATATAGTTGATTTTGGTCTGACACAGATCCGACCATGTGGTTTTTCGCCCTTTCCGGATTTTTCATGTCAAAAAAAGTATTTTGTCATTTGCTGTTGTTTTTCTTTGATTGTTTGTGTGCCCGGTCCAATTCCGAGCTAAAGACTGTCTGATTCTCCAGATCGAGAAAAAACCAGGTGACTCACAACCGTTCTAAAAGACTATTTTGTACATTTGTATTATATATTTCTCGGCACACTAAAAGATTGGCACCAAAAATTTGGCAATAATTTTTTTAAAAACCATGTGCATAAAATCATTTGCTTTCTACTTGCATTGCAGTATTGCACTATCAAAATTTTTGTCTGAAATCATTACATAATCTAAACTTTTAAAATTAATTGTCATGTTTTACATGTTTATTGCATTTTAGATAAAGAAGAAAAACGGATGAATTAATTAAGGGAATTGATATTCGCAGATTATATTTGGCTATTTGTATCCATCGATATTCGTACTTCATAGAATTATAATTGTATCCAAAACCGATTTTCATACCCCACAAAAATGAAAATTTTAAAATTAATGTTATATATAATGAGTTGCTAACAAAAATAGTCAAGTCTATTTTGACATTTTTATCAAATACTTCTTAACAAATAACAACAAATATATTTTTGTCAAAAAGTCAAGTTTACAAAATATTAAAATACAAAAACATCTAAGATAATTGTGAGCTTCATTTTCTCTTAATTTTTTTGCATCCCAAATAATCCTAAAAATAATAATAATTAATACACACGAACAATGATAATTATAAAAAATTATTATTAATAACACTTTCCGTACCTTCTGTTTTAAATCATTATGATCATCCAAAGATTTCAAATTTTTCTTCAAAAAGATCATCAAAAGGCATGCATATTTAGAAAATTTTATTCATTGCTTATTACACTTTTTATCGTATGTAAATGTAATCATCATTTTTTTACTTCATAGTGCTATTTTGAGGTCATTTTGATGATCTTTTTGAAGAAAAGTTTAAAAACTTGAATGATCGTAATAATTTAAAACAGAAGATGCGGCCAATGTTATTTGTAATAATTTTTTATAATAATTATTATTCATGTGTGCTAATTATTGTTTTTTTAGAATTTTTTTGGATGCAGCGAAATTAAGGAAAAATGAAGCTCACAATGATCTTAGATGTTTTTGTACTTTAATATTTTGTGGACTTGACTTTTTGACAAAGATATATTGGTTATTAAGATATATTTGACAAAGATGTCAACATAGATTTAACTACTTTTGTTAGGAACTCATTATATATAACATTAATTTTAAAAATTTTATTTTTGTGAGGTACGAATATCGGTTTTGGGTACCATTATAATTATGTGGGGTACGAATATTTGTGGGGTATAAATAGCCAAATATGTTCTGAGAATATCAATTCCCTTAATTAAATGAGAAATTAATATGGTTCAGTTGTCAAAAGAAAAAGAAGATTAAGGCTTCCTTTGGCGCGGTTGGCAGTCGTGAACGCGGTGGTCATGAATCGCCGTTCGTGAACGCCCGACCTCACCTAAAAAAAAATCATGCATTTTATGCTCAAAACTAGTTTAGGCTCCGTTTGGCATGGTAGCGGCGGTCATGAACATGGGGATGAAATTATCAGTCGTTAACGTCCACCTAAGAAACTTCATCCACCTTTATGTTCAAACAGATGATGTTTGTTAGGTGATCTTTAACGAATAACGGTTTAACCCATACGTGTACGGTCGCCACCGTGCCAAACGGAGCCTTATTTTCTTGATTGCAGTCATAACTTTTGTCATGCCGAACATACATTCTTTCGTAATGGCATTTTGATCAAACTCACCAAAGCAAATAAGCCGCGTCAAACGAAGCTCAAGACTCAATTTGTCCTGCGACAGCAATCGTTTGTGAACGATGACATCATCTAAAGAATTTCATTTAATTTGTTTTTCAAAATTAATTTACTTTTCTTCGTGGCGGCCATAACACATACAAAGTTAAATATACGTTCTATGACGGTCGTGTTTTTTGGTCTAAAGTAGCTGAAGCAATTCCCGTTTGATGTCTTTGGCGATATTATGGAGGGGGGTTGCAAAAAACTTGATTGATGCTCGGTTCGAGAGCCCAAGGCGTGGGGGCTGGAGTGCCTCTGATGATGGCGAGGAGGACTTCTCTTTCCTTAGCTTCTCTCCTCAATTTGAGTTTCAACATGCAAATCGGGAGGCAAATAGAGTTGCTGATGACTGTGCGTGGTTTGCTTTACATGGTGATTTTGTATGGTTTAGCGTTGTCAGCACTCCCCCTGAGTTTATCGAGCTTGTCCAATACCTGAATGACACGATGTAATAGTTTAGACTTTAGATCTATATTGTCTTTTCATCTTTTAATTAAAAAATAAATTGATCTGAATGACTTGCTTTCTCGAATTACTCTATTTTGACACTTTGCGCTCCTAGTTTTTAAAATCGGTACTTTGTATCCATTAATTACAGATTTTTTGCACTTTGCACCTCAATACTGAAATTTAAGGGGGATATTTAGGTTCGGGCACCACCCAAAGTGCTCATTTTGGCTTTTTTTAAAAAGCCAAAATAAGATAGTTCCGGATGCAAAGTGCCAAAATGAGCATTTTGAGCGGTGTTGGGACCTAAATATCTCTTAAATTTTAACATTTCGATGCAAAGTGTCAAAAATCTGTAATTAAAAAACGTAAAATGCCAATTTTAAAAACGAAAGATGCACAGAATCAAAATAAAGTAATTAAGAGATTCAAAATGAGAAAAAGCGGATAAGAATCGTTATTTTTCTTATCCAAGCCCGGCTGAGCTCAGACTCGTCCCTCGTGATGGCGCGGCTTGCCGTCCCCATTTTTGTTTGTCCTTCTCTTCTTCTACCGCCGCCTGCATCGTCTTCTTCCTTAAATAGCGAGCGATAGAGAGAGAGAGAGAGAGAGAGAGAGAGAGAGAGGTCCTCTGCGAAACACCTTTCTCCTCATTAGAATTCCAGTCCAAGAGAACTCTTCTTCCTCACCGACCTATCACGTGCAACACTGCAGCTTTTTAGAGGGAGGGAGAGAGAGAGAGAGAGATTGGCAAGCATTGTGACCTAAGGCTTACTGGTCTATAGGGGAATGCTGGATCGCCGATGGAATTCTGGCCGGAGTTCTTGGCGAGAAGCTGGGGAAAGGAGTTCGTCGCCGGAGGAGTCGGGGGCATGGCCGGCGTCGTTACCGGCTACCCATTCGACACCCTTCGGATCCGCATACAGCAGCCCGCCGCAGGGGAACTCGCTAGCCGCCGCACCTCCGCTGCCTCACTATTTCGATCCATTCTCCGGTCGGAGGGCCCCGCCGGATTCTACCGCGGCATGTCTGCGCCGTTGGCCTCGATCGCCTTCCAGGTCGGTTCCCTTTTCGGCTGTTTTTTATTAGGGTTTTCTTATCCTTTAATCGATCTGGATATTTAATAAATGATAAAATCATAAATAAAATCGATGCTCGAATCTCGATTGAAGCGTCGGATCTGAAGAATGTTCGGATCGAATATCGATTGATGCGAATTTCCCTGCTAATCTTTCTTCTCTTTATTTCCTGATTCTACAAATCAATACACCGATTATTCATTCTCCGATCTTCTTTTTCCGATCCTCCTCGCATTAATGCTCTCTGTTTGCCCGGCTTCCGGCGGCCGTTTTTTCCGGCGCCCTCTTTCCCGTGACCTCCGTACACCCCCACCAAATTTTTTTACTCGCTTTAGAAAAGCTCATTTCCACCTCTCAGATCTGAAGCAGTGTCCGGACGGCAGAGATTGTGCCACGTGTCAAGTAAAAATGATCTCTCTGTATGCTGGAAATGATCTCTTACAGATGATCAGGTGGTTCCAAAGAGATCATTTTAGAAAACTGTTAAAGGTAGACCAACTTTAGTTATAAGCTACTATCTGTTTTTTTTTTTTTGACATTTTGCATCTCAAAATCTTTTAATTTTAACATTTTGCATCTTGAATTTTAAAAATTGGCACTTTGCACTTCCGAATTACAGATTTTTGACATTTTGCACTTTAAGACTAAAATTTTAGGGGTATTTATGTCCGGGCACCACCCAAAATACTCATTTTGACACTTCAAATAGCTAAAATAAAGCACTTCGGGATACAAAGTGCTAAAATGAGCATTTTGGATAGTGCTAAGACCTAAACACCCTTAAAATTTTAGCATTGAGGTGCAAAGTGCCCAAAAGCTATTATTCGATGATGCAGAGTGCAATTTTAAAAACTCAGGATGCAAAATATCAAAATAGAGTAATTCGAAGGTACAAAATGTCAAAAAGCTAACGGCTCACAATTAAATATAGAACAATAAAGTATAACTGCTGACCATATGCTATAAAATATTGATAAACTTTAAATAAATATTTGAGCATGCATTTCCCGTAGTTTGCAAAAAAGATTTATAGGGGAATTATGTGCATTAGTTAGAGTATGTATTTATAGATTAGAGATATGTTTTTATACATAATAGTCAAGTATCAAAAGTCTGCCGCAAAATGAAAGACCAAAAAAATATTGATGTTGTGAAAATTAAATTCGCGTATTCATAAAATTATCAAAAGCGCATTATATCTATAATGTAAGATAATAACACTCTATTATATAAATGTTTAATATGTATCAAACTGTCGAGATCTCATTGAGTAGCAATTTCTTGACGATATCTGATACGTTTACGAATGAAGAGCGAGACATGATTGCATTAAACACGAATACGAATACATCCGGAGCGAACTTCGGCCAAGATTAAGGAGGATAGTTCCTCCTATGACCCCCCTCTCAAACGAGAGCTAAAACCGTAAACCAAAGATCCTCCAAACACTCTCATATAACCTCCTTATATAGGGAGGGGGGGGGGGGGGGGGGGGGCTCACATGACATTAAAAATAAATAAAAAGACTAATTAATATTAATTAATTAATACCAATTAAATACATGAATTAATTAAGGTGGTTTTCATATGCGCGCTCCGGTGGTCCCGGTGAGGGGTGACCTCTCCGACAAAAAATGCGACGGTAACATTACGCCGGTCTTGAAAACCGGTCTTGCCCTCAAGGCCGAGATGCAATTTTTTTTTGTCGGGGTCTTTAAGAACGGGAGTGAGGTACAACTTGCCGCCGTGGGGTAGCGGTAGCAGAAGTGGGATTAAAAGCGGGAAAATGATAAAATATGGAGTGTGGGCAAGGACCGATAGCTGCAGGGGTTGATGGGAACAGATGAGTGTGGGTTCCAATGTGAAAGAGAAACAAAGAAAATAGGGCGGTTTGTGGGGGCAGGCGCACCTGTCAGGGAAAGAAGTGGAAAGGGTGTAATTAAACGAAGCGTGCGGCTCAAGCTTAGTAGCTGCGTGGGAAGGAGTGTCGATCGCAGGAAGGGAAGGGAGCGACTGGATCTGACGGGTGCCGACGTCCGAAGGGGGGTAGGTGCGATGACGCGGAAGGTGCAGCAGTAGGGAGGTGCGGGTGTCAGCTCCGACATCCGGAAATGACGCTGGAGGAGAGGCTTGTGTGGTCGGGCGGCCGACGATGCAGTGATCGGCCGTTGCTGTTGCTGGAGACGCTTGCATCAGGCCGGATGCGGCTGCTGCTGGAAACGGCTGCGGGCCGAAAACGGCCGCTGGTGGTGCGGCGGCGACGGGCTGATCGATGGCGTTGGAAGTGCGGGCTTGTGTTGCCAGAAGCGGTGCGACATTGGCGTTGGAGGGTCGGGCTTCCTCAGTGGCTGTCGGAAGCAGCGCGAAAAGAGCGTTGGTGGTGCGTGTTGCTGGTGCGGGAGAAGTGCGGGCTGCTGGAGGAATTTGATCGAGCTCGTCGAGTCGATCGAGCTTAGCGTGCATGCGCTGCGCCATGGCGAGGATGTTGGCGATCGAGCATCTCGGTTTGTTGTTCGAGCTTGGTACAGATGAAGATGGCGTTGAGGTGTGTGTTCATCGTGGCTTGATCCCCGGCGGCGTGGAACGAGCGGGCGGGGGCGGCAGGTCGGACCATTGATATGTCTATGACGAAGAGCGAGACATTATTGCATTAAACACAAATACAAATACAATTCGGAGAATCGGAGCGTACTCCTTCCAAGATCAAGACCTGCCAAAACTCTAAACTAAAGATCCTCCAAACACTCTCATACCACCTCCTTATATAGGGAGGGGGCTCACATGACATTAAACATAAATAAAAGACTAATTAAAATTATTCTAAAAAAATGCTAATGGTGTTGAATGCAGTGGTAGGATGGTAGTGGAAATGACTGGAATCTGGAGAAATAAACGAACTTAATATTGTAACATGAAGCTGGTGCCATGGCCATGTTGGCATAGTGATCCATTTATTCATCGTAGCAGGAGCGACCATACTAATTCAATATAAGGCAACACAAAAAATGAAGAAAAACGTTAAATATAGTGATCCATTTATTCATGCAGGAGCGACCATACTAATTCAATATAAGGCAACACAAAAAATGAAGAAAAACGTTAAATAATCTAACTCTTTCCTAAACCATAAACTTTCACCTATTGCTATTAGGGTGGGAATGAGCTTATTTAATTTTAGGCATATTTCCTTTGGATTTTTCGCACCTAGGTTTGAGAAAAATGAGAGGAAGGAGGAGGAGGTTTGAGAAAAATGAGAGGAAGGAGGAGGAAGAAGGAGAATCCGCCATTGGCGGTGCTCTAGAACTCTGAATTTTTAGCCAAGGCCAGATTCACTAAGAGGAGTTCATTGTGATCAACTCCATCCATTTTATTCTGCGATAATCCTATGACGCCAAAGTAAGCACAAAGGGTACCAACCCTTCTCCTTGATTTTAGGATGATGATTCTCCATTACATTTTGTTTTGCCTGCATAGGAAGAGTATCCCCACTAATTAGTGAAGGTCATGGCCACTTATCATTAGCCAGAACCCCGAGTCGATTGTGTCTTTCCCTAACATGAAAAACATTAGAAACCTGACAATCGTTGCGGATTTAGGCATTGTGTGTGAAGCATATCCATGATTATAGGCCTGGATTAGTGATGTTTTATATGATGTTACATTTAGTTTGGACCTAATATGCATGTGAGAGAATTACTTTGTTAAATGCAATGTATTTTATACGAGTATTGTGGATTTGGAAATACATAGTATTCCTATCGAAACTTTTAGGTTAACATACTCGAGTTTAACTTTTACAGAATTATAGGTTACCACTTCGTAGAATCTACTATTATAATAGTCGTTTTGGACGAATGTGAGATTAGCGTAGCTGTACAACCCTGTATTCGCAGAGTAGGGTCCCCTCGGCAGGCGCAGGACCAGCTTTATAGTTTTAAGCTTTTTGAGGATTTTGCACTCTTGAGGGCAAATTTATGGTGGATCTGGATTTTATACTAGTAAGAGGAGGAAAAAGGAGCCTAGCTTGCTAGTGCTTGGAGTACTCTTCAGGGGGCGAGTGCGGGACTGCTCCCCGGGTCTCAGCGGGACTGCTCTCATGGTCTCAGCGGGACTGCTCGTAGGGGTCTCAGCGGGACTGCGGGTCTCGGCGGGACAGCTCCCCGGGTCTCGGCGGGACTGCTCCCAGGGGTCTCAGCGGGACTGCGGGTCTCGGCGGGACTGCTCTCAGGGTCTCGGCGGGACTGTTCCCAGGGTCTCAGCGGGACTGCTCTCAGGGGTCTCGGCGGGACTGCTCTCAGGGGTCTCGGCGGGACTGCTCCCAGAGTCTCGGCGGGATTGCTCTCAGGGTCTCGGCCGGACAGTTCCCAGGGTCTCGGCGGGACTTTTCCCAGGGTCTCAGCGGGACAACTCCCAGGGTCTCGGCGGGACTGCTCCCAAGGTCTCGGCGGGACAGTTCCCAGGGTCTCGGGGGGACTGCTCTCAGGGTCTTGGCGGGACAGCTCCCCGGGTATCGGCGGGACAATTCCCAGGGTCTCGGCGGGACTGTTCCCAGGGTCTCAGCGGGACTGCTCTCAGGGGTCTCGGCGGGACAGCTCCCAGGGTCTCGGCGAGACTGCTCTCAGGGTCTCGGCGGGGCCGTTCTCAGGGTCTCAGCGGGACTGTTCCCAGGGTCTCATCGGGACTGCTCTCAAGGGTCTCGGCGGGATAGCTCCCAGGGTCTCGACGGGACTACTCCCAGGGTCTCTGCGGGACAGTTCCTAGGGGTCTGCTATTTTGCCCCTGGTGGGCTGCGAATAGCTGTTCAGAACAGCGGAGTTTGGCTGTTGGCAGGCCAGCCCCTGGGTATTTTGGTAATTTCAGAACATCGAGATTTGGTTATTGGCAGACCATCCCCAAAAATCTATAAATAGACCCTTGAGGGTATCTTGGAGAGCATTGCTTCTTAGCCACTAAAATCTCCTTGCTCTCTTCCTCCAAGGCACCTAGCTCAAGCATTGGCTAGGGAGGGGGAGACCTCAAAGGTCTTCCGGGTGTGAGGTGGGACCTCCACGCTAGAGCCGAGGGTCTGTTCCTAGTTTCCTAAGTCTTCGGTCCGTGACGTTCCCCCGAGTGTAGTAGGTGTGAGTTCACCCCTCTTTTGGGACCCCGAACTTCACGAGAGACTAAGTTTTTGGTTTCAACACTTTTAGTGCGGTGAGCGTGGAGTGACCAGCACAGAAGATCTCAAGAGAGTGTCATGGCTGGAGATCAGGGAGGTAGTGATGATCTCGGCGAGCTCCCCAACCCAGGACCCTTCGTAGGAAGGGAGAAGTTCATGGCTTCCATCTCCGACATCATGGAGATGCTGCGAAGTATTGCCCCTCGGGCTGACAGCTCAACCCCCCCAGGGACTAGCTCCCAGGGGTCTCGGCGAGCTGACCCAGAGTGGTCTCGGCGAGTTGCCTCCCAGGGGCATAGACGAGATGACCCCAGCAGGGGGAGAAGGAAGTGCGCCAGGGAGGCGGCCTGGGAAGGAGAGGATGGGAGAGGGGGTCGAGCGAGAGCTCACCGGCCGGGAGTTGTTCCCCAGCCCGGCAAGTGCTAGCCCTCCAGGCGAGCAGATCGCGCGAGTAGATGTTGCGAGAGCACCCCCCAGGGGGTCACCCTTCAGCGAGTTAATCATCTCAGCTCCTGTTCCTGAGGGGTTCAGAGAGCCTGACATGACTTACTATACCGGGAAGGATGACCCCGTCCAGCACCTGTAGTAGTTCAAGGATGCCGTCTCCATCAGGCCGATGACGAATGCCTTCAAGTGTCGTCTCTTTACGATCACGTTGAAGGAGAAGGCAAGAGACTGGTTTCATCAACTCCCTCCGAAGTCGATCTATGAGTTCGAGGACATGAGTCAGAGCTTTCAGCTTCGCTTCTCCACCTCCAAGAAGAGGAAGAAGGGTCCTGAGTCCATCTTCCTGATAAGACAAAGGGCCGAGGAGTCGCTAACCCATTACGTTGACAGGTTCCAAGAGGATATCTTGGATATCCAGGAGATGTCGGGGTATGCCCTCCAGATGACGTTCACGGTAGGGTTGCGCGAGGGGTTCTTCAAAATGAGTCTGACCCGAAAGACCCCCCTTTCCTTCGAGGAGCTGATGGAAAGGGCGACAGAAGAGATAGTCATGGAGGCGGTCAACCCGGCGTTCGTCAAGAAGTTGTCAAGGCTAACGGAGGAGGAGCCAAAGGAGCAAGGCGGCTCGAGACATCAAGAGGGAAGACGGAGAGAGGAGCAGAGAGCTCAGGGGTTCCAGGGGCAGGATGGCCCGGAGCCAGGGGTGAGGCAGCAGGGAGGACCTGCCCAGGGTCCAGGAAGAGCTCTCTCCAGGGTGGAGGGAACTTCCATGGGGGCCAAGGAAGGTTCAACTTCAAAAGGCAAGCCCCGAGACAGCTCTTACCCCCACCACAACAAGCTTTGGCGATAGGAGGAGGGGGAAGAGGTAACATGAGAGATCGCCCACCCCGCCGAAGGAGGGGAGGAGCACTACTATACTGTGACTTCCATCAGGTGGAGGGGCACGCTACGACTACCTGTCCCGAGTTCCTGGAAGTGAGGGGGGAGAGAGGCCCTGCCCAGCCTCAGCCACCGGCACAGGTTGAAGGGGTTCTACCCAGAGTGGGGGGAGAAGACATATGTGAGGACCGGGTCGATGTGGGAACCCGAGGGACCTTGTGAGTGATCCACGATAGAGTGGAGATCAAGCCCAAGCCCCCTGAAGAAGCCTCGCCTCAGCAGAGTCTTGTATTTTTTTCTTATGTTGTAATGAGTTCAACCCCCGACCAGCTGGTTGGGTCGAATGTGCCTCGGGGAGAGCAAGTCCCACCCCCGAGAGGATCTCCTCATCCAGGCTCCCACTAGCTGGTTGGGTTGAATAAGGCTCAGGGAGAGCAAGTCCTAACCCCCGATAGGATCTCCTTATCCAGGCTCTCACTAGCTGGTTGGGTCGAATGTTCCTCGGGGAGAGAAAGTCCCAACCCCCGAGAGGATCTCCTCATTCAGGCTCTCACTAGCTGGTTGGGTCGAATGTGCCTCGGGGAGAGCAAGTCCCAACTCCCGAGAGGATCTCCTCATTCAGGCTCTCACTAGCTGGTTGGGTCGAATGTGCCTCAGGGAGAGCAAGTCTCAACCCCCGAGAGGATCTCCTCATCCAGGCTCTCACTAGCTGGTTGGGTCGAATGCGCCTCGGGGAGAGCAAGTCCCAACCCCCGAGAGGATCTCCTCATCCAGGCTCTCACTAGCTGGGTGGGTCGAATGTGCCTCGGGGAGATCAAGTTCCCAACCCCAGAGACGGTCCCGCTGCCAGGCTCTCACTAGCTGGCAGGGCCGGTGGTACCTCACGAGGACCCCAAGTGTTTCTTACCCCGAGGTGGTCTCGTCACCAAGGCTGTCACTAGTTGGCATGACAGGTTGACCCCTCGGGGAGGCCAAGAGTTTTTCACCCCGAGGTGGTCTCGTCACCCATGCTCTCATTAGCTGGCATGACAGGTTGACCCCTCGGGGAGGCCAAGTGTTTTTCACCCCGAGGTGGTCTCGTCACTCAGGCTCTCACTAGCTGGCATGACAGGTTGACCCCTCGGGGAGGCCAAGTGTTTTTCACCCCGAGGTAGTCTCGTCACTCAGGCTCTCACTAGCTGGCATGACAGGTTAACCCCTCGGGGAGGCCAAGTGTTTTCACCCCAAGGTGGTCTCGTCACCCAGGCTCTCACTAGCTGGCATGACAGGTTGACCCCTCGGGGAGGCCAAGTGTTTTTCACCCCGAGGTGGTCTCGTCACCCAGGCTCTCCCTAGTTGGCATGACAGGTTGACCCCTCGGGGAGGCCAAGTGTTTTTCACCCCGAGGTGGTCTCGTCACTCAGGCTCTCATTAGCTTGCATGACAGGTTGACCCCTCGGGGAGACCAAGTGTTTTTCACCTCGGGTTGGTCTCATCACCCAGGCTCTCACTAGCTGACATGACAGGTTGACCTCTCGGGGAGACCAAGTGTTTTCACCCCGAGGTGGTCTCGTCACCCAGGCTCTCACTAGCTGGCATGATAGGTTGACCCCTCAGGGAGGCCAAGTGTTTTTCACCCCGAGGTGGTCTCGTCACCCAGGCTCTCACTAGCTGACATGACAGGTTGACCCCTCGGGGAGGCCAAGTGTTTTTCACCCCGAGGTGGTCTCGTCACCCATGCTCTCATTAGCTGGCATGACAGGTTGATCCCTCGGGGAGGCCAAGTGTTTTCACCCCGAGGTGGTCTCGTCACTCAGGCTCTCACTAGCTGGCATGACATGTTGACCCCTCGGGGAGGCCAAGTGTTTTTCACCCCGAGGTGGTCTCGTCACCCAGGCTCTCACTAGCTGGCATAACAGGTTGACCCCTCGGGGAGGCCAAGTGTTTTTCACCCCGAGGTGGTCTCGTCACCCAGGCTCTCACTAGCTGGCATGACTGGTTGACCCTTCGAGGAGGCCAAGTGTTTTTCACCCCGAGGTGGTCTCGTCACCCAGGCTCTCACTAGCTGGCATGAAAGGTTGACCCCTCGGGGAGGCCAAGTGTTTTTCATCCCGAGGTGGTCTCGTCACTCAGACTCTCACTTGCTGGTATGACAGGTTGACCTCTCAGGGAGGCCAAGTGTTTTTCACCCCGAGGTGGTCTCGTCACCCAGACTCTCATTAGCTGGCATGACAGGTTGACCCCTCGGGGAGGCTAAGTGTTTTTCACCCCGAGGTGGTCTCGTCACCCAGACTCTCACTAGCTGGCATGACAGGTTGACCCCTCGGGAAGGCCAAGTGTTTTTCACCCCGAGGTGGTCTCGTCACTCAGACTCTCACTAGCTGACATGACAGGTTGACCCCTCGGGGAGGCCAAGTGTTTTTCACCCCGAGGGGGTCTCGTCACTTAGGCTCTCATTAGCTGGCATGACAGTTTGATCCCTCGGGGAGGCCAAATGTTTTTCACCCTGAGGTGGTCTCGTCACCCAGGCTCTCATTAGCTGACATGACAGGTTGACCCCTCGGGGAGGCTAAGTGTTTTTCACCTGGAGAGGCTCTCGTCACTCAGGCTCTCATTAGCTGGCAGGGCAGGTTGACCCCTCAGGGAGGTTAAGTGTTTTCTACTCGGAGAGGCTAAATATTCTTTCAACCACGAGAGAGAGCGACACTCAGCGAATACTTTAGGTTGGATGTTTCTTTCCGAGCGTAGAACTTGCTCGAAAAGAGCGGGAATTGTGTACAATCTCGTATTTGCAGAGTAGGGTTCCCTCGGCAGGCGCAGGACCAGCTTTGTAGTTTTAAGCTTTTTGAGGGTTTTGCACTCTTGGAGACAAATTTATGGTGGATCTGGATTTTATACTAGTAGGAGGAAAAAGAGTCTAGCTTGCTTGTGCTTGGAGTACTCTTCAGGGGCGAGTGCGGGACTGCTCCCATGGTCTCAGCGGGACTGCTCCCAGGGGTCTCAGCGGGACTGCTCCCAGGGTCTCGGCGGAACTGCTCCTAGGGTCTCGGCGGGACAGTTCCCAGGGTCTCGGCGGGACTGCTCTCAGGGTCTTGGCGGGACAGCTCCCCGGGTATCGGCGGGACAGTTCCCAGGGTCTCGGCGGGACAGTTCCCAGGGTCTCAGCGGGACTGCTCTCAGGGGTCTCGGCGGGACAGCTCACAGGGTCTCGGCGGGACTGCTCTCAGGGTCTCGGCGGGACAGTTCCCAGGGTCTCGGCGGGACAGTTCTCAGGGTCTCGGCGGGACTTTTCCCAGGGTCTCAGCGGAACTGCTCTCAGGGGTCTCGGCGGGACAACTCCCAGGGTCTCGGCGGGACAGTTCCTAGGGGTCTGCTATTTTGCCCCTGGTGGGCTGCGAATAGCTGTTTAGAACATCGGAGTTTGGCTGTTGGCAGGCCAGCCTCTGGGTATTTTGGTAATTTCAGAACATCGAGATTTGGTTATTGACAGACCATCCCCAAAAATCTATAAATAGACCATTGAGGGTGCCTTGGAGAGCATTGCTTCTTAATCACTAAAATCCCCTTGCTCTCTTCCTCCAAGGCACCTAGGTCAAGCATTGGCTAGGGAGGGGGAGACCTCAAAGGTCTTCCGGGTGTGAGGTGGGACCTCCACGCTAGAGCCGAGGGTCTGTTCCTAGTTTCCCAAGTCTTCGGTCCGTGACGTTCCTCCGAGTGTAGTAGGTGTGAGGTCACCCCTCTTTTGAGACCCCGAACTCCACGAGAGACCAAGTTTTTGATTTCAACAGTAGCAACACTTCTAGTCGATGAATTGACCTTAATGGGTTCCATGTCATAGAAAAAAATGAGGTGGTCATAGTTTGATGACCGCATGTGTAACGTTATTATGCATTAAGTCTATGATAACATAATTTGGGCACTCCGTAGTGTGGAGTGGATTAGACAATAGTACTATTTGCCAACCATGAGTGTAGAAATGTGGGTGAGCATACCCATGTTCTTATTACTTGACTATTATGCCACGAGATTGCATAAGTTAGTAAATAGGTCATTGAAAATGTCACGACTGTGAGGTCTACATATGATATTGCCGCATGTTTTGTGTTGGGGTCTTCTTGCATTACCACAAATGTAATTGTGTTAAGATTGTAACAAGGATAAGGACTTCGCCTGTAATCTCGTTGTGAAGGCAAAGGGTTTTTACCCATGATGCTATCACATGAATTGAATAGTTATTATTATAGGGGTAGTGGTTTTGGGGTTGATACACATTTACCAAATGGATCCACATGGTCGTTGCACCCACATTGAGGTAGAGGTGATCTAGCGGATTCGGGCATCGTGAGTGACAGGTGGGCTGTGATCAGGAACGAACTTCTCGGGGAGCCTACAGATGCAATGGATGTGAGAGAGGGAGTCCAAAATGATGGTATTGGCAAGCTGGCTTTTGGAGTGGGGGGGGGGGGGGGGGGAAGAGAGAGGCTCCGTGGACAAGAAAGAGGGCATCAACCGCCTACCAACAATCTAGCCAGTAGTGACTAGATTGATCAGATCAGGAAAAACTCGAGAGGGGGATGGCAGATGTAGTGGGTGGAAGATTGGATCATGTTGTGGTCGGGAAAGGACTCGAGGCAGCGAGGGGCACCATCCAAGTAGCGAGGGACGCAGTCCAAGCGACAAGATCGGTGGGAGCCAAAGGGGGTGAAGTCGTGTGTTTTTAGTTTTAGGGTTGGGCTGCCAATAGGCAAAACAACTTAAGCAGAATATCTTAATTTCTTTTTCTAAATCTATGGTTTGCCTATATCCAAATTCGATCCACCTTTAACAAACTTGTCGTGAGTGACGAGATTGGTAAGATCCTGAAAAGACTCGAGAGAGAAATGGCAGATGTAGTGGGTGGAAGATTGGAGGATGTTGCCGGGAAAGGACTCGAGGCGACGCGGGGCATAATCAATCAGCGAGGGGCACGGTCCAAGCAACATGATCGACGGTAGCCAAAGGGCCGGGGTGAAGTAGAATACTTTTTTTTTTAACTCCATGGTTTGCCAATATCCAAATTCCATCTACCTCTAACAACCATCTTTTATTTTAATCTTGTGAGATTTTGTGCCACAAACACTAAAGGAGCATTTTATTTTGGGGGACACGTGTCACAATTTCGTCTGTTCCCAACCCCAAAATTCTATGAAGAGAATGATGCCTCCTTTTCTAGGAAATCATTGTTGGCTCCCTGACGTACCAACCTTAATCAAATGCAATCAATATTCAGTTATTTAAACTTTAAACATAAATTTTATAAGCATGATTAGTTAATATATCTAAAAATTAAAAATCTTTTGTTTTGAACGTTTGATTTTATAAAAAAGAAATTACGGAGTTGTTTTGCGACCGCTAGGTGATCATCGAGCAGTCAGGCGATCATCGAGCCGATTTTACAAAAAAATCCTTATGTACTTAGGCTCCGTTTGGGGGGACTTATTTTCACCGGTTAAGCTATTATGACCGCATGAACTGGACCTTAATTTACGAGCAGGCGCGTGATCTGCCTGATGCAAGCTCGGTTATCGACGAGCGGATTTAAGCGTAAGCCCGACGATATGATCTATCTGAAGGAGGTTATCTCTTTTCCTAGATAACTCCTTATATAATATTATATACATTTTGTACAGCTATTTCACTTACATTCCTATATATCTTGGAGAGCATAAGATAATCTTTTTAGACAAATAAAGCCAACATCCCCTGATTCAGCATAATAGAATAGAATATCATCTCTATATTCTTTAATTTCATATGATTTTCATGATTAAATTGTCTTATTGTGATATACATTTTTAATTAAAAATTCAAGTTTATGATATTAAACAACTTTGTTGTCTCAATGTCACACTATTGCTTGTTCTTTTGTAATACTAAAATGATTAAATTATTTATCCTACTATATCTTTATAATATATATGTCATGATCGTATTTCTAATATTTATATATGTATACGAGAGATAGTTCATCCCCGGTTATGATAGTGCTACAACGCGACGATGCTATCGTTGCTCGTAGCCCCTAGAGGGCAGTTGTGTCAGGGGACTTCAATCGTGGACTTTGAGGATGATTGGCGAGAGTGTCGTCATGTCGTGGCACTATCACAGTTGGACGGGCCCCTCGTGCACTGTCTCTTGTATCTTTATTATGTCATATTGTTTTATGTAAATATTTTATTAAAAAATGTTTTTATAGACTTAAATAGATGTTTTACTAAAAAAATGTTTTTTTCTACTTATACTATAACGATTAAATGCGCGCCAAGACAGGGTAAGATTTGCCTACATTTCAACCCTAATGGCGGGATCCTTCCCCAGATTCTTGTTGCACGGGGATGCTCTGTGCACAAAACTGTCCTTTTTATATTATAATAATATAATATTCATATATCTCTATCTCATATCTTTCATTATAATATTAATATTTGTATATATCGACATACCTTATGTCTTATATATATACACGAATGACAGGCGCGATGTTCTGCCCTTACGGTCAACCGCGACAGTATTCCGATCGCGACTAAAGAGACCGCATACATGACTAATGACAGTCTATCATAGTAGATGTAGTAGTTCTACTAAAAATGTTTTTATGAATTTTCTTTGTTACTTTTAATTTGAGGATAAAATGTAATTACTTTGAATGTGAAAAATTCAAATTTGCCTTTTGATGAAATATTAAAAAAATTCAAATATAAACATATTGTTTTAATCTAATGACTTAACAAGTTAACATATAATTTATTTGTTTAAAAAATAGAATATAATGATCATTTCAATTAATTAGATCATATTCCTAAATTAAAAGTAACGATGAAAATTCATAAAATTGAAACAGTTTTTAGTAACGCTCCTATACCTACTTTGATAGACTATCATTAGACATGTCAGTGGTATTATCGAGGAAGGCTGTCATTAAACATGTCATTAGTATTTTTGAGGAGCCATCATTAAACTTATTAACTTTATTAAAATTTATTTGACATACACGATAATAAATACATCAGGATGAAGATTTTTTTACATAAAATGAAAAGTGGTTTATCCCGCGTTAATTAATCGTTAGATTGTTTATTTTAAGCTGCATTAATTAATTGATATGCGTGAACCCCCATGCTTATCGCGGTCAGGGTACTGTTACAGTTTTCCATATGAGCGGAGCTTTGCGCTATTAGAAAATCGGGAGGTCAACCATGCGCCTACATAGGCACCGTTCAACTCCCAAGTCCCAAGTTTCTTTATCTCTACCATATAAATATTAATAATTAAATGACATCCTGCATTTTTAGACTCTATTTGTTTGGGCGTTTTGATACTCCGTTGTGGGCAAACGCCGCCGGAAGGAGGGTAAACAAATGAACCTCCGGCGGGGTTTGCTCCGTTTCCACCCGCCCGCCTTGAGAAACGCCCCAAAAATCTCCGTTTGGAGCAGCCACCTCCCCCCTCTGATTCCAACACTCCGTTTCCACCCGCCGGATCGATCCGCCACCGCCGAAGCAAATGAAGCCTTAAGCAAGAAATTTACATAATTTGCATTATTTTTATTATTATTATTATGATGATGATAATCTCTATGATTCACTCTTGCTGGAAAGGCAAGGCAATACAGAATAGAAAGAAACAAAATAATTCATTTTTATTGATGCCGAAAATTTTGTTTTATTAAATAATTATAACGATACGATGGATTATTAATCATATTTTAACAGAATTCAGATGATAAGATGATTATCCATACCCGGATAATTAAATCATTGTTTTTAATCTAAGGTTTGGTTCATGCGATCGTATCTGTTTGACTGGTGAAAATAAGTCCCCCAAACGGAGCCTAAAGTTTCGTTTGGT
Source organism: Platanthera zijinensis (assembly GCA_039513925.1). Taxonomy (NCBI): domain Eukaryota; kingdom Viridiplantae; phylum Streptophyta; class Magnoliopsida; order Asparagales; family Orchidaceae; genus Platanthera; species Platanthera zijinensis. Next base: position 282,923,401 of record CM077078.1, on the reverse strand, counting down.
GGGGCTTATCGCAGCTTATTTGCTCCGGTGAGGTTGGGCAAAAATGTCATTGTCATACCAAAGTCTTATGCCCCAAACTAATTTTTTTTTGTAACGGTAGTAACATTTGTCATACCAAACATACATTCTATGACAATGACGTTTTTGTCCGACCTCACCAGAGCAAATAAGCCACGATAAGCCGCGTCAAACGCAGCCTAAGTATTACGCAATCTGCATATGGATAATTACTCACATTTATTGTATTAATTTTATTTGCTCTCCTCTGTTTCAGTATTTCTATAAATATAAGATTCCATGACTTGTGATATTATTATTTAATGAATGAAAATTTTGATTTTTTTTCTCGGTTTCATGCATTGCTCAATATATGATTCCATAACTTAGCTTCAGATTCCACCACGCGATCAAATTAATCTCATGAGTGCCACAATCCTTTGAGATTTCTCAACATGGTACTAACATGGAAATCTTACTAAAGTTCAGGACCGCTTGTCCTCCGATCAATTCAGGTTGAAGTCAAATTAGAACTCCTTTCATCAACTTTAGTTACCACATTAGAATAACAAATACCGTGTTGTATTTGATCTAGTATTTTGTGTTTATAATGTGCATGTTAGGTTGTACATGTTGAATGAGGAGACACGCCCTCGATCATGGACATGATCCAAGGGTAGTCGTGCACAAAAAGCCCGACCAGACCGGTTGAGCCCGGGCTTTTTTCCAACCGGGCTCGTCCCGGTCCTAGCTTGAGCTGGGCCGGGCCGGGCCGGGCTCCCTCTCAAAGAGGGGACCGATAAGGTCCTCCAGGCCGACCTGGGCCCGGGCAGGCCGGCCTGATTTCCTAATAGGCGGGATTTCAATAGGAAATCTCGCCACTAGCGTGATTTCCTATTGGAAATCCCGCCAGGTGGTGGGATTTCCCGCCGGCCCGGGTGCCAGGCCCAGGCTAGGCCCAATGCCCGGGCTTTGCCCGTCCCGTCCCGGGCCGGGCAACCGGCTAGTATGGGGGCTCGATAAGGCCCCCAAGCCCGGCCTTGGCCCGGGCCCGGGCCGGGCTTTTCCCAGGCTAGGCCTAGTTGGGATTTTCCGGGCCGGGCCTGAGCGGGCTTTTCGGGTACATACTTTTTTTGCACGACTACCCAAGGGTGTGTGCACTTTAGAAACAACAAAAAGATGAGTGTTGATTGCTGAATATTAAAATGGTCATAGCTTTCAATCCGGGAAGAGTTACGGAACGTGTCACCCTATTTCGAAAAGAGGACGACGTCATCTACAATCTGAAAAAATTTCGAACGGCAAAAGTGAAGAGGAGCTATTGCGGGCGATAGCTTACCATCGCTGGCGATAGCAAAAATGGCGTCAACGTGACGACGGTCATGTTCCACACGATCCAGCCACGACGTGCACTATTTGGAGGTATCGCCAGACGATAGTGCTATCGTCGCACGATAGCCCCATGATCGCCCACGATCGCCCACGATCTCCATCTTCCCGGTACGGTTATCGCGGTGTGGGACACATGACAGTTTGAGGAGATATCGCCTACAATAACTGTCTATCGTCGGGCGATAGCGCAAAAACTATAAAAAGGCTGGATTTCGGGAAATTCAGGTGACACATCTCTTGAAGCTTGGATTCCTACTCCACCAAGTCAGAACTCTGATTCTTTTGAGAGAGGGTCATCTGCAGTGAATTAGAGAACTTCCTTGTTCAAAACACGAATATCAAAAGTGGATTTTGAAGAAAAAGGACTACAACGCATATTCTACACGAATGTCAAATGCATTAAGAATGTCAACCTCTACATCACCTTCGTCTTCACCTTCAGAAATCTTAGGAGAGTTTTCTCTTACATATTTCATTATCTTGTAATCATTTTTGTGTTATCTTTTTGAAACGGGAGTGGATAAATCGTTCGGGGAGAACGTCGGATTTTGAAGAAGGATTTCGTAGGAAATTCGTCTTGTTTGTGGCGATTAGGTCCTTGTGCATCTTAGGGGGAAATTCGTCGTCTTGTGTGTAGCGATTAGGCCGAAGTTAGATCTTGGGGGAGGCTAGAGGCCGTATATGGGATAAGATAGACTATAGCCAGCCGATCCTTAGGAGAAGGACCGGCGAAGCATCTATTACAATATGTATTTTCTACATATGTTTTTATTTCTGTCATTTCCTGTGTCCGCCTCCATATATAGAGGGGACAATATCAATAGAATTATTCATTTAGTTTTACTAATATGGTATTAGAGCCACGAATGACCTAGCCGCTCTTCGTCTTCTGTCTGTCGCTCGCCCCCTCCCTTCCAGCGCCTCACCCACTCTGTGTCTCGCCTGCTCAGGCTTCCCGCTCCCCGTCTCGCCCGCTATTCCCGTCGGCCTTTCAGTGCCGCTTGCAATCGGACTTCCAGTGCCGTCTCCCGTCGGCCTTCCAGCGTTACTTGCAGTCGGCCTTCTAGCGTCATTTCCAGTCGGCCTTCTAGCGCCGTCTCGGCCTTCCAGCACCGCTCTCGGCCTTCCGCGTCTCGACCTTCCAGCGCCGCTTACTCCCTCTCTTCCAGCAAGCCTCCTAGGGTTTGTAGCCCCTCTCCTTCCGGCGTCGGACATGCGGTGAGGCATGTGCTTCCTTCCGACGCCGCTTGCCTTTCCAGTCATGGGATGAAGTTGATTTCTATTCATCTCCTCTTCTCCTAAGATCATTGCTCTGCGTAATCGGTCGCCCTTTGCTGCTTGGCGTGGCGTGTGGTCTCCAGATTTATATTCTTGGGCTACTATGCCTTCTCTCAGTGATTTTATCTCCACACCGGTTCCTCCTTCTGCAAGTTCTCTGTGTGGGAGTCATGATCACAACACTCTACTATCCAATTAGACAATTCAAATTATCTTTCCTGGTCTCGCTCTATCACACTTGCTCTTAAGAGTCGTCGCCTCTTTGGCTATGACACTGGGCTAACTAAGGAACCAGAGAAGACTGTCCCTGATTGGCCTCAATGGGATTATGAAAATTCCTTAGTCATGTCTTGGCTAACGAATTTCATGTAGGAGTCCATCGCTCGCCACTACTTATTTCTAGATATTATTGTTGATATTTGACGGCGTGCAGAGACTACTTATTCTTGAAAGGGAAATGCTGCCCAGATCTTCCAGTTAAGATGGAAGATATCATTGCTCCGCCAGGGCGATCGCCCCCCATCTGCTTATTATTTGGAGTTCACTCAGTAATATCAGGAATACGATCATTTTGATTCCCTCACCTTTGTTAGTCTTGTTGATGAGGTTATGGTCCATGCTCGGGAGGATCGCAACCAGACCTTTGAGTATCTTCTTGGTCTTCATAGGGACTTGGATCAGATTGGTGTTTAGATTTTGGGACGTGTGCCGTTACCTTCCCTTCCGGAGGTTTATAGCATTGTCCAATAGGAGTTGGATCGTCGTCAGTCTCTTCTTCCCAACCCTGCTCCTGAGAGTTCTGCTCTAGCTGCTGGTACCCCTTCATTGTTGGGGGCTCGTCCTACCAGTGATTCTAAGATGCAGGGAACTGATAAGGATCACCTTCTCTGTGATTATTGTGGGAAGACCCATTATACCAGAGACACCTGCTTCCGACTCCATGGTTTTCCTCCACCGAGAGGTGGTGCTCCCCCTCATGGTAGTTGTGGCTTCTGCCGCTCCACTGGTCACACACCTCCTCATTCTGCCCATCTCACTGATGCTGCTGTGGATACTTCTCCTGCTCTGCATGGTGTTGATTCTTCTGTCCTCCCTGACGCTTTCTCGGCTGATGAAGTCCTTGCTCTTTGTCGCATGATGCAAGGTCTTTCTACGGAGTCTTCTGCATTGTCTTCGTATGTCTGCACTGGGACTCTAGGTGCGCACTCTGCTGCTTCTCACCCTTTCACTCATTGGATCATTGATTCCGGAGCCTCCGGCCATATGACTGGCTTCGCCTCAAGTTTTATCTCCTATACTCTTCTCTCTGGTCGTGATAAGGTGAGCATTGTTGATGGTTCCGTTTCCTCTATTGCTGGGAAGGGCTCCATCTCATGGTCCTCTCTCATCTTATTGTCGGTTTTGCATGTTCCGAACTTCACACGTACTTTGCTATCTATTAGTCATTTGACTAATTCAATGAACTGTTTAGTAACCTTTCACCCTTCCTCTTCTGTATTTCAGGAGCTGAAGATGGGGACGGTGATTGACTCTGGTAGTTTGGTCAATGGTCTGTACGTGCTCGACTCCAGCCCAGTGACACCTCCTCTAGCCCTTCACTCCAGCACATCCGACCTATATTCCTGGCATTGCCGCTTAGGACACCCATCTATCCCTATTATGAAACGATTGTTACCTGCTATGTCTGCGACTATTTTTTCTTTCTTGATTTGTGATGTTTGTGCTGTTAACAAACATTGTTGTACTATATTTAATCATGTTTTTTTGCCAAGTTCTGTTCCTTTTACTATGATTCACTCTGATGTTTGGGGCCCTTATCCTGTATCTTCTATTCTTGGCTGTACTAGGTTTGTTACTTTTATTGACTATTTTTCTCGCACTACCTGATTATATTTACTAAGAAAAAAAGTGATGTGTTTTTCACCTTCAAAAAGTTTCATAACATGATCTCCACCCACTTTAATGTTAAAATTCAGATCCTCCGCAGTGATAATGATCGTGAATATCTGGATTCTCACTTTGTTTAATATCTGCCTGATCATGACATTATACATCAAACTACTTGTGCTTATTCTCCTGCTCAAAATGGGGTTGCGGAGCGTAAGAAGTCACATTTTGGAAGTGGCCCGCTGTCTCTTGGCCACCATACACCTCCCTAAGTATTACTGGGGCGATGATGTCCTTACGACTACATATCTTATTAATCGCACGTCATCCCGTATTCTTCGGAATGCCACTCCCCTCGGGACTCTACGACTTCCTTCCTCTCAGCTCTCTCCTAAGGTGTTTGGTTGTGTCTGCTTTGTTCACATTCATCACCCTCCTCCCACCAAGCTTGATCCTCGAGCTCTCTGGTGTGTGTTAACTGGCTACTCTCTTATGGCTACTCTCCTACTCAAAAGGGGTACAAATGTTTTCATCCCCTACTAAGAGAATTTTTGTTACCATGAATATCACGTTTTGTGAAGCTGAGGCATATTATTCTACCCGGTTGACTCACCTTCTTTGCCCTCTTCCTCTTTACCCTCACCGTTTGTACCTCTGCTCGTTCCTCCTCAGTATCACTCACTTTAGGGGGAGCTTCTACCGTCGGAAGTGAGTGATACTCCTGTCCATACTACTATTCCTCCTACTGCTCCGACTTTGCAGGTGTACACTCGGTGGATAAAAGGCCCAACGACACACTTGACCGGGCTATACTACCAGATCAATCATTGGACCCGGACTCAGAGCCTTCCGAGCTTCCAATTGCCCTCCGCAAAGGTATCCGGTCCTGCACTGAATACCCTCTTTCTAATTATGTTTTTTATGACTCCTTCTCCACCTCCTATAAGACATTTGTGTCTTCCCTTGCGTTCATATCCATACCAACATCCCGACAAAGTGCTCTGGAGATTCCCGTGTGGAGAGAAGCGATGTTTGAGGAAATGACTGCGCTTGAAAAGAACAACACATGAGATTTAGTGTCTCTTCCCCTGGGAAGAAACCGGTTGGATGCAAATGGGTGTTCACAGTCAAACAAAATTCTCAGGGTGTTGTTGAAAGATGTAAAGCAAGGTTGGTGGCAAAAGGGTACACTCAAACTCTTAGAATTAACTATCAGGAAACGTTTGCTCTTGTAGCAAAGATGAACACTATCAGAGTCCTTCTATCCTATGCTGCTTGTAAAGCGTGGGACCTTTGGCAACTTGATGTAAAAAATATCTTCCTCCATGGAAATCTGGATGAGATAGTTTATGTCTCTCCCACTAGTTTTTACTCCTAAAAGTTCAGTGGCACACGTCTGTAAGTTAAAGAAAGCCTTATATAGACTGAAATAGTCTCCAAGAGCTTGTTTTGGGAGATTTCACAAAGCCATATTATTTTTTGGGTTTCATCAGGGCAATGTCGATCATACTATGTTCATCAAGCATAGGACCGGTAAACTTACAACTCTCATTATTTATGTTGATGACATCGTTATCACAGACGATGATGTGGAAGAAATCAAGCTTCTAAAACAAAAGTTGGCTTCTGAGTTTGAGGTCAAGGTCCTGGGTGCTCTCAAATATTTCTTGGGCATTGAAGTGGCAAGATCCAAGCATGAGATCTTCATCTCTCAGAGGAAGTATACTCTGGATCTTCTTGCGAAGACTGGAATGAGTGTCTGCCGACCAGCGGATACTCCAATTGAAGCGAACCATAGAATGGGCCGTGACGATAGAAAAGAGATTAAAAATATTCCTGAATTCTAGAGGCTTGTAAGTAGACTGATCTATCTGGCCCATACCCGTCCAGATATATCTTATGTTGTGAGAGTTATCAACCAATTTATGCACGCTCCGAAGACTCGTCATGTTGATGTTGCCAACACAATCCTCAGATATCTCAAATCCTCACCTGGGAGTGGAATATTGTTTTTCCCCAATTCGGCTCTAAAAATTGAGGTCTACACCGATGTTGATTAGGTCGGGTCTGTCAACGATCGACGATCTACTTTAGGATATTGTTCTCTTGTTGATGGAAATCTTGTTACCTGGAGGAGTAAAAAAAAACAGGTCGTGGCGAGATCAAGTGTTAAAGCAGAGTGTCGGGCTATTACTCATGGTATTTGTGAAGGTCTATGATTGCGGTCGTTGGTAAGTGACCTGAGTCTCTCTAAATATAAGCCTATCTGATTGTATTATGATAACAAGACTGGTATCAACATCGCACACAACCCGATCCAGCGTGATCGTACTAAGCATATTGAGGTGGATCGACATTTCATCAAGGAGAACATTAAAAGGGGACTTGTGTGTACTCCCTTTGTTCCCTCAGATAAACAACTTGCTGATATTCTCACGAAAGGTCTGAGTGGAAGTAGCTTTGGAAGAATTGTTGTCAAGTTAGGCATGATCAACATCTCATGCCCAACTTGAGGAGGAGTGTTACAATATGTATTTTCTACATATTTTTTTTTTATTTCTGCTATATCCTATGTCCGCCTCCATATATAGAAAGGGACAGTATCAATAGAATTATTCATTCAGTTTTGCTAACATCATCAAAAATGATTTTTATATTCGCCATGATTTCAAGCATCATTGAAATAAAAAAATTTTATTCAATTTATAATGAAATAAAATCATGTTTCTTTTTGTCTTATTATCTTGATTTTATTTTTATGTTATAAAAATGTTTTGACATGTATTTTTCAAAGCTTTAACGCAAAATATATTGCAATGTTCGTTTTTATTAGATATAAATGCTTGAATTCAATATTCGTGAACTAGCGCCCGACGGTAACACTTAACGTTGTCGGTAATGAAGAAATATTGTATTCTGTCATTTTCTAATATATAATTTTCAATATAATATTTTCAGAGATATAAAATATATTCTTGTGCTGTAAAATATTATGAAACTTCTCTAAGTAACTCTGATATTTTTATTAAGCAGTAAATTTTCATAAAGCTCGTATTCACCCCCCCCCTCTTAGGGCGTCGTAAGATCCAACAGTTGCATCTTCGGTACCCCGCCCATATTAGTGTTGAATTTTTGTAGTGAAGTCGTCAGGTCGCGCGGCTAGGATTTTCTAATCGCGCGCAATCGCCGGCGATATGAAGCTATCGTCGGGCAATAGTCTGTTTTGTCAGTACACTTCGCTGTCTATAAATAAGGGTCCCGACCCCCTCATTTGGATACCAGATCACTGAGAACTGTAGCTTGAAACAATGTTGCAGTTAGATTTTTCTAAGTCGCACGACAAGGAGGAATAGAGGTTTCTTGGTCAGCATTTGCGAACTGTGCAGTTAGCACTGAGCAACTAGGAAACTAGTTCTGAAGGTTTGGTCAGTGGTAGCCTCAGTGTGGAAGTCGCGGAAGCAATTGTCAATTTGCAGCTATCGCCTGGTGATATCCCTTATCGCCAGCAATTTTGTGGTTCGCGACCAGATAATTTTTCTCCTTGGCATTTCTCGGGCAGACAGTTTGATCACTTGTTCACGCGACTTGGTTTCTCAGTTTGCGCAACTTGGTTTCTCAGTTTGCGCGACTTGTGCGGTTTGAGCATTTTATTCTCCAGCAGAAGTCAATAAGAGATGTTCGCGCAACCTCGCGGTTAGAGGTGCGGTCTGGCGGCTTGACGGTCTACTTTTTTTGCTGTTCACCAGTTTATACTTGTCTGTTTTTATCTCCGTCAATTGCAATGCACAATCACGTCTCGTGATTGTTTGTCTTGCCCTGTAAAATAGTGAATATAATACAAGTGTTTGCTCTTACTTCTTTTATTTGTGGTTTACTGTTCTTGGTTGATTGAGAGTGGTCCCGCGACCTCCTTCTTTAAATTTTTAAAATTAAGGCCGAGCATTTTATTTGAAAGTCACTCAAATATTCAGTTGAATCGGAATTGGTTATGATAGATTCGACTCAATTTGAATCGATTCAGTGCAACTCGAATCACATTTTGAGTTGATTTCGAGCTTATCCTTAATCGCTCGAAATATGAATCAAATCATCTCGAATTGATTAAAATATTATGTACTTATTAATATATTATTATTTTAAGATAAAAAAACACTAAAGTCTAAATTCTAATGTCTTAAAAAGCTTCATTTTCTCAATTTCAAGTTAACTCAATTTAATTTTGAGCCGATTTAGAATAAAGAGAAAAATTGCTCAATTTCGAGCCAATTCAATTCCATTTCGAGTCGAGCTGATTTGACTCGAAATAATTTCAATTTCCTAGTAAATTTTAAGCCAAGTTCAATTCACAAATTTTGATTTTGAGTCGAGCCCAAATCCCTCGAACTCGGCTTGAAATCAGCCCTGACCCATATTTGTAGATCATTTGCTTCTCTACTTCACATCGACTTCATCGACATCCTTCAAGATCTTCATCAAGATCGGACGATATAGATTGCTGTATAATCTCATCATATCTTATATTGCCCCCTCTTCTTCTTCTTCATAGTATGATTGAAGTTCTCCTTTTGGTCAGATCCTCTTCACCAAGATCGGCTTTCGTACGCTCACTTTAGAATGAATTTGCTTTGACCTTCGGTAGTCATAAACAATACTCTCAGCATGACATCTTGGCTCCTCCTAGGAGTGCAAGTGAGTCGGGCTCGAGTCGAGTTTGACAAAATTCACAAGCTCGAGCTTCAACTAATCATTTCGAGCTTGAGCTTGAGACCAATATATTGAGATCAAGTTCGAGCTTGAGCTGCTCACGAATTTTTTTAAGTAGCTATTTTTACACACACACACATATATATAAAAAGTTCAAAGAAAAAGCTCATGAGTCGGTTCACGAGCTCATGAACAAGAGCACGCGAGCTCGAGCTCGGCTCGCAATCGAGCCTGAGCCCGTCGAGCTCAAGCTCGAGCTCGACAAACCTCGAGCTTGAGTCGAGCTTTTTTCGAGCCACTCATCGAGCTCACGAACCACCTTAACACCACTTGCACCCCCAACTCCTTCAATTATAGCAACTCTCATCCATTGTCCATGCACTCCCCAACTTTCTCATTCTCATTAGTTGCCCACAAATCTGACAACCGCACTCAATTTGTGTTCTTGCTCATCCTGCTCTTTCTAGCCCCACCCCATCTTCCACAGACAAAACTGATGATCCTTAACCAAGTGTATGACCTAATTGTGGGGATTGCGGCAGACATCGACCTGCATGATGATCATAGTCATCCATTTTATGCGGATTGACGATATGAGAATTTTAGTTTTTTATTTTATTTTCATGTATTTTAAGGTCCGTTATGATCAGAGAATCATGACCGTTCATGATGACCAGGGACGGATCCTCGTGCAGGCACACCCGGGCATTTTCTTCCAGCATCGATTTTACATGTTGTTTGGTGGATTTCCTGCACAGCTGCACTGATTTTGAGCTATACTCATTGGCCAATGTTATTGTCTCTCAGCTGATACTTTAAAAATTTCCCCTGCTATTGAGGTCAATGTTCAAGATAAGTGACCACCAGTATCTTATAGAAAAACCATTTGTGGTAAAAATGTTCTTTTGTTGCTTTATTAAGCTTAAACAAGTGTAAGCTCAGTGACCCCCAGTATCCTATAGAAAAAACCTTTCCCTAGAAGCTTCCATTACCATTTCTTCTACATTTTGTTGATATATGGTTGAGAGGTTTTCGAAGTAAGCATTTTAGGGTGAAACTTTCATGTAGTGCAATTATCTAGGGTGAGACTTCCATTGCTGATTAATTAGAGGCTCAACTTATCTGAGTGGTCAACAACCCAGCTAAATGGATCTTCTAATTAGAACGCGGCACCAAATAGGCAATAATAGACATTAAAATTCTCAGACCACAAATTAAACCGCCCAAAAATATGAACCAACAGAGCTACTGTTCAGCAGTTCAACAACTGCTGAACTATTGGAAGTTCAACAACTTAGAAGTTTAACATCTATGTTTAAAGTCTATGTTGAGTTATCCTTTAATAAGTAGAAGTCAATTTTGTGGATATTCAACTTTTGTGTTTAACTTAATCATTAAAGCATTCAACTGTTCCTAGTGGATTGTTTCAGAATTAAAGCATTCAACTTAATCATTAAAGCATTCTTGTTTTATGTTGTTTGCAACAGAAATTTGTTTGCAACTTTTGCGTGATTTCAAATTATCCCGTAATTGAAGCATGATTGTGTCTTGATCAAGCTACAAGTCCTAACCTTTAATCCTAAATTATTAGAAGACGACGTTTGTTAGACAAGGTCTTGACTCTTGAATCAAAGATTTATCCATTGATCATGTGGAAAATATTATTTTTTCTATTAGTTGCAACAAACAATACAATTTCTTTCCATTTTGGATAGGGTAAAGAATTATCAATTTAGAATACATCTTTTGATATTTTTGGGATAAGTCCTGGTACTTGCTAATTAGTGCCCGGGTTAGGCAAAAACCCAGGGTCCGCCATTGAATTGATGGCCCCTAGTGTCTATATATTGAGAGTGGGGCTCTCATTTAGGGGCATTGAAGATTGGAGTGTTGAAGCCTTATTTTTGGTCACTTCAGTGTCGAAGACAAGCTCTGGGCGTGAAGCCTGGATCCCTTCCCTTCCCTCCTTTCCATGAGTCCCCTTTCCTCCTCCCCATCCCACTACTAACTCCCACTCAAACCCATTTCAACCTCTCTCCAAAACAGCCAGCATTCCTCCTCCCCGTCCCACCGCAGGAACCCCTCTCCATTTGTTCACACCATCCTTGGCCAGCTATAGTCGGCCCATCTTCTTTTCCATCTCATCCCCTTCCCCCCATTCACCCACCTTCAGTCCCCATTACTTCCCCTTGTTTTTCCCGTCGACAGCCCCGTTCCACCACCCTCAAAATCCACCCAGCCACCCATACAACAACCCGCATATCCTCCATCAAAACGCCTCTCTTCCCCTCTCCTAAATCCCTTATTCCCTCCTTCGGTGATCCCCGGAAGACCACGTCCGGCCACCTCCGGTGATTCCCCATCCATTCCCCTTTACATTACATCCATTTTCAGTTTTTTGGCAATCACCGGAAAACTCCGACCCCCACCCCCACCTCCGGCAGCCACCACCCCGCTACCCTACAACCACCCCATAACTACCTTCATAAGTCCCCATTACCTCCGCCTCCCATATTTTAGGACACTAAAATTCCTCTCCTCCACTCAATTATCCACTCCTCCCCTTTCCCCACTCTTTCCCCCACTAAGTCCTAATAAATCTAACGTTAATCCACCCGGTGCTGTCCCACTAGAGTCCCCCACTTCTCCTATACAGCTTCCGGTTACATCACCCTAAACCCAAATCCACTTTCCCAACCAGCAGCCCCCTCATTTTCCCCTCACGTGGAGCCACTGTCCAGCCCACCCCACTTGAAATCCAACATCCAGCATGTCCCCTCACTCTTCCCCATCCCCATACATTCAGGTAATTGCTGTCCAGTCAACATTCAGCAATCCAGAGTCCTTGCCAAGTCTCTCACACCCCACCTACAGCCATCCCCACCTTGGAGATTGTTGTCCAGCCACCACCCAAGCCTCCAGTAACAATCCAGATTGCTGTCTTGGGTTTATCGAGAAGTCAAAGAAATGTAAGAGTACAAAATACGCAATCCAGATCATGAAGCTATTCTTCACCGAAGTTGTGCGACTTCATGGAGAGTTGAAGAATGCCCATGGCAGAGTATCAAAGTTCTTTAGCACATTTTGGCGGAGTCTCTCCAATTCCTGTAGAGATTCAGCATGACGACTCACCCATAGACTGATGTCCAAACTAAGGTGGTCAACATAACATTAGAGAACGTAATTCATAGTAGATGCAGACGAAAGCAGAAGAAATGAAAATTTTTTCCCCTTGATACAAGCAGAATTCACACATAATCGCGTGGTTCACTTATCGAGGGGGGATGAATCGTTCAAAACTATACATATTCTAAATCACTTAATTTTTCATCTCAGGGACTTGCCAGAAAGCATCATGAAGGGCCCACCAACTATTGTTGTTGTGAAGACATTAACCTGCAATAAAAACATAAATCATATGCAACAAAATGCAACTGTAATTAGCATATTATTAACAATATTTGTCTTTATATAACACGTAATTAGGTCTTTAAATAAGGATTAGTTTTAGTAATTAACAATTGTATCCCATCAATTCATGAGCTTGGAAATGGTTTTTTGTTTTCTTTTCACTTTTGACGAGTGTTATCTCATGTTTCAAAAGATAGTTAATCTACTTAAATTAGGCCTTAGCTTTGAATTTTGGCTCTGTTTGTAATGGTGATGGCGGTTAGAAAAGTTATATTCCCATTGTCACCGTTATTTTTAAAGTTGTTTGGTTTAGCAGTGATGGGAAAGGTGCTTGTGAGTTGTGCCAATGCTTTTTTGGATATTATTTTTTTTGAAATTCAATGAACCCTTCCACTTTCAGAAAATCTAACGGGAGTTTTCCGCATTTTCATGCTTCTATTCTCATTTGTCCACCACATCTCATGTTCATTCCAACTGCTTTTCCTATCACTACTTTTCTGACCGCTCTAATCCCACCACTGATTTCCAACCGTCACTTATTCCCCTACCTTCACAGCCTCCCCAAACAGAATCAAAATCTTTGTGCATTAATCTAATAGGTACTATTTCTACCATATAAATAGTCATTTTGTGTCATCATGCTATTTATTTCTAAATCATCAAATATAAATCTTCTTAATCTATCCCGTGTCTTAGGCTCCGTTTGGTACCGTGGTGGCGGTCGTAAACACATGGGTTAAACCGTCATTCGTTACGGATCACCTAACAAACGTCATCTGTTTGAACATAAAAATTGATGAAGTTCCTTTAGGTGGGAATTAACGAATGACAATTTAACCCTCATGTACCGTGCCAAACCAAGTTTCGGCTACTTTGCTCCCATGAGCATTCGACAAAAACGTCAGAATGCTTCTTTGGCAGTACAATGGTTATGATCGCCGCCAAGAAAAAAAAAACTAGTTTTGAGCATTCAGGTGGATGAAATTTCATAGGTGAGATCATTTGTTTGTGACGAACAACAACAGTTCATAACCATCGCGCTTGTGACCGCCGCCGCGGCGCCAAACCGAGCCTAATATATGTTTTTTTTTGTCAATGTGCCAATTTGGTCCCTTTTAACTTCAATGTAGAACGCAATGGTTTTCCAAGCATATGCCATCTTCTCAAATGCCTGCGATCCAAACAAGAAGAACGAACCTCCTTCCTACAACCGCGTGGCCCTCAGCGGCGTCGGAGCCGGCGCCCTGCAAAGCTTCCTTCTCAGTCCGGTCGAACTCATAAAGATCAGACTTCAGCTGCAGGCCACCGACCACCGCCGCCGCCGCCTCGGTAATTCCGACGGGCCGCTCTCCATCGCCAAGCAAATCCTGCAAGCCGAGGGGCCGCGCGGGATCTACCGAGGCTTCTCCATCACCATCCTCAGAGACGCTCCGGCGCACGGAATCTACTTCTGGACTTACGAATACGCGAGGGAGCGCATGCACCCCGGCTGCCGGAAGCGCGGCGGCGAAAGCCTCGGCACGATGCTGGTTGCCGGCGGACTCGCCGGAGTCGCAAGCTGGGTGCTCTGTTATCCTCTGGATGTGGTGAAGTCGAGGATTCAGGCGCAGTCGGAGCCTCGCAGATACAATGGCATTGTCGATTGTTTGAAGAAGAGCGTCGGAGAAGAAGGCTATTCCGTTTTATGGCGGGGATTGGGCGCCGCCGTCGCCAGAGCATTTGTCGTCAACGGAGCCATCTTCACCGTCTACGAGTTGGCACTTCGTGTGAATCTGGTTGGCTGATTTTTGCTGTTTGATGTTTTGTTTGATTTGTTTTTGACTTTTTTTTTTATTATGTAAACAGGAACCTTATATTTATATATATTTGCAATTCCTAAATAAATAAAAATAATAAAAATATCTAATAAATTAAAATGCATGCTCTATTTGCAGCCCTTCTCAAATCAATATCTGGCATGCACCTCACTCCTCTCTCTCCTTATTGGCGTCCACCTGACGACGACAATGCGGCGTCCGACGTGCAGCCGCGCCCAATCTTCGAACCCAATTGCTGATATTGGTTAAGTTCCGCTTCGTCGGCGGGAGCTCCCCGGACTTCCTAACGCGGAACTAGTTTTTTTCTCGCGCTTGGCATGAACTTTGCCTGTAGTGTCTTATTGGGGACGGCGCACATGCACTTCCTCAGCGAATCTAACTTGGCCTTTCGGATTGGGGAGGGAGACCTACCCACTCCTATCTCTACCTCGGGTGATCCTCTGGATAGCGAGAACCCTTTTGGACCTGTTGGTTCAGATGGAGACGAGTCCATGACAGAAGGAGGCGGCAAGCAACGGCTATAATGCAAGCCAGGCGCGCCAATGCCACGACCGGGAGGGCGAGGGGCGTGCAATGGGAGGGAAGGGGTAGAATGAGTGGCGGCGAGTGCGATGGGGGTGAGCTTTTGGGGAGCATGTCGGTTTGGTTTGGGAGGGGCTGCAAATAGTGTCTGAGTTTTAATTTATTATATATTATTAATTTTATTTAGGGGTTGCAAATTTTGATTTGAGGTTTGCAAATATGTGCGCACTTAAAAAAATGTGTTTTTTAAAGAAAATTTATTCTCAATTAAAGTGCATATTTTTAGATTCATGTTCATGTTATAATGGATTGGATTAAGGGTCTGTTTGGCTCGGCGGTGACGGCCGCGCGGTGGTTATCAATTGTAATTCATTTGGCGCTGCATTTTGATCCAGTGAGTTTGGATGGAAGCACCATTGTCATAAACTATGTGTTTAACATGACAACGATTATGATGGCCAACAAGAAAGAACAACTCATTTTGAACATAGAAATGGATGGATTTTCTTAGGGGGAGTCGGGCGTTTAATAGAGACGGTTTGTTACCACTGTGTTCAAGATCGCCAGCACCGTGCCAAACAAAACCTAAATAAATCCAGTGACAAATCCTTAATTAAATTATATTCTATAGGATTCTTCTTCATGTTATTAAATTTTGAAAGTGATAGCGTTGTGAGCTTACTTTCTTTTCAAAATTAAACATACTTGTTGCGGACTAACTCGACGTCTCGGTCGGACCGGATTTATTTGGACCGTCTTAGTTTACGGAGCGGTCGAGCGTGCACACAGTCAATGAAAATAAGAGATTGACACAAGACGTGATGACGTGCAAAAACCCCTCAACCGGGTAAAAAACCACGTGACCGGATTCGTGCCGGTCAAAATCCACTAGTTGCTTGTGATTACAATGTACTTGGAGAATCGGGGCGACAGACCGCTCCCGTTAAAACTTGGGGGAGCGAGAGACTACGGTTCCCAACGTGCAACAGGCTGCACCGCGGGAGCGACTTTGACACGGGAATTCGAGAGATGGCACTGGTGCTCCAACGCTGGGGGCGCGACCTTGACGTGCGCTTGCTTGCAGTGGTCGTCTTCCCCCTTCTGCTCGCTCTGGGACTTAGGTGGTTTTCCTGCTGGTGGCACGCTGGTGGCTCGAGGAGGCTGGAGGTTGACTCGAGGGAGGAGACCGGCAGAACTATCACCTGAGGAAGAAGATGACCGGGAACTGAAAAGTGAGAAATGAGGAGGTCTGCGGCTCCTTTTATAGCCTCTGAGAGGTGGTTATGGCGCCCCCCCCCCCCCCCACTAACTTGGTGACTTAGTGAGTGGTTACTTGTAGATCGGACGGCAAAGGATGCTTGGTCATGATCGAACTGTGGCCAACCTGCAAGCGGCGGAGGCGGTTGACGGCGGCAGTCGGCGGGCGGCGGCGGACGGCCGGTGGCAGGATTCGGAGGCGGCGGGTGACGGCGACGTGGCCGGCGGCGGCGAACGACGAACGGGCGGAGGTCGGGCGGGGCGGGCGGGGGCGACCGACGGTAGTTGTTGAGTGGGGGGCCACCATTATCTCTCCTTTTATGGTGAAGATCATGAGGGAGTGGGTTGACCAGTCAAGCCCATGATCTCCACCATAGGAGGGATCATGGGGGAGATGGTTAAGTGCACACTCAAGCCTATAAATGGGGTTTCATCCACATCAATTGCCCCCAAATCCTTTGTTGTCCAAGGTTGGTACAAGCCGAGGAAACAAAGATTTTTCCTCCTATTTTGATAATGACGGCGTCCAGCGACAGACCGGAAACGTTTGCGAGCGGCGCTCGGCGAGCATGTTAAAAAATATTTTCGGGAGAGGTTGGACGGCGGCCAAAGCGCGGGCATGTGAGGGGGCGCGCGGACCATGTCACACGGGGCGCGCATCCGGTCGCGTGCACGCCCTTGATCGCTCGCACATTGGGTGTGCGTGCGTGCTTGGGAGTGCACGCGCAGCTATGCGCGCGCGCGTAGTGGTGCCCACGCACAGCAAGGCGCGCGCAGTAGGGTGCGCGCAACTGAGCGCGCGAATAGTGCGCGCGCGACACTGGGCGCGCACTGTGCGCGGTACAGTGTGCGCGACATTGTAGGCCCTATAGTGCACACGTGGCATTGTAGGCGCTACAGTGCGTGCGCGACCCTGTAGGTGCTACAGTGCACGCAACAGTGGGTTGCGCGCACAGTGCGCGCTACACTATGCGCGCACGACACTATAACGCGTACTGTTGTGCACAACAGTAGCGCGTACTGTACGCGCGCTACCGTAGCGCGTGTTGCGCGCGCTGTGTGCCTGTGCGCGCAAACTGCGCGTGTTGTGCGCCCAAACTGACTGTACGCACTGTGATCACGCGTCCGGATGCGTGCGTGTGTTAAAGCTCTTGCGGGCGTGCTTTGTTTCACGGGGCCCACATGTATGATGCTTTGTGCGTGCTTGGGGATAAAGATCCTGCACATGGCGATGCCTCTGCATTGAAATGCGCGGTGGGTGCAGTGTGCGCTAGGTGCATGGATGCAAACAGGACGCCTCAATTTTTATTAGGGCCGAATGATACCTCAGTTGGCGAGGTTTATGCTATTTTACGTAAGTGTTGCGTGCATCGTTGTTCTGCCCGAGACTGACTCGCGACTCTTGCTCGCACCAGATTGGCTCGTGACCTTGCTTTGCGCGGTTTGTGACCGCGGCTTAGTTTGCACGAGGCTGGCTCGCGGCTTTGCTTGCATGAGGCTGGCTCGTTGCTTGATTTGCGCGAGGGTTGATCGCGATTTAGTTTGGCTTAGTTTGCGCGAGGGTTTCTTGCGACTTAGCCATGAGGGGGCAGGCCCCCACGGGGACTTTGAGCGAGTCGGGCTCGCGGCTTAGTTTGCGCGAGGGTTGCTCACGGCTTAGTTTGCACGAGGGTTGCTCGCGGCTTTGTTTGCGCGAGGGTTGCTCGCGGCTTAGTATGCGTGAGGGTTATTCGTGGCTTAGTTTGCGTGAGAGTTGCTTGCGGCTTAGTTTGCGCGATTGTTGCTCGCGGCTTTGAACTAGAAAGGTCAGGATCTCTTTTGCAGCGATCTGAACACTCAGTGAGGGGAGAGGTCGGCGGGCGGCGGCGGTCGATGGTAGTTGTTGAGTGGGGGGGCCCCATGATCTCTCATTTTATGGTGGAGATCATGGGGGAGTAGGTTGACCAGTCAAACCCTTGATCTCCACCATAGGTGGAATCATGGGGGAGATGATTAAGTGCACACCCAAACCTATAAATGGGGTTTCATCCCCATCAATACTGATTATTTTTTATAAGTTTAATGATATTTGATTAAGTTAGAAGCTAAATTATAATGTATATCTATATCTATGTTATGTTATGAGGTAATATGTGCATTTCTTTGCTAACACCTTCAATTCAAAAAGATGCCTCAGCTGACAGGATTAGATGTCATAACTATACAATGATACTTGTCTCAATTCTCTCCCCCTCCCTTGTTATGAAAAACCTGGTCTGAAAGCTTGATTTTCCTGCTTCAATAAATTATCTAACGACAAAACGAGCGGTTACGAAGAATAATAACCACGAAAAATAAGAAAACACCACAAACGAAGAACACCAATTTTAAAGTGGTTTCCCATAATTGAAAATTGGTACGTCCACTGTACAGACAGAGAATTTTATTTTTCTTTTCTTTAACATACAATACTGCTAAAAAAGATGAAAAATAAACCGAGTGAATCCTCCAAGATCCGACTGTACACGTTGCCACGAGAAAGAAATCTGGCAGTAAGAGGAGTCGGCGGCCGTGAGCCGACCACGTTACAGCAATGAAGAAGCTCGTCGACAGAGCTGCGGCAAGAGAGAAGCCCGACGACAAGGATGACGGTGCCGGCCACAAAGAAAAGCACACGCGATAGCAACGGGGAAGAAAACCCCGAGTTCGGCCAAGCCCGACCGACCTCCACTGTGAATCTCTTGTTGACCAAATTCTTGCACACTTAAGGAAAACTGGCCCCCTCTTTATATATATTTGAAGAACCCTAAATCGAGTAAAAGGAAGGTGGGGCCGGTTGGATCCAATCAAGGAAGAGAAAAAATCTCCTTCCAAAAATCTCCTCCATTGTTTGGAAGAAAATATATTATGTCATCAATGCTCCTCCATAATTGTCGGAATTTGAGGAAGTCTAAAAGAAACAACCACGAATTGAGCGGTCTTCAAAAAAAGATTGAAAAGTTTCAAAAAAATAAAAAAAGATACCACAAAAATCAAAAAAGATACCGCCAATCAAAAAAGATTGGGCTGTCCTGGCTCGCTCACCCGCATGGCGGATGCGGGCCGACTCGCATTGAGGGCCCCTCTTATGCCTTGTTGGATCCACTCAGCGAACATTGGGTTGTACAGTCACCGTAGATTGTGTAGCTTCCAAAATCAGCCCCCACCCGTATGGAAAAAAGGGACAATTACCGCAACAATCTCCACATTGACGCCTTTTTCATGACATGCTCCACCTGTCAGAGATAACGTCAAGATGCTCCAAAGATCACCAAGATTCAAAGTCAAAGGGACTAACTAAATGAACTTCGACCAAGAACGGATCATAAGAAATAAAAACTCCTTCAATCATGAGTAGGAAACAAACTGGACTGACGTGGCTGCCTCAGAAACGCTCTACCTTGAAGCTAAATTTCAACTGTCTCACCTCCAGCGGTGGTCTCCCATAGCAAAATAAATGAACCTGTCAAGACTTATGTCCTTTGATGTGCGCGGGAGAGAAATTTACAAATGCAGACACATCAACAATGAATGTAAACAAAACTGATATCAACATGGGAAAAATGAACACACAATAAGAAATAATAAAAAAAAGATTGATTAGACACACTCTAAGCTTATGTAAAACGAAGGAGTAACAAAAAAGAGTATAAGTAATAAAGAATGACTAAACTACATTCATAAAACGAAGTTTTTGACTAAGAAAAATAATTTCAAAATAATAGTTATAATAACGCAACTTTAAACTTCACACTGGGTGTAGAAATGTCATAGAAATCAAACTGAAAAATCTACACTGAGAGACGAGACGACCAGAAAAATTCACGCTTCAAGATTGAGAAGATAGGGAGTGGACTGATGTCGTCACCTACCGTTGGCCAAACTCGAAACGGAACGTTCAATTAGTCGCCAATCGAACCTGCTTCTGATACCACTTGTTCTGAAAAACCTGGTCTAAGAGTAGATGATTTTCCTGTTCCAATAAATTATCTAACGGCAAAGCGAGCGGTTACGAAGAATAATAAGAAAAAAAAAAGAAAACACACAAACAAAGAGCAACAATTTTAAAGTGATTTCCCGAAATTGAAATAGGTACGTCCACTGTGCAGACAGAGAATTTTATTTTTCTTTTCTCAAACATATAGTACGGCTAAAAGGGAGGAAAAATAAACCGAGTGAATCCTCCAAGATCCGGCCGTACACGTTGCGACAAGAAAAAAATTCGGCTGTCGTGAGCCAAGCACGCTACAGTAGAGAAGAAGCCCATCGGCAAAGCTGTGACAAGGATGACGGTGCCAACCACAAAGAAACGCACACGCGATAGCAACGGGGAAGAAAGTCTCAGGTTTGGTCCAGCCTGACCGACCTCCACTGTGAATCTCTTGCTGGCCGAATTCTTGCATACTTGGGGAAAACCGACATCCTCTTTATATAGGCTTGAATAACCCTAAATCAAATAAAAGGAAGGTGGGGCCAGCTGGATCCAATCAAGGAAAGGAGAACAAAATCTCCTTTCAAAAAATTTATGTCATTGTTTGGAAGAATCCTGTCACCAATGCTCCTCCATAATTGCCGGAATTTGAGGAATTCCAAAAGGAGAATCCACGAATTGAGCGGTCTCCAAAAAAAGATTGTAAGGTTTCCAAAAAAAAATGTCAAGACTTTGATTTTAAAAACGATGACACCATATATTGTGTGGCTTCCAAAATCAGCCCCCGCCCGTATGAATATAAGTGGTAATTACCGCACCACCCCCTCTTTCCCTCAACTCCCATCTCTCCAAGCATCCTTGTTGCTATTACTGAGATGGGTTGTACTGTCGTGCATCGGAGGAGCCTACGTCCCTGCAAAGTAATCGCACATGTGTGTTGTTTGTGCACCTGAAATCAGTCGGGCATGGGTGTAGCCCATTGCATGATTGCTAGTAGTTAAATTAGGGTTTCATTTGTCGCGGTTTATTTGCTTCGATGAGTTTGGTCAAAAACACCATATCATAGAATATATGGTTAACAAGACAAAGATTATGACTGCCACCAAGAAAATAAACTAGTTTCGAGCATTAAATGCATGATTATTTTAGATGAGGTCGGACGTTCACGAGTGACGGTCGACTGTTCTTGACCACCCCGTTCAGGCGTGCACAACCGCCGCCACCACAGCCAACGAAGCTTATAGGTCATATGCAAAGTTCAAATGAGCACGCATGACACACTCCATATGTTCATAATAATAACATTTTACTAATGCAGCTGGGTAACATTCTATTCTATTCCGATACCAAAAATCAAAGCTTATTATTATTATTTTGTAAATGTCTGGAAAACAAATGAAAGTGTTGCGACCAACTCAATCCTCCTGGTAGATCAAATTAAACTAGCCCGCCTTAGCACGTGGAGTGGTTGAGTGCACATACAATTACAGAATAAACAAAAACACGAAAGACAATTTTAACGTAGAAAATCCCTTAAGTGGTAAAAAATCACGTGACCAGTACAGTACCAGTCAAACTTCACTATTGGCGGTTGTTTACAGATTGTACGGAGAACCGAGGGAGACAGGTTGCTCCTCGTTACAACAGTGAGACGAGAGTTTGTGGGGTGCTTGGTGGACGACAGGCCGCCTTACACTAAGCTGGTATTCTTTTATGCTTTGATGGAGACGAGCGTTCTCGAATGCTGCTTGGTGGTCCAACTCCGCGGTGAAGTGGGCTAAGAGGGGTTGGCGATGACTTGAGAAGCACTGCGCACGTAAGAGGCTTGGCGGGATGACGCGCAGAACGTTTTCTTCTCAGGAATGTCGTGGACTTAGATGGATTTTCGGGTGGCCCGGCTAGTGGAGAAGGCTCGTAGGAGAATTCCGACAGAGCTTCGACCTGAGGAAAAAAAAGTTGGGAGGAGAGAAAGTTAGAAATGAAGGGGGCCCTGAGGTTTTTTTATTGGCTCCATGAGCTGGTTACGGTAGTTACACGACTATCTGCACACATATAGCACCATGATTACTAATTGTGGACTGCGCTAATATTGTTTTAGACATATATTATGCATATAATATTTACCAAATGCAAGCCAAATTTTAATCAATGATAACCCCCACTAATCATGACGGTTAGTGGGTGGTTATCCACGAAATGGATGTCGGCGATCGCGGCGAAATGATCAGATGGCGGGGAAGGCCTGCTACGAAAGAGCGACCATCTCACCGGTGGTCAGTCGCCAGCGAGGGGAGAGGAGTCGCGGCCGGCGGGACGACTGACCACGACGAGAGAGACCACAGAGAGGGCCCCCCTCCCCCATTCCCCAAGGCCGCGGGGTGGGACGACTGGACGCGATCGCTCCTTTCGGGCGGCGCCCCACGCCCGCGACCGCGGGTGGGGCGGCCGGGCGCGGCCGCGAGGGGGGGGGGGGAGGCCAGGCGCGGCCTCCCCTTTCGTGCGGCGCCCTACGATCGAGGGGTGGGGCGGTCGGGCGCGACTGCCCCCTTGCGGGTGGCACCCCGCGGCCGCGGGAGGGGCGGTGCGGCCGGGGCGTGGTCACCTCTTGCGGGCGGCGCCGCACGACCGTAGGAGGCGGCCACAGGGAGGGGCAGCCGGGCGCGGCCGCCCCTTGCGGGCGGCGCCCCGCGACCGCGGGGAGGGGAGGCCGGGCCCGACCGCCCCTTGCAGGCGGCGCTCCGCGACCGCAGGAGGCGGCCACGGGGAGGGGCGGTTGCGGCACAGCTCCGGCATGGCCGGCTGGCCACGGACTGTCTGACGCCGGTGATGGCGGCGCCGACGGCCGGTAGTGGTGGATTAGGCGGTGCACGTAGATCTCGTGTGCCGATCACGTGTGTGGCGGTCAAACCCATGATCCTACCAAGTTGGTGGGGATCATGGGGAGGAGGTTATATACACCTCAATATTCTATAAATTTCATGATGACCTCATCAAAAAGCATTGTGCATTTGCACAAAAGTCTTATGCTCCGTTTGGGGTTGTGGTGGTGGTGGAAAAGTCACCGCATTATTTATGTTGTTTGAATGGGAAGTTTAAAAAAAGTAGAATTTTTAGAAAAAGTGTTTTGTAGATTTTTTGATTACTCAGTGAAACATTGATGTCTAAAAATTATTTGCCATGCTTTCAGATTTACATCTTTTATTTGAGGCTTTACGAAAGCTGCGCCCCAACTATTCACGATTTGTCTTTCTTCTTTCTTCCCGTTGCAAATGCTTTCTTCTCGCATTCTCAATTCTTCACTCATTCGCTATCTTTGCATCTAACAGTTAATCTTGAATAACCTATTTATTTAGGGTTTATATAATATTTACTCATTTATGCAAATATGATTATCATAAAACACTTATATTATTATTTAAAGGGTGAACAATTGTTATTAAAATATTATTCTTCGAAACAAAAAGATGTAAGATTTAAAAAAACACTTAAAATTAGATTTTTCAAATAGACCTTTTCAAATCAGCTTTTTGGACAACCCTAATGCCACCACTGATTTCCCGCAACTGTTTTAACTGCCACCCCAAGCAGAGCCTTAGGCCTTGTTTGGCGGGACTGATCCGCCTCGGCCGGGCAGATGACACCGCCCGGCCACAACCCTGCATCGTTTGTCGGGTCCACGGATGGGAGGTGGGGATCAATCCTATCGCTAAAAAGCCTTGGATTTCATTCGTGCCATGAGAACCTATCGGAGAAGAAGGTCTGCGCCGATAAAAGAGGAAGTGTTGACCTTAAAAATAGCGTGCAAAAGCGATGATCACAAATGGCGAGCAAACCGGACCAATTAAGATTCCGTTTGACATGACATTTTTACTCCGATGAGCTTAAACAAAAATGACACTACAAAGAATGCATGCGTGACATAAAAAACAGTTATGACCGGTACCGAGAAAAGAAAACTAGTTTTGAACGTAAAAGTGAATGAAGTTCTTTAGGTGAGGTCGGACGTTCACAAACGATGGTTCATAACACCAACGTTGACGACCGCTACGACCATGCCAAACATAGCCAAGTTGTGATTTCTACGTCTCCCTCTTTTCCTCTGAGCAAAAATTGCGAAGGAGAAGGGGGTATAGGTTTCCCATCAGCTTCGAGGCAAGAGGTTTGCTAGGGTGATTGTTACGTGCAAATCAGTTTTGAATGTGTAAACCAATTACACATGCAGATCAAAAAATTATGTGTAAACTAAATTATTAGGTGGTAACAAAAAAAAAAACTATTCAAACTCTTTTAAAGAGTCAAACAAAAGACAAATCACTTCACCAAAAAAAAGACTAAAATCAAGTTTTGAGGGTTTCTAGCTCTCCTTGCTCATGTTGTTGCATTTTGTAGAAATTGTGAGATTTGTTGCAACGTGAATGAATCAAAATGTGAATCAAAAGCACAAACATGCTACTTTGCTCTGCACATTGGTATTTGCATCAAGATTTTTCGTAGGAACAAACAAAACTTGGTCGTCCTTCAATCTTTTCCCTTCTTGATCTCGTTCTCATCCCCATTGGCGTCGAGATACCTCCGACCATTCTCTTCATCTTGTTCTTTCATTTTCTCGCAATCTCCGTCCAATTCGTCGCCCTGTCGGTGTTTCCGGTATTCATTACAAGTGATCGTAGCTCCGTTCAATCCTTTTCGCTTCACAACTTTAACCGGTAGTATTTTCTGTGAGGGATCAGTCCAGTCCCTTCTGGAGTTAAACGTGGAAGCGTTTCTCTCGCAAGTCGAGCATCTCCACCACTCGCTCTACTATCGAGCTTTTCACTTTCCTTTGGATTATGACCGACGAAAGGAGCCTAGTCGACATTGAACACCATCAAAAATTAAAACCTAGACGACCATCGGTCTTCTCCTTGTCGTAACGTTAGTGTTTATCGTGAGGGCCGAGCATGAGTTTTTGCGGCCATGATACCAGAGAATTGGTTTGCACATATCTTTTTTACGTCTCAATATTTAATAATTTTTATTTAAAAAATAATTTTCCTCTATCAAAAATATATTTACATATTTACACCTAACAATCACTTTTGCTAATATAACAAATAAAGGCTCCTCTCTTATCGGCTAGGTTCCGAGAAGAAGCCGATTATGTGTAGAGTCTTATCGTGAGCGCCGAGCGTGAGCTCTACGCGTCCTTTAGCAGCGATGCCGCCGGCGGCGACTCCCCCCACCTCATCGGCGGAGAGAATCCCTACACCGTCTCTCCAATCTGCCGGTCGGTGCGTGCAATCTTTCGCCGCTAATATCCTGCCTCATCTACCCTTTTCTGCCCTCGTCCCCGGCCGCACCGCCAACCCTAGCAAGACCACCCCACCTCCGCTTCCTTCCGTCGTCACGGTTCCTATCCCTCTACCCGCTTCCTCATTTTGCTCACCCTCTTCGTCCCATTATCTTAGCCGGGGCCAGAATCAGGCATCGTCCTTATCGGCGATAAGGAGCTTATCTTCTGGCGTTCGAGTGGATGGGCTCGGAGTTACCGGGAAGGGCGGGAGCGGAGGAGGACCTGCTTTCGTGGGGCAGGTTTTCAGCATGTTGGATTCCTCCGGCAATGGTCTTATGTCAGTAACCACTCATTTTGACATCCCGCTCATATCTAAAAGGTAGATTGCTTATTATCATTCTGCTAATACTTTTACTTGGATAAGCTGGAATTTCGCTTTGGATGAAGAATGTATTGCAAATTTCTTTTAAAATGGCTATTGATTTGTTGCTAAGTTTGGTAACTGTGCATGAGTATGTGATATACATTCTTCTTCTTTTTGATATATTGATATTACCCTTGGATTGTACTTGGACATGTGATAAGACCATGAACTGGAGGCCACCATATTGGATGGAGGTGGTTGCCTTGGTTCTTTCGTTAGGGTTTAGGGAAGTTGCTTGAGCCAATGAAAGATACAATGCATTCCCATTTTATATCTGACACGCGTTTTTCAACTGATCACCACAAAAGGATTTTATTCGAGCCAAATACAAGCTACCAATGAGAGATATGATGCGAGGGAAATGCTTTGTATGCATGGTTGTCAGGACCGAGATCCTAGATGAGATCGTTTCGAGGTTGTATCAGATCAGATGGTAGGATTAGATCGAGGATCGCTTTACAAAATCTGGATCGATTTACAAAATCTTGATCGTAAGATCCTATGATCCGGATCACGATCCTGACAACCATATTTGTATGTTGCTATGTTCTCCTAGTGTGGGATTGAGATACCTGCAAGAGGTGCCAAGATTTTCCAATGGTATCAAAGAACAATTTTCTGCCTCCACTTGATTAATTATGCCTGAGAATTATCTGTCTAGCCTGAGATAAAGATTCAATGTGTGACTTAGTAAGGGTGCACATTATTTATTCTTTGGTAGTTCTGGTTAATTGGGCTGATATGCAAGTCTACAAATGGTTGGAAATTCTTTTTGTTGCAACGGGACGGGGGGGAGGAGGGGGTTATGATACACCAATACAAGTAGAAAAGATTGCCTTTCCACTCACTACCTCATGGTTATGATGTTTTATGTTATCAAGGGAATCAAACAATAACAACATTGTGCATGGACAGCCACTATGACCGGTCTTGGTGTTGTGGAGTCTTGTTGTGGGGGGTTAATAGATTGCGATTATTCTAATGTGTGTTAGACATTAGTACTCCACTAATGAGGGTAAATGACTAAATGCATAGTTGATGACTCTATTTGGCCACAACATTTTGCAATATTGGATGCACATTTTTTGCCAATCACGAAATAATTGTGTGCAAGCATATATACATCAATTTTTTTGATAATAGGAAATGTTAAAACCGCCCGATCATATTAAGATTGCCCAGCGAAGCCTTTTGTAACCACTAAAAATAATTACCATGACCCTTATTATCTCTTCGTTATGTGTGCTTCTATTTTGAGTTGATGAAATATGTTGCTTGCTGCCTTGCAAATTTCTTAGCCCCAATTCATAGACATTTCAAGATTAAACAACCGGTCACATACTGGACAATCACGTGTACGAAATGAGTTGCTTGTACAATTGTTCCTCAGAGGTCAGTGAAACCCTTCCTCGGAGAGCACCACCATGTATTCCAATTATTTATGTGGGTGCCAACTTTGCGAATTGCGACTTAATCTTCTCGACACATTTCTCACTCTAAAGAACTCTCCACACAAACCAACCAATTCTGGGAGCCCTTATCTTCTTCCACTCCCTTCTACTTTAACTACCACCATTAAAGGTGATGACAAAAAGACCTACTGCAACAATGTCTTCCTAGTTTGAACGATCCGATTTATACCCCAATAATTCTCACGATCAAAGACCTTTTTTGCCTCACTGACGAGCATCCATGACACTCCTCTATCAACATATAGAACTAAAGGCTGACTTCTTCCTAAGAAAGAGGGACAACTGACACTAAAAACCTCTTCAGCAATGACACAATTATGTGAAGGTGGTCTATTACTCTAATATTATGATATATCGATGCTAAGTTGAGTTTGTTAGCTTTGCTCCTCCGTTATCATTTCGTAGAAAAGGACTTAGTTAGGGGAACTACATTTTTTTATTATATTTTTTGTTTCATTGCAATTAATTAGACTCCAGACATATTATGAGAATACTCTTGTAATAAGAGATTGCAGGACACTTTTAAATTGACCTATAAGCGTGGCTTGTGACTTTGTGTGTATTTGCTCCTTTGATCGTGATGGATAGAGTATATGTACTTAGTTCATGTATCAACTGTCTGCTCCCATTAATTGGTGTTCCCAATCTAAGTTTGTTTCTAGAATTAATGATATATGACACTTTGTACAATCATTTCATACTATATTTTTCTTATTCATATCACACAAAATATTAAAACATTAAACACATTTAGTAGTTAATGATTATATATTTCCGACACAATTTTTTTTAAGCATAAAAAGATTTATTATCAATCAAAGACATTTAGCTTTTACATTTTCTTGTTGTGAAATTTAGTGTTATGAAGTATAATTGCTGTATAATA
Source organism: Platanthera zijinensis (assembly GCA_039513925.1). NCBI lineage: Eukaryota > Viridiplantae > Streptophyta > Magnoliopsida > Asparagales > Orchidaceae > Platanthera > Platanthera zijinensis. The sequence goes on along the minus strand of CM077078.1, from coordinate 282,895,133 downwards.
TTAAATTTATTTTACTGTACATCTATTTGTATTTTTTATACGTGTTAATAGTAATCGTAGTGTATTACTCAAAATTTATTTTGGAGATTCTTACTTTATTTTGCGATACCCATGACCCCTTATTTACCTGTTATGATATATTTGTTTTTGTTTTTATAACATATATAAGTATACTCACTATATTTATTTATTTATGTGATAAAAATCCGATTTTAAAATATCTTTGATTTTTAATATTTAAACTCAATCTGATATTTCGCCGACATCCGATATTTGCAATCTTGGTCATAAAATATTTTTTATGATTGTTGATAGCGTTGCTTGCTCTTTGGATCTTTAATCATTGGGTTGCATTTTTTGCTTTGTTATTCGCGCAGTTTGAGCTTCTTCATTGACATTGTTTCTTTACCATGCGGTTCTTCTCTGAGTTTGCGTCATGCCATTCTTCTCTCCCACAGATCATTCTTGCAGAGCTATCTTTTACTAGGCTGTCTTTCTCGCGTCTCCGTCAGTCTAGATTTCATTGTGCTTGATTTGTTCGTGCATCTGCCATCACTACGCCCTTCGCCACCATCATCTCTCGTCCTGACCCTCGTTCCATTTTCTGCTTCCTTTTATTGAACTTAGCTTCTTGGAGCAACTAGATACGTTCTCCCTCCACGGATCCACCTAGTCTTGATCTATTCTCCTTTGGCCCCTCCTTTATATAGAAACTCATCACTATTATTCTCTTGCCATCCTCGCGTCTTTCCTTCCGTTGATTGCTTCTCTGCTTTGATTGTTGGTTGGGAACAATAATTTATGGAGAAGGTTAAGATCAATCCTACTCCTAACTGGGATTTACTAATGCGAAGTTAAATGATTGCAAATGAAAAAAAATTAGTTTGGGCTCAATACATAAGGTTGCTCATGGGAATCAAGAGGAAAATGATTTATATCTTTAGAACCAAAATTCCACCACCATTAACTAATGCCATTTATGAGTGGTAATAAGACTATCTGACAGTGATGATATTGCTCATTCATTCTATAGAATATGGAGTTGCAAAAGTCATTTTATTTATAGTCGTAATGCAACATGATGAAAAGAGCCGCTTAAAAAGCGTTACCTTGCTCAGATCTACCGATTGAATCTAAGTTCTTCTCCATGAAAAGCAGAACTCTTTTTGAAGATTACTATGTGAGGCTTATCCTGGAGTATGATGAAACCGATCAATATTATGATTTTGAGATATGTCCTACATGCATTGAGTATGAAGGAAGTAACCTAAGTCAATCTTAGCCACATCACTGGCTGAATGTTGAAATTACTTTAATGCAAGGAGATGTTCAAGAAGAAATTTACGTGGCTTCGTATCTCTGGTTTTCCCTCCCATACTTCTTAGTATGTCTATAAGTTAAAGAAAACTATTTATGGTCTCAAATTCTTTCCTTGAGCTTGTTTTGGAAAGCTTAGTGTCCAACTTCTATTCATTGATTTTTCACATGCATATGATCGTTGTGTTTAATCATAAAGTATGTATCCATATTGCAATTCTTGTTGTTTACGTGGTTAATATCATTCACTAGTTCCACTGCACACCAAATTACTAGAATTAAAAGCTTGCTCGCCCCGTTATTTGAATTAAAGACCACATATATCTAGTCTCCACATTAGTTCTTGATCATCGAGGTTGTTGGGTGTATTTATATTTCAACGTAAATATGTACTAGAGTTTTTAAAAGAAATTTGACCTTCAAGTGCTAAGCCAATGGAGTCTTCTTGGACAGACTTATATTGTTTACAAAGTAGAATCACATATTTCTATAGAAAAGTGAAGTCTCGGTGATTATTTGGGAAGCTATTTTTGCGTATTATCGGGACAAATATCTCATTTGATATATCTATCCATAATGAGTCAATTTATGTATGAACCATGAGTTATTCATTATGATGCTATTTACCAAATTGAGAGGTATCTAAAGGGATCCCCAAGAACGAGAATTTTGTATAAATGCCAAGGGCATTTGGACACTTTTTCTACAATGATGCAGATTGGACTGGATCCTTAAATAATAGAAGATATTTGAGTGATTACTGTATGTTCTTCGGTGACATTTTTGTTTCACAGAGTAAGACACAAATAGTTATGGCATACTCATTAACTAATGCCTAATATAGAGCTATGATTTTAACTACACATGTTCTAATAAGACTCAAGCCCATCAATAAGGAACTATATGTTTACACTGTGACATTCAATCGATGCTTACTTTTGCCTCTAACAAATGCTCCATGAGAGAATTTGACACATTAAAATTGATTGTCATTTTTTAAGAGAGAAAAATATACTTGGTAAAATCATATCCACTCCCTTCGTTTTTTTACAATTCAACTTGCTAGTCAGTTTACTATTTTTTTCTCGAAATTACTTTAGGGCATTGTGATTAAGGCTTTGTTTGGTTCGACATTTCGCCGCCTCCGTTTGGAGCAAACGTCGCTGGACGGCTGGTAAACAAACAGCCGCCAGTGGCGTTTGCTCCGTTTGCACCCGCAACAGGAGGAGGAAACGGCCCCGATCAGCTCCGTTTCGACCCCCACCTCTCCCCCTTCGGTTCCAAAGTGGCTTTTCGACCCACCAGATGCACCCGCCACCGCCAAACCAAATATAGCCTAAGTTGGGTTTTACCAATATCTATAATCTTAGCTTGCGATTGGTTTTTTTAAAAACATACTTAAGTGTTAAGTGAGACAACTATTTCTTTGGTGTTTTGTTCTCATTAGATTTTATTCTCTATTCCTCCGGGCCCATAACTGTCACAAAGTGATGTCATCATAGTCTCATTCCTTTCTATGGTCTATGTAGCCCTAAGTGACATTTCTATAATTTCATTGTATGCCTATTCCCAGATATATATAAGAGAGTGGATGAGAGTCATTTGAGTATCTTGGATCATTTTAATCTTTTAGGCTCTCATAAGAGAAGACTCTTAGAGGGATCTTTCCCTCAAGAGTTTGGATATTGAGCATACGTCGATATATTTTATCTTGATTTCAATTGATCTACTTCCCTTTTGGCTTGACAATAGCAAATATCTATAAACTAGTTTGACCCATCACTCCTTTTGGGTTCAATTCGAACTCTATTTTTTTTCCCAATTAGAGCCCGCCACATTTGCCTCTTACCTTATGATTGACAAAGCAATAGTCCATCGCTGATGAACCGGTACTTGGCATCGATGGCTCATTTCCCTCATTGCTTGACAAAGATGCCTTAGATTGTACTTCCTTGGGCTTGATCGCAACCACTTGATGATGCAACCCAGTCGTTGATCATCCTCGACGACGTCCCATGTCGCACGTGCTCTAGCCGATCAATGTCTGGGTTTGAACTGCCCGATTGACTGTTCCAGCGCTTACTCTGCTCGATCTCACTCGATCAATACTACCGCAAGCAACATGCCACTAGCTCATCGTAAATAACAACTCATCGTTTCTCGACTCTTCTTCCTCATCAACTTCTACTGATTCCACTCACTTGGATCGATTGACATCTCAATTAGAAGATCTCATGTTTCTACTCTGCGAGCTTGCAACCACCATCGTCAACCTTCAACTAGCACCTCCCCCCTCCACCACCGGCCTGCGGCTGCATACCGACTCATCATTGACTACATTGGGTTCCTACACCCCCGTCAGGGACATTCGCCTGATGTTTAAATAAAAAAATGTTCATGCTGAAGATGTCAAGAGGCGTCAGTCTAGCTGCTGCAACTCAACTAGCGGGAAGAAGACGTGAACTAGAAGACGTGAAGGAGGAGGCGCTACCTGCAAAAGAGAAGTTACAACTTTTTAGAATGGGAACGACTTCCTTAAAAGAGGTGTTTCACTCTCTTTAAATGAAAATTTGTAGTTCTGAGAAATACTGAAACATTTTTTTTATTCTTGCCTTTCTGTCGTCAACATCCACAAAATATTTTATAAAGTTTCTCATTTTTTGCACCGAATTTTTTTGTTTTATTTTATCAAATTTTTATCAGTGGTATTAGAGCCGGATGACAACCAAGAATGGCTTTTCATATTCGTCTTCAACTGTGCCACTATTCAATGGAGACTTCTACAAATATTGGACATTGCAGATGAATACATTGTTTATTTCCCAAGGCCTTTGGTCAATTGTCCAAAATGGCATCACAACCACAACAACATAACGATTTACAAAAAGATGCAAAAGCTCTCGTTTTCATACAACGAGTTAGTAACTCCATATTTCCAAGGATAATGGCAGCAGAAAGTGCACATCAAACATGTACTATACTACACATAGAATACAAGTGCTCACTTCAGGTAATATTTATTAAACTACAAACGTGAATTTTACAGTTTATTTATGAAAGAAGAAGAGAAAGTACAAAAGTTTTTTGTTAGAGAAACAATCATTGTAAACAAAATTAGGTACTTGGGAGACACCATAGAAGATAAAAGAATAGTGCCTAAACTACTAAGAAGTTTATCACCATCTTTCAATCACATTGTAGCAGCTATTGAGTAATCTTAGGATATCACAACCTTAAGTATTTCTGAACTGTTAGGCTCCTTACAATCACTTGAGGATAGACTAAGAAAACAGTCATCTCATGTCGGGTATGCCTTCCAATCAAGAATAGCTACCATAAAGAATCATCAAGAAAGTTCATATATGAAAACTTAGGGTCTAGAAAGCCTCAAAATATACATACATACGAGGTAAAGGAAAGCCTTACCACCAAGAAAGACCAACCTATTACAATAGGATTGACCTTTCCTGTATCCTATGTTAAAGAACAAATCATGAAGCAACTAATTGTTTTTTAAATGCAAAAGATGTAAAAGACCCACACATCTAGACAAAGATTGTTGGTTTAAAGGAAAACAGAGGCAAAGGCCATTGCAAGGGATAACAAATCAGTGATCAGCTCCCTCTACACCAGTCAATCATAACAGTACAGATAGTTATCATCCACGGTTGCCATCAACTTTAATCTTCTCCAATAGCCTTGATTCATAATCATCCCGCGAAGAAGATGAGATTATTAGAAGATATATATTCAGAAAGACATATAACATTCAACATGTCCACTCCATCCACATTTGATGAAGCAATTAAAAGCCGGGCCTGGAAGGAAGCCATGGATGAAGAAATGAGAATGGTCAAGAATAATACAACTTGGGAATTGGTTACTAAACCACCCAATAAAGAAATTATAGGTCTCAAGTAGGTCTATAAGTTAAAAGTGAAAGAAGATGACACCATTCTGAAGCATAAAACATGAATAATGGCAAAAAGGTATTCACAAATACCTGGTATAGACTTTCATGAAACATATACACTAGTAGAGAGAATATAAACAATCAAAACTCTAGTTACTTTTGCGGCTTAGTCCAACTTTCCAGCATTCCAACTAGATGTAAAATCTGCATTCTTAAACGGTGAAATAGAAGAGGAAGTGTTCGTAGGAAAACCGCAAGAATATGCAGTAAAAGGAGAAAAACATAAAGTATGCAAATTATATAAAGCTCTATATGACCTTAAACATGCTCCAAGGGCTTGGAATGTAACCATTGACAAATATCTCTGCCATTTTAAGTTCAGGCGCAGTAAGCATGATCTCTCACTCTACATAGAACACCAACATAACAATGTCATTTTTGTGTGCATTTATGTAGATGGCTTGATATTAAATTGCAATAATGTGGAGCTAATAAATGAGTTTAAAGAAGATATGAAATAAAAAAAGAGATAACAGATTTAGCGTTACTTCAATTTTTCTTTGGAATTAAAATCCATTAGCATTTTGATTACATCTCCTATCACAAGAAAAGTATGCTAGAGATGCATTGAAGAAGTTTAGAATGGAGGAAAGTAACCCAATAATCATTCCGTTGTTTCCAAATGAACTTTTTAGTAAGACAAAAGAAGAAAGAAGTATTGATGAGAGCCTATACCGAAGTTTAGTTGGCTCGTTGATTTAGTTAACAAATATGAGGCCAAATATTGTGTTTGCAGTAAATACTATGTCCAGGTTTTTGAGCAAACCAAGTAGTGTTCATTTTGAAGCAGCCAACAGAATCTTGTGACATGTTCAAGGAAAAAAAACTTATTGTCTCATTTATAGAAAGAGAAATGGTGGGAAACTCATTGAATTCACAGACTTGGATTGGGGAAGAAGTCAGGGACATTCACCTGTTGTTAAAATAAAAAATGTTTAAGCTAAAATTGTCAAGAGGCGTCAGTCTAGCTGCTGCAGCCTGCAGCTCAACTAGCGTGAAGAAGATGTGAACTAGAAGACGTGAAGGAGGAGGCGCTACCTGCAAAAGAGAAGTTACAACTTTTTAGAATGGGCTCGACTTACTTAAAAGAGGTGTTTCATTCTCTTTAAATGAAAATTTGTAGTCTCGAGAAAGACTGAAGCATTTTTCTTATTCTTGCTTTTTTGTCGTCAACATCCATAAAATATTTTATAAAATTTCTCATTTTTGCACCGATTTTTTTGTTTTATTTTATCAAATTTTTATCAGTGGTATTAGAGTTAGATGACAACCAAGGATGGCTTTGCATATTCTTCTTCAACTGTGCCAATATTCTATGGAAACTTCTACAAATATTGGACATTGTAGATGAAGGCGTTTATGTCCCAAGGCAGGAATGACTATATATTCAATGGAGACTTCAATGAAGACTTCACTGAATTCACAGACTTGGATTGGGAAAGAAGCGTCGAAGATCGTAGAAGCACGAGTGCCTATATATTTTTCCTAGGGCACAACACAATCTTCTGGAGTTCCAGAATACAACAATTGGTCGCATTAAGCCCAGCCGAAGTTGAATATATGCCGCTCAACAAAACTACTAGTGAAACCATATGGTTAAGAAGATTAGCAGAAGAAATTACTCAAGAAAAGAAAGAAAAGACAGTAATTTTCTGTGATAGCTCATCTGCCACAGCATTAGCTAAGAATCCAGTCTTTCTCAGTCGAAGCAAACATATAAAGATCATATATCATCATATCTATGAGAGCATAAAAAAGAGAGAAATAAAACTTGCACATATTATTATGGAGAAGCAGATTGCGGATCTACTTACAAAACCCTTGGCGTGACCATGTTTTGAAAGCATTAAAAATAATATGAGAGTTGAAGACCTCTCACCTTTGGGGAGGGGGGTTAAAATAACAAAAAATGTTTAAGCTAAAGAGGTCCAGAGGCGTCGGTCTAGCTGCGGTAGTTCAACCAACATGAAGAAGATGTGAACCAGAAGACGTGAGGTGGAGGCGCTACCTGAAAAAGTGAAATCACAACTTTTTAGAAAAGGCGCAACTTACTTAAAAAGGCATTTCATCCTCTTTAAATGAAAATTTGGAGTCCCGAGAAAAACTGTTTCATTTTCTTTTTATACTTTCCTTTCTGTCTTGTCAACATCCACAAAAGATTTTATAAAGTAAGTTTTGTTTGTGTTTTATTTTATCAAATTTTTATCACTCGACCCACCTTCACCGAATTGAGATATCAATTTTCGACGACGCCATCCTCCTTGGGTGGATTGCCCGCACCTAACAGTTTTTGACCTTTAGTCCTTCTTCACCAACCAGAAAGCTCCAATGATGACTATCTATATGGAGGACTTTATGCTCTACTGGGTGCGTTGTGCCCAACAAAATGTCCCCGATCTCTCCCGGCCAACGCTATTATGACACGCGCCAAGTTAACAATGCCTACAAGCTCCTCAACGCTATTCACCAGTCAGACACAGTTGCGACTTACATCGGCGAGTTCATTGTGGATACTTCCAGCAGGCTTGCAACTCCCACATTCACACACGCCTTTATGTCCATAACCCGTCTACTCCTTCCCACGCCATGGATCAAGCTCGCTGTCTCGACAAGGAACTCTACATGGTCCAACCACCCTCCTCTACTCGGGCACTCCAACTTTTTCCATTGCTGAAACCACAATCACCACTCCATCACCTGGATTCTCTTTTTACACCTAGACCTCCGTTGATCGTCCTGCATTGCCACTTCCCGTACTGCCATTGCCGGTAACCCTCACCACCGCTGGTAACCCCACCAACTGTGTCGTTATCTCACCAGGAGTACCTCGAGCTTCGCTGGGTGCCTCTATTTTAGTTACCAGAGACAATACCCGCTTACACACAAATGTCCTCTCAAGGATTTATGTTTGTTGTTTAGTGCTGAAGACAATGATCCCAACTTTGTTTACTTGGATTCTTCGACGCTCGCTGCCGACTCGTACATGCCTCGACCTTAGGACAAAGTCAATTTTCAGGAGGGGAGTGTTGATACACATATACAACCATCTGGGCCCACAGTGGCCTTGTTAAGCATTGTTATCGTAGTCTTACTCGTATCTATGGTCTATGCAGCCCAAATTGCATTACTATAATTTCATTGTATGCCCACTCCCACCTATATAAGGGAGTGGTAGAGATTCATTTGAGTATCTTGGATCATTTTAGTTTTTTAGGCTCTTATAGGAGAGAGTAACTCTTAGATGAATCAAGCCCTGAAGAGTTTGGGTATCAAACATACCTTAATATAATTTATCTTGATTTCAATTAATCTGCTTCTCATTTGGTTCGACGATAGCGTGTATCTATTTTATAAAAAGGTATTCCTAGTTGGTTTCACGATGGGATTGATAGTTCTCATCTACTAAGCATATGGAAACAGACCGTGGAAGCTAAGCACCAAAGTTTAGACTAGGGTTTTCCCCCTCTAGATGTAGTTTTGAGCAAATTAACCACAAAATTTTTCTCTACCTCTTGAACTAGAAAATATTCGCACCAACTCAACATCTATGGGTGCAAAACTTATGGGATTTCATTTCTCTATCAAATACAAGATTTTCAAAACTAGTACTAACGCTTTCCTTCCCTTCAATCGAAGGAATCTAGCTTCATAAACAATATCCTAAAAGAAGTGGAATGAGATTCGTATTTAATCAATGTCATCCACACACTTTGTACTTCTTCTGGTCTACACCCTCCTTTTGCCCTCATCTACCTTCGAGGATGATTTATCATATTGGCATGCATGCTCTTCATGTATTCCCAAACTACTATTTGAGTTCCATTCAACTACGAGGGGATATTTAGGGGATTTTTGCACTTATAGACGCTTGAAATCTTTTCTTTATTGGTAAGACATGTCACATGTCACTTCTTGCCTTATATGCCAATTGGTCAAATATGAGTCGACTTTTCGAATGATCTTCTTCAACCATTACCCACTCCCAAGTTTATTTGGGACAAAATTGCAAGGGATTTCATTACCAGCTTTCCCAAGCCCAAGGAGTTTGATTGCATTTTCATAGTTATTGTCCGGTTCTCAAGTGTGTCCATTACATTTCATTCCACAACTCATTCACTGCCCAAACAATAATTGAGGTATACACATAGGAGATTGTAAGGCTCCACAGTTTCCCTATGTCTATTTCTAGCAACTGAGATCCCGGTCTTATGAGTAAATTATGACATAGTTCTTTAAGTTATAAGACACCCAAATGCACTTGTGCTCATCGTACCATCCACAAATCGATGGATATACCATAGTGCTTAATAGATGCTTAGATATGTATCTTCATCGTTTTCCCAACAAAGCTCACTTTCTGCCATGTATGGCTAACCACCACAAATCCCGACACATCACTTGGTGAATGCCAAGTCAGTGCCTTAGCCTGCCAACTCTTAGATGATGTCCACCCTTGGTTGGTGTGGGACTGGGAGTGGCCTATATAGACCCATGTTTTGTCGTGACCCTTTGGTCATTTGGTCAATATCCCGCTATGTTATCGCATCCGTACGCCTCTAGCCCATTGCGTATCCAGTCGATGCAAGACTCCAATAGCTGCAAGGCTCCATTCGACGTAGTTGTCTCTTCCGCCGATTGCAACTGTAGTCGACGCACGCTCGATCTTCTCATCCGATTGTGCCTCCTCCTAGCGAAGCCCTTTCACGTATTTGCTTCTACCATCCCAGTCGGTCCCTCCTGCACACTTATAGCAGCCCACACACTCTGAAGCAACCTCCAACGCCCGGTTTCAATGCTCCGACTTGTTTTCTCAACAACCAGCCATAGTGCGGCTCCTCCTTCCGGTTTGCACCTTGCGTTTTCCCTTGCATGTATCATTGGGAAGCCTCTAGGATCTCACGACAACCCAACTTTAGCTACCTCCAACAACTCCAACCGTCCAGTCACCCGCTCCTCTCGACAAGTAAGTCAATAGATGGGGGACTCATAAGATTTTCGGGCTGCTATCCAAGACGTGTTGCAGGTTGTCACGACCTCTTTTGAAACACGCTTTTGGGACGTCGATGCCCAACATCAGAACAACATGGCCGCCCTCACTGCCAGGCTTAATGAACTTGCGGCCACCCTTCCTGTGGTTACTACCCCGCCTACGAATCACGCCAGCAACAGTCAGACACTGCCACCTTTGCTCATCCGCCCCGAGCCACCACCTCTGATCATCTTATGTCCCGAAGCTGCTATTCTACTGCGCTATTTCCGGTTGGACTTCCCCACTTATGATGGAAAAACTGATCTCTTGGGTTGGCTCACCAGGTGTGTGCAATTCTTTGGCCATCAACAAACTCCGACAGCTGAACGACTTCCTCTGGTCTCATTCTACCTTTTCGACTCTGCTTTACTATGAGCCACTCGTTTCTTCAACGACCACCTGAGTCTGGCGTGTGATAATTTTATGCATTTTTGCAACATGCATTTCGGTCCTTCCATCCACAACAACCCCCTCGGTTTCCTCAGGATGCTTTTGCAGACAAGCTCTGTGGATGAGTATCTGGAATAGTTTTAGCTTCTTCTGGCGCGCGCCACGCTTCCCCCGGAGATGCAAATCGCTATCTTCACCGCCAAATTGCGCGATCGCCTACTGTTGAATGTCGATCTTGAGGCCCCTCCTGACTTAGTGATTATCATGGGTCTGACCAGTCTATGCGACCGTCTTTTCTAGCTGGCGCGGGAGGCCTACTTGCCCACCGACTTTGACACTCATAATGGTCATACTGATAGCCATCCACCCTCGCCGGTCCACCGACTTTCTCAGGGCAAAATTTTAGAACTACACGCTTAGGGGTTTTGTTTTAACTGCGATAAGCAGTACACTCGCGAACAAATGTGCAAAAGGATTTTCTACTTGCACGCTTAGGAAGTCACGGTTTCGGCTCCTTAGTATTTTCTCCGCCTCCGACTACCACTTTGACAAGCCCATAGCAACTTGTTCACTTATCATTTAATTCAAGCACTTTCTCTTTAATTTAATTGGATCTTACTTGTTTCGCTATTGCTTAATCTCAACAGAGAGTACTTGGGGACACTATTAATAATTTCAGAATTTATTGTAATTGAATGTTGGATAAGCGCATGTGTATTACATCACATTAGGCCTCCACGGTACCTCACTAACGTCACCTCACTAGAATTTCCTTCTGGCATGACATTCACTACATCCTTCCTGCGTCAGGAAGCCTTCTAGTAATATCAATAAACAAGTGATGTACAACTTCTAGAAGAATGTGGTACACAAGAAATTGGAGATCTTTAACTGCAATAATAACCAGATGGAAGAAGCCCCCGTTTGAGTTGCTTCCTCTGCATATTATCATTTTCTGGATGATAGTTTTGGTAGATCCATTATGTTGTACGTAAGTTCTGTGCCCTGATTATTTTTGCACAAGCTCTATACATTTTTAGGGCTCCCACTCGAATTTATCAGTGGAGAGACAGCTCAACCTTGTTACTTTTGTATTCCACTCCATAACTTTAATATTAATACCTCCTTTGCATTTGTGTATTTTAGATAAAGGCATCTTGTGGATTGTTTCTTGCTAATACACTGTCCCATCATTTTTTTACCTTCTATCTTCTATGATTTTGATCTATATTTTAGTTGTTATAAATAAATTTGAAGTACCTCTTGTCTAACAAATAACAATTATCTTTTGTTTTGCTATTTTAGGACAATTTGTAGTTAGCCATTAGTAAAAAAGAAATGCTGCTAATTAACATGTGATGATTTTAAATTAGCAATCAATCATTAATTTATTTTCAGTACAGTAAGTCCATTGCCAACGTTGAAGCTGTGTCTATTGAGAAAATTGAAGTTCTTATGTACTTTGTATCTTTACTATATTTTTTAACTTTATCCAAGAATTTGCCTCCTTCAATCTATACCATGTCTAAAAGAAGTACTCATATTAACTATTATACATAAGATGGGGAGAATAAAGGAAAATACTCGGGTTGCTGTGCACAAATGCATTAGTTCTTAGAAATCGCATGGCCCACATACATAAAAGAGAGGGAGAATAGAAAAAAGAATGCTTGGGTGATCATGCAAAAATGTGCCAATTCTTAAAAATGGAAAAAGATGCTTCTTGGAGTTGTCATATTTGCAGGGTCTAGGGAAGAGTCAATCTGCATCACCTTACCCATATCCCTATGTTTGTAAATGGTATTATGACTCAGACCTCAAGTAGTTACGAGAGAAAATGATGCAGGGCAGAGATAAGGACAAGTTTTGTGGTTGTTCGGGGCTGATTTGGCGACTTTCCATATATGGCGTGCCCGAATCGACGATCGGACTCCGCGGATGCGTCCGGATTCGCGTTGTGAGTCAAATTCATATATTACTTTGTTATTTTATGTTTTTATTTGATGTATTTGAGTGGTCCCATCTCCGGCCAATCATAGCCGTTGATGGTGGGATGCCCTAGGTTGTCTTTTCTTATAAATAGTGGGCTGATTATAGGGATTGCAGAATTTGGAGAAGAGAAATCCCGGATTCCAGCGATCAAGCCACGGTGCCGACTCCGTGGAACCCTAGGTGACGACTCCTATGTGTCTATCTTCCTCCTCAAGGTATCTCCTAACCCTAGCCCTTTTTTTCCCTTCTCAAAACCTCTCCCGCAGCCCTCTACAACCTTCCAAACAGCCTACAACCTTCCAAACAGCCCACCGTTGCTGTCTAGATTTTCCCTCTCTATTAATTTCAACATACCATTCAAAAATGGAATTTACTATTCATCCTATATAGTTTTTTCCCTTTACCCGAAGCCACCGGCCTCCATAAACCCCCCTCTGATACCAATTGACGCATCCGCAGAGTCCGATCGTCGATCCGGGCACGCCATATATGGAAAGTCGCCAAATCAGCCCCGAACGAGCACAAAACTCGTCATCGTCTCTGCTCTGCATCAGAAAACTTAACCAATTTTTCTATTTTTTAAAAATTTAGATAAATTTTTTTTAATACAATCAAAAGTGTCTGTGACGCATTGCGTATGATGCCTCTTTTAGTTGTTTTTTAGTGTTAAGCTTCTATCAGGTTTTAATTTTCTATTTCTTCTATTAACCCAATTGCAAATGTAAATTCGTAGATTTTTTCTTTTCCCAATCTAAATATTAAACTTAGTTAATGTTCAGAATTGTTGTTGCTGCTATCTTTTTTAGCACTTCAGTTTAATACTCTTCAGCTTAATATCTTATTTAATAATCATCAGCTTAATATCTTATTTAATAATCATCAGCTTAATATCTTATTTAATAATCATCAGCTTAATACCATATTTAATAATCGTCATCTTAATACCATATTTAATAATCGTCATCTTAATACCATATTTAATAATCGTCGGCTTAATACCTTATTTAATAATCGTCGGCTTAATACCTTATTTAATAATCGTCGGCTTAATACCTTATTTAATACTCATTTTGCTTAATACCTTATTTAATACTCATTTGCTTAATACCTTATTTAGTACTCATTAGCTTAATACCTTATTTAATACTCATAAGCTTAATACCTTATTTAATACTCATAAGCTTAATACCTTATTTAATACTTATCAGCTTAATACCTTATTTAATACTCATAAGCTTAATACCTTATTTAATACTTATCAGTTTAAGATCTTATTTGATACTAATCAATTTAAGATATGAAATTCATCTTCCATTAGGGTTTTCAAAATTTTAGCATTGCATGATGCGGAGCTACCTTGCAATTGAATAAATTGGATATTAACACCCATTGTGGCAGAGGATATTTGATTTCTATTTGTCTTATGCTTGATATTTCAGGGTGCCTGAGTGGGTTAAAAAGGTGCTTGCAAGGGTCACTAAGAATGAAAAAAATGGACCTGTTTTCCGGTTTTTTATGGACTTGAACGATGCAGGTATATTATTTTCTTTTTGCAAGTCTTGCCATTGTAAATGTTCGGTGCAAAATAATTTACTAATTTGATGCAGAAGCTTGATACTTTTTCCTCTCATATATCATCAATAAATTAGATTAATGTGTTTCGGACCTTTGTATGTGTTAGTGAAAATTATCTAAAATTCATCGAATTAAAGGTAAATTTTTTAAGAAATATATATTCTTTTTGTAAAAATGTTTTGCTTGGTAATGAACTTTGTGTGCATCTTTAAACATGCTTACAATAAATTCTATCGTAGCTGTTTTTAATTCTCTTTTCTATCATTTATGCTTTTCTGATTACATTTATCTTTAAAATTGGTCATTTTTCACTTTTTTGAACAAATTTTTATAACCAAAAGATTACTATTCTTGATGATAATAGATGCTCCAGCCTCCATGCATTGCAAAAACATAGTTTTTCTTGAATGTATTTAGTTTTCAATTAAAAGATAGGACTGGCTCTTTTATTTTTAGTGCTATAATTTCAGATGATGTTACAAGCTTTTTTATGGGATGGAGTCACAGGGCGTGTTTGAGGAGGAGCCTTTGAAATTCTCAGTCCCCCATGATTCCGATGGTGAATCAACGACATTTTTGGCAGTGGATGTCACCAGAATCCGATGGCTACAGGAGCAACTCCTCAGTGCCTCTTGCAAGAAAATAATACTTGCTTCCTAAAAATAAAAGAAGTTCCGTATAGATACAACCATGATTACAATTAAACTGAACCGACTTCACTAAACCAAGATGAACTATGCTGAACCAAACAAAACCACTACCTTAAAAATAAAACAAACTTGAATTAAAATAAGCAAAATAAAGTGATTTCAATAGGAATTGGCAACATCAAACTTGGTGGGAGTCCTCGGTTTGAGCAGCCCTTCTGGCTCTGGAAAAGGTGCATTCACGCAAGGTCCGTAACATCACTTACCTTGTGCAAAACAATCTTTCCCTCAAACTCGAATGATGGTAATACTTTTCTGAATTTAACCATTCGCTCTTATATTGTTTCACACTTATTGTCTTCCATTATATAAGAGCTTCGTAAAATCCTCTGTTAAGATGTTGATATAAAAGATTTGTTGGCTTGGGAACCACCCTCCCGTTAAGTTGTGGTAGAAGAGGTGGCATGTTATTATTGTTTTCCAATTAATGGCTTCAAAAAGAAAACATGGAACATATCATGGATCTTTACGGTGTCAAGTAAAGCAAGGCAGTATGTAACCGATCTGATGCGTCCAATTACTTGGGAACGACTCGTAGAAATGCGGACAGAGCTTGAGATTTGAGTGGGAATGTCAAAGGGAATGTTATAAATCTGCTAGACCGACTTATTTTATTGTCATACATCACAAATTTGTACAACCTTTGTGTGTCTCATTCAACTCCTAATTGAAATTTGTCCGCGCACATTGTAGTGATTTCTAGGTGCCAATGAGTTCTCATTTATAATCTAGTAGTTTAATATGATGTGCTATCAATTTCTTGCCAAAGAAGGCCATGGGGTGTCCTTTTTGAAAGACCTGCTATTCCTATCCCTGAGACATCAAGTTCTCCCAAAAATTCCTAGAAAATCAAGTAATTGAAGAACGAGAGCAGCTAAAGAGTGATTTTAAGTCGTGCAAATGTCTTCCCTACTTCGAATGGACCACTAGAAGTTTTTTTATTAGACTAACGAGGCTGCAATGTGACCATCGCCTTTTATGAACCGTCTCTAATAGCCTTTGAGTTCAAGAAACTCATGTAAATTCTTGACCGAGTGCGCTTGTAGCCACCCCACCACCATGTCAAGTTTGTTTTGGTCGGCAGACATTCCATGCAAGCTATTTGAGTTTTCCCCAAGCAAGCATTTTAACTTTTTCCAAAGCAGCATTGCCTCGAACAAGAAACAGGCATGTTGTATGTGCTCAATCCATGTATTATTGTGTTTTAATATATCATGAAAAATACAATACCAAAATTTAAATGATAGAGGTAGGACAAGTACCTGAGTCATGAGAGTCTTGGATGTGGACGATGCATTGCTCAAATCAAAGGGCATGGCCAAGAATTGAAAATAGAGGTAGGACAAGTACCTGAGTCATGAGAGTCTTGGATGTGGACGATGCATTGCTCAAATCAAAGGGCATGACCAAGAATTCAAAATGATCACGATGAGTCTGAAAAACTATCTTATCTACATCAACATCATTGATCCGAATCTGTGGGTAGCTTGACTGCAAGACGAGCTTTGAAAGCGATCAGGCTATGTAGTTCATCCATAAGCTCACACCTTATGGGAATTGGAAATCCATCCTTGATTGATTAGGACTCGTGAAGAGAAATGATATTGATTAGGACAGATAGTTCTAATCAAAAGGACTCGTGAAGAAAATTGAGATTGATTAGGACAGGTTGTTCTTTAATGAAGCATGTCATTGCATTGTTGCTCAATTTCATCTTTCTAAATAAAGTGATACCTATATGAACTCACAACCAATGTTGCTGGATTTCGAAGATAGTTGATCATTCTTGTTATATCTATCAAATTTAAACCCTTTTAACCACCAGATAGTGGCAATCAAGGTATTGTATCCACATGAAATTATAATAATTGTAATCACATGTTTCACACATAATATTAAATAATTATCAATGGGAGATAATAATAAACATCCTGCCATACTTGAATCAATTGTTCACATCTTGATTTTGAAGAGTAGTATATCTTCTAATCTGATAAAACGCTGAAGATATTCTAATGAGTGATAAATTGATGAACTTTGCTCGATGTCAATGGACTCCTTGGACGTGCATATCAGAAGCACGTCTCAAGGTGATGGTATATGGCGAATCTAAGGGAATTCCAATAACAGTAACTCGATCATGGTGGCAATTTATTTGGACAATTATAAGAATGATGCGACAATGATTTGCTGAGTTGTTTGATGTCGTAGACTATATTATATACATTATAAACATCAAGGTTGTCAGGATCGAGATCTTAGATGAGATCGTTTTGAGGTAGGATCAGATCGGATGGTAGGATTGGATCGAGGATCGTTTTACAAAATCTGGATCAATTTACAAAATCTGGATTGTACGATCGTAAGATCCTATGATCCGGATCGCAATCCTGACAACCATGATAAACAGTGAGGCTCTTGGGTGGACTGAGTTGGTGGAGATGGGAATGACCAGAGGTGATGTTGGCGATCATTACAGTTGGAGGCTAGAAAGCTGTGGAGAGGGGTCCAATAATGGTCGCGATGGAGTTGGTTAGAGTGGGTTGCAGTTCCAAGCTCTGAAATTGTGATGAAAAGTGGTTGATTGGTGATGAGGGATGAGGTTTATTTTGCTAGATAGGTGGCCTGTACTTGGACTGGAGTTTCGGTATGCCGCTAGAGCTTCACCTACTAGTCGAAGTTAGGGATGCCAGATTCATGTTTGCATGGGATTTGGACATGGGTGAGAGAGAATGTGTTGCGTGGTGTCCACGTTTGGTTGGAACTAGCAAGAGCATTGGTTGTTGTGAGAAATTGATGGTCGAATGGAGCTTGAGGAGGTGGCTTATGTTGTTTGTTGGTGGTTTCTGGTTGCTTATAGTGACTGGAGAAGAGAAAGGTGGAGCTTGTGTAGGTCTCATCAGTTTGTCTTGCTGCAAATGGAGGCCGACTGAGTTGAGGACAAGATCTTGTGAGGTGATGTGGGTTTTGTCCAGTCAAGTGGAGTGATATAAGGAGTTGATGAAATGATTTTCTATGGTTGGAAACTGTAGGAGGTGAATGTGAATGTGTTGGAATGTGGAGGTCAGGTTTGTAGTTTGTGGTGCTTGTATAGGTGTCCAGTGATGTGCTTGGAGGTCACAATCAAGTATTGTGGAGATGGGGGGTGGGTGATTTGGGGAGAGCTTAGGTAGGTACCCTTCTAATGGGTATCACAGATCGAGGATGAACTAATACTTATCAAAGCCTGCACGAGTCTATGTTTTCAAACCACATATAGAATGTTGCTTGAATTCTTCCTATGCCATCTACAAATTTTCCATCTCTAAGGGAAATACCAAAAAATGTACCACTTCAAATGGAAGGATGCCAAATTAATCCATTTTGTTCTCGACGTTCATTGATTGTAAAAGAATTACCTGCATCTCATTAATCGTCCCAATTGATTGTTCTTCCTATAGTAAGGAAGTCCAGTTTGGTGTATCAAGACCATATTACCCGCAGTTGGCGTGTACGCTCTACCGTGAAGGCCGCCTGCATTATCCTGACGAGGATTATCATTTCCATGTTGGGGCGTCATTGTGACGTTGTGCCGAATCGTGAGTTTTATTACTTTATTTCCTAGGGAGGCATGTTGTCGGGCTTCCAAATCGGGAGTTTATTGCTTGAATCCCTCGTGCCTTTGGGCTATGATACCAAAATGTTACATACTTTGCATAGGCTTGAGTCATGGAGTGTGATTGAGGAAGTTTTGATG
This sequence comes from Platanthera zijinensis, assembly GCA_039513925.1. Classification (NCBI taxonomy): domain Eukaryota; kingdom Viridiplantae; phylum Streptophyta; class Magnoliopsida; order Asparagales; family Orchidaceae; genus Platanthera; species Platanthera zijinensis. Next base: position 282,876,414 of record CM077078.1, on the reverse strand, counting down.
AGTGGGTGTTACGACTACGAGTGAATCTGACTGGGGAAAGAGAGGCGCCGACTGGAGGGTTAGAGAGAAGGAAACATGAAGAGAGAAGATTATGGTTACGAGAAAATCAGAAAAACAACATTTATCTAGCACGGTTCCAAACAAACATACAAGTCCCCTTATATCTTAGTGGGGTGCAACTAGTCGTCCAGAAAAGACAAATACAACAATGCTGAAATAAATAAAATAAACTACTAAGCAGCGGTCTTCTTCGTGGACCTGGGTTGGGCAATCGTCGTTTGCGCCCGACGCGTATAGACTCACCATGGTGTCTCGGCATCGGGGTCGTGTAAGTCCGTAATAATGCCGCCGTCTGGGAAACGTGGCTTGCCCTCAAGGCAATAATCGACAAACTGGCGGCGGAAATCATCCCGAGGGAGCCAAGTCGCGTCAGAGTCGGGGCGGCCGGTCCAAGCCACGAGATCCTCCTCCGAGGTGGGGTCGCCCGGAGACCGACACCGACGGTCCAGGATCGAGGCGGGGTAGTACGGTGCCTCCCCGGAGAGATCGAGGTCGGCCGGAATATGATTCGCGGTGGTATGCTCGCCCACCACGCGGCGTAGTTGTGAGACATGGAAGACCGGATGGATGCGGCTCCCGCTAGGGAGACGAAGGCGGTATGCGACTTCCCCAATGCGGCGAGGTCCTCGTACGCGCCGAAAAACCGGGGGGGGGGGATTTCGGGCAAGGGAGGAGGGCTACCGAAAGCTTGAGGTAGGGATGATGCTTGATGAAATCCTTCTCCCCCACTTGAAAAGAGGGGCCTTGACATTTCTTGGTTGCAAAGGAGTTATCTTCTGTTGGGCCCGTCGTAGGTTGTGCTTCAGATGTTCCATGATAGTATCCCTGTTGCGAAGAGCGGTGTCCAGGCTATCCACCCGACACTCCCTTGGGAGATGACGGACAATGGATTGCGGCGGTCGACATAGACTGCCTCGAATTGGGTGGTGCCGATCGCTTGGTGGTATGCGGTGTTGTTGGAGTACTCGACCCAGTCGAGCCACTTGGCCAACTACGTGGTTGCTCCCCTACGAAGCAACCAAGGTACGTCTTCAGGCATCAGTTGAGGACCTCGAACTGGCCGTCGGTTTGCGGGTGGTTTGCAGTGCTCATGCGAAGATGGGTGCCATGCAGACGAAACAGTGTAGCCCAAAAAGTATTCAAGAAGAGAGGCCCCCAATCGCTCACGATCGACCGAGGAAACCCGTGGAGGCGCACAACCCCTGGATGAAACTGTCGGCGATGGTGGCTGTGGTGTGAGGACGGCGGAGGGGAATGAAATGGGTATACTTTGAGAGCCGGTTCACCACGACTAGGATGCAGTCATGTTCCCGTGAGCAAGGCAATCACGCGATGAAGTCCATGGCGACGTCTTCCTAGATGCGGTCGGGAATAGGGAGAGGCTCAAGTAGACCACCTAGAAACACGACCTCGTACTTGACCTTCTGGCAGATGAGGCATGCAGCCACAAATGCTTTGACCTGCCGGAACATGTGAGACCAGTAGAGCGAGGTGGCCAGCCGGCGGTACGTCCGGTAGGCGCTTGCATGTCTCCCCGACAGGGATGCATGGAACTCAGCTAACAAAAGCCGGATGCTCGAAGAGGAGGGGGCGAGGACGAGGACAAGGCGGCCTTTGAAGAATAGGCTCTCACCGACCAAGGAGTAAAGTGGTCGTGTGATTCTCGCTGTCCGAATCTCGTTGAGCACCGGGTTTGCCTCGACTTCCCGTTAGAGGGCATCCACGTTTTACCAGACCTGTCGGGAGATCGTTTCTAGTACGGGTTTGTGAGAGAGAGCGTCGACCGTGCGATTTGTCTTCCCATGCCGGAACTCGATGCTGAAATTATAGCCCAAGAGCTTGGCCACCCACACTTGTCGGACGGGAGTAGCAATCTCCTGCTGTAGGAGATAGCGAAGGCTGTGGTGATCGGTGCAGACCACGAATCGGCGGCCCAGGAGGTAGGGGCGCCAATGCTGAACTAGGAGGATGTGGTTTATGAGCTCATTTTCGTATGCGGAGCGGCTGCAGATTGTATCAGAGAAGGCGCGACTAAAATAGGCCACTGGTCGGCCGACCTGCATAAGAACGACACCCACGCCGATGCTCGATGCGTTGCACTCCACGAGGAAAGACTGAGAGAAATCCGACATGGCTAACACCGGGGCACGCACTAAGGCCTGTTGAATAGCGACAAAAGCGGCGAAGGCCGCCACCGACCACTCGAAGGGCCCTCGACCAATTTATTCAGGAGCTGGGTGAACCGACTGTAGTACCCTGTCTATCCGAGGAACCCGCGAACATCATGGAGGGAGGCCGGTGTCGGCCAGTGGAGAACCACTTAGATCTTGTCGGTATCCATCGTGACCCCCGCGATGGATATGGTGTGGTCCAAGTAACAAACCTTGGAAGCCCCTAAGGAACACTTCGTCGGGTGGAGCTTAAGGTGATGACGTTGAAGGGTGACCAAAGTTTGGCGGACATGCTGAAGGTGCTACTGCCAAGAACTATAGACCAAAATGTCATAAAAAAAGTACGTGCTGGCGAAGTACCGGGCGGAAGATATCATTCATCGTGGCCTGGAAGGTGACCGGGGCATTGGTCAGGCCGAAGGGCATAACCGGGTACTCGTAAGGCCATTATGAGTCCGGAAAGTCGTTTTAGCGACGTCGGCTGGCCGAATCTGAATCTGATGGTAGCCGGCATGGAGGTCCAGGTTGGTGAAGACGATGGCGCCGTGGAGCTCATCCAAAAGCCCCTAAATCACGGGAATCAGGTACTTTTCTGGAACGATGACTTTGTTGAGCTCCCGATAATCCACGCAGAAACGTCAGCTCCCGTCCTTCCTGACTAGGAGGACCAGGCTGGAGAAAGGGTTGGCACTGGTACAGATGAGGTCTCCCATGTCCAATCAACATGTCGCAGACGAGCCGCTCAATCTCGTCTTTCTGCACGTGCCCGTAGCGATAGGGCCGGACGGAGACCGCCGACACGTCGGGCTAGAGAGGGATGACATGGTCATGCAGACGAGCCATAGGTAAGCCGGATGGAGAAGCAGAAAGGTCCAAAAAATCAGAGAGGAGGGTTTGAAGGGCCGGGGGCGGTGACGGGGCCGCCGACGACACATTGGAGATTCACCTAAGTCACGCGGAGAAATCGACGTCTGACGTCCGCTGAATCGTGCAGAATGAGACGGGCGCCCGAAGTAAAGTGGCGTCACCTGACTCACCCACAAGACGACACTCCCGACCATCCTGGAGAAACCGCATCGTCATGGTCGCCCAGTTAACCCGCACGTCGCCCAACGTGCCAAGCCACACGACGCCAAGATGGCGCTGATACCGCCAAGGTCGAAGACATAGAAATCCACCATCACCGAGCATGTACCCACAGAGAGGGAGACGACCATGCAACAACCTTGGATCGATCGGCTGCGACCATCGCCCAAACTGACAGTGAATCCCGTGGACGGTTCCATCGGGAGGTGGAGCTGTTGGGCCAAGTGGGAGGAGAGGAAATTATAGCTCGCCCCGCTGTCCACCATGACAACAATGTGACGGCCGCCGAGTCTGCCCGCCAACTTCATGGTTTGGGGCCCGAAATTGCTGCCCACGAAGAAACAAGGAAGCTCCAAACGGTGGGCAAAAGTGTTGGCAGTGTCCTCGGGGGTGTCTTTCTCGGGAATTTCAAGGTTCTTGAAATCTCCTAAAGTCTCCTCCGCCTCAAAGTCACCGATGATGGCGCGAAACTCCTTGACCGCGCACACGTGGGTGAGAGAATATGATTGACGACAGCGAAAACATAATCCCTTACGACGAGTGGGTGGAGAAACATTGCGTGGGAGCCGGTCGGCCGGGCCGAGTTGCCTGACGGGGCCGAATAGGTGGTGGTTCTGCAGGCGCGGTTCACCACGTCCGCCCCTCGGCGGAATGCTGGCTCCTGTAGGTGGCGGCCGAGGGGACAAGTCTGCCTCCCGTAGACGGGCCATGTCGAGGGCGTCCGAAACCGTCTGTGGATGGTGCGTGCGGAGCCGAGAGCGGATGTTGGGCAAGAGGCCCTGCATAAATAACCCGAGGTAGTGATCCGACGGTAAGCCAGGAACATGGGTGACGAGGGAGAAACTCATCAATGTAATCGTCCAGTGCGTCTGTTTGGCGGACCTCACACAGACGTGCAATTGCGGATTCGGAATAGCGACTGTCGTAGTGGCGAATCATCTCCTGTTTGATCTCCGACCAAGAGATGGACGGGTTGGACTGCCGTAGCCACCTGACTCAATGAAGTGCGGAGCCGTCGAGTCGCACGACAGCGGTGTAGACCTTATCCTGCTCCAGAGTGTGGTGGAGGTCAAAGTATTGTTCTGCTTTGGCGATCCACCAAATCGGGTCAACGCCGAAAAAGGCGGGAAGATCCAAAGCGAGGGTGGAGCGACCCACAATAGGCAGTGTCAAGGAGTCTTCGGTGTAAGGGAGAGGCGGCGCCCCGAGGATGGACGCGCCGACGGGCGTACATGCGTAGTTGTTCGGGGATGGGACGATGGAGGGTTGGAGGGCGTCGACTTTGCGTGGAGGGCGAGAATGGAGGTGTGCATGGAGTCTACAAGGGATTCCTGGGCGTTTGACGCGGCGGAGGAGGGCCTTGGTGGCTCCCTCTTGCGGAGGATCAGCGGAGGAACAAGTATTAGGGGCCATCATAGACGGCGACAAACAGCTAGGGAGAGCACGACGGGCACTGGCGGGATCCGGCGGAGCGGAGACTGTCGCTGGGGGGATCCGGCGACGCGGAACTGGCGGAACCTGCGGAGAGGACGTCGCGGAACAGCGGAGGCGCAATGCGCGGCTCGTGCGGGATCTGACAGAGGGGGCTCAACGACAGACGCATCAGAGAGATTTGACGGCCTGTGGCGTACGGGAGGGTAGTGTCATACCAAACTGTCATGGCTACGGTTGAATCCGGCTGGGGAAAGAGAAGCGCCGACAATAGGGTCAGAGAGAAGGAAACCTGAAGAGAAAAAGAAGATTAGGGTTAAGAGAAATCAGGAAAACAACATTCATCTAGCATGGTTCCAAACAAACATACAAGTCTCTATATATATTAGTGGGGTGCGACTAGCCTCCCATAAAAGACAAATACAACAATGTTGAAATAAATAAAATAAACTACTAAGTAGCGGTCTCCTCCGTGGACCCAGGCTGGGCAACTGTCGTTCGCGCCCGATGCGTATAGACTCACCGTGGTGTCTTGGCGTCAGGGTCGTGTAAGTTCGTAACATAGGCCTTGTGCTTGCTTCCCCATGAGCCTCCCAGCCTTCTTATGATTCCAATGGTGAAATGATCCTTTTTCAGTTGAGTTCTTGGTGGTGTGCGATTAGAATCTATGGATACAAGAGCGACTATTCAGTGTGTGTGAGAGAGAGAGAGTGATGCAGGGACGGTATGTAGGGTTTGCGCGTCTATTGACTATTTCTAGGAAACCCTAAATGTATGTAATGAAGAATTGTAATTTTGAGCGGGCGTTGCACGAACTTTGAGAAATTAAACAACTAATTTTTTTGTAAAGCACAAAATTACCATTTCGTTTAAAATTATTTTTCTTGAAAAATGGTTCAATTCTAAATCCGGGAAGAAAGTTCGTAACTTTCGTTTCGTTCTCCTTGTCGTTGCAAAATGGAAATCGAGAACTCCAATTACGTTTCCGTTTGAAATTTTTGACGTAGCGTTCGCTAACAAAATCCAGGCGAACACCCAACACTGAATCTAATTATCCTAAGAAAAAACTTAGACACACACAAAGAAGGGGAAAGAAACAAGTTACCCACAGAAAGATGCGTCTTTCCTTAATCGAAGTCGACGACGATCCCGCGAGGAATTTCTCGTCACCTTCGATCTCACGCTCCGAGATCGGCCGCTATCGCACACGGGCCACGGAATTAATTCACTCTCTACCTCACACATGTAGCCCCACGAAACCTCAATCACTCAATAGTGTAAGGAAGCCACAAACTAAACAACCCAAAATCCACTCACTCTCACACAAGTGGATCCACGAAATCTCATAAACACCGTAGAGGCTCCAACGGATTTTACCCAGCACACAAAATGGAACTAATCTATTATCAGGAAAATCAGGAAACACTGAGATATCAGGAAGCAAGCATCAATTTCACTGATAACAACCTAATCGGAAACAGTAGCAGCTCTTCACAATTGCCTTAACATAAATAATCACTATTCATTTTCTTAATAATTGAGGACAGCAAACATCACAATTTTCCTTCTCTGAACAGGAAACAAAAACAGCAATAACCAATCTCCAATACAACTCTCACCCGGAGCAACAATAATCCAATATCCATCAACTACAAAATTAAAACACCAGCAGCCCTTTTGCTGGGTCCATAAAGACTTTCACCTTTTATACAGGGTTTACAAAATAAAGCTAACTACAGAGCTCTTCTTCTACCACGACAGGCGGAACCAACAGGCAGGAATGAGGAGGGCATGGCCTGGAGGTTGCAGATGCGGCATAGCGAGGAGGCATCGTGGAATCGTGGACGTGGTGCAGTGGGAGCTCCTGCAGTTGCGGGCTTTTCTCGCCGGAAATGTCGGGGAAGGCGCGTGCTTAAGCCCTAGTCGACGCCATCGCTGAATTGCTGAACCGGGAAGGAGGGGCGGCGGTTTTATGCACACAGGGAGTTGGACCGGCTGAATGTTACCAAGAAAAAAAAAATATTTATGTGTGTGTGTATATAGTTACACGTAAAAACAAAAAAAATTGCAAAGTTACATGTAAAATTACAAAAATGCAAAAATGACAAAAAATGCATAACTCAGGGCCAATAGAGGTCCGGTTGGGTGCGGCGTCGGGTACTTTTGCGACGTCCAGAACGCGGCTGGTCTCCACCGGAGAGCGTAGCCTAGCTTCTGCCTTTAACTTCTTCAGATTAGCTCCTTTAACTTCTTCAGATTAGCTCATATGCCAATATATGCCAGGTTTGTAGTTTTCCAGCCCAATCCAAGAATACCTCATCCTAGATTAACGTAGTTGAAACTTCTGAATGTGTTGGGATGGTTTGAGAATTCTCTCAAAATCAATCAAATTGTGTTATTCATACAACTAAAGATAGGTTAATATGCATGTTTTATAGTATTTACTTGATTTTGTAACTGTTTATTAAGGTTTTTTGGAAATTGCAAACCTACAAAGCCCAAATACTTACAACAACCTTACATATCATATGCAACACATTTGAGAGTCGAGAAACTCTTGGAAATTCTCAGAAACCTGTCCCCGAAATTGCCATAAACATTTTATTTTTATTTTAGATAAAAAGATTTTGGATATTCACAGATACTTTCAGATACTATCGAATATATCTGAGTACGCTCAAAATGCCTAAAATTTGTATTTTGCGATGGTGATATGGAGAAAGACACGCGAAAGAAAAAATGTTGAATGATAAGTGGTGGGATTCAATTCATTACATACTTTTATGCATGGTCTTATTTAGGATATGATAGGTTTTTGTGACTCATAAACCATGCCTTCATTTAATATATGTCATGCGATGAAAAAAATGAAGACATGCCATACATGTCTTCATATTAATTTGTACTTATATTTAAATAATTACAATTTTTAAAAATGTCTCCCGTATGCTAGGTTTTTTTTGGAAATCTCGTTTCTTATATCTACATCATATTATATCCCGTCCTCGTCACCGTGCAACATAGCTCCAAACTAACTCGTAGACTAAGAGGTGGGTTGATTCCAATCCTGAATTTGTTAATTCCCTAATTCACAACACTTACTTTCGACATTTGACACTGTGCACATGGAGGCTGTCACTGTTGAATACTATACACTGGGGCTTACATGCACCTGCGCTAGTATTTAGATATGCACAAAGTCTAGAATCTAAAATGTCATGGATAAGCATGGTAGATAAAAATTTAGTCCAAAATATTACCATGATTAAAATTATTTATAAGATTCAAGTTTTGTTTAAAAAATATGAGAATTGTTGATATATTCCCCCTTATCTTTTTCCTGACTGTCAATAACCCTCTCATCTTTAGGAATAATGTCGGTAGTGTACCAGTCAAAGTAATATAAAACGGAAGATTCCCGCGGAGTATAGAATCATGTGGAGTGCGAGTGAAGATACAAGAATGCCCTAAGCCTTGGGCTAGCTAATCTAGTCAAATCTGGGGTATTTTCACTACCATTGCGAATCAACTTTCGTCATCACACAACTAAATCACAAGCAACCAAACACAAAATTCTAAAGGGAATTATAACTTCCAGTATTCAAAAGTATGAATGTAATCAAAATCAAAATGCGTATATAAAGTTATACACAAAGAGACATGATTTTTTATGGCATTACATGATTAATAATTAATAGAGTGATATAAGAAACAACCATCAACAAATAGGAGAATAACGGAATGAGAAGGGATTGACGAATATAGCACCGAAGCTACGATGAGAACAAAGAGACTTTTTCTCGGCGGTCAAAGGAGAAGCGCGGATTAGTCCTCTGTCTTCAAAAACATCACGTTAGTTACCTTCCGGGAGGAGCTGTTACCGACCTCCTAATGCCCGTCTTCTCTTCACGATTGTTCAAATCACCACGATTCAAGCACCGAATCTTCTAGCAACCTCCTTTTCTGTAGTAGAAATCCTTAAATAGAGCATAAGATGGAGTGGAAGGGAGAAATTCACCTCCAGGGAGGCTGGCGACCTGCAATGGGAAGAAAACGTCGGGAGAATGAAGAATGATCTCATAAAAACCCTAAAATCTCTATTTATAGGTTCTGGAAATGGTGCGCACATGTGCCTGCACATAAGGCTGCATGGGCGTGCGCGAAAGAAAGCAGGACGGTACGGCACCGAGAATAACATCAATGGTTGCACACGCAAGATGAACAGTTTCCGCTCGCGCGTGCGAGAAGAAAACGCATGCGCGCTCAAAGATCTATGCATTTTAGGCCATTTTTAGGCAATGAATGTGCACCCTATGAACACAGTGAGTGTGCACGCTTGTTTGAGGAAAACACACGTGCACCAAAGTGCTACATGAAATTTGTCCTGGAATTTGTATAATTGAATAGTGCACTCACGCGCGTGCGCACAAGTGCGCAAGAGCGTGCACGAAGACATTTGCACATAACTTCATGTAAACTTAGAAAATAAGCAACACTCTCATTAAACACAAAACCACTCAAATTCTATGTATCAAACATAACAATAATTCTTACGCTAATCCACACAATAATAGGGTAAAAGGCGTTGAAAACCATTCAAAATAAAGGATTAAAACACTATATGAAAAGTACGTATTAAATACCCCCACACTTGAATGTTTGCTTGCCCCAACTAAACCAACCAATTCCACACAAGGGGATAGAAGAATTCTAAATCAACTATAAGTATCAATCGAAAGTACATATCAACTTCAATATTATGGTGATGAACTAATTAAATAGCTTGGTGTAGATCATATCATGAAAGAAAACACAATCCTTCATGAGGGCAAGAAAAGAGGAATTCAACTAGTCGAACTATCACAAATATAGATTACATTGCACTCAAGCAGTAAGAGAGTTAAATTACAATTCATTTAGTTTCTAAGTTCATTCATGTCTACGAAGCCTGCCAAGGAATTCACATGGTAAATGCCTAAAACATTACCTTTCCACCCTCTCTCAACAATCACCCACAAGAATATAACTAGAATCACTAGGACTTGCTTAGGATGATGATACGAGTTGTTATGTGATGTTATGGGGTGTTGTGGGTCTCGAGCACCTAGCCCTTTTATCTTTACTATTATTATGTCTTTATGTGTTGTTAGGTGAGTGTTAGGAGTTGTAAGAGTCATTATTATTCTGTAGCCTATATAAAGGCATGAGATTTGTATGCTTGGTATGAATGAATGAGTTCTAGTCTTATTCCATTGTGTGAGATCTTGGTGGCTCTCTACTCCAATGAGCAACCCCGCTTAGGCAGCCGCGGTTCCGGTTCCACGGTATCCTCCACCACCGCCATCTTCTCCACCTCCGGCCTCTCCTCCGATAACATTCGAAGACCCGTATCAACTTGGTATAAGAGCTATTGGTCCTCTTCCGTAGCACACCATCACTTCCCCGCGTCCTGTCGAAATCTCAAGCAAGCTCTCCCGCACACAAGGATTGACATCCAAACAGGCTATCACATCCATGCCGACGGGGCTTTCTCCCGTCTTCATCAACGGTCCAGCACTAGACAATCTCCGTATAAATCGCGGCCAACAACAGACGCACCGCCGGTCCGCCTCCACCTCCGTTCAAATCGCTTCCCCGACGTGTTCACATCAGCAAACCGCACCCACGCCGAGCATTATGCACCATTTTCTGCGTACATCCAGCAATCGCCGCCGAGCATTGTGCGTCGTTCATTCCTCCAGCAAGCTACTCGCCCTTGCCGACGATCGTTCCCTTCCGCCTGTCGACTCCAGTAGCCCGACTGCCTCTTCAACTTCGAGCCTCCTGCACGCGGTCGAACCTTGCGTCCTCTTCTTGATCCCAACGCCTTCAACTGCATAGACCTTCTCTCTCCCCTCGAGCCCCCAACCACGCACGCCTCCCCTTTATTTCAATTTTTTTTCTTCCCATCCGTCCGCATCATTAATTATTCACTCCCCTTTATTTCATTTTTTCTTCCCAATCGCCCACACCATTTCCCCAATTCTGTGCGACACTTATCGTGCATCTGTTCAGGCTTCTGCAAATCGTTCCTCGAGCCCTACGTAGCAGCTATTTTTATTTTAAAAAGGAGCAGTCCCATAACCCGTATCAATATTGGGCGGCAATGCGGCTCCCGCGATAACTCCCAATCAGCCTCATCAGAGGACTTTAGTTGTTCCATCACCCGCTCTCTCTCGCGTGCTACTTTTGCCGCACGATGATTGACACTTTAGATTTCTTGGCGGCTTTCCAAGATTTTAGAACCTCCATCGAGACCCGCTTTCGGGACGCTGCAATATGCCATCTGTACGCTGAAGCACGTCATCGAGATGATATTGCCTCCCTCACCCTCAAGATTAATGAGTTAACCGCTGCACCTCCCGTGATCACCACTCCACCTATGGATCACGCCAACAACAGTCAGGAGCCTCCTCCGCTTATCCGCCACATGCCGCCGGCCCGTCGGCCTTTCTCCGACAGGAAGTGGCTATGCAACCGCCCTACACCAGGTTGGACTTCCCCACCTATGATGACAAAACTGATCCATTGGCCTGGCTCACCCAATGCGAGCAATTCTTCGACCACCAACAAATTCCAGCCGCTGATCGACTTCCTCTGGCCTCTTTTCATCTACTCGACTCAGCTCTGCTTTGGGCCACTCATCTCCTCACCGACCAACCAGGACATAGGACAAGCAGTACACTCGCGGACATAGATGCAAAAAGCTTTTCTACCTGCACGTCGAGGACTCTATGAGGGGAGCATTGGATAGCGGTTCCGCCACCAGGGGACCTTGTTCGAGCTTGGGGACAAGCTCGATTTGAAGTGTAGATGAATTGATACGAGTTGTTATGTGATGTTATGGGGTGTTGTGGGTCTCGAGCACCGCGCCCTTTTATCTTTATATTTATTATGTCTTTATGTTTTGTTAGGTGAGTGTTAGGAGCTGTAAGAGTCATTATTATCCTGTAGCCTATATAAAGGCATGAGATTTGTATGCTTGGTATGAATGAATGAAGTTCTAGTTTTGTTCCATTGTGTGAGATTTTGGTGGCTCTCTCTTTCAACGAGCAACCCCGCTTAGGCAGCCGCGGTTCCGGCTCCACGGTATCCTCCACCACCGCCATCTTCTCCACCACCTCCATCCTCTCCACCACCGTCTTCTTCTCCACCTCCGGCCTCTCCTACGACAACATTCAAAGGCTCGTATCATATGAACATTGTAGGCCTAGGCTTATGGCATGGTCATCAAGGATAAACATGAAAGGTAAACCACATGTAAGCAAAATAAAATGGGCTCGCAGAAAATGCAATCACTGCAACATAAGTGAAGTAGAACCCCCCCTCAAACTTACAATAAACTGCAGGGGTCCAATTCACTTCAATTTTATTTTTCTTTTCCATCAAAAGGAAGACTTTGATTTGATTTCATCCCAAAAATAATGTAATATCTAACTTAAATCACAAAAGAAATTTCCATCAACACAAATATAGTAAAACACCAAACTCAAAATTTAGTTGTGGTGATAGGAAGGCTATTTGGCTATGGTGAAGGCTGTGCAAACAAGGAAAAAGGGTGTAGGCTCAACATGGACGAGCAAAAGTGAAAGATATTATGAGTGGTGACTTAAACAATTCAAATAATGGCCTAGCTCCTTTTCTTATTGCAAACATTGTTAACATTTAACAACCATATTAAGACTAGTAAAAGGCATGCCCCAGGAATTGAGTTAGCCTCCTAGCTATAAGTGAACAAAATTTTTTTCCCTATCATAATTCAACACACATCAATTACTTGATTACAATGAATACTAGATTGCTAGAATTAAACTAACAAATTCAAATACTTGCTCAGAGAAGGATGTGATTCTAAAACCGTTAGAACTACACAAAAGCTATTTGAAATTATCATATCACCCATAGGAGAATTGAATTTACTCAAAATCAATACTACCAAAGAGGACTTTGAATAAAATATCCCAAAGAGGGAAAATGGTTTAGCTCAAAACATGCAGCCAAACCATTAAAAAATTCTCTGGTATTAGAATTGATGCAAATAAACACAATTACATATATGGAAAAACGTTATTGAAAAATACAATGATTCAAGAAAGATAAAATCACACATCCACTCCCCCACATTTGAAATGTGCATTGCCCTCATTGCAAGAAAAATGTATTTAACATCTAAATAAACAAATAGGAAGTGGAAAAGAGGAACGAGGATACCTGAATTTGCAAGCTTTCTCCATAGCAATTTCCCAAAATTTGAAGTAACCTGCATGTAAAGAAAACAAGGAAAACCCAAGGTGACACCACAAAGACTAAACATTTGGAGAAAACATGCAAAAACACACTCAAATGAATTCATCACGAATGCTTTTAACATCCCCAACTAGACACATGCACAATCATGCAATAAAACTGAGACATGAAAAAGTTAACCAAGTTATTGGGCGCCTCCCAATCCCCATAAGCTTTTTGTTTAATGTTCTTGAGTTGGATGCAAATACAGTTGAGATATTAATATCGGTCTATTAGTATGTGAGTGGGTTTAGTCCCACTTTTTGAGTCATGTTTTATGTGTCGTTGTATTTCCTATATATTCCCCTTATGTGGAAGAATAAACAACTCAAGCATTTCTATTTTATTCATCTTGGTATTAGAGCAAATGTGATGCCTATCATCTTCGCCCTCTTCCGCTCCTGTGAGGCCTAGGGCTTTCGTGGGTCTCGATTGCTTCCGCATTTCCATTTGACGAAGTTCTTGTCGTAGCTAGCTCCTCGCTGCAGATATCGCCAAGGAAATTCTATTTCTATTCTTCCCGCTCGCTCAACGCTGGAGGCCCGCGCTTCTGGCGGTCCTCGTCGACTACCTATCGTCATTCTTGTATTGCTTCCTCGACGAAGAAGCAGCCAGTCATATGTTCTCTTTGTTAGCGGGCTTCTGGTCTCCGTGGTCGTGTGGTGTCGTAGGCGAAACATCGTCTTGCTATATTCTTCCTGAAGCTTCTTCTGTAGATGTCTCCCTTGCTTATCGTCGACAAGCAGATTCGTACGGCTTCTTTCGCATGCTGCTTCAACGACCATCTTTCTTCCCGTTCTTGTTGTATGCGACGAAAAATCATCTCGCCAACCTATGAGCCTGTCGAAGCTCCTGTGCCATCTCTGGCCGACTTCTTAGTCCGCTGCTCCTTGCAGTTCTTTCCCGTCTCACTGCTACTCATTTCGACGGCTTCTTCCACTGATTTTATGGCTGCTATTTCGATGACGTCTGTGGCTGCTACTTCATCGAGGATGAATCCCTTCCAGATTGCTGCTCTCATGCCTCAACCACTTTGCTGCTCCAGATCCAACCACTGCCCTCATTTTTTTGACGATTCCAGTCGGCTCCAGCAGCTGCAGCAGCCTCCGGGGGTTCATTTGTCTCGCCGATGCTGAAGTTGTGTTGTTTTTTTGGGGTCGTATTTTGTGTCTTTATCAATTTTTTATGTTGCATTGTTCTGTTTTTCTGCAGCTTAGGTTTATCATGTGTTTTATGCCTATATGCACATGTTTTCCACGTGAAGCGGAGTGATTGGGACTAAGGCGATTCAGATGATCTTTCCCGATCTTTCGCCTTCGTTCCACATGGACTCTAGGCGTATGTAGTTGTTTGTGTCTCCCTAAATTTTTCCCTTGATTATTGGTAGGTGGTATGGTCTTTGGTGATTGCCTTTTTTCCTTTCTCTCTTATCCCCGCAGTCACGTAGACCTGTGTGTGAGGTGTTATCCCCGCAGTCTCGTGGATTCATATGTGTGGTGTTATCCTCGCGGTCACGTAGACCTGTGTGTGAGGTGTTATCTCCACAGTCTTGTGGATTCGTGTGTGTGGTTTTCTCCGTTATCCCTGCGGTTCCGTAAATCAGTTCGTGTGTGGTGTTATCCTTGCGGTCTCGTGCATTCGTGCGTGGTTTCTTTCCCGTGGGTGTATCGTGTGTGGGAGTATCTCTGGTCACTCCTCTTGTGTTACCTTTGCCTACCACATTTACCTTTCCTTTAATGTTGTCAGGCTGGAGGTTTCCCCTCCAGCTTGAGGGGGAGAGTTGAGATATTAATATTGGTCTATTAGTATGTGAGTGGGTTTAGTCCCACATCGTGAGTTTTATGTATCATTGTATTTCCTATATATTCCTCCCTTATGTGGAAGAATAAAGAACTCAAGCATTTCTATTTTATTCAACTAATACCTGTATTAAGAAAATTGTTCAACCATAACAAAAAATAAAGGACAAAAACAAGTGAATAAAAGAAAATTAATCAAGAAGAAAGTGTCAACGATAGCCTCACCTGCGCGCCAAAGGCGCGCCTGGGCCTTTCAAGGTATTTTTTTTAAAAAAATTGAGATGGGCAAAACATGATCTTAGACACAACCGAGACACCCCTAGGCAAACTTGGGCGCCCAATTCGCTGAAATTGAGCGAATTGGGCGCCCAATTAGTACAATTTCCTCGAATTGGGCGCCCAGTTTTTCTCAATTTCATCGAATTGGGCGCCCAGTTCGCTCAATTTTAGCGAATTGGGCGCCCAGTTCGCTCAATTTCAGCGAATTGGGCGCCCAGTTCGCTCAATTTCAGCGAATTGGGCGCCCAATTTGCTCAATTTTCTTTTCCCCCATTTGTGCGCCTCACGTGCCTTAGGCGCGTGCCTGCGCCTTGCGCCTAGGCTCCAGGGGCCCTTTGCGGCTCGGCGCGCCTTGCGCCTTTGATAACTTAGGCCTCATAGTAATGATTGATTGATCGATTGACCCACCATCATTCTGTTAGACTCTATGACCGTTGACCTTGAATGGTTCCTCTGTCCCGTTCTGAACTTCGACAACTCCATATGGAAAGATTTTTGTGACCAATTAAGTTCCGTACCAACGTGATTGCAATTTACCTGGGAATAGTTTTAGGCGCTAGTTGCAGGGTAAAATTCTGTCACCAATCTTAAATTCTCGGGGGTGAATGTGCCGATTGTGCCAAAGCTTTGTGCGTTCTTTAAAAATGCAAACGTTTTTGTAGGATTAGCTCCGAAATTCCTCAAGTTCACAAAGTTGAAGGAGACAATTGACACCAACCTTATACTTGTCAAAATGTAAACATTTCATAACCCAATATGCTTTGTGCTCAAGCTCGACAGAGTGGTGACAAGATTATCCGTACACGAGATTAAAAAGGGACATTCCAATAGGCGTTTTGTAGGCCGTCCGGAAGCCCACAAGGTGTCATCTAACTTTAGAGATCAATCTCTTCTATTGGCATGAACGTATTTTTCTATAATGCATTTTAACGCGCGATTAGAAACTTCAACTTGCCCACACGTCTGTGGATGATTTGCAAGTGAAGTTTTATGATGCACCCCATATTTTTTTTAATAAAGTTCCAAATGTTTTGTTGCAAAAATGACTCCCGCCATCACTAATGTTTGCCTGTGGTGCGCCAAATCGAGTGAAAATATTCTTTTGGAGAAATTCCTGCACTACGCGGGTATCATTGGCGGGGAAAGCCGCTTCAACCCATTTGGAGACGTAGTCCATGACTATAAGAATGTATTGTTTGGAATGAGAAGGAAAGGGTCCCATAAAATTGATGCCCCAAATGTCAAACAATTCGCAAGCTAGCATATTATTAAAGAGCATCTCATCTCGCTCAGAAATATTTCCGGAGCGTTGAAAACGATCACATGAGTATCCTTCAAAAGTGTAGGCCAAAGGAACCCAAATTGAAGAACTTTTTGGGTAGTTCACACAAGCCCAAATTTCCCTCCAACATCGCTATTATGACACTAGAAATGGATATTAGGAATCTCACACTCTCAAATACAACGAATAATAGAGCCAAGCCATTCGTGAAATAGTAATGGGTCGTCCCATAGATAATGCTTTACATCAGTAAAGAATTTCCTTTTTTGTTGAGCAGATAGGCCAAATGCAAGTTGTTCGCAAGAGAGAAAATTCACGATATCAGTGTACCAAGGGGATATAGAAGTAGATACAACTGCCAATAAGTGCCCGCGGATCTCAAGAATGAAATCATTCTCAACAACTCCAGACTCAAGCCTAATAATCAACAACCACGTTCTCCACCCCCCCTTATTCCTAGTCTCTATATCAAACTCTTGTTAAAGAAGCATCCACCTGATTAACCTCGGCTTTGCATCCTTCTTTAGTAAGAGATACTTCAAAGTAGCATAGTCAATATGAACAATAACTTTAGGCATAATTATATTGGAATGAAACTTATCAAAAGCTAAGATGACCGCAAGAAGTTCCTTCTCAGTGGTAGTGTAGTGGAGCTGTGCTTTATTCATGGTGCGACTTACATTAAATTGTATGTAAGTTTTTTTTTGTAAATTGTCCTAAAATCAATTTCACATCACAATCACTAGCATCACACATCAAGTCAAAAAGGGAGACTCCAATCGGAGGGGGGATGGAGCAGCTGTGAGCCTCCCCTTGAGTGTTGTGAAGGCCTGCAAACACATGCCATCAAACTTAAATTCAACATCTTTTACTAACATATTTGATAAGGTGAGCTTTTAGGGCTCACTCATCCCAATATGGCTTTTTTCAAACTTCGCTCCGCTCGCCTTCCTTCCAAAAGAAAACCAAACTCGGATCGATCAGCTAGCTCTTGACCTCCATCTGCGCTAGAAGATAGAATAGAGTGATTCCCCTTTTCCAAAATCTGTATGCCTATGCCACTGTGTTCCATGAACGAAGGGAAGCTAGGAGCTAGGAGAACGAAGTTCTACTCCACCAACGACTCGCGTCTTGTATAGAGCCTTTTACTATCCGCTTCACACCTGTTGACCATATCTTAGGGGCACCGCGTTAGCAGACTTCGAGAAAGAAAGATGGATGCCCGAACCCTGTATTCAATCTTTTTTATGATAGCTGTAGCATTTCACAATAAGCTTTTCCCTTTCCCGTCCACCGCAGACAAAGAAAGTGCGAAAGACTACAATGGTTTACAATTTTCAGAATTTTTTTAAATGAACTATCAATAAAATTCAGCATGTCCCAAGAAACTTTTGATTTCAGTCACAGACGGGGGGGGGGGGGGATTTTCTCAATTGCTTCCACTTTTGCTTGATCAACTTCATTGACTCTGCGAGACACCTTGTGATCCAACACAATCCCTCCTGAACCATGAAATTACACTTTTTTCAGTTCAAGATAAGATTAGTATCTTCACTTCTTTGTAAAACCTTATCTAAATTCGAATGAAAACATCGAACGTGGGTTCAAATAGAGAAAAATCATCCATGAGTACTTCCAAGTAGTTCTCATTCATATCATAGAAAATTGCTAACATGCATCATTAAAAGGTGGCGGGGGCATTGCATAACCCGAATGACACACCAAAAAGCGAATATGTCATAGTGACATGTAGATGTTGTTTTCTCTTGATCATTTGGATCAATCATAATTGAGTGTATCCTGAATAACCATAAAAAACAATAATAATCATGCCATGCTAATCTTTCAAGCATTTGATCAATAAAAGGAAGGGGAAATGATCCTTCCTCGTAGCATCATTGAGTTTGTGATAGTCAATACAAACTCGCCACCCAATGATTGTACGAGCAGGGATAAGTTCTTTTTTTTCCCATTTGAAATAACAGTTGGATTGGACTTACTATGTTAATTGCATAAACTATTCCAACATCAAGTAACTTCATAATCACTTTTTTTCACCACCTACTACATTTTTTCGGGTCCAGACTGTCCAGTTGCCTCTGCGGTTGAGCGAGATGCTTCTTTTGATGTTTCATAAGAATCTTGTGCATGCACACAATTGAGCTAATCCCTTTATGTTGGATATCGTCCATCCAAATATTTTTTATGCAATTATAAAGTCTTCACTAACCTGTATTCATTGGTAGATGACAACATAAAGGAAATAATAACAGGTAACATGTTATTCTCACCCAGGAAGACGTATTTGAGGTGAACAAAAAGGGTTTCAAAAGTGGGGCATCAGTATGTGGTACCACAAATAATTTCATAGTGGTTTGTGATGCGGGACAGACGTCACACCTACCCGCCACCCTGGAGTCCCACCAGGGGGCCC
Source organism: Platanthera zijinensis (assembly GCA_039513925.1). Classification (NCBI taxonomy): domain Eukaryota; kingdom Viridiplantae; phylum Streptophyta; class Magnoliopsida; order Asparagales; family Orchidaceae; genus Platanthera; species Platanthera zijinensis. The sequence goes on along the minus strand of CM077078.1, from coordinate 282,857,547 downwards.
ACCTGGAGTCAACACCAGACAACTTTCATCAGGGCCGCGGCCCGTACTTCCCAACCAGCTCTCCGTCATGGAGTCACCACCATGCGGCAGGTTGTTGAGGTTGGGGCTCGATCCCCATACTCCTAATAAGAGGCATTCACCAGCGCTCTCATCACCAACTGATCCGCCCCAGCCTCTTATCTAGGAGCGTTGGTGAAGGCCTCTTATCTAGGAGGTCTGGGGATCGAGCCCCAGCCTCAACAACCTGCCGCATGGTGGTGACTCCATGACGGAGAGCTGGTTGGGGTGTACGGGCCGTGGCTCTGATGAAAGCCGTCTGGTACTGACTCCAGGGTGGCGGGCATGTGTGACGCCAGTCCCACATCACTTTGAGGATGGTTGTGGCAAGAGTTCAAAATTTCAACATCAAAATTTAACAACTCAAGATCAAAACTATTAACTGCTTGCACCAAATCTTCAGAGATACTCAATTCATCATAGTCAAAGTTGTCGATGCTTCCGAATCAGATGGAGAACATTTTGGGTGCCTCGTTGCTTCATTCATGGAAAACACTGCCTTATCATCACTGATGCACAACATAAGCATACCTTTCTCTACATCGACATGGGAACACACAATTGCAAGAAATGAGCGTTCCAAAATAATTGGCCCCCGCCTGTCTTCCTTCATATCCAAAATGACAAAATCGACATTAAAAGCAATTCACCAAGCTGAATAAGTAGATCCTCCACAATTCCTTGAGGATATTTGGTTGATCTGAGCGAGTTGAAGCGTCATATATATCGGTCTTATGCCCTGAATGTCAAGCTTCTCGAAAATGGAAAGTAGTATGAGATTAATAGATTTACCCAAATCACTCAAAGCGTTACCAAAATTGATAGTACCAATAGTGCAAGGGATGATGAAACTTCTGGGATCTGTCATTTTCTTGGGTAGAGGGATCTTTCCTTTTCTTGGGTAGCCGGTCGAGGATGACAACGGAACACTCTTCAATCAAATTAACAATTGCGAGATCTTCAAGTTTTTTCTTATTGGATAATGCATCCTTTAAGAATTTACCGTAGCCGGACATTTGGGAAAAGGCATCCACCAAAGGTATATTTACTTGTATTCCTTTTTTTCATTTCACAAAACTTGTTAAACACTTCTTCTATTTTGGCATATTTCAACCTGTGAGGATAAGGAGCTTTGTTGGAGGCTAAGGGAATGGCCCGGGGTAGGCGAGAATCACTAATCACCACATTAGGTTGCACGTTCGATTGTGACTTTATTATCTCATGCGTATTTCCATCAGTCGTCAGATGGTGGTATAAGCCACTACACAGGTGGATTGCGTTGATATCAGTCTCGTGAGCAGAGAAGTCCTCTAAAATCATATTGATTCCTTTCTGCAATCTGTCAATAAGGTTTTGCTTGTTTAGAAAGTAGTACCATCATCTTTCCATTATACTTCAAAAATTGTCAAAAAGATCAACATTAGAGCTTGTTTTTGATGAGTGAATGCCACTGATGCCAAGAGAACCATCGAGCTTGTTTTCTTCGTTGATGATAGAAGAGATGGCACCAGGTGGAGTAATCTTTACTTCTATATCCCAGTGGCTTTTAGTGCATGCCGTATTGTTGAAAAATGAAAATATAGAAAATCACATCAGTCGGTCTCCTTAGAATTGATCCACCTGCAACAATATCTAATAGATGTCAGTGGCAAGCGTCAATTTCGAAATAAAATTGTTTTATCAACATCTCATCTGCCATTCCATGTAACGGACAGGATCTCTGCTGAGCTACGAATCTTGACTAAGTATCTAGCAATGATTCAAATGCAGATTGCCTGAAGTTAATAATATCAAAGCGTAGTTTTGTTGTTAGATTTGCATGAAAAAAATTGAGGAATTTGTTTTTACACAAGATGATCCCAACTCCAACGGAGCCAAGGAAAATTATAAAACCACTCTCTTGCATACCCTGTCAATTTTTTTTTTAATTTTTAACCGTACTTAATCACTCGACAATCCAATGATCACAACTGCATCACATAATTGCAAAAAGTCATTCATATGAACTATAAAGTCACCAGATAGAGCACCCCCAAATTGCAATAACTCTTTGATCAAGAGAATAGAGTCAAGTGAAATTCCAAAAGGGGTATCATTACTAAATGGACAAAAAAGTGAAGGCGAATAGGAAGACATTAATCGCTCAGTTAAGGTTGCCATTAAAAATGTACGTAATTGCAGATGTTAGAATTACTAATTAAGCAAAGAAAAGGAGAATTGTGCATGCATGAGAGTAATATAAACTGTGATTTCAAATAAAAGGAAATGGCTTAAGTGAAGTATTTCCTAGATCTTTTGATTAAATCATCTGCTCCCGGTAACGGCGTCAAAAACTTGATCGCTAATATACAGGCGATCGTTATCCTGACGGAATAATGTCGGCAGTACATTGGTCATAGTAATATAAACAGATGATTCCCTTCGAGTATTGAATTGGATCACGAGTGAAGATACAAGAATGTCTGAAACCTTGGCTAGCTAAGCTAATCAAAATTGAGGGATTTTCAACCACTAAGAATTAAAACTTCGTCGTCACACAATTAAATCTCTAGCAACAAATAAACCAAAGGTCCGGTTGTTTAGACGGAATTGGAGGCCTAGAATTAGGATTGGAGATTTTTCAATTGAATTTAACTTCCAATCCAAAATTTAGCATCAAGTCCACCCAACCAAAATGGAGCCAAGGGAATTTCACTTTCATTAATAAAAATATTAATTTTAATCAAATAAAATACATTAAAACATAAGGGAACATGATTAACTACCATATAGTGAGATATACACTAACTTCAACAAATAACCAAAAAATAAGAGAGAACCTGAGCACCATCCTACTATTGATATTTGTCCATAGAGAGAAAAAATATCTTGTATACATGTTCACTTGTACTATCTCCCACACAATTAAAATATAACAAGAAACTAAACCCCCTACACAACTGGACTAAGAGAGAGAGAATAACTCTCAATTCAAAACCATATTTCACTCTTCTCTCTCCCACCCCACTCCCCAACCCCCTTTCCCACTAACCTA